>JAEIGQ010000164.1:0-732706 GCA_018904275.1 Lordiphosa clarofinis | reverse complement strand
GATACTATAACTGGGGAACTAAAGTCAAAATTCTTACAAACGGGCTTATTGGTCTAAATGCCAATCTAACCTCCGATCTCAAACTAACCTCACATGGGATGCACACTCTTTGTTGTAAACGGAATGGGCTGGACTTAGGTGTTAGTAGCCACTCCCAATTCTTTACCCACCCAACCATGGTCTTTTAATATGTTTAGTTGCAAAAGACCCCATAAGAAATTACAGAATTATTTTTAATTACGCTCCCCTGTCATTGGAATAAAGTTCAAAGTTTTAGTTCATTTTTTCATTCATATATTATCTGTGATAATTCGTAATTCTAACAGAAAAATACTTAACTTGTATTCCATTCTCAAAAATCAAAATTAATTGTATTTACGTTTAACTTCATTTGTTTTCGGTGTACATATCTTCCTTCTATTCACTCAATTATTTCTAAGTTTTATGTATATGAGTCCACTAGCAATCCGATCGTAAATATACTCGGTTTAATTCAATATTCATTTTAGATTAAGTTGCATGTTAGTATGTATATGGGTATAATTAAGTTTAATTTTAATAATAGAAATAAGAAAGAAAAGTTTTAATTGTTTTTGTTTCATTTGCGTTTTTGAATAGTGCAAGAACTTAGTTTTAATCAATAAGCATTTAATGTGAGTTTTATTGTTTTCTTTACGTTTTTTTTTTATATTCGATATCTCTTTGATTTATTCATTGTTTAAAAGAATTTTCTTAGTAGATCAGCTGATCCAAAAACAACAACCATTTGGTTCACAAAAGAAGCAGCCAAAAGAAGCCTCAAAACGCTGATAAGCGCATAGGCAAGCAAGCTAGCAGTTATGATGGGCCCTTGCACAGGCAAATATGCACGCTACCAAAATGACGTTCGGCATTTCGCTTGGTCACAGTATCAATATTTAGCGAATCTGAATCAAGTTCTAGTACTTTCTTGTTTTAGTGGTTAATGCTTGGCACATATTTTTTCACTCACCCATAACATCCTCGATGAAGGCCTTCTCGATGACGATAATAATTATCTGTGTTGATGGTTAATTAATCTTTAAATTTTGGTAAGAAAAATTATATGCCACATTTATTTTAATTTTGCATGATTATAGATAAGCAGATTGGTTTGCAAATTTTTCTCTTCTCACTCACAATTTTGGTTGAATCATTTTCTTTTATTTTTTTATATGCCCTATATGTAGGGTATTAAAATATAGCACAAAACAAAAAAAGAATAATTTAAAGGAGAATTTATGATCGATTTGCGGTGTGGGCTTTGACAAAAATAACTCCTATTCTCGCTTCTTCTTTCTCTTTACTTATTTACACATTGTTTTTATTAATTTGGCCTTTACAGGTTTACTGCACTTTTATCCCATTTTTCGTTGCACTTTTTTAGTTTTGGTGGTCAAACTGGGGTTTTTAAATTGTTTGACACTCTCTCTGATCTGGCCAAAAGATGGGCTTGGGAGCTTTTTGGGTGACCTTCTAGCGCTGGCGGTGGCCAAGCCGTTTATCAAAAAACTTTAATCACTAACTAAAATTAAGATCCAAACACTCGGACCTTGGCCTCAATTGCACTTGCACTCTCACTATTCACACTTTTTAGTTGCTGGTTACAGATGCTCGTTTAATGCCTTTGCTTTAAGGGATTTTGCTGGGAAAGACTCTGAAGAAATCCAGGCTCCAAAGGGTTTCACACTTTGCATTCTTGAGGGCTGTGGAAAACAGGTCGTTAGTGGGTAACCAACGCGAGCAATTTGAATATCTTTTACCTTGATCGGCATAAATGCCACACCTGACGTGACCAGACTCAAATGGCATGTCTTTTCTGTGGAAACAAAATTGAATGCCTTCTCGGTTGAATTAAGTTAGGTGAGGGTATATCCGAGTTACCGAAGGTAACGGAGACAGGAGATTGACTAAAAGAAAATTTGGAATATCTGATTGCTATTTTGTAATTTTTTCCAAAAAATTACAGAATTTAAAATAATTACCTCTCCCAAGCTCTAAGTTTCCCTTGTGGTTTTTGCTATTTCGTTGGATTTAGACCATCAGTCAAGGATGGCTTAATATTTTTGATTCAAATTTTCCACTCAAGTCAAGAATACCATGTGGTTGGACTTATTCCTGGGAATTATAATTTTCTTAGATGAACTGACTTCTTTGACGGACTCCACAGAAAAGAAATGAGGGTGGGCAAAGTCAAAGTATATACCCCATGCAGGTGAGTTGAACGACTATTCACCACAGGGGGAATAGGAGAAGATAAGCTTATCGCGAGACAACTCAGGCGGCAGCGAACTTTCTTATGGTCATAACATGACCAAACATGGCGCCACTACAAAATTTTTAAAACTGGCCAATAGATGGCGCGAGTACTGTCACCATGTGGCAGCCTTGGGGACAATTGTCTGTGGCAGTTCTGGTCACACTTATCTATCGGTTACCTTACAATAATCTCATCTCTACTTTAAGAAGGTGGCTTCCGCGGGCCATCTGAGCAGCGTTCTTTGAAATAAACTATATAAATGTATTATTAAACAATACTAAATCAACTTAGTGTTTTAGTTGGCAACACGGTTACTAAAATGTATGATTAACAATAAGTATTTAATATTTTAAAATATATTTAAAATATATATAAAATAAATATAAAATAATAGATTTCAAGGTTCGCAATGGCTTACAGAGGTTATAAACCACCAATTCAGCTTAAAATTTGGATTTTGAACCAAACAGTTTTAACTAGTTCAGAAAGCAATGTTTTTTTTAAATCACAAATTTTGCACTCTTGAACAAGCAGTTGTAAAATTTCCGCCATGAGGCTTAAGTATCAGTTTCAAAATCATTATCAATCAAAAAAACTGACTTATCAAAAAAAAGAAGTTTGGTTCCGAAAAGCTGCTTAAGACAATTTTTTGAGAATTAACATTAATGAAACTAGCAAGTTTAAGCCGACTCGAGGTCATTTTATTTTTGCCCATATTTTACATTCTACATTTGAGGCTGGTTGACAACACCATTAAAAGCTATTTAAGAACCTCCCGGTTCTATCATCAGTAGTCTTTGCTTGGGAATTTCAAGGCAGCAGAGGTACAAAATACGACTCCAAAAGACAAAGCAAGATGAAGGAAGCCCTTGTGAGAGGGGTTTCGTTCCCCAGTGTAACTATACAAATAATTTTAATTCTTGGATGGGTTTGTGCATTATCTATTGACTAAAGATTCGAGTTTTTAATCAAATCAAAACTTAGGGTATTACGACTTTGAGAAGGTAAATAAAGCAAGAATTTCGTTGTAACATGATAATAAACTTCTCGTATTGTGGTCAATTTATCTATAGTAAATAGCTAACCGATAGATAAATCAAACTGAAATTGAACAGTGAATAGAGGAGATTCATTTTTTAAATTAATTTTTTTTTAAACTAAATAATCAGCTGTGCTCCGGCTTTCACTTAATTTTGCGATTTCAACAAATTCGTTCGAATTTAATTTTAAGTGCTCCCAAGCTCGCAACTTTTTGTTATCGATTCTGTTTCATTCTCAATTCATTCTGCCACACTTCACGTGGCAAAAGCAGCTGTATCAATAAGCTTTACGGTTATGGCCCCAAATCGTAATTTGTTGTTGTCGAAAAGTATGTTGCAGCTTGTGCAATTTTGGGAGGGTTAGTCCAAATTGTAAAAGAGATTCCACAAAAACAATTTATAATAGTAAAAGAATGTTTAAAACATTGGCTTATAAGAAGGCAGCACTTATCTGTAGCGACATATCCCATTTTGGCAAAAGCGCTTATATTTATATTTCAATATTTTTTTAAGGCCATAGAATTGGAACAAAAACCCTGAAAAGAGTGTCTTCGCTTTAAGGGTATTCCTTTTTTAAGCCTAAATAAATATTTTTACAAAAAAATTTAATATATGTTTTAAAAGATTCAGTTAACAAAAGTAAATATTTTAAGCACAAATCAAGAAAATCTGCTTTTTGTATGTGGTTGAAAATTATTACACTTTGAAGGAAGACTACACGGCTCCTATAATGACTAATGACTGTTGTTCTTAATCTTATGAAGAATTTAATATACTTCTGTAAAAAAAATTAATACATGCACCAAATGGAAAAACAAGTTTTTTAAATAATCGCGACGGATTCGAACCTCCACAGCGATCCTTCACCAGAGTGTTAAAGGTTTGAAGCCCTTGTTCTTATCGCTGGATCTCATCTTAATTTGCTGCTTTAGTTTCGGATTAGACTTTTTCGAAAGAACTTTAGTTCCCTTTGCAGAACGCTTTGTATAAGTTCGGTCCTGAGCCGGCTTTAAATGGTCGAAAGCTTACTGCAAAGTATTTTACATTTTAATTTGACTTAAGATGATAAAATGATTTAGGTGTGTTGAACAAGCGGACAAGGGCTGGCCATGCGAAATACACAAACAATTTTTTATACCCTTGCATTATTATAATTTTTCATTATTATTTTTATTTCCGACCTTATAAACTACATGCTGAGTGTGAAAACCTTTTTCGTTCTGAATACGTTTTGTTAACGCGTTCAAGCTCAGCAACTATTAATATTATATGCTGCCCCAAAGATTTGCAAGTTTTGGTCAAAATCGGATAACTATATCTTGCTGCTATTGGAACCATCGTTCGAAAAATGGGTCTTTGTAAGAAAAACTGGTTCGTTTTCAACTATAGTGTCCCCAACCTGGGCCAATACTAATACTACACGCTCTCCAACGGTTTTGCATAAATTGGTCAAAATCGGATGACTATATCTTTTTTTTTTTATAGTTGCCATAGGAACTATCGGTCGAAAAGGGGGGTGAGAAAAACTTATTTGTTTTTTATGTTTAAGTCTCCGAACTCAGCGTTTATTAATTTTACATGTTTTTAACAGATTTGGAAGTTTTGGTCAAAATCGCATTACTTTATCTCTTAGCCATAGAAACCATCGGTCGGAAAATGGGTTTTATATCAATCAATTGTTGATTTTAATGCTGGCGGTCTTAAACTCTAATATATTTGCAAGGGTATAAAAACTTCGGCTTTTTAATATTTTGTTACCTTTTTACTGCCCGTAGTGAAGTCCTTAGCAATATGAATGGCGTATAAAATAGTGGTTGCATCGCCATGAGAACAACTCGTATCCCTGTTGTACATGGTCTCACAGTTAGCCTGCTCTTAATTGGGAATCCCTTCGAAGTTGTCTTTTATCGGCAACTTTTAAGGGTCACCAGTTTCTTTCTGCTACAAATTCTTTTTCTTAGTAACATGTTAGTTTCAAGTTGAAAAATATGAATTGCATTTACGTATCAGTGGATTTGTTTACCACTTTATCCGCCCCCATAAGCATATCTAAAATATGAATCGAACATAAATTTATTTTCAAATTTACTTTTAAAACTTACCATCAATTTTGCCCTCAAAATGTCAAGAGTTTTCACAGAAAACTTTGCCAAAGTAGTTGCCTGGTACTTTATACACCAAGCGCTTAGCCAAAAACCGCAGCACAATAAAATATCTCCCAGTCCCAATCAATGCGAAATGCACAACCAAAGCGAGACACTTGAACAAAAGTTCAGACACAAACACGCAAAAAGGGGACGGGCGACAAGGAAAGTGCTCATCTCGACGCTTTAAATTAAAATGTCACATAAATCTTTGCGGGAAATTTCATTAAAATACGCTTACAAAGAAAAGGGGCAGTGTCCGGCGGAGAGTGGAAGCAGGCCTTGATATGCTTTCGTCACAAAGTTTTCGCTTACTTTTTGAATTTGTGATTTTTTTACCCAAGCCTGCCACAAATAGTTTTCCCCAGTAATTTGTTGCCATTTGTGTGGCAAATGCAGCTCACATAGCATCGGCCTGAAAAAATATTCCTAACGAGACCTACGTGTGTGGTGTGTTTGAGTGAAAAGTGAGATTTACCTAGACCACCTGGGCGGAATTTATATTAAATTGGGGGAGGCTGGCACACAGCCAGCTTCACTTTACTTGCAAGTCTGAACTACATTTTCTCTCTTTTTCTTTACAGTTTTCGCATCAACCGCATTGAGTCGCCCATTTTGAAGTACGAAGGCGATTGCGGCGAGTCTTTGACCATCTACGACTCGGATCATGCCGATCCTGCCAGAATCATTAAGACCTTCTGCGACACCTTTTCGCGTCCCATGGAGAAAGTGGATTTTGTCAGCACCAGCCCCAGTCTGTATGTTCAATTCGATTCAAAAACTGGCAGCTATAGCGGCAGCTCACTGTACTACTGGGCTCACTACGATTTCTTTAACAACACACGATTCGGTGATCCAGTGCCAAACACTCTGTGCGATGAGGTGATGTATGCCTGGAAGCATCCTGGTGGTCGGCTACGTTCGCCCCTCAACTCGCTCATCTTTAAGCGGACGGGAGGAAGCGATGTCAGATGTCAGTATAAATTTGTCACCGACCGTCGACTCTATGCTCGGGCCATCATCGAGGTGAATGCTGTGTCCTTCAAAGAGCTGCCCTACAATAGCAATGCCTGCACACGTTGCCACGAGGAGCGAGTGGACAAACTGGTCATCTGGGAAGAGCGTGATAAGTTCCAGAACAATTTGGCCTGCTTCTGCGACAATATTCCTAGAGCCGTGCGTGTCATTTCCTCGGCAGATCAAATGAATCTAGAGATGATTGTGCAGGGTCAACATGCCATTACTTCGTACTTCAAGAATCCCAATCCTCTATTCGAGGCTACATATGAGTTTGCCCACGGTCCCTTATGCGGACCCATTACCTTGGGACCCTCCCCGGATGGTGAACTGGTGTTTCCCTTTAAGAAAGCCTTGGCCATGGTGGCGGGACCCATGGCACCTCCCGAGCATCATTACCGTCGCGAGAAATGCATTTGGGAACTCAAGGTGGCTGCCCAGCGGGATCTCTGGCTGAATTTGGAGAAGGCACGCTTTGCGGAGCGCAGCTGTGAGAGTGCCAAAATCGAAGTATATCTGGCTGGTCGTCTGGAACCTCGATTTGTGGTCTGCCCAGAGAATATTTCCTTGGCCCGAGATCTACCCATTCTTACCACTGCCGAGCTGGGTGCCTCCGGAGCCGATCAGGAACCCCTGCCCGTGCTTATACAATACACGGGCGATGGTCAGCCGGGCCGAAATATATTCCGTTTGGTCTGGACCGAGCTGTTCCATTTGCCGCGCAATCCCGACGGTAGTCTGGCCGCTTCTCTACTGCAGGACGGTGGCTGCGATTTCCGTTGTCCCGGCGACACGCAAGTCTGCATACCCCGTCATCTGATCTGCAATGGTGTGGCGAATTGTCCCAATGTGACGCACTCCTCGACGCTGGCCCAACTAACGCGGCACATTGAGTGGAATCTGGAACAGCTCGGCCTGCTGCACCATGCGGGTGAATACAAACAGTTGGTGCTACACGATGAATCGCCCGAAATTTGCATACGGCGAGATCTAAGCGAGTTGCCGTATGGCAAGATGATGCTGATCACATTGGGATTGTGTACAATGTTTGCGCTGCTGTTTGCCATCTTAAGGCGCATGTGCCGAGGCGGACCCAAGCAGGCGGGTTTGCATCATTTGCAGGAAGATTACTAAATGAGGTGAAATTTTGTGAAGCTATGTTAGCTTAGGTATTTCTATAAGGACAGTACACAGTTTTAGGGAAGAAGCAAAGCCAAAGAACTTTTTGCAAGAAAGTAATAAATATTTTTTAAATTTAACAATACAACTACCCTGACAACCTTAATCAATGTAGAACGAGAGCGTAAGTTAAAGTCGGCTCTGACCGACTTCGATATACCCGTTACTCATGAAAAAACATGTTTAACAGTGTTCCTGCGTTCCTTAGGGTGACCATCTGAAAAGTATGCAACATTTTTTTTTAGTGTGTGAAGGGGGGGGTAGCGGGGGGGCTTGGTTCACTTTTTTGCTCATAGCTTGAGAACCGTTAATCCTTTATCATTTCTTCGGCAAATCAAATCATTTTCCTAATTACTAACTATCACTAGAAGATACGAATCGTCTATCTTCAAAACTGTAGGAGATATAAGTTTTTCCAAGTTGCGGGGGCGGGAGGGGGCGTGGCCAAAATTCGAAACAAACTTGATCTGTGTGCAGATAAAAGAAGCGTTTGTACATGTCAAACCTCTATCTCTTACCATCTCTGAGATCTAGGTGTTCATACAGACAGACGGACATGTCTATATCGACTCGGCTGTTGATGCTGATCAAGAATATATATACTTTATATGGTCGGAAATGATTCCTTCTGCCTGTTACATACATTTGCATGACTTTAGTATAACCTTTTTCTACGAGTACGGGTACGAGTATTTTATTTAAAGTTAAGGAAGATATTGGAAGTTTGTAAAAGTAAGTGGGTTTGCGGAAAAATTTGACTTGCCTTCGATTAATATTTTTCAAGTAATTCCACCTCTACATTTCAGACTTTCAATTGATTTATGCGGACCCTTTTTTTCGTGAATGATATTCCTATTTATTTTTCTTTTGGTATCCCCCGTTGCGAGTACCATATACAACCTCACAAGCTTATCGCATGAATTCGTTTCGATTAATTTCGAATCCCTCATTATCCTACGCTTCAAGTGACATTTAACAAATTTCTTTGGTCCTTTGGTCGCCCTTGCTCAAAAACCATTCAACCTTTTCTTGTATTTTTTTATACTTTTACTTTTTAAAACCATTTTTTTTTATTTCTTACAACTTTATTATGCTCTCTAAGGAGGATTAAATCCATAACAAAAAACGATTAATTTATCGGATTCTGTTTTGCCCGTTAGTTCGACTAAACGATTACGTTCAGCCTTACGTATTTGAAACCCGTGACGTAAATAAAGCTATTGGACCAAACAGTAGTCGATAGGGTACCCGATTTCCGTTTAGATTTTAAAATCTGTCCTCGCATATAATCTTTGGCGTTTGTTTTTGTGAAAACTCGGGTGTAGCTCATGTTTAACTAATGTAACTGTGATTTGTTTATTTTGACTTTTGTTCAATTCAGTGATACCAAATCCAGCATTTCTTAAGAGAGAGTAAACTAAACTTCTATTTAAATCGCTTTTCTTATCATTTATTTGCTTAATCCTGAGCTGTGTACTAGCCTTTATCCTTTTCTTATCCACTCGTCTACTTCCCCTCAGTTTAGTGTTTAATCGCAACCTATAAGAAACATATGTATGTAAGTAGTTCCACACACAAATGAAATCTACTACTTCCCCTTCTCTACTCGTCTGAACTCGACGTGACATCTATTGAATATTTAATGCATATAATTGTACGATAAAAAAACTCAAACACATATAAATGTTTAAAAAACGACACGAAAGATAAAAAAAAATCTAAATACTGCCCTGAATAAATTAATTAAAACATAAAATTGTCACGTGATAATTGTTGAAAAAAAATTTAAACCAAAAGCATAAAGAAACCCAGATATTAATTAAGGTAGACAGGTAAAAACGTGAATTCAAACAAATTGTTGGTGGTTTTTATTAATATGAAAAACATTATATTATTATGATTATTATTGGCAAATTGTCAAACAAAAACCAAGTCATGTATAAGTACATACATACATACGTTGTATATAATGTACGATATACAATATAGGGTATATTTTTTGCACATAGATTTACCTAGAAATTAACCAGATGATTGCAAAAAACCAAAAACTAAGGTAGAAATTTCCCCCCAGAAAAACAAAGAAAATTGTAAATTCCAACCGTAAGTCATTAAGAGTTTAAGCGGATTGAATGTGAGCACTTAAGATTAGAGTTGGGTTGCTCCACAAAATACCCCACAAAGAAATATACATGAAATTAGTGTACGTCAGAATTAAATGTAAAAAAAAAACAAAAACAAAACCAATAATAAATAAAAAACCCTGAAATTAAAACAGAGTTTCCCTTGGGACATGCCATCAGCAGTCGAAATTGCAACCCTGCTGGAGAACTGTCAAAAAGTGCAAAAGGAAAGTGAAAATGAAGACGTGCGAAAGCAATGAAAAAAATCGGAGCGAACGCGAAGCGATGACAACGCCGATTTATATGTCAGCCGGCGACCAACTTGTAAAAAAGCGCCCGTAAAAGCGCTGTCAAATCAAAACTAGCGACGAGACAACAGCTTCCAAAAACCTAAAAACTCTACGGAAAATTTGCACTTCCTTGGTGTTTTCTTTTTTCTTTGGATTATGGAAAGAACTGGAGTTCCACGTGGCAAGCGGCCCAGAGTACAAGTCTCTCTGGACGATAAAGAACGGGCCATTGCTCGCATACGAAATGGCGAGACCAAAGCGGGCATATCGCGTGAGTTGGGAGTACCCGAGTCCACGGTACGGGGTTGGGTTAAGCGTGCAGAGCAACGTATCGCCCGTGAGGCAGCCGAAGAGCAGGGTAAGTACCATGAGCCTAAAGAGTTTCCAAGTTTTTGCTGCATTGCCGGTTTACCCCTTCAGGTGCCACTTGCCTTGAACCAGTTACAGGTTCGCCTCCTTTGGCTTTGCAATCGCTGAAACTGCCACAGAAGCGTGATCTGAATGGACATCCTGTTTTGCCGGTGGTAAATAGTGCGGCTACTTTACCTACACCGCTGCCTTTGCCGACCTTCTCCATCCACCAGGCGACTGAAAGTCAGTCACACTTCAATGGCTGGCTGCACATTTTCAATGCGGGCGTTCTCAACTTTACCCTGATTGCCACTGCGGCCTATCTTCAGGCCCGAGCTCGCGGTACTGTGGAACGGTATTCGATTTGGCAGATAATCACCGACTATGTGGACGAGGCCGAACGCATTGTAGCGGCCAACGGTGGTCAATATGTAGAGCCAACGGCTCGCCAGCAGCAGCCTCCACGGCCTAAGCAACCCAATGTGTTTCGTGGCAATTTTGTGGCTCCACGAGTTCATATTACGGCGGAGGATGATGAGGATACGGGACCGGAGATATGACAATAGAACCGTGATCCAAACTACAAAAATCATGTTGATACAAATAAAGAACTTTCAAAATCATTGAGTTTTGGTCATGTTTCACCTAATAGGCTAAAAGGAATTCTGTTACTGCAATGTGATTGAGCATGGGAGTACTCCCAGGACCGAAAATTAACGGTAAGTTCAAGTAGCCTGTTAGCCGTCCACCCACCGCTCAACCAATCGCGACTTGGGGGAAAACTACATAACTGGGAGTAAGAGTTTAAGCCAAGGGTGTCCAAACTGAGCTTACGCCCTCGTTAAATGAAGTAGTAATGCACAAAATATATTTAAAGCAGGAACAAGTAAATAGCCGCCGTAAATAGCGAAAAGCGCTCGGGCGCTCGCGAGAGACATCGGAGATAGCCAAGAGATACATATATGATGTTGTTGTGGCAGGTCTGCACTTACCTATAAAAGAAAGAGAGGAGAGCAGGCATATAAATTTTTTTTGTTGCTTTATGAAGGCTGATGGCTCGCGTATGTTTACTGTTTACACACATTGGGAGGCAGGCATTATTTTCGGTGCTATTTGCTGTCATACAAATGTGAACACATATCAGAGGCTGTTTAACAGATCTGGCAGCACCAACGCAACATTAAGTCGGCTGCGCGTCAGCATTTCATGAATTGAAGACGAATTTATATGATTCGCTTATGCGATGATTATTTTGCAAGGTTATATTATGGAATTGGTTCACACGATAGCAGGCTATTACCAAAAATCATCCATACCTAGCAGCGACATCGCATAGAAACAATTTTGTTATGGCTCGAGCAGTTACGAAGCGATGCATATTCTAAAAACCAGCGCTTAAACCCCTTTATTTTCCTCTCATACCATCTCTGTAATATGTACAGCATAGTAACCGAACAGAACCGATTAAAACTCAAAACCAGAACCGGAAACAGATCCAAAATTTTAAAGTTTTTATAAGCCGGTATTCTAGAACAGATATTCTTAGAACCGAAAAGAATGAAAAGAACCAAATCGTAGTACTGGTACAGTTTCGGATCAGAGGTATTTTTTTATCTATGTACCATAGAGTATATTAAGTTTGTGCAAAAGTATGTAACAGGCAGAATGCATCATTATCGACCATATAAAGTATATATATTCTTGATCAGCATCAACAGCCGAGTCGATATAGCCATGTCCGTCTGTCCGTCCGTCCGTATGAACAAACAGATCTCAGAGATGGTAAAAGATAGAGGTTTGACATGTATGGGACACATGTTTCTTATTTAATTTTTGACACGCCCCCTCCAGCCCCCGCAATTTAGTTTAGTTAGAGATAGTTAGTCACTCAAGTTTTGACCAAAAAAAATCCTCGACAACCCCCTTCCACGCACTCACAACCAACAACGTGTGAGTGAGAGAGAGAGAGAGAGGGAGAAACTTAGAGATGAGCGCAGCAGAAGCGTTGCATTCAGCTGCTACTCTTAGTACAGAGTATGACATAGTCGGGCTTGACCGACTTTCTCTCTTGTTTTTAATTTCCGTAGCTACCGCCAGCTTTGTCATCGCTATATGCAGAGTCGCTATCTCACTTAAGTTCTGTTTTTGCGGGTTCACTTCCTGCTAAGTCTTAGCCTTCTGACGCTTTTGTATGCTAAACGTAATAAAAAAATGTGAAAAAAATTGATGTTTACAAATTTGCTTTACGAAACATTTACATATGGGGCATTCCATACAAAACGAGAAGGCCAGGCTAACTTCGTCTTTGCCGAAGTTTTAATACCCTTGCAAATGTTTTAATACAACAGAGTTTACGAACGTCAGCATTAAAACAAACCATTTTTCTGATAAAAGCCACTTTTCGGCCGATAGTTTCTATGGCAGCTATAAGATATAGTCATCCGATTTTGACAAAAACTTTCAAATCGGTGTAAAAGCGTATAAAACTAATAATTGTCGAAGCGGAAGGCGTTTACATTAAAAACAATAAAGTTTTCTCACAAAAACCCACTTTTCGACCGATAGTTCCTATGGCAGCTATAAGATATAGTCATCCGATCTTGACCAAAACTTCCAAATCTGTGTAAAAGCGTATAAAACTAATAATTGTCGAAGCGGAAGGCGTTTACATTAAAAACAATAAAGTTTTCTCACAAAAACCCACTTTTCGACCGATAGTTCCTATGGCAGCTATAAGATATAGTCATCCGATCTTGACCAAAACTTCCAAATCTGTGTAAAAGCGTATAAAACTAATAATTGTCGAAGCGGAAGGCGTTTACATTAAAAACAAAAAAGTTTTCTTACAAAAACCCACTTTTCGACCGTTAGTTTCTATGGCAGCTATAAGATATAGTCATCCGATCCGGTCGGTTCCGACATATTAGCGGTGTGCAGTAAAAAGAAGACTCTGTGCAAAGTTTCAGCTCGATAGCTTTAAAATTGAGAGACTAGTTTGCGTAGAAACAGACAGACGGACAGACAGACGGACGGACAAAGCGCAATCGACTCAGCTCGTCGCCCTGATCAAGAATATATATAGTTTATAGGGTCGGAAATGAATATTTCTATGCGTTGCAAGCTTCTGGGCAAAATTATAATACCCTTTGCAAGGGTATAAAAAGGTTTTTTCTGTCTCCGAATTGGATGGAAATTGGCCCAAAAAGGAGCTTATTATGAGAGAAGCTTAACCCCAAAATTTGAGCTTTTTTGAGCTCTTTTGCGAAAGTTCTACTCTTAAAAGTCTAGTATTGGGAATTTTTTAAATTTCAAATAAATCGGAAACGGTTTAAGATAGAGCTTTGAATAAAATTTCCAAGTGTTCTGGATACAAAAGCCCTTTTGAAAAAATTTTGAAATTTATTATTATACTAAACTTTTTTTTTATATTTTTTTTTACTTTTTTGGAAAAAAAAGAATTTTTTCTAAAAACTTCGTCTAGCAATTACTAGTTAGTAGTTATATGTTACATGACAAAAATGGCTATAACTTCCACAATTTTCAAGCTACCGATATGTTCAAAATGATTGGAAAAGATGCGGCTTTAACATATAATTTTTTGAAAATTTTTGAAGGATGGGTCTGTTTTGCTGGATTAAGTTTCTTGTTGGACATGCATATACATTCCCAAGACATAGCGAAACATTTTTATGAGCGAAATCAAATACGCATTCCCTCTATTTTTCTTCCATTTGACCTCATAAACTCAAAAAATAAATATTATTGCGATTGAACAATGATAACCCGTGCCGACTTGATACCAAACTTTTTACATACAAATTTCTACTGACTTACTACAGGAGGGAGGAGGGATTCAGAATTTAGTTTTTATTACTTAATACCACTTTTAGAACTGCGTAATTTCATTGACATGTTGACTGATTAATAAGAATATTTTTGAAGCTAATGCTTGCATGCCCCTGATTAAAAGAAGCGAAAACTATGTTTGAGTTTACATTGTACAATACACAAAAATATGTCTATATATCAGTATGCAAGGGAACATAAATGACTGATGGTCATGAAAAATGAAAAATGGTCGATCTCACGTCGACCACATAAAAATGCTTGACGGTGAAGTCGGTCAGCAAAACACGAATCAAGCACAAGAAAAGAAAACTGCTAGTTCCCGGTGCATTGATGAATAGTTTAAGCCCAGCATTTGTGTGACAATTAACAAATATACCTTTCGCATTCCGTCAAATTCAACTGGATTGTGAATTTTATTATTCGCAATCAGTACGGACAGTTGTTTATTATATCGCCGCTAAGAAATCAGATGGACGGAAACACATTGTCCGCTATTATTAAAAGTAACAGTTTTGTAATAATTTCGCAAAAAACAATGTACAGCGTGAGTTATATTCAACCGCAATTGAAACTGTTATAGTGATTAGTTGCTGCAATTTTCGATACTTAACCTGATTATAAAGTACGTTCTGGCCCTGCGAAATGTGTATATATGTACTTGAAATTTGTATACCAACCAACCGCTTTGTACAGCAAACCAAACCTTATCGATATGCAAATAAAATGCGCCCTGTCAATGAGATTATGTTGTTTAAAGCAAATAATTGCATTTTAATTAGCAGCGAAATAAGTGTGATAATTGGCCCCCTCGGCTGGACAGAGCATCAGAGTTTCTGGTTGCATCCATACGAATGCTTCGCCAGGATTAAAGCGCGAAGTGCATGAATCTGATGCGGCTGGCTTTATTAACCATATTATTATTTCATTTCATTGCATGTCAGGCAAAAATTTCCAATGTCCTTGCTGTCGTCGTGGCCGAGTCACGTAATTAAGCGGTTTTATTTGCGGCTTTCCCGCACATTAATTGGTCATGTTAAATGTGAAAAGTTTATTTAAGAAAAAAAAACATTTTCCATAAATTCAATATTTTCATATTATAATTTGATGTGGATTATTTGAATAGATTGAACACTAATCCAAAATGTTAGGGCTTCGCATGCATTTCATTTTGTTTTGTGATGCGTGGAATTTGTGTCTATTTGAACTGGTTTACATTCAGCTTATAAAATATGGTACATAGAATTTGAATTCAATTAATTTTTAATGCTATTAGGAAATTTTCAACAGCAAAATTTTAAAAGACGGGAAACCTATGTAAAGCTCTTAAGAAAACCAAAAATTGAAGTTTTTCATCTTATAAATGAATTTCAAAGTTTTCCTCTTTCAAAAGAAATATCTAAAAGAAATGATTCCTTTCTCTTAGGTAGTAATATATTTTTATACAAATTTCGGGAACTTCCACATCTATAGCTTCAACCTTTTCTATTGAATAGATCGTGGACTTACGGGACTTTAAAGTATTTGCCACTTTCCGTTCGCACATATCGACTCGTTGACTTTCACACAATTCCCACCACGCAGACAAACATTATGCACGTCTGAAAACGTGACCAGAACTCCAGCAACGTTTTACATTTCTGACTTTTGCCGCCTGGCACTTCTAATTGCATTTTTACTTAGTGCAGAGCCAAAGTTTTGTCCCCACCCTCCAATCCCTGCCCTCTTGCCACACGCTGCGTTCGCGTAAAGTTTAATTAAACGTGTTTGATTTATGACCTGTTCAGGGCAGTCAGATTGTGCCAGCAGGTGCAACCACAACCCCAATTCCAATTCCAATTCTGGCATCTAATGCGTTTATTTTCAAACGCTCGAAGGTCATAAAAGCCAAGCACCTTTATGCCAAGTGCCATATGATTTTGCACACACAATTTCCTCGTCTTCCATTTTCAAGCATTTAAGTTGCATTTTGCACACAAGTTTTGCCTCAACATCAGTTCATCAAACTTACATTTCCAGCAGGGACAGTAATCGGGGCGGGGGCTGAAGCGCAAATCCCCTTTCAAATCAGGTCAGGCCACAACACACAAATCTCTGGCTCAATTCAGGCTGCAAAAATATTCCACGATAATCAACTTTGATACACGTTTCCCTTGTCCAGGCATTAAAATTGCGGAAAATGATTGAGAAAATGGCAAAAAGAAGTCCGGACGAAGGCGGCTCCTTGTCCATATTTCGTTTTATGGGTAGGCGCAAAAAAGTTTATGTTTAAGCGAGTCTCGCCTTCTTCATCGATATACGGGCCGGATAAGCGCGGGGCATGCCCAGTGGCTTAGAGCCGCAGTGATGTGGGTTGTATATACTTACATACTTGCAATTTTCCACCTAGAAAGCGACCTAAGCGGTAAGCAGGTGGGCTTAGTGGTGTGCTATCAAGTGTTAAGGCTGTTGCGGTATATTGGCGAAAAGAAAATGGAAATATGTGGCCCCTGATTAGGCGAATATTGGGAGAGTCTGGATTTTTGTTTGGCAGACAAGGACACAAACTGCTACTTTGTGAAGCGATTCTTTCAGAGAACCACAAGTTGGAATGCGATATTGACTCCGAATGTAGGTAAAGTAAGTTTCTTGAGCAAGCATAACAAATTCTTCGTTAAGCTATAGGTGTTACTATATTAAAAGCACTCGAGCCCAGAAGACGAGACTCGGATTTTAGGTCCATTAAAGTCCAAAATTTGTATAAATAATTGCTATGTTACCCAAAAAATCACCAAATATGGCCAAGTTTAATTAAAAACAGATATTAAATACAGCTAAAATAGTTATTTATTTCTACAAATGTAATTGCTTTTTGGGGCTAATTGGGCCATGTCGTGATACAAACAATTACACAGAAGCCTTTTTCCTAAACATATATATGACAATATCCAGATGAGTTTTATACCAAATTTTTAGAGACTATTCGCGTTCGATTAAATTCGATTTAATTTACTTTTGATATTTTTTTCCGCTTATGATACAACAAAAAATATCAGATAGGGGAATGAGACCATTACCCTAAAAATTTCTTACTCAGAGGGTCCCACCTATTGAGCAATCTTACTTTTATCACGCAATCGCCAAAAGCATTATAACAATATCAAAAATTGCTAAGCTTAAGAACAATTACCTTAGAACAGTGTTCGGCAAAACACACATGCTTATTTTGTCTTTGAATGTGTTTGTTTTTGCAAATGAGAGCAGTGTACGCTCGTATAGTGTCTGTGTATCGACGCCGCTGCTACAGAGGATGGACGTCGCTACTTGTATACACAGAATACTGAACGGTGCCGGACACTGCCTTAGAATCAAAATAGTGTTTCTCCCTTATAACGATTTGACCGATCGTTGTCAAAAATCTACCAGACTTGATTTATTTCAATCAATGACAGTTCACGATCGTGTAGTTATATGCAATGCTCATTATGCATTAAAATTTTTGTGTTCTTGAGCAAAGTCTACATCATAAGCAATTTTTAGTAGATCACTAGAACTATAAATGATAGAAAAGTGCGGAAGGAAAAACTGCCTTTTGGACCTCTGGTCTGCTGCCAGACAAAATTTAAATATTAAAGCTTAGTACTCAGACAAACTAAATTGTCCGCTAGCGGGATTGACCACTTATTAAGATGGATGGGTCAGCGTACGGTGCAGTGTGACTGTTCAACGACAAAACACCAGCCTTCATCGAAATACCACCAAGTGTGAAACGGTCACACTGCGATAATTTGCTTGCATTTGAACTTAATTAATTATATATGAAATGTAGAAGTCATGTTCTCCCAGATAGCTGCTATGTGTCAGATAGTCGCCGAATTTACATTGTTATTTGTTAGTTTATGTGACAAATAGCTCTATGTAGAAGATGTGAAATCGGCCCTTAGTCGTACTTTTGCTGCTGACATTCCGACTGGCCGAAAAATTTACTAACTATTTATTCTGCTAACACCCAATCGGAATTGAATAAGCTGTTTGTGTCTTCCACTCAGCACTTCTACCTGTCAAGTTAGCAGCGCTAAGAGCTTTTCGATATTACATAGAGTTTACACCCAGCGAAAGCCATTTAGTTTGTCTGAGTACTAAGCTTTACAGAGCATAATTTGACATGGAGGCACACTAAACCTATTACATTAATCTTACAAATATTCAGTGAAGTCCATTTCATTTAAAAAAAAAAACTCTCTTTTCTTATTGTTGTGGATGAAAGTGGCAATACAGGTGGTAGCATAGGATCGCCAAAATTAATGTTTCAAAGGCAAAGCTAATCGAAACGCTTAAAATTTACTTGGACTGGAATGATACTTTCATTTTTTATGTTCAATTTTTGTCATAGTTTTAGTCTATCGTGCAAAGTTTTTGTTGTGAGCCAGTCAAAGTATGCTTCAATTTACCGTGGAATGTTTTGAAGAGGCTCCATTTCCGAAAAATTGCGACTGGTAGGCCTTAAGCCTACCTTTACACTTGTCACAAATGAATAAAATATCTTGGATTAAGGACAAATAAGTCTTACAATGCTAGCTCCAAAAAGAGTGCTACGGGAAATGCGATTTATTTTAAACTGAATCTGTTCCTTTAATTCCCTCCTGGTTCTAACACTTCTGTTCTAGTTGGGGTAGATTTCTGGCTTACAATAAAACCATCTTGGTCTTTGGGTTATTCATTTCTTTTGGATTTTTCCAGCCTTGTGTAATTTCTTACAGAGACATTTTATCAAAAACAAATAGGGAATAGCCTTGGAATTTAAAAGGCTTCAACCCAGAACATTATGTACCCATTTTTAAAACTTTTTTTAGATTTCAAGAATGCAATGGGGTTGGTTTTAGAATTTATTATAGACTTGAATTAAAAATATTCTTCACATATCTTAAGACTAACTCGAGTTGCACTTAAGACTATTACAACCTAAAAGTATGATCAAAAACATTTAAGAATAGTTCGAAATGATCTAAATATATCCTGAAACAGTCTTAAATCAAGTATTTTGGTATTAATAAAAAGGAACTTGAAATTAAAATATTGTACTTGAATCAAAAATTTTCGAACTTACTGTTGACACCGTTTGTAATTGATTCAAGGACAAGGTTCTTGGTTTTATTCTGAGTGTATCCTTAAATATTTATACAAATTTTAGTTTTGACAACATATTATTTAGAGATATTTGACAAGTTTGGAGGCTATACCAAGTTTTTGTAATAAAGTTATCCGAAAAATTTTCAGATACCTAAAAACACATGACAATTTATAAATATTTTCTTACTTTTGTACTTACGAAACAATCGATTGATTCCCCACAGAAGCATGTACCTCAGACCCATAAGGGTGCCTTTTAGCAGCATTAACGTAGCAAAACTCATTATCCCCTGACTTAATAATGACACACATCTGTCTGTTTCCTCTTTAACCCCTTGATAAACTCATCAATTCCAGCCACTTTCAGGCACACACACAGTTGTCGCCTATTTTGTTTCCTGCCAAATTGAATTGAATTTAATAAACACTCTGCCCAAAGGCGCCAATCCAATCGCAACCGAAATCCTTTCCAGCTAGCAACAGCGGAAGGCCATTAAATATGCCTCCTTAGACCTCATCAAAAGGAGAAACTATCCTTCTGCTGCTGCTTCTGTGGCTATATCGATACTTCTCAGCTGCCTGCTGTATTAATTTCAATTATACGCACGACTGGGGAATTTCCATTTGGGCTGAAAGGATTTCGGGTCATTATATGGCCAAACAGTAAAACTCACATTGTGTTTTCCATCTCCTCTGGGGGCGAGTTCTAATTGGCTAAGCTTTTCCTGTATTGATTGCCTAGTTTTTGCTTGTCCCCAAACAAATATGATTTCTTTTGCAACTAATTAGCAAACGTGGCTAACTTGGTTTGTGAGTGTGTGTGCGGTCTAATTAACCCCTTTGGCAGCCATAAACCAAATTATAGTTATGAAATTTTATGCCGAAAATTCGCAGTCAGCAAATGATGATGGTGAGCGCTACAAATTCTGGCTTCAGCATTATCCTAAATGCAATTTGACAATGGTGGTGCTCAGGGTAGGACCACATAAAAATGGGTCAAGTAATTTTGAACACTTAAACTCCCCTGCCTTCCTGCCAGCCCGGCGGAACGAGTTTCTGCTCTTTGCCAACTGCTGGGCAGCAGCATTTTCTTTCGCTAACCATTTTCTGGGTCATCCTCGCCGACGTTGTCGTTGTCGTCCTCGACGTCGCATAAATATAAATTGTATTGTTTCAAAAAAAGTTTTTTTTGTTGCGGCCAACGGAAAAAGTAGTTAAAGTTTTGTTTTCGCCGCTAGTTTATTGCGTGATTTCCTTTCGGCTCTGACAGCCCCTAGTGGATGGGTGGATGGTGAATGGAGGCGGCTGAGTGGCGAATGATAACTGTAAGGGTTCTTGCCAGCGTTACGTATATATATATATGTGTGGGGGAAAAGGTGCTAAAAACATTTTGCCATATAATTTACAGTTGTTGCCAAAGTGTGTTTGTGTGGGTTCTAACAAGTTGTGGCTTAGTTTTGGCGTACTTAGTGTAGATGCACTGGGAAAGGAAGGCTAAAACTGATTGCTGAAACACAGTAGAAAACAAAAACATTTAAAAGCAAGAATGGGAGTGCGTTTGCTTAAATTTAACTACTTGTAAAGTAAATCAGAATAACCGATGTAAGGTTTGAAAAATGCAGTAAGAAGAATTTGTACAAAGTTGGACTTACTCAACACTTTAGGGACTTTCACAAAGAAAGCTAGATATACCAACTAGGAAACGTATACTATGATTCACTTATAATTGAAAGAAAGCACATGTGAACTTTGAAGAATATTCAGGCATGTTCTCTATTACACTTCTACGGCAACTTTTCGAAAGTGAAATTTATTATTGTTTTGGAAACACCAAACCGAAAAAAAGTTTCGTTTTGAAAAGTAATACTTGCCATTCATTCGTAGGAGTGAAAAGAAATTGCCAATTCACGCGCTGTTGCTAGACGTACATAAAATGAAATTTTCGGTGATTGCTTAAAAATTGTTATTAAAATTTAATTTGCATTCTAATCATAAATTGATTTATTAAGACCTTTTTTGATTATTGTGTCCATATCTCGGCAAACGAAAACGAAGAGTGAAACGCAAGAATCAGCCTCTTTCATTTACGTTTGTTTCATTTTCGATTATTTCGACTTGTGGTTTCTCTCTTGTGTACCTACTGCCATTCTCGCATGGTCCAGTGGTTTAAAAAAGTAAAAAGGGAGCGATTTCATTTGAAATTGAGAACTCGAAAACGAAACCCAAGCGGAATTGCGCTCTATTTACTTTTTTCAAATAGTAGAAGAATTAAAAAAATTATTCAAGAAATTCGGCTTTTTATAAAAATTGCCCTGGTATTAAAACAACATTAAACGAAAAGGCAAGATAACTTCGTCTTTGCCGAAGTTTTTATACCCTTGCAAATGTTTTAATACATCAGAGTTTAAGAACGCCAGCATTAAAACAAACAATTTTTCTGAATAAAACTCACTTTTCGACCGATAGTTCCTATGGCAGCTATAAGATATAGTCATCCGATCCGGTTCCTACATATTAGCAGTGTGCAGTAAAAAGAAGACTCTGTGCAAAGTTTCATACTTTATAGGGTCGGAAATTAATATTTCTATGCGAAAATCTGAAACAAACTTGAACTGCGTACTGCAGTACTCCTTTGTACATGCAACAATTTGTATCTCTATCTCTTATAATCTCTGAGATCGACGCGTTCATACAGACAGACGGACATTTTAAGACCGTAGTACCAGAATTCCTAAACAGATTCCGTCATCCGATTTCTGCATACGAAAATCATATAGAATTACCACCATCCCCTCAATAAACTGTACCTATATGCCAATAATTTTAGACCAACTCGATGCTATTTCTCAAACTGTGCGTCTAGGATTTTGTTTTATTATTGCAGACACAGTTCTTTTATCACGAATTGTTATTATTGGTAATCCTTTTTTAATTGTTATTATTGCTAATCTTTTCAAAGTTTTTCACAATACTTTGCAATGTTGATCTTGGAAGCTTTACATTCTTTGATATATCCCGATAGCTCTTGCCTGAATTAAAATTATCAGTCGTTGATCTTGGGGATCTTAGTATTGATTGGAACGGAGGGCCCATAACTATCAAGAACACGAGGAGTTTATAGGTTGAAATAATGCATGCGTTTATTAATCTAATAAAGTACGGCCTAGCGGGGTTTACGATCGATGCTGTTGAGTTCTCTTTGACGACTAACAATGTCATGCAATGATCTGCTTAACACATACACATACATAGCTTCTTATCTCTCTTTGTACATTATGCCTACACTGAGAAAAAAAGGATAGTTTTTGATGATCCTTAGGATGATTTTTAACTATCCATTTGGACTGGATAGTTAACTATCCTTTTTTAAGATCCATTGGATCTTTTCGAAGTCGATTTATTTTCGAAAAAAGGATATTAAAAGATCCATTTGAACTGTTGAAAAATATCCCCTTTTCTATATCCATTGGATCTTTTTGAAATATCCTTTTGATCTTTTTTTAAATATCCTTTTAATATCCATTGGATCTTAATGACATATCCCAAGGATCTATTATTAATATCCTTTTAGTATCCATTGGATCTTAAAGACATATCCCATGGATCTGTTAAATAGATCATTTCCAAATTAAAGACAGCACAATACTTTGTATCAATTTATTTATAATTTACATATCGGTTGCTAAAACTTTTTCCTTCTTTTCATATGTTTACCGTTACATGTTAAGTATAAATGTATGGGAGGACCCTCAAACTTAACTACTTCAACTAATATTTTTGTTCCAGTCGTAGATCTAATCTCGTAAGCTTGACAATAATTGGCAAAATTTATGCTTTCAAATATGTGAACAATTTTATGCAGGTCATTTCTTTCACTTAAATTAATAATAGTACATTATCCACTTAAAAGTAATATGCTGTGTCCTTAGAATTAGTGAGTATGTAAAGTCTTAGAAGTAGTATGTATCCACACCAGAAGGGATTTCTCTAGATATTTAATGTCAAAAACATGAAACAACATAAAACAGCAGTCTAATGCGCTGGATAAATGAATCGAATTTAAGCATACATAAAACTCCTCAGTGGTAATTTCGTCTTCACCTATTATCACTGCAAAAGGTTGCATTGGGATTTTGTACATAAAACATTTTTGGAGCATAATTTTCATCTTGTGTGCCAAATCGTTAATCAGAAAATGCAGCTGATCACAGAATCTTGCGTGTTGGCTCCGACACATATGTCCAATTCTTTGTGCTGCACACCTTGCGGACGTTGGTCTTCAAATAGCTTAAGTACTTTTCACCTGATTGATAAAAAAAGATGAAGAAGAAAATATACAATAAAGAAATCTTTGATTTTTCTGAAAAATATTGCAAATTTAGGTACGCATGTGACCACACGCAATACATGTACATGGGTATGTATGTATTTATTCACAAAAAAGCCATGCGCGAGGAATCAAAGAAAACCAAAACTTATACATACATATATGAAAGCACGCAAAGCAAATACATATGTACACATAAACGTAATGCGCCTGAGACTTACAAAACAAAACTTATATATATTTTAATGCATTCATGTTTGTGTATGTAAGTTTTGTTAATTCAAGCCGTACGCGCACTAGCACACACACGCACTAGATACACACTTTAACTTTGAATGTGAAAATGCATTGCAAATAAAGTGAATACATACATACATAAGTTTTAATGCAAGCACATGCCACTTACCTGACGTTTATTATTTCACTTTACATTCACTTTAATATCACTCATCACGTTTTTAATAAAGTTGCCGGCTATGCTACAGTCTGTGTATTGGTGCGTGTGCTCTCTGCGATTTCTTCACTTCGAATGACGCAGCTACCACGTCATCGAAAGCAATATGTCTTTCTCTTTCGCACCAACGGGCATACTCGACTTACTTGCTATCGGGCTATCGCCTGTCGATAACAAAATTCGATACTTCAACCAATATAAGATCCCGTTCACCCTATTTTAAGCTCCTTTGGATCGTTTTAGCTTAAAAAGGATATGTCAAAAAAAGGATAGTTTATTGATCTTTATTTTTCATCCAAAGGAGCTGAAAAATGTGAAAAGGATATTTAAAAAACTGGATCTTAGAGGGGATATTTCGAATATCCTTTCTACGGGGATCTTTTTTTTCTGTGTGTACAGAACAATACAGAATATTGGTACACATGGTTGCTTTAACAAACTATATACAAAATAATAGCGATAATAGCAACAATCGAACTTATATCCATCGCAAAAAAATTAATTTTATTAACAAAAAGAAGCACATGTTTTTTGCTTTTAGTTCGGTGTTTTACATAACCTATTTCTTATGTGTGTTGGCTCCCATTTTTATTTATTTATCCAAACACATCATTCTGCCATTGTTCTTCTTTAAATGCTTGTTACCACTTTCTTTACTTTTTTAGATTAGGTAATGTATTCAGTCAGGGTGAACTGATTCTCAAGGGAGAAGAGTCACAACTAATTCAAGATGTCTATCGCCCCTGTTAGCTAATTAATTTCCGTTAACGATTTTAATGACACTTCGTCGATATACGAACATGGCCTATTTCCCCAACGCTCAGGGTTAACCTTCATTTCATTAAAAATTGTTGTCTGCCGCTGTTTTAGTTTTAGCTTCGTGTTTACCCCGTGAGCAACATGTGGCATTTTAAGCTGCGTCAAGTGTTGACCCTTAGCTACTATCATCTTCTCATCTTTGGTTTAATGGCTACAACTCTGCGTTTTGGTTGTGGAACATCTCGGATTACTATTTATAAGCAAGTGCCTTTGGGCTATATACTCTATAGTCTAGTGCTCACTGCCCTATTTCTGGCAGGGATGCTTTTAATGGTACCCCGAAACCTATTCGATGGCTATATGAAGTACAACATTGTGTTGCAGTGGAGCTACTTCATTGTACTGGCTCTGCGATTGGCAGTCATTTTGGGCTTTTATAGTTTGATTTGGTTGCAACGCGAGAGCCTTAAGCAGCTCTACTTGGATTTTTATGCCCATTGGCAAAAATCTGCTCGAGTTCTGAAACGTACAGCAGGTCGAAAGGTGGTGCAAGAGCTGCAGCAATCGCAGGCCCAGCTTTTGGTTCTGAACCTAATTGCCAATTATGGTACTATCGTCTGCTCCACCACTGTTCAAGCTCAACTCTTGGGAGCGGTTAATTGGGCAAGTCTGGTGATGTTTCTGATCAGGTTGACACACTTGGCACTGCTGATGGTGCTAAAAATTGGTTTCTATTCGGTGCTTTTGCTGCTCAATCATCAATTTGAGGCTGTTCATCTGGCGCTTGAGGCTTTACAGCGGAAACAGAAGAATCTACAGGCAAGAGAGCTACGTAGCCTGGCTGTTATGCATGGAGAGAGCTTTGCTCTGGCCAGGCGTCTCTTCGTCATCTATGATGTGGCCAATGCCACGCTGTTTATTAACTTGTTCGCCGCCAGTGTAAATATACTCTACCATGCGGTTCAATATAGCAATAAGACCATCAAATCTAACATCTGGGGTATGATTTTTGGCGATGGTCTTATCATGTTTAATATGTGGAACTCGTCCATGCTAATGAATATGCTGGATTGTGTGCTCAATTCGTGCAATAGTATCGGTCAATCGATAAGGCAGTACAGTGAACTAAAAGTTAGCCCGAAAATTCAAATGGAGGTGAGTAAAACTGCGCTGATCCTGGCCATTAATTCAATTCTATTTCTTTAGTTGGATCTACTGGCTAATAGTGTGAAAAACAAACGATTGATCTACAAAATCTGCGGCTGCGTGGTACTCAACAAGCCTGCCTTTCTTAGCTATTTTGGTGCCGTTCTCGGGCATGTTATAATTCTGATGCAATTCGACTTGAAGCGACAGTCGATGAATTCTGTTACTCAGAATTTTCTACCACATTTACAAAGGGACAATTAGATTTGGAAGAGCTGAAAAGTTTTGTGTGCTCTAAAATAAACATAATTTATCTTTTCCACTTTCCAATAACTAACTTTATCTTATTTTGAGCTCTTTCTCTCACATTGGGTGCGGTTTTGTGCCACAAGGAAACATATCAAGAGTCAAAACGTGAATAAAAATTGTTCATTCCTCACATCCATCCAGTGTCAAGATCACTGCGCAAAGCAGGGCCAGAAGCGTTTATTTTCAAAATCATATACATACATAACCTTAAATATTCTTCTTCTAGTTCCAATCCCGTGAGGGCCATAGGGCATCAACCAATCCTCTCTTCCAACAAACTTTCTTGTTGACCGTCGCTTTGAGTTCTCCCAAGGTCTTTGCGATGCATTCCGCTTCTCTACTGAAAGTCCTCCTCCAAGTTTTTTTGGATCTGCCTGGTGTCTGGCCAAGTCCGTCCATTGCCTTCCTAGCGATATTGCTCTCACTTTTTTGCAATGTATGCCCTTTCCACTTCCATTTCATTCTGAGTATTATGGTGTCACCACTCTCCATATCTGCGCGTTTCAGCACTCCGGAGTTCTGTATTCTGGCAGGACAGAAAATACAAAATATGCGACGCAGGCATCGGTTCACATATCGCTCACTTACTTCAATACTGGCATAACTCAAAATAATCCATTTGGAGAAAAACACGATTAAAGTTCTCAATATATTTAACCTAGAAAAAATGGTTCTTTAAGTTTTAAGTTAATCAAGTAAAATATTATAAGTTGAGAATATTTATTAATTAAACTTGAAAATATTATGCTTTAACTGAAAGCCGAGATATGGTTGTTCAATATTGACTGCAGGACAACTAAGATATGACATTCTTGCATTAACATGAAAATGAACCTGCAAAATGATATTGCGACATATTCTCATATCATATTGAAAGTAAAAGAGATATCAATACGAAAATTTTTGCACAAAATAGTACACGATACAGCAAATATTTTTGAGTTATGCCAGTCTTGAAGTAAGTGAGCGATATGTTTAAACTTTTGACACTATGGAGTTGTTGTTTTCCATGTGAAGGAACACTGGACATAGTCTCGAAAACCCTGATTCTGAGTCAGTGTGAATACGATGACCATCGCCAAACGGCCGACAGCATCCCAAAAGCACCCTTAGCTTTCAGAAGGCGCAACTCTGCATCAAGTTCCCTACCTCCATCAACAGCGACTACGCTGCCGAGTTAGCTGGACTTGTTTAATGGGCTGATCATCCAAAACCAGCGCTTGGAATTGTCCGGAACGAAGGCAAAGCGATTTACACAATCCGTGGAGAGCTTCTCAGATTCTCATGCCCGTTGTTTAACCGGGTATAGTAAGTCCGCCGCCTTTGCCGGTTGGCACTTAAAGAACTCCCCAGGTTTGCCATCTGCTGCTTTTTTGGCGAGCTTAGTGGGCGCTGAAATCCTTACCCTGTGGTGATTCGGAATCTGTGGCAACTCGATAAGGAGTCAGTTAAGAACCATCGCAAAATGGGACCTTCATCTACACATTTGGTCCATACCGGTCGGGAGACCGGGCCCTAATTAGAGGCTCTGCATTCATCTTTTGCATTTCTTCTATTTTTGATGAGATTGATGAGACTCGTTATTTTTGCTTCAAAGACAATTTTTTTTGTTGTCAGTTCGGATTCTGCAATTTCTTCTATATTTCCGCACGTTGACTTATTAGGGTCCATGTACATTCGCTCATCCAAGGTCGGTGACCTCGAGGGACTTTACCGAATATGCTGTCACCGACATCCAGGTAATATCCCTTCACTTCAGCGTCATCATTCGACACGTCTGATCCTGCACTCCAATTCAACGCTTCCTTAAAGATGTCGCTAACCGCCGTTTGCTTTAGTCGGTCAATAAAGTATTCCTCCTTTGGTCTCGTTTTCTCTGATTTGACAATCGCAACCGTCCTGAGACGGATGACCGCTAGCATAAGATGTTGGTCGTAGGAGTTTCCTATGTCCGCTCTCCTTTTGTTGCGCACGTCCATTAGGTCCCCGGCGTGACATATTCAGGTGGTCAATCTGGTTCTGGTATTCGCCAGAAAGTAAAACCCAAGACACTTTGTGTGGGGTCATGCTGAAACAAGGTTCTGCCGTTTACCATTTGGTTTGCTGATCAGAAGCTAGCGAAAAAATAATCGTTGATTGAACAAAGAGAACATTTAGAAAAGACAGAGGTGTAATGTCCTTTCGATTCATTTTCATCGTGTTCCGAGAGTGTCTATTTTTTTCTCTGACTGCGTGTAAAAAGGGACCAGTTTAGGCGTGTTCTGATAAATTTCGAACCATAGAAATAGGTACTCATAATGTTTATTGTCACATTTCCTAGCCTGTCAAGAATTATTCTCATGTGTCATTGTGTTAATGTGTATTATACCATCTGCCATCACATTTTTCACGATTTATTCAGATTTATTCTCCGGCCTCATAGGTTAAATTACCTAAATTGGTAATGGAAAATCCCACTTTTATTTTTCCTCCACATTAAACACTGGATCCGGGCCAAATTCATGTATCAAATCAAACTCTACGCACGTTGCATAAACTAAAAATATTACATACAAAATAAATGAAAATATTGCCACAGATCGACGTGCATAGAAATTGAATATCACCATCCACCAGAATGAAGTGGAAAGGGTTAACAAAAAGAAGATAAAACAGTTTGAGCCATGCTGGCCGTGCAGCCATATAAATGCGCCCTCAACTTGCGCATTCTTATTTATCATGCAGGGCATGCTCATGCCAATGACGATATCTGGAAAGAAAGAAGATTCTAGTTGATTGATATACAACTTCATTATATATTTACTGAAAAGAGGACCACCAAAAACGGCGGCAAAGGCCATTTTTTCGTAGCCCTGCATAGCCAGGGTTACATTAACAATCACATCGGCAACGCCAGCGGCAAGCGATCGAAAGGTGACAGCTAAATAACTCTCAGTAAGATCATATATCCATCCAATAATGCAGCAAAGCACCTCCAACTCAGCGGCACAGTTAGCGATCATTAGGAGTGCACTAAATCCAGTCAAGATTAGAAATCCCTATGAAGAAATGATGTAAAGATTTGAGTTGTTAGCCTGATGCCGAGAACTCCACTTATACGGAAGATCGCTGACGATTTGGTAGAGATACCAATGAAACAGCTGTACGATCAACTAGCTTCCCTTGTGGTGTGTCGTGTTCCTGATTAAGCAAAACCTGACCTGGAGCCAGCTTAATATTGATGGTTTGAAACCATTTACTTTTAAAAAAATAGAGAAACTGAGAACATAACTGATAGAGTTAGTAAGACATCGTACTGGCGGTGTACAAATCTAGGTTGCAAGCCCCTGAAATTCTATAGTAACTCCGGCATTGAATCTTCTTCCTAAACTAATATTTGTATTATTGTACATCTTTAAATAGGCACAACAGTATGCAGTTTCGGTATCTTATAGAAATATAACGCTTAGAAACTCACCGAATGATAAGGTGGCGGCAAATCTGTGCGGCTTGTACAGAATACGATCAAGGCCATAGGAACTGTAATACACAGAGACCACTTGCTATAGTCGAAATTGAGGGTGAGAAAAATATGGTCAGGGCCATACCTATTCTCAAACATTGCTAAAAAAAATGGCGGGAAGGAATTAACTAATAGCAGAGAGTTTGTGTTTCATGTGAGGTCACATCCTTACATTGTGTGAAAGTTATCACCAAAATGGGACAGGTTATGATCTGCGTACAGTTGAGCAATTTGCTCCAACCATGCTTATCCTGTTGATAATCAACAACCGGTATAAATATTGTACAGAAGAATACCATAGGAGCTCTTAGTATAAGACAGATTCGACCACACCAACCCTTTGATCTCCATTCGTACGGTTGAATGGGAAGCAGGGACTCCAGAAACTCCCTAAGCAGGTATAAGTTGCGCGAATTGCGATTGTTATGCAATACGGTTCGTGTGGCCTCGTAATCGACATCATTAGGTCGTCGTTCTGGTTTGGGTGTGGCAAATCCCACAGACGGTCGGTCCACGGAGCTCTTGTGATACGAACGATTAGCATTAATACGCCACGAACTACGACGAACGCTTCCAGAATTCTCATGAATACCCAACTTATTGTCCGACTCGAGAGTTCTCAGAGTCTTCTGCATTTTATTTAACTTAGCCTGGAGTTCCGATGATTGGGGCTGATCTAACAAATCGGCTATGTTGTCCCTTAGAGCTATTAGAAGATTAGCTTACAGTGATCTTAAAAAGAGATAAAAGACTTACATGTTATAGCCTGACGCATTAGAATTAGGTCCAACACATTTATAAACACAAACACGAAATACAAAATCGTTAAGCCTGCAGAAAAACCCCTTAAAATTCTTCGAAATTGTTTGTGATATAAGAATATGTACTTACAAGCCGCCTCCCCCATGGTCACATTATTTTCAAGAAAAATCATATAGGTAAGACATTCGATGGCTAACAATAGAAATAGCAGATCCCGCAACGTACTATATGCGTTCATTTGAAATGATTTCAGATAACAAATCGCCCCGCCACTTATTAAAATGGTAGCCACCGAATTACTAACAGTTATGGCATAAATCGGAGCCTCAGATCTCACAGGTAACATACTGGCAATCATATCCGGCAAACTATTGGCAGCGCCCAACAATGTGGCACCAGCCAAATATTGATTCATGTGCAGTGCCGTGGCCAATATCGTTAGTACAGGAGAGAAACTTCACAAAAGACATGAGACTACGAGTCAAAATAAATGAAAATTTACTCACTAGTACTCCACCAGATAGGAAAGGGTTAACATCAGTATCAGCGCTATAAGCATGAACATAAAAGAAATTCCAATCTCGGCTAGCTTACTTTTTACGCCAATGGAACAGAACATCAGCTCAAAGTACTTGATGAGGTTCATAACATGTGGGCAGTCGGGCAGAGTCCTGGCTAGCCTACAACGATACTTGTACGACACATGCATAATACTATAACAGCTCACCTGTAATCGAATTGGTTAAGTAAGCAAGTCCAAAGAGCAAAATCTGGGGTATAGCCACCTACATCGTGGAAATCTTCACCTAGTGTATAGCTACTATTTCCCATTTGTGTGTGTGTGTAGGTGTATTGTGTGTGTGCACGATTTAAGAGGTTAATTTAAACTGACTCAAAAATCATGACTTCTTTTATTGTACGTAGAATAAGTAGCACAGGCGAAATTGCAGCCCACCTCCCGCCCAAACCAGTGAAGCTCGCAGCTGCTAAAAAATAGAGCAGAGTGGGGGTTGTGATCATAGTTTTGCTTTTCGAACATAACTTCGCAAAAAATCTATATTTTTCGGTTTGTAAATTAGTATTTGTATTGTAAATTGTAAAATGTAGGTATTCTAGTTGAAAGATGCACAAAACTTTCCTCATCATTAGTTTTAAAAAATACATTTTTGGGATTTTTTTATTTTATATTGAAAAAAAGTATTATTTTGACATTTTGAAAATTTGTGGGGGGTTGTGAGCCACCCATTTCAAAGTTTTGAATTCGTGTTTTTAATCATTTATTCTTTATTAAATAAAAAAAGTAACGAATTTTCTCATACTCTGAATTAAGAAATATCAATGAAATGCGAAAATTGATTGACTGCATCAGGCTTGTTTTCTTTTATATACGAGCACTTTTTGCTGGTGGCTGTTCTTTTGATTGCCTTTTTTAATGTTTTTTTTTTACCTTTTTGGAGAGTTTTTCCTCTGTTTTATTGCGCATCATTGCAATATTCTATTTGAAAGTCAAAACCGACTTTTTGGCAAAGTGGCTCACAACCCCCCATATCTCACTTTTTTTATACCCGTTACTCGTAGAGTAAAAAAGGGTATACATCAGTGTCCGGCACCGTTCAATGTTCTGTGTATAGAAGTAGCGACGTCCATCCTCTGTAGCAAACATGTGCTAACTGAGAGCGCTCTCGCGTGTCTGAACGCACACATTCAAAGGCAAAACACGCATGTGTGTTTTGCCGGACACTGGTATACATACTAAAGTCGTGCAAATGTATGCAACAGGCAGAAGGAATCATTTCCGACCATATAAAGTTTATATATTCTTGATCAGCATCAATAGCCGAGTCGAAATAGACTTGTCCGTCTGTCCGTCCGTCCGTCTGTCTGTATGAACACCTAGATCTCAGAGATGGTAAGAGATAGAGGTTTGACATGTAACACTGCTAAACTTGTTTTTTCGTGAGTAACGGGTATATCGAAGTCGGTTAGAGCCGACTTTAACTTGCGCTCTCGTTTTTGTTGAAGTCACATAACCAAAAGATTATTTTTATACCCTTTGAAAGGGTATATTGAAATTGTTCAGATGTTTGTAACGCGGCAAGTTTTTAGGGGCGGCAAATTTCCGGGTGCAGCGAATTTCAGGGCCGGCAAATTTCTGGACGGAAAATTTCAGGTCCAGCAAATTTCATGAAAGGCTACTTACAAAATATATCGCTCACTTACTTCAATACTGGCATAACTCCAAAGAGTCCATTTTGAGAAAAACACGTTTAAAGTTCACACAAAAAAAATAGATTCCTTTAGTTTTTTGTTAATCAAGTAAAATATTTTAAATCTACAATGCTTACTAATAAATCTTGATAATATGATGCTTTAACTTAAAGCCGTAGTACGATTGCTCAATATCGACTGTAGGACAACTGAGATGTGACGTTCCTGCAATAACATTAAAATGAATCTGTAAAATGATATTGCGACATATTTTCATTTGACATGGAAAGTAGAAGAGATCTCAATACGAAAATTTTTACTTAATATAATACACAAAACAGCGAATATTTCAAAAATCGTATTATTTGAGTTATGTCAGTCTTGAAGTAAGTGAGCGATATATTGATTATTATTTAAAATTAAGTGGCATTCCTGAAAGTGCTTTAGACTCTGCTGTCATTTTAACATGGAGAACGATGCAATATTCTGCACTTCAAGATCTAGTAATAAAAAAATTATTTATCGAATGCATTTAGAAAGCGTGCGATCCTGTTTAAATGGATAAAAGATCAGTGGTCTACAATGGATAAAGTCAAAAATGCTGCAGCCTTTAGACCGTGTGTTTGACTTAATTAAATATATTCGGAATTCCAAATTTTCCACTATTTTATACTGCTTCTTCCTATTAAGCCCTTCCGAGATATTGATTATGTTATCAAGGAGTGTGCAGGCTTCAAAGTATGCTTTGTAAATTTCTTATGTAACAAAAGTTGTGCCAAATATTCTGAACACTAATCTTTCAGTTCTTCACAACCTGCGGGTCTAAATAATATGCAACAACGTTTTCGAGTGAATAAATGATCTTTATTGAAATTTCTGTGTTCTTTTATTCTTTTTTAGCTTACCCCCACTTAACCTATCGTATAACCTGCGCTGGTCGGGTCTTCTCATAAGTAAAAGATGTGTGTGTACTTTTTTAATCCATACAGAACGCGTAATTTATCCCCTAGCTATATGAAAAAAAAAACCACAAATTTAAAGAGTTATTTATAAAAGAACCTTTAACGAAAACAAATAATATTTTCACATTAATTCTTCATAGCTCGCGGTCCATCGAGGAAAAATATTTTTTAAATTTTTGGGGTTTACGGTACTATGTATGTATACTAGACAACTTTCCATTTCTTAGATCTTAATGTCACCCAATGAGCAGGAAAGTCTTATGTACTCTTTCTAAACTTAAACATCTTTGGCACTGAGATCGATCGGAGTGAACTGCACAGTTTGGACAAATTTAATTTTTTAGAGTGACTTTATGTTTCCAAAAAACGTCGGCTTACTTGTCCAATTATATCAGCATCCAGTACAAACCTCTACCGGCAGAGTACAAAGAAAGTTATTTTGGAGTAAAACACCCAATTCGAAAAGCATTTACCATCAAACCAGAAAACCATGTTCGACCACGAAATAATTTTTGATTCGTCCCATCGAACAAATTTTTTTTTTTAATTTTTTAAAAGGTACGTAAAAAACGTTTCCGCGACTTTTGCGAAAAAATTTTCGGCGCATTCTTCTATTATTTCTCACAGTAAACGATTTCGCTACGCCACTGAATATAAGGAGTTGTGAGAGAGCGAGTGCGGCTACCTTGTTTAGTATACCTTGGCTCAGGGCAGTGCATTACGCAAAATTTTAAGTAAGGACGTGACGAGTAGGGTATTGTTATATAATATAAGATGTTGTAAGCTTCGAACACAGCTTCAGCGTGGCATTTTTTGTGCATGGATATTTTTGTATCGAAATTTCTTTCCGAAAATTAATCATGATAGAATTATTTAAAAAAAATATGCAAAGTAGACATAGTGTTTTTCGAAGTGTAGCACGGCAGCAAAGTCCCGTCGATGTGCGACTGACAAATTTAATTTTCTCTGACAGCCAGTGAGGCATGAATTCGGCATGCACTCGGCTCCTATGCGTGTGCATTTTCGAATGTGTTCGTGCCCCCGGGGCTATTATTGGGGAACTCTGCTCTAGCTCAACCGCCTGGTAAGGGTATAGCTGAATATATATTTAACGCTGAGTTTTGTTAATTGATTGAATTTTAATAGAATTTTTTGTGTATGTGGCAATAAAAAAGTGAGTTTTGCAGTTCTTTGCCATCTTTCTATTTTCCCGTATTCATAATAATCTAAACTCATACGAATTTTGAGCAACTTTCGCCTCTATTTTAAACTTTCGATATTTATTATCCGTCTTCTTTTCGACAGTTTAAATTTTAAAGATCTTATCTATCCGTCCAGCCTGGCGGGTCGGCGTAACTGCAGGTCCGGGGAGGGCCGGGGGGATCCGAATAGAACCGCATTACGATATTAGTAACTATCGTGCTACTATGTCAAACAAAATGGTCCTAGTGAATTGATAAACATATGCATTGGGTCGAAAATAGCCGCCCTTCCAAATAAATGTTCTGACACTCTTATAGTGATTGAAAAAGATATGTGTTAGCTACGGTAAAGCATGCTCCCGAATTTATAGGGATCTGAATATAGTAGCGTTGATGATATAACTAATAACATAAACCCAAATAATTCAAATGGAATGTTTGCTGATTTTAGACTTAAGTTATACAAAACAAAGTTGAGAAAAACGCTTTCGACTGAGCGAAATATTTGGCCTATCAGGCTCCGACAATATTTTAGAATTGTGGAAAATGCAGGGACTTAAAATACATTCCCAAACTAGCTCGGCCTGGTTCCTGCAGTCCGTTAGAGGAGGCTTTTCAACACGGCCGTTTTAAATGTAAACCAAGGTAAAGCTAATTGAAATAAGTCGTGGCGGGGGCCTTGTGAAGTTCGTGGGGCCGGGCCGGGCCTCTAAGAGGTCGTGTCGGCGGGCCCGGGCAAGCCTTAGTCCTAGGTTCACGGACGTTACCGTAGAAATCGATGGATTGGATTGGCGAACGCTAAAGTGGGTACACCCTGGGTAGGTGTAGGGGTCGGCTGCAGTGAGTGATAAACGCGCCACTCAGCTAAGCGACGGCCCGCGTAGAAGAATTAGTCTTAGGTAAAGGGAAGACGATTAAAGATATGAAGAAAGTGGTCGGGGGGTTGTCGAGGAGCACCTCGAAAACCTTGTAGGGGCTAGCTGGGTCGTTAGTAGATTGTATCGATGTAAACGAAATTGTTTAGGGGTAATGGAGGCAGTCAGCGGAAGTCAAGATGGGTGGAGGGGGGTGGCTGTTGGTGGGGTAGCGTGGTAAGATGGGGGTGCTAGTTAAGGAGGAGGGCTATTAGGAAAAAAGATGAGAGGTCCGGTGTTCGGGGACGTCAAAAGATAGAGGAGCAATCAAGCGAAATAGAACCAGCGTTAAAGGTAATAGGGTGAGTCGATAGACAGATGAGAAGGAGCGGACAACAGAGTCTGACATACTAAGCTAAGACAACACAGGGCGAGGGGTGTCGTATGGTTCGGACGATGAAAGGGAACTAAAAAGGCAGTCAAGGGTTAGCGAATTTGGTAAACGTTACCTCCTAGTGTGGTTTAGACCTGGTAAATCCACCACAGCCAGATTTTCACATTCGACAAATCTGGAGAAACCTAGAAAGAGGCAACCAAACACACCTTTTGTTGATTATACGCCTTGAGATGTCAGCTTCTTCAAAGCCTGTACTTAGGTATTCCAAGTACGTGACTTTGCATGATGACGTTGAGAGTACCAAAGCTCCGTCAAAATAGGAAAGAATCTCCCGAACCATGATACCAAAGAGGTTTTAGGCAGGGCGATACCTTATCGTGTCACTTCTTAACTTGGGATATACTCGCAGTGCAACATCCAACGACCCGGATTATTTATAAAAAAACTACCTCCTTATGCTATCGGAAACCACAGGCTAACAGCGTTTTCAGAGATTGAGAAGGAGTCTAGATTAATGGGTTTAGCGGTAAATGAGGACAAGACGAAATACCTCGGACCGCGGACAAAAGTCATTGCGACTTGGGCAATCTGTTACAATGGAGGGGTACAACTTTAATGTGTAGAGGATTTTGTCTACCTCGGAACGATGATAACCAGCAAGAACAACATCAGTCTGGAAATGAAGAAGAATCACTCTTGCGAACCGATGCTACTATGGGCTAAGTAGGGAGTTCAAGAGCAAAGACCTCAAGTGAAGAACAAAATGCCTGTACAGTCGCTTATCATCCCAGTCCTGCAATTGGCCAGAACATGGACAGACCCGAGAAGCGGCGTTGGCGTGTTTGAACGAAAAATTCTTCGGAGGATTTATGGACCTTTAAAAGTCGGCGATGTTTCCGCATTCGAAGAAACGACGAACTGTATGAGCTCTATGGGGATACCAGCCTGGTCAAGCGCATAAAGCAGCAGCGGCTGCGCTGGCTAGGACATGTCGCCAGGATGAAGGAAGAAGCTCCAGCAAAAAAGGCGCATAAATCGAAGGCGGCTGACTATGGAGGCGGCAAGGTGGGAAGACCACCACGAAGATGGGAAGACCAGGTGCGGGAAGCATGCCGAGATTGGTGTGACAACTGGTGGCAGCTCGCACAGAACAGAACGAATGAGAGCGTTAACGCAGAGGCCCAGACCGTCGAACGGTTGTAATGGCCATTAAAGAAGAAGAAGAATACAAGAATTGCTCAGCTAATCTTACCTTAACTTCGCTAACCTTACCCACGCTTACCTTACCTTAGCTAACCCTACCTAAACTTAGTCTTAAAAATGTCATTTACATTACTTTTTTTCATGAAAATGTCAAAAAATCGTAGACTTTATCCCACCACCCTCTTTGAGTGAATTGGTAAATCGGATTTAAGTTTTTTCCCCACGATTTCGTTGTGTCCGCTGTGTTCACGTTCTAGCTGTCAAAGTATTTCATTCGTTAAATTTGACCAAAAGTTTTCAAATTTGCTCTTAGCGAGCTAAGAAATTTCCGACATTGTTGGCAGCCAAACGAATGGATGTGTGTGATGAATAAGGGTAGGGTCGCTCCATTCAAGCATGGATGAAAACTTGAAGAATATTATTAAGTTGCTCTCGCCCATCGCAGAAGTTTTCCACATTTTCAACAACAGAAGAAACAGAGAATTAACTGCTAAAAAACTTTACTTGACAGTTGTCGAAATAATGCAAATACTTATAAATATAACCATTTAAAAGGCTGCTGCCAACTTTTGCAACAGCGGCAACTGACCGAACCCCCACTTGAGCCGCATTCTCATTAACAACATCGTCATTATCGTCGTTAACAAAGTAGTTTTGAATAAGTTGAAGCAGTTTTTGTATGCCAATGTTTAATAACTTGCTTAAGCTTTTTAGTTGTGGCCCCCTTTGGCCACAACTGCTGCAATAAAACCACGAAAATGCAGTTGGTTGGTTGGGCAGAGTGGTTTGGCTGTGCTTTAAGCCGAGATAAGAGGTCAGGCCAGGCCAGTTCAGGACTCTGAGTTGTCCAAGTGTCGCTTTGAGTTTGTTGCAGTTTTTGGCAATTATAATTTTTAGTGGTTCGTTATGAAGATTTACGGGCTCAGTTGTTTAAAAATTATTGAATTTATTTGGCCAATATTAAGATTCTCTTATCAAATTTAAAAGATTTGCTAATCACATCAACAGGAAACTGATACGCATGTTAATACAAAGAGACCAAACGATCGTAACATAATTCAGCCACGTATCGAATTAAACCAAATCAAACCCTTTAGACTCCACACCAATAGTTTAGACCTGCAAAAAATTCTGATAGCATGTCGTCGTAACTTTGTGTACTGATAAGTTCCCATTGAGTCGCTGCAACAGATCACATAAATCAATATCAGCTCACTCTGACGTAGTTCATTCAGAATGTTATTCCCCTCACAAAGCGAAACACAGGGCTACAGTTAAAGCAAGTTGTAAATCAATTCTTAAGTGTCGGTCAAGTATACGATAAGATGCCTTTTGCAACTCTCTAAAATTGGTATCAAAGCAAATACAAAATCTATGTAGTTAGGATGTAAAAATAGAGGACAATACGGGATAATGTTTGAGAGGCTAACTGTAAATTATGCTTCAAAAAGATTTTCAACAATAAAGTGTTTTGTACTTGAGCCAAAAAGAATTGCAAGATCCGAATCAATAACTAAACTTGATGCAAGTATAAAATTTAAAATTCAATTAAAATTTTTAATTTCAATTATATTTTAATCCCAAATTATTTTATTTAAGATTGATCCCGCGTAATATTAAAATAAAAACATTTTTTGGTCTTATGGAAGAAATGCACCTTAAACTTATACATAATGTTTAGTGGTATTTAAGTGTGTTCTATGGAATGGAAAAATTGAGCTCGCTCGACCCTAAGATAAGATAAATACTTTAAAACGGATTACAAATAAATGGAAGCTTGGCTTACATTGGTTAAATATCATAATTTTGTTCAGTGCCGAGACATATGTCTGGCTAAATGGACAACAATCAAATTTTTGCATTTGGGCTGATAAGCAACCCGAAGAGACTCTTGAACTACCGTTACACCCACAAAAATGCGCTGTTTGGTGTGGTTTAGTCGCTGCTGGAATCCTCGGTCCGTATTTGTTTCAAAATAAGGTCGTACAGAACATAATTGTTAGTGCCCTTGGGCTTTTTATACCCGTTACTTGTAGAGTAAAAAGGGTATACTAAAGTTGTGCAAATGTATATAACAGGCAGAAGGAATCATTTCCGACCATATAAAGTATATATATTCTTGATCAGCATCAACAGCCGAGTCGATATAGCCATGTCCGTCTGTCCGTCTTTCCGTCCGTCCGTCCGTCTGTAAGAACAAACAGATCTCAGAGATGGTAAGAGATAGAGTTTTGACATGTATGGGACAAATGCTTCTTTTATCTGCACGCAGATCAAGTTTGTTTCAAATTTTGGCCACGCCCCCTCCCGCCCCCGCAATTTGGAAAAAACGTTATATCTCCAACAGTCATAAAGATAGACGATTCGTTTCTTCTAGAGATAGTTAGTAATTAGCAAAATTAATCGATTTGCCGAAAAAATGATAAAGATTGGGTGAACGGTTCTCAAGCTATGAGCAAAATAAAAAATGTTGTTGGATGGTCACCCTAGGGAACGCAGGAACACGGTTAAACATGTTTTTTCATGAGTAACGGGTATATAGAAGTCGATTAGAGCCGACTTTAACTTACGCTCTCGTTTATACACTTGAAAAGTGTATTTTAATTTTGCCCAGAAGTTTGCAACGCATAGAAGGAATCATCTCCGACTTCATTAAGTACACAGAGAAAACAAAGTTGGCTACACGGCGCGTTTAGAAACGTTAAACCTAAACGCAACGTATTTCGCCCTGTTAAATTGCACACGCTGCGTGTAGAATTTAGAAAGCCACACCGACGTGTGGAAAAGCTACACGCGACGTGTAGGAATTAAAAATCTAAATGCAAATGTAGAAAAGTTAAATGCTGCGTGTGCAAAAGCAAAGTCTACACGACATTTGAAAATCAGCTTGCTTCCCTTAATATTTCTACATTTTTATGCAGCAATCTAATTACCACACGGACGTTTAGGTTTTTAACATTTACGTTTAGATATTGAAATGCTACACGCGCGTGTGGAAATTCTAAACGAAAATGTAGCTCTACATCAGTACTAAATTCTTATAATTTTCGTTTAGCAAACTGGTTGCCACACGTGGCGTGTGGGATTTCTACATGTACGTTTAGATTTACAAAGCCTTAACGCTGCGTGTAAAATATCTAAACGAATCGTGCGCGAATTTCTGTTGCCTGTATATAAATAGCGATAGCGTTGAATTAGAACTTGAGAATTACAAGCAAGCAAATATTGGATTGTGCCTTTAGTAGATTCCATACAAGTAATGTCTTAGAGGCCTTGCCTTACACGCGTGACGTGGCGGAGACGTCTAAGCCATCACTCCAATCGTTTCGACTGGGACTTTCAACCCATTACTTTCGTGTAGCTTTTTTGCACGCCGCGTGTTGAAATGACAAAGCCACACGCGCGTGTGGAAAACCTAAACGCGCCGTGTGGAATTCAGAAAGCCACACGCGGCGTTTAGAAAAGCTACACAAAAATAGTGGGTTGAAAAACCCGGTCGAAACGTGTAGAAATTCTACATTTCCGTGTAGCTTTTGAGTAGTAGTAGTAGTATATATTTTATTTTCATTGAGATCCATTAATGCTTGTATGTATATAGTTACAAAAATCTTAAAGTGACAAAATGTTTAAAATATTAAGGATTTACAATGATTATAAAAAAAAATTGGCTGTGGCAAGTTGCCGTTAGCCAAATGTAGGTAACATTTTTTTTAATTATGACTCATCTATTTCGATCTCCAATTACACGTCTTCAAAATCCATTAAAAAATCGCGTCGATACTGCAGACACTCTCTGAGATAGGAAGTGAGCAAACGCCAATTGCTTCCGTTTAAGAGTTTAAACATTTCCTGGTCGGTCAGAGCATCTTTTTCCCAGTATAGGACCCTGAGTTCCTTTAGGATTGGACAGCGAGAAAAGAAGTGGGCGGTGTCTTCTCTCTCTCCGGTGTTGCAGAGAGTGCAATGGCTGGGCCTTGATATATGTGGCATATAGTTAAGGTTAAGCAGTTCCGTTCTCGTTCGAAAAATGACTGATATTGCTGCCACGTCTAAATTGTCACTGAAATAATTTTTATCTTTTAAGTTATACTCCAGTTTGCTGTACGTGTCACGGGACTGACTTTCACGGGCTTGTGATTCAAAGCCAATCCTTTCCCTGCTGTCTATGCTCTGCAGCAGTTGTGTCTGCCAAAGGTTCCATGTACTGTTATCCTCTATATTGCAAATTATGTTGTGGTCCACCGCCATGGCTTCCCACCTGCCAACGAACTGTGATTTTTCTTTTAATAAGTGTTCTGTGACAATTCTTGGAAGACGTGTAGATGGCATTTGCATAGTTTTCTTAATATAATCGAAGTGCAGTTGCAATGTGTAGAGAAACATAGTTGGGAGACCCGTTTCCAAGTGTATAGCGTAGTTGGGCGAGCATAGAGGCAAGTGGAACACTCTCTTTATATAAAAGCGGAGGAGTTTTTCTACTTCTTCGTATTGACCAAAGCCCCATACTTGGGCTGCATAGCACATAATTGCTCTTGCTGTGGCTAAGAACAATTTGTACTTAGTGCTATGATTGACGTTTCTTTTTCTAAGCAGTTTGTTCCACGTGGTATTGATCGCAATTTTCGAAATGACATATTTGGTGTAAGAGTGACTCCCAGGTACTGGAATTCGGTGACAATATCTAAATTCACTCCGTTGATAGACCAAGTATCTGTCCTTGCTTTTCGACCCCTTGTATCTCGTATTACCATTATCTTCGATTTTTTCGCAGTTAATTTGAAGACCCCACGTTTGGCAGTACGAGTGCATTGCGTCGATCATTTGCTGCATATCACGGGCGTCATCGGCCAGAAGTACCATGTCCGGCACTTAGGACTTTGATTCGTTCCGACCCCAGTTGGAACACCCCTGGCAGAATGGATGATATATCGTCGACGTACAGTGCGAAAAGTAACGGGCTTAGTAAGCAACCTTGCTTCACTCGCGTTGTCTCAAACCATCGGGATAGGTTGTGGCCATCCCAAACGGCAGTCTTGTTGCAGATGTATAGGCTTTTGGATCATTTGAATTACCTTAGTAGATACTCCAATGTTGCTCAGTTTTAGGTAGAGGCTTCGTCTGTCAATCGTATCGAATGCGGCTTTTAAAATCGACAAAGAACGCAAACATCTTTTTTTTTGTTTTCCAAGTACTGTTTTGCAACGGCGGTGAAGGTGAAGACGCTGTCAACAGTAGAGTAACCTTCTCGAAGTCCGGATTGGTATTCGCTTAAGATATCGTGCTTTTTGACCCAGTTAGAAAGACGGTTCAGCAATATTGAAGCAAAGGTCTTCATGGTCTCGTTTAAAAAGGATATACCTCTGTAGTTCGATGGTTCGCTTGCCTCTCCTTTTTTTAAAGATTGGGTATATAACATTTCGTCTGAAGTTTTCTGGTGCATTTCCTGTATAAAAAATTGTATTATATACTTTCGTAAGAAGTAGTACAAAGTAAGGTGTGACATTTTTCAGGAACTCTGCTGGGACTCTATCCTCCCCGGGTGCCTTATTTCGTTTACTGCGCGATATTGCTGATGTTACCTCCGTGATATCAATTTCCATATCTAGCTCCGGGACACTGGTAAATGGTAAGGCAAAGAGGTGTTGCAGGAACATCTATAAACAACAGGCTTTGAAAATGCGCTGCCAGTTTGCTTGCATCAATCCTGATTGGTTTGTTAGTCGCGGTTCCATTTTACCTGCCTCAGCAGTGTCCAGAGGGCTTTGCTGTCCTTACAGCGTTCAAGGCTATTTCCATCTGCCTATAGTATTCGTTTTGCGTGCGCTTACATAAGGTCTTGTATTCTTTGTTGGCTGCCAAGTAAGCGGTTTTTGTCAGGCTCGTGGTAGATTTCTGCACCTGACGCAGTAGGCACATGGCTTTGCTTCTTGACTCTGCGCATTCTCTTCCAAACCATGGTTGTTGTCTGATAGAATCATTTTTTTTCGGTCTTTGCATAAATTGTGCTGCCTTTGTGATGCATTCTGTTAGGGTCTCTATCGATGTCTGAACTCCAAGTCTGTCCCACATACTCAAATTTTTGTCCAACTCTGCCGCAAACCTTCCAGCTCCGTGCTCTTTCCACAAAACTTGGGTAGCAGCTTATCTTTTTGCTGTTGATGTGTTGGTGTGATCTCAATGCTGACTATTAAAGGCAAATGATGTAGCTTTTGAATTTTTTTTTTCTCTGTGTAGGTATATATATATTCTTGATCAGCATGACGAGCTGAGTCGATTAAGATTTGTCCGTCCGTCTGTCCGTCTGTTTCTACGCGAACTAGTCCCCCAATAATAATATGTCGGAACCGACCGAATCGGATGACTACTTCTTTTAGCTGCCATACAAATGATCGGTCGGAAAATGGGTTTTAGTGGGAAAAAATGTTTTGTTCTCCATATTACCGATCACAAACATTCGCTGATCTGCGAAGTTTGGTCGAAGTCGCTAACCGTTGAGACAAGCTTTTTCAAGTGTATCAAAACTTCGGCACAGACGAAGTTATCCTTGCCTTTCTCGTTTTTGTAATGTTTGGTGAAGTGAAAAGACTTCCTCGAAAAGCCAACACTTCTCGAGTAATTTCCGAGATTCCCATAGCAATGCTGAAAAGAGTCATCCCAAATTAAACTGTCATTTACGGAGTGGTCGTTTAAATGAAATTTTCTTTAAAAATTAAATGTCAAAGATAGTTCGATTAGCACAAAACTATGATTCCACAATCCAATTATATTTTGTGTGATTTATTTCTAACTAGCAGGTACTCGGCGTTGCAACGCCTCTTTATAATTTTAAACACAAAACAAAGAAGAGAAGCTTACTCGACAATTGCAATCTATAAAATCTTCATCTAGGCAAATTACACTAGTTTACAAAAATAAAAAAAAAAATGACCCATTTCAGCTGAAAATTTTTCATAGCATAGTTTGGAATGGTGATCTAAAAAATCGATTTCAAAAATTTTTTCATGGCTCCGTTTTTGAAATATTAATTTTTTAAATTTTTTTGGTAGGTACTCTTACATTTTAAGCCATATCTCAGTTCATAATTGTCAGATAGAGTCAAGTAAGAAATAAATCGAAAGGTAATGGAGCTGCCAATAATTGCGTGGAGCATTGTTTTTAAATCGGTTCAGCAGTTTGAATTTAACAACCAAGAATATTTCAAAAAAATCGATTTTTTGCTCGAAAATCCAAGAAATTTCATTTTTAAACGACTAGAAAAAATATAAAAAAATACAAAAAAATTATTTTTATTTTTTCTACTTAAGAATCGCACTTTTACGAAGAAAATAAGGTATTGGTGAGGAAAATCGTGTAACACGTACCATAGATGGATCAAATTGAGTAGAGGAACTAACAGTCCAATTTGAGTATATTGTGTGTTTTCAAAAATTAACGTTGTACTTTTCTTCGTTTTTTGGTCAAATTATAAAGAGAACGAAAAGCCAGAACAAAAATAAAAATTAAAAAACGCAACAAAAAGTCGAAGCAAACAAAAAATTTATTTTAAAATATTCAGGAAAATATAACATTTTTTTGCACTAAATTGCTTACAGCTCCTGTGTTTGTTCACAGATTTTGATCATCGATATCTGTTTTTCTTCGTAGAAGTGCGGTTCTTATGTAGAAAAAATAAAAATAGTTTTTTTGGATTTTTTTATATTTTTCCCAGGCGACCAAAAATGAATTTTCGAGCAAAAAAATCGATTTTTTCGAAATATTTTTGGATATTGTAGTCAAACTAATGAACCGATTTAAAAACAATGTTCTACTCGATTACCAGCAGCAAAATAACCTTTCGATTTTTATCTTGCTTGACTCTATCTGACAATTATAAAGTGAGATATGGCTTAAAATGTAAGTGCCCCTACCAAAAAATAAAAAAAAATTATATTTCAAAAACGGAGCCATGAAAAAATTTTTGAAATGGATTTTTGAGATCACCATTCCAAACTACACTAAAAAAAATTTTCAGTAGAAATGGGTCTTTTTGGCTGTAAACTAGTGTTATCGGATTTTGGACATTTCGATCTTTTCCCACTTTTGATGATAATCTAAATTCATTATAAAATTTACAGATTTCGGGATTTTTTGGTCCGTATGATCAACACCTTCCATTTTCCCATCTTCATATCAATCAGAACTCGTTTACAAATTTATGCTAATTTCTAATATTTTTAAACCGAATGTCCGACACCTTCTATTTACCCGTCTTCGATTGTATGATCTACACTTCATATTTAACCGTCTATTTACCCATCTTTTTTTATGTTTTTTGTAAGTAACGCGATTTTTAAAATCCGATTGACCGACACATTCTCTTCAATTGTTAATTATTAAATCTTCATAAAAATTTGAAAAAGTCATACAATTTTGCAATTTACTCCTGTTAATTTAATCATTTTCGCGTCTACAATTGCTTTCTATCAAATCATTTTAGTACCCGAAACGTAATAAAAATAGCATATTTCGCGAAAGTTTGTACCGTTCAGTCTAAAATTTGGTACCTTACTGCTATCTATCAAATCTTTATGGCGTTTTTATGGCGACTAATTTGCAAATTTCGCAATATATTTTGGACTGTTCGATCTAAACCAACGTCAGCGCTTTCTTAAATACAAAAATAATTACAACCTTAACTTAGCTCTAAGGGAGAAAACTTTCCCACTCATTTCTTGAACTTGGCGACCTTTCAGTACAAACGTCCAACCAATCCCCCCAAGTTTCCTAACATTCGGATAAACGGTATAATTTAGCAAATTTCGCGGTTTTTGGAACATTTTTCGGCCTGATAGTGTTTTTTATATCTTTTAATTTTCTGTCTTGGTGGACTCTTTTTAAAAATTGCCCATACATAAGGTACTTTTTCATGACGACTAGTACAAAAGTTTTATATTTTTGTTAATACAATTTTGAAACAAAATAAAGTAGAATACAAGTATTACAACGTTCTTCTTCTTAAATTAATTAAGACTCAGAAGGCACAGTTATCAACTGTTCTGTTCTTGCCAAAAAGTTGGGAAACATTTAAAGAATCCCATTTCGCAGAGTTGAGAACCCACTCTACGCAACAAAATAAAACTTTTTTTCAGTTTATTGATAGACGCGAATCCCGTTTAAATTTTAGCCATATTTATTCACGTTTTTGGGGAACCTGTACTTTTATATCTACGCTCATTAATATTTTCGTTAAGTAACATTTCTTAGCTTTAAAATAAACTATCCCAAACTTTTTCAAATACCTACTATTTGGAAAACGTGTTCAAAATAAGTAAATTTTAAATTAAATTTTTTTTTTTTTGGATATACACACTTTTGGGGCCTTTTTATAGGATGTTCAGATTGTAAAACCTTATTCAGAAGAGTTGTTTGACATCTCAAAAGCTTCACTTTTGCCAAAGAAAGTGTGAGAAAATTTCTGATTTTTAAAAGGTTGTACTCGAAAAAAAGAAAAGTGCTACCCATCTAGCCAAACGCTGATAAAGATTTACTCAGTTCGGGTAGCACTATCAATTCCGCATAGTGTAGCTTGGTAGTTTTTTGACTGTTGCACTGTCTTATTTAAGTACAACCTAAAGCAATTTTACTTCAAATATTAATCATTGGACGCATACAGCACAATACATAATACAGTGATTGCCGATTGGGATTGGAAAATTTGACAATCATGTTTTCTGAGTAGAAATCAAACAAAACGTATGATTGGTTAACGATTGCGGGTTCAGCCTACCTTTGTTAAGGCTGCCTTCACACTGTTCGACACATGACCCATGACATCTAGTAAGCCCACAATTCCCCATGAAATTCTATGAATTTGACAAGCTATTCAAATTTAGAACAGAACAAAATGCAGGACTACTAGACTATCATGTATCATGTGTCGAACAGTGTGAAGGCAGCCTAATAGCCTATTTCCACTATAATCACATATTTCGAAATGTATGTACATATAATTTTTTTGAGCTGATATGTACATATTTTGCAGTGTCGTGAACATGTGAATGGCAAGTAGATAATTTGAATTTAAACTGATTGTGTATTACATCTTTGAACAAAGTTCTACAGAGCTTAGATCAATTAAATCAACTTACATATTGCGAGACATTATTATTATTATTATGACACAATTCTTGGCTTTCTCCATGCGCACCATGATTCCCATTAAAGTAGTCGATTGTAGATCTAGCCTATCCATTCGCTCTCTCTTGTGGCGGACACCATCACCAGAGCCTTCTTAAATAATGTCATCTATGCCATGCCTTGTCCAGAGTACAGAGTACAGTACCTTACCTCGGCCAAGTTCTCCTCCCGCATGTTTGAGCACGAATTAATATTATTCCTGCCAAGTCACAGATTTGCTTTTAGGAACTTCTTAAAACAAATGCTTTATTTTAAAAGAAAACCACACACATTTAAAAATAGCGCCTACCTGCAATGGCATCAGGATCAGAGAACGGCTTCATTCGATTGCAAATCGCTCACACATTAATCAACACCCGAATAAACTGGCGATGCGATCAATGTTTCATTCAATTCAATTGCTGGCACTGTAATTAATAATCAGGTTCGCTTCATTCCATTCAGTTCGGGTGATTTGATCGCTTGCTCGACGACGATTATTCTGAGCGAACGAAAATCATCTCGTATGAATAAACTCATGCACATGCTGAAACACTGGCGCCCATGACCATTGCGCCAGCTGTGTTTTGTTGTTGTTGCGCTCTGACCCGCAATAACAACATCATATGTGTCTCTCTTCTCTCTCTCTCTCCCTCTCTCTCCTATGTCTCTCGCAATGCGTTGGCCTAAGTTGGCTGAATTTGGTTCGATCGAACACACAAACAAGTGTCGAATCAAAAAGTTCTAGTTCATCCGTTTGATGCGAATGCGGTATGAGTTGAATCTCTTTGATTGAAAATATTTGTTGCGTGAATAAATGTGATCAAAAATATTTGCATCAAAAAACTCTGGCACAACCGTTCGATGCCATTGCGGTTTGAATTGAGTTGAGTTGAGTCTAGAGTTTCGTGACATGAATAAATGTGAGTAAGGCCGGGCTTACATTGGGGCACACTGTGAACGTACCAAAGTACTCAGAAGTCCAAAGTGTTTACATTGGCGTCACAGAAATTGCATGTCTGCTGCATGTGCGCTGTGCCATGCGCTGTGACTATCCAAATAAGTACTTTTGATGTGAACGCTTCTTGTCGTTGTCACAGAGCGCCACCTGGCTCCACGGTTGCCACACTTGGTGTTTTTGCACCAAAACTGTTGTTTTTTTATCCTGTTGGTGCACTGGCACTTTTTTATTGGAAATGGCTCGTTTTGGCTCTTTTTTCTTATATGAGCGAAAAAGGTGAAACATTATTCGATTCCTAAATTAGATCCTGGATATTTTTCGCTGTCAACACTTATTGATAGTTTTAAATATCTTAAATATATTTTTATAGTATGAAAGCACATATTACATGTATACATATTTTTACGGAATATGAAACTTAGTAGATTTAATGTTAGCGACTTAAATTCTTATTTTTGGCGCGATGACAAAATTTTTTGTTGGTCTCAATGCCCAACAATACATATATGGATAGCCAGTGTATAGTGAAATGCACAACTTTAAAAGTAAAGGAAACGGTACGCGAGTTTTACTAGCCCACTGCAAGAGTATCGTAAAACTATCACACTCGAGCTTAAAGGTGATACGAGAGGTGAAAGTTTAGTCAAATTATCGCATTCAAGCTTGAATATGATATGTGAACAGGGAGAAAAATGATTTTGACAGAAACTAACAATATTCGTTCCTTTTTTGTATGCTCCGTTATTCTTACGTTTTCTTCGCCTGTCTTGCGTTCTTTGCACTTATAGTTATCAATAACGAAAAAGGCTTGCAATCGATTGGTGAAGTAGGAGGCTCACAAAAACTATCGAAAAAGGCTCGCAAACGAATCTTTTGCGGGCTATCGAGAACGAAACTTTCTCTGCCACAAACTGAGCGACGGGTGATTACTTTGCGGATCGTTTGCGAGTGTTTTCTCGATAGTTTTGCACATTGATGTTTTTGGTTCAGTGGGAGGTTTCGCTTGTGAAAGAAATGCAGCGGTTTGATTTAAGATGAGACGGTATTAAATATCTCATTATGATTGCACCAGACAACATAATTTGGGCAAAGAAACTGAAATAATGCCACTAAGTGAAAACTTGAAGAATTTGTGTTAATCGGATCCTGTTGAATTTATTTCCAATGGGACGTGTTAAAGTTGACAGAAGCTAAGTTACAAAAAGAAAAGGAGATTTCTATATTTTGGGAAGAAGTGGAAAAAGTAAAAATGGGACTAATATTGAAATCTTTAAGGAATTAGTTGGATATGTAAGAAATATATTTTCTATTCCACACAGCATCGATTCGGCGGAGGGTAATATTTTTACCATAAGTTTGATAACAACCAAATTGAGAAACAGACTTGAATTTTATTCAGTATGAAGCTCTGTAAGAATACATATTCTGATTATGTGTGTCTAAAACTTAAAAAAAAGACTTTCAAATATAGAAAATCATGATAAATACAAACAAGTAAGAGTGTTTCGGTCGAGTGCCCCGACAGCAAAATACCCTGTACCAAGTACTGTGGTTCCTTTATGTTTGAATTTCTTTTATTTTAAAATTTAATTGAAAAAATGGGGTGGCGCACTTGCATATCTTCAGTGTATTTGCTCGGACACCTACTTACATGCCAAAAATTGTGGCTCTATATATTACAGTCTCTGAGATCGACGCTACCATGCAGACAGGCTAAATCGTCTCGGCTGTTGATGCTGATCAAGAATAAATATACTTAATGGGGTCGGGAGGTGCTTCTTTCTGGCAGTTACGTACATTTGTACAACTTTATGATCCTCTTTTACTTATTTTTAATGAGTTCAGGGTATAAAAAAATTGATTGTTTTCACTTGTACTTTTAAGAATTTTCAAGAAATGGAATTAAAAGAGATATTTTATATTCAATTAAATATATAATATATATAACACGAATAAGTGAAGAAATTTGTCTTGGTTATTTTAAATGTTAATTAAAAGGTACAAGAAAAATTTTTAATTTTTATTTGTATGTTTAGGAACACTTAAGAAATGAAATGGATGTGCGATTTTACGTCATTGACAAAGAGATATATTGAAATTATAACATGAATAAGGATGAAAAAATTTTTGGCTCTTTTTTTATGAAAATGGTTCTTTTTTTAAATTTTTTTGGTGCATTATTTTATACTCAAGTGGCAACCGTGCCTGGCTCATAAAAGTGAATACTGTTTGTGAGCTGTGAGTCAGATCCGCATAAATAAAGTAAACAACACCGACAACATTTAAAAAAAAAAAGAATAGAGAAGTCAAAAACTATAAATCGCGATCGCCGTGTGGCCCTGCAGTGGAATGCCGATTCAATCCCTTATTGCATCCGTGGAGGAGTCGGAATGTGACCACTGCCAATTTTAAACATCGTAATGCCAAGGAGTCTGGCTGAAGCAGCATTGCCGATCAGCTTGCTGTCACATAGAAAGACGTTGTCGACAAATGGAACAGCTTGCGAAACACATATCGAGTGAGTGTAGAATTCAATACAAAAAGCTACCCGGCATGAAATTGTATTTTTATTTACATTTTTGCAGAAAACAGACTTGTGGTTTTTGGTTAAGAAGGTACTCTCTATCTAAAGCACCAAGGCAATGGAAAAAGTACACGTATCAAATAAATAAACATATGTAATTACTTTTAATTCCACTTATTGTTGTCTTTGACATTCTAAACTCGTATGAGAGGGATGCCAACTCTGGATCCTGAAGCCGAATAGCGCAATACGTTGTCTGCTTTCTGATAAGTGGCGGGACCCAGCATAGGAGCCGATCAAAAGTGGCTGCATCCATGCGCACATAATTTTTAAATTTGTGCGGAATGCTTCGCAATTCTCCGTTGAACTTGGCAAACATGCCTTCTTCCCTTCGAGTCAAATTAATTTTGTCGATCCAGCAAGAGCGCTTTGGCTTGGGTTCGCCTTTTCCGCATTTATTTCTTGCAGCCAAAAAATTTAATTTGACATAATTACAATTAAAAAATACACGAAAACAAAATAAATGACGCATATTCACCTTTATAAAAAATTTTAAGTCGCAAAAAAACAAAACAAGATGGCCACAGTGTGACTTAAAAACGAACTTGATCGATATGCTTGTCACAGGAAAAATAGTTCCAATGAGCTAGTTTTGAGCTAACTCATTGGAATCAGCTGTTCAATTAATTGTTGTCAAAAACGAGCCACCCTCCGGCACAGAAACACCGTGACGCCAAATGAGTACCGGTGTTCACATTGAAAAGTACTCATTCCTGTGACAAACGATTTCTGTGACAAGCCATTTGCCGTTCACATGGCGCTGTGACACTGTGACATTGAAACGTGACGTGCTGTGCCCCTATGTAAACCCGGCCTAAGAGTCTTTGTGCATGACGCAATCAAGAAAAAAGTGATTTTTGTAGTTCTCTGATCAGGATTGATGTTTTGTGTTATCGATAACAAAATAGCAAGTATTGATTTTTACAACACTGAGAATATTCCGGGTGAATGGACACACATTTTAAATATGTAGGAGAGGGGGAATGGGGGGTTCTGAGCCGCTGGGGGTTGTGAGCCACTCGAATATTGGCTACAAAAAAAATTAATTTAAACTTTTTGTTTATGTCAAGTGTCTCCCTTCTTATTACCTATCTTTTGGCTAGCAACAGATCAGTCAACACGTTCTTTAAGTTTGTGAACCAGAAATCGACTTTTTTTTTAAAAAAATGTTTTTTTTTTTTATTTTTGACTTGTGAATATTATACAAAATGTTTTTCGTAAGGCCAAAAGTAAGTATGAGGGAAATATCTTTGGTCAATTGCCTTTTTGATAGAAATATATTTAAAAAATACAATTTTTTTTTTGGTTATGTTACGTCGCCAAAAAAAAGTGAGACTTTGAAAAAAGTCGGTTTTGACTTCCAAAGAGAATATTGCAATGATGCGCAATAAAACAGAGGAAAAACTCTCCAAAGAAGTAAAAAAACGTTAAAAAAGGCAAACAAAAGAACAGCCACCAACAAAAAGTGCCCGTATATAAAAGAAAACAAGCCTGATGCCGTCAATCAATTTTCACTCTTCACTGATATTTCTTAATTTAGAATATGAGAAAAATGTTTATTTCTTTTATTTAATAAAGAATATTTGCTTAAAAACTCGAAATTGGAACTTTTAGACGGGTGGCTCACAACCCTCCACATTTTTTTGAAATTTCAAAATATCGCTTTTTTTTCAATATGAAATAAAAAACCCCAAAAATAAATTTTTTTAAACTAGTGATGAGTTGAGTTTCGTGCATCTTTTACCTAAAATACAAAATTTACAGAACGAAAAAATATTGATTTTTGGCGAAGTTATGTTCGAAAAACAAAACTATGATCACAACCCCCCACTCTCCTCTCTCCTATGGGAAATATGTTACATATTTTTTTGATATGTGATAATATGTGAAAATATGTACATATTTGCTATAGTAGAAATAGCCTATAAGACATTCATATAAAATTTTCAATTAAACAAATCCATAAATATTGGAGATTTTGTGTGAGTGTTTTCCATTGATAGATAGTACTAAAGCCAACGGATATCTTAAAGTCTGCAATGAAATCTATTCAACAGAGACTCATCAGCAATCGCAAATCATAAATCGGTAATTGCTAATCGGAATTATCTGCTAAATACGCCCATTGTAAAGTATTGGCGCAAACGATTTGTAGGATATTTTATTACTTCCCTTTTTTAAGTGCCTTTTTAGTTATCAGATTTATCAGTTCCACACGTTTCATTAATGACATAATTTCAGACATTCGTCGCAGAAACCGGACAGCATTCTAGCAAAAAGGGTTGATTCACGTTTAAAATTGATTGTTAAATTATGTTTAGAACCTAGAACCTGCCGGAGAACGATCTATGAAACTTTGAATTTCCGTGAGACAAATACCCACAAATTTTTAAGCAATTTGTTCTTCAACTATGTATGCCATGTGTATTGTATTTTTAAGTATTATTTTTTTTTTTTTTGGTTTATTTTTTCGCAGTTTCAAATCTTAGCTTAAGCCTTCCAGTTGGACCAGGTGCGGATCTCACTCCAGACATTGGTGCCGGGGCATTCAGTAGAGCCCACCTGACGATGTCCGTATAGAATGTAGCCGGATTTGATTTGACCACGGGATACGGCATCATTCAACAATCCCTTGGCAGCGTTGATTTGACCCGCGGTGAGTTTGCTATTGTTGTAGTTACCCAAGAAGGAGATGCCAATGGACTTGGAATTCCAGTTGGTGGCATGAGCACCCAATACATTCCAGCCGCGACCTTCATACACATTGCCATCGCCGCCAATCAAGAAGTTATATCCAATATCGGCCCAACCCAGGCTGTTCATGTGATAGTTCTGGATGCTCTTCAATTCTTTTTCACAAGCAGCACGAGTGCTGCAGTAATTGCCAGCGGTGTGATGGATCACAGCATAGCTAAGGGAACTGGCCAGCGTGGACTTGCCAGTGGCTGCACGGCCACCCCACTGCGCTTTGGTGATGATGTTCACACCGAAAACGGCCTGAGCGCAGCAGAGTACTGCCAAGAGGAGAAGAGCCTTGTTTCCCATTGCGAGTTGTAGGATCGATTGTGTTCGATTTCTTTCTCAACTTCCATTTATATAGCGGGGCTTATCTCGTTTAGAAAAGCGTGTGCGTCTATCTGATATGGGGACTATCTAAGACAGAAGTCCTGATAGCAGTCAGTAAATTTAATCTGAGCAAGTGGCATTTAATTGATTTGTTTTGAATAGTTAAGAGCTTAGTATACCCCAGCAAAAAGAGGAATTGGTAGATGCAAATACTGTTAATACTCTAAAAAATACTCTTACCCAAAAATAACCACTAAAAATAGAGGAAAGCTTACTTTGGGACAACCAAAGCTTATGTACCTTTCCAGTTGCTATAATTAATTTTTATTTATTTTCCTACAGAAATTTAATTTTTGAATTGGGTAAGTTCCAGAGCTGATCAATAGATGACTCGACTTTAAAAATTCGAAAAAACACTAATATAATGTAAGAGCTTCTCTTGTGTATTTAATCATATATGGGCATTAATTAGCCGTCGTTTAAGAACAAGTGATATCAGGTGTCACAAAATCCTTTAACATTTGCAAGGGTATGCAATCTTCGATTTAGTCAAATTTAGCCATTTTGTCTGGCTTTAAGTTGAAATATTGCCGACCTATGTAATGGGCATATCTTTAGGCAGTAAATAAAAAATATATGAATAAATAGTCACACGGCTGAATTGTCGTCACTTTACTTGTATGCTGATATTTTGAATATAATCCATATCAACTGGTACTTAAGATTATGAAGTGTGCTCATAAATTGAGTGCCATAGAACACTCATTGTGTCTTTTTGTTAACACTTGAAAACAATTGTAAATCAGAGATAGAAATACAAAAATTTCAGTTTCTAATCAAATCGGATGATACCAGATGGTAAAAAAACAAGAGCGCTAGCTTATGACAAAGTGTATGAATTCCTCGGTGGAGAAACTAATTAATAACAGGGCTGCACGCCCCCTTAAAATGGGGGGAAGGTTTACTTCTGAACGGCTTCCGAAGGTTGGTGAGCCTAGCATATGCTATAGTCATCCGATTTAGATCAAACTTGGCAGAATTGTGTGGTAGCATGAAACATTGATCAATAACAAGTTTGGCTGCAAAACAACAAAGTTTTTCTTACAAGGATTTTTTTTCAGACCTATCTTTTGTATGGGAGCTATACTATATAGTTGTCCGATTTCGACAAGTCTTGGTGAAATTATGTGAAATCATTAAAAACTTATAAATACAAGCGTTGTGAGCGTTAGCACTAAAGACAGAAAAATGTTTCTCACTAGAATTACTAGAATTATGCTATAGTCATCAAGGGCCAATCCAAGCTTGTCGCAATCTCTTGACTAGTGAGCCTGTACTTTTCGCTTAAGAGAAATGGATCAGATTAATGGCGAATCCGAACGGTAAAGTTTGAGAAGCTTTTTCATGGCTAGTTAGTAATTAAATACACTAGTTTACAGCATTTCCGATTCCGACCATCTGGCAGTTATTTCGTATGTAAATCCATTTGCTGAGTCCAAAAATCCAATCCCCAAATTTTTTTATGGGGCCGTTTTCGAGAAATCGCGGAAAAGCTAGTTTTTCGATTTGTGAATAAAGTACCTTTAGAAAAATGCGTATATCTTTGGTACCGGTTCTTGCATTATGATCAGGTAATGCTTACTTGGAAGGTGATTGAACGCCCTATCATTCGTTTATACACCACTTCTTAATCCGGTGCTGGTCTTAGGCGTTATAAAGGCTTTTATCGGCAACTTTGCATTAAATTTATCACTTTTTTAAAAAAAGCTGGATTTTAAGTGCAATTTTCACAAAGAAAAAATTGTGTAAAATTTATTTTATGGCTGGTCACTAAAGATTTATCTATTTAAAATGCAACGCTACATAACTCATTAAAATCCGTTGAAGAATAAAGAAGTTATTGGACTGTTTTATGTTCGTCGTAGGAGGCATAGGAATCATTCAAACTATTCTATTAAAGGGCTACTATGACCTAACAAATTTATTTTGTACACGGTTAAGTTATTTTGTGATTGACCTAGGTTGAAAAATGAATGTATGGCGATAGAAAAATGCCCGCAAGCATATCAAGATCATTTTTGCATCCAATTTGACGCCTTACAATCATTTATCCACCTAAGTCAATCACAAAATAACTTAACCGGGTACAAAATAAATTTTGCAGGTCATAGTAGCCCTTTAATAGAATAGTTTGAATGGTTACAAAGCCTCCTACGACGAACATAAAACTGTCAAACTAAGTCAATTTGCTTGAAGTTTAAACCTGTCATTTTTTACTAAAATGCCAATAACTTCTTTATTCTTCAACGGATTTTAATGAGTTATGTGGCGTTGCATTTTAAATAGATAAATCTTTAGTGACCAGCCATAAAATAAATTTTACACAATTTTTTTCTTTGTGAAAATTGCACTTAAAATCTAGCTTTTTTTAAAAAAGTGATAAATTTAATGCAAAGTTGCCGATAAAAGCCTTTATAACGCCTAAGACCAGCACCGGATTAAGAAGTGGTGTATAAACGAATGATAGGGCGTTCAATCACCTTCCAAGTAATTACCTGATCATAATGCAAGAACCGGTACCAAAGATATACGCATTTTTCTAAAGGTACTTTATTCACAAATCGAAAAACTAGCTTTTTCCGCGATTTCTCGAAAACGAATTTTTGGACTCAGCGGAAGGACTTACACAAGAAATTGCTACCAAATGTTCGGGATCGCGAAATTTTTATTATTTTGTAAACTAGTGATATCGAAGAGCCAAAAAGACCAGTGAATGGCCGGCCTTGTCAACACAAGTAAGGGATTCAGTTACCAACATAAATCCACAAAAAATGGAAAATCAAACATAAGTGATATGGAAATTCGCGATACTTTTAGAACCATTCTCGTATGTTTGTTCCTTTTTGGACTCAAATCAGCTAAGCCGAGAATCACGAAATTTTAAAAGCACGTTCTTGTTGATCAAAAGTGGTTCAGAGCCATATCTTAGAAGTAATATAATCTAAGAACATAAAGTTTGATTATAAGGTTGGTAATATGAGTAGAATTTAATTGGTTCATGGCCGGTTTCGGACCTTTTCGAAATTGGTTCAGAGCCATATCTCATAAGTTATGTGGGCTATGAACTTAAAATTTAATCGGGTTGGTTATGTGGCGCTGGATATTTTATTGGATCAGAAATGGTGTCAGGTTCAAAAGTGGCTTAGGCTATCTCATAAGTAACTTAAGTTTTAATCTTGTTTTATAGGTTTGCAATATATAGAGTTAGATATCTTACTGGTTATTTACCGGATCCCAACCGGCTCAAAACTGGTTCAGAGCTATATTTTCGAAATTATTTGAGCCTTAAACCGAAAACTTGGTGTGTATGCTGGTACTATAAAGTTAGATATAGCCACTTTAAAAGGGTAATATTCTACACATATTCTATTCGAACAAGTTTGGTCGAGTTCAAATCTATATATACAAATGTGTACGCCCGACTGATATGGTGACAGACTGACATATTATCAAGCCACAGCCTAAACGGCTTATCGTACAGGTCTGATTTTTGGCATATACCTTCGTTTAGTTATGCAGGCGCGTACTAAGAAAGAAAATTTGGAAAACTATTCACCAATCTTCTGAAAAGGCCAATTAAAAGTTCGTATGAGGTCATAACGGTTGTTCCGCTCAGGCAATGTTGTGCAAAAGTTGTTTCGCTGAGAACGTGAGAGAGAGTGAGAGCGTGTTGTGTGCGTGTATATGTGTGTTTTTTTTTCACAAAAACAATTAATAAATCAAATTGAGAATAGACTCATCCAATTCAATAGAATCTTATGGCACATACAAAACACATCAACAGCTTTAACAATATGTTGACCGTATATCACAATATCGGAGTAAAATTACACCAAACTAGGAGCCAAATGTATGTAGATGTTATTAATGCCTTATCTGTGGTCCGTCTTTTGTTAGTGATGACATGTACTCAATGGAAAAGTGATGGCACGCATGACGTGAGCAGTTTGCTAAAAATTAGCTGTCTCTTTATCTCATTTGCGGGTCTTTGTTAATAAACTAGGCTATGGGTTGATAATATAAGAGATGTATATCGATTAAAGCGTCTAAAAATTCATAACATCTTTTCCCAATGAAAATTATGTTTGAAGAAGTTGAAACACTGTTGTCAAAACAGTCTCTGAAATCTCTTTGTTTATACGGACTGAAAGACATGGCATGGCAACATCGACTGTCCTTTTGAATTTGATAATAGAAATAATAGAAATATTTTAAGCATTCTTTTGCCCAAGCTCATTATAACCTTCGTATTATAGGGTACAGGGTATAAAAATTTTAATTGCATTTGTGATGGTGTGTAGAGATGCCATACATCTTAAAAATATTCTGACTGTTGCTTGAATAAAAAAAATCCTGGGTTCAGAGCCCGGATAAATATTTATTGCACTTGCGCATTTTACCCAAAATAATTGCCCGTTTCCAAAAGCCACAGGACATTTATAGCGCGAATAATTATCGCACATTCGAACTACGGAACTTTTATCCGTCACTAATTATGGTAAGTAGAAACTCCATGATTGTCTCCAAAATGCCATAATAGAGCTTTGAAAGATTTCTAGGTTTGCCACCCAAAACAAACCGAAAGCTTTTATAGCAAGTTATCTAGGTCTGGAACCAGGTGGTCTCATTGTAATCTGAAATTAGTTTTTTAATCTTTCAATTTCAAGCATTCAATTCAGGAATATAACCCGTATCTGGTCTCATCTGCTCAACCGAAGCACGTACAAAATATCTGTGAATCTTGTGACTTCGAGTCGGTTAAGACAACCAATTAAACAGCTCATGAGATATTTAACAATGGGAAAATAATTAAATTCCGCTTTCTATGATTAAAATAGCATACGTCAGACTAATAGGACTTCTGCCTCAGATAGTCCCCATATCAGATTCAAATGAAGGCACTCTCATTCATACATTTCGCTTAAGAGATAAGCACCTCCAGTTTTATGCCTATATAAGTGCCAGTTGAATAAGAAATCGAACATAATCAATTCGCAATGGCAAACAAGGCTCTTCTTCTCTTGGCGGTGCTCTGCTGTGCTCAGGCCGTTTTCGGTGTGACCATCATCAGCAAGGCTCAATGGGGCGGCCGTGCACCCAAAAGCAAGTCCACCCTGGCCAGTTCCCTCAGCTATGCTGTGATCCATCACACCGCTGGCAATTACTGCACCACTCGTGCCACCTGCGAGACCCAATTGAAGAACATCCAGAACTATCACATGGACAGCCTGGGTTGGGCCGATATTGGTTATAACTTCTTGATTGGAGGCGATGGTAATGTGTATGAGGGTCGCGGCTGGAATGTATTGGGTGCTCATGCCACCAACTGGAACTCCAAGTCCATTGGCATCTCCTTCTTGGGTAACTACAACAACGACAAACTCACCTCTGGCCAGATCTCCGCTGCTAAGGGATTGTTGAATGATGCCGTGTCTCGTGGTCAAATCAAATCCGGCTACATTCTATACGGACACCGTCAGGTGGGCTCCACTGAATGCCCCGGCACCAATGTCTGGAATGAGATCCGCACCTGGGCCAACTGGAAAGCTTAAGTTGACTTAAAAAGTAAAAAGAAAAATCTTAAAAATACAATACACAAGCAAATACTTGAGGGTATTTTTTTTCTGAGGGTAAATCCCACAAAATTGAGCGAATGGAAGGTTAAGAGATCAACATAGTACGAGTAAATACGGAAAGGGGGTTTTTTAACATTTTCGGAGACGGAGAGCTATTGCTATTACACTGAACGAGCAAGTTCAACTTGCGTTCATACCAAGACGCGGGACCAATCAATTCTAAAACATTTTTTAGATCAAATCGTTTATTAAGAGAGTCTTGGCTTTATATCAGCAACACATTTCAAGTTGTATGGTTGATTAACATCCGATCACTGCTGATCCATAAAGGTCTCCAGCGTGGCAGGAATCCAGTCCATGTCTCAGAAGTGCTAAGGCTTCTGAAGGTAAGCAGGTGCAGTGCTGAAGGCCTTTACAAATTGTCAGCAATGCTTCCATTTAAACTTTCCCAAAAATTTTGCTTTTTATACCAGATTTGCATCAAATCGCAAACAAAATTTTGCGAAAATAGAAATGGGAGTATGGCTGCATATTTAAAATTGCGTCAGGCCTAGTAAAAGCTGTCTCAAAATTCGCAATGCTCTATGGCTCCATGTTATTCTTGTCTTACCCTCGCACCTTACAAAAATATTTTCCTTTCCAGTTCTACATTTTTATAACTGAATCTGAATCCTGACCTTTTCCGCCTATATTTGGTGCTCCTGGTAAGTTATCTTTTTTGCAACTGGTTAAATACCTATTTTGTGACCAGCTCCAACCAATATGATTGGTTGTGGTTGGCATTACAAAAGCTGCCAACAACTGAAGAAGGCATGAATGCTGCATTTGGAGAAGACTTGACATCAGCAACAGCTACTTTTATAAGAATTATCAAAACTTTGGATGAAAATTCGCTAGTCCAAAGGCTACGAATGATTGAAATTGCAGATTAGGCTCTAATATATATTTGTATATAATTTTGCCCAGAACGCACAGAAATATTCACTTTCGACCCTTTCAACTATATCAGGGCGACGAGCTGAGTCAATTGAGCTTTGTCCGTCCATCTGTCTATCCCTCCGTGTGTATGTCTGTCTGTTTCTACGCAAACTAGTCTCTCAGTTTTGAAGCTCTCGAGCTGAGTCTTCTTTTTACTGCACGCTGCTAATATGTCGATACCGACCGGATCGGATGATTATATCTTATAGCTGTTATAGAAACTAGCGGTGGAAAAATGTGTCTTAGTGAAAAAAAACTTTTTCGTTTTAAATGTAAACGTCTCCAAATTCAGCAATTTGAAATATTATGTGCTTTTACAAAGATGTGCAGGTTTTGGTCAAAATCGGATGACTATATCTTATAGCTGTCTTAGGAACCATCCGTCGAAAAATTTGTTTTAGTAATAAAAACTTTTTCGTTTTCGATGCTAGTGTCCCCAAACTCAGCCAATACTAATACTACATACTTTTAAACAGTTTTGCATAATTTGGTCAAAATTGGTGGGAAAATGGGTCTCGGAGAAAAAAACTTTTTTGTTTTGAATGCTAGCCTCCCCAAACCCGATATATATTAATAATATTACACAGACTAGCAAGTGTTGATTAAAATTGAATGACTATATCTTATAGTGTCCATTGGAACCATCGGTCGGAAAATGTTAGTTAGTATAATTTTTAATTTCTTAATCTGTAAGATTTTAGAACTTTTGCAAGGGAATAAAAACTTGGGCTCATACGAAGTTACCTTGTCTTTCTTGTTAGGTTTTTTTCGATTGATGTTTCCAAATTCTCTTTATTTTTCATTTCTAATTCTTTTCTTACGTAAAATTTTTTCTTCCATATTCTTCAACCCTTTCTATCTAATTCATCTTTCAAATTATGTATAATATATAATTTTATAATCTTTCACACAGATTCGCACAATTTTATCGGAAAGAGTTTTGGTAAATAAAATTTGTTGGTTTTAATGTTAGAGAGCTTAAGCACTTCTATTTCAAAACTAGCATCTGTAATCGTTCAAAAACGTTGGCACTGAGCAAGTAAGCATGGCCTTCTCGTTGTATCATTTTTGTACCTTTGATCAGACCAAACAAGTTTTAAGCCTCAATAAACTGCGACTTAATTCGATGAGAGCAATAGCCTTACGTTGATCATAAACTTTAAGATACTCCATTTAGTCGGATCTCTATTGATGATATTTGCTAGATTTCATAATTTCGTTGATTTTGTTAAGCCGAACATAAATTGGGTTTAAAAAAAACAGCAAAATTTTGATTACATTGGTGTGGTTTGAAGCAGAGATAGCAAATAACTGTTGACCGTTTTTCGTTGCCCAAAAATAACTGTTATATACGGACCCTTTGAGCAAAGAGTCAAAGATGAACCGTTCAGGTCATCTCTTGAATATATCGGTCTGCGCTCAGAGAACAACCCATTTAATTGTTTCCCTATTGCTCTGCTCAATCGCAGACCGTTTGAACGCGAGCGAAGAAAATAACAGTAATTTGCATTTGTGTGCGTGTGTGTGCGAGTAAGGCGTTCGTTTGGGCTTGTGAGCCACAGAAGCCAAACACAAAAAAAAAGAGCGTTTGCGCTGAGCATTTCATTTTTTTGCTCACTGTTATTGTGAGAGCGCTCAGTTGGATCGCTCTCTATAAGACTTTTAGTATATAGTATAGTATAGTGAATGAGCATAACAAGAATGGCTCAACTGAGAACAGTCAACTGAAAACCAAAACAAATCGAAGCGAGGTGTTTTGCTCAGAGAGAGAGCAAGCGTGTATGTTTTTTTCGGTTATGTTAGTGCGCGAAGTACGGTCAACAGTTATGTGCGAGCTCTGGTTTGAAGTATGGTTCAAAGTTTAAAAAAAGTTGGAATTCATAACTGGTTTGCAGCACTGATTTTTATCATGTCTTACCCAAATTCTTGACTTTTTTTCAAGTGTTTTTCTTTTGCTTCATGTTCACATTAATAACACTATGTCACAAAATTTGAAAAGTTTTTGCACTTTTAGCAATTGATTCTAATGTAAAATTGCACGCTGAATTCAAATCTGCTCTCAGATATGTCAAAAGTAGAACGGTTCTTGAGATATCGCGAAATTTTCAATTTTAGTGTTTTGAAAAAAGATAGGTCTACTAAAATGCCATTTTCTCTGATTTTAGTCCACTAATATGTATAAACTGGAACAAAAATTAAAGATAATAAAATTATTTCTTAAAAAATCGATAGTTGTTGTAAATCCAACCATAAATGACGAAGTTATGGCACTTCAAAGTTGGATTTTTGAAAAATTTTTGATAATTCTTAATTTTTTGCAGCCTTTCATTAAGTTTTTTTCAATCTTGCCATAAAAATTGCTCAGGTCTCAGATATTGACAGGATTGGGTAATCTTTAACGAACATTTTTTGCCCTTGGTCATCGAAATCGGATGAAAAATAAACGCTATATTCACAATTAAGTAAACATATTGCTAGTTTTTTCAGTATAAAAATCACATCTTAGCAAGCCAAATAAGAATAAACGTTGAGCATTGGGAGTTTGTATTGCAGTTCAAGGTTGGATAAAAGTACTCAAATGATGTAGACCGCTTTTGTTTTTTGTGCAGACTGTGTGTTTCTCGCGACAAGAACCAGCAATAGTCTCCCATCATTGCCGGAGCCCACTTGCCTTGGTAGCGAAACTCCATCTGCTGCATTTGCTGATGGAGGCGTTCGCCATGCTCGTCGCTTTCGTCGCCTAGGTTGTCCGGGAAAAAATCCAAATGGGAGTGCAAAAAGTGAATTTTTATTTACACCTTTAAAATAAAAAAAAATAAAGTTGGTAAATATAAAAACTCGATGAAAAACAGACTGAGATTATACCAATTTTTTTGTAGTTTTCCAATAAATCATCAACAATTTCTTTATAGTCCTCACTTCTTCTGCTTCCCAGAAAACTAGACAATACTGCGTAACAAAAATGATTCCCAGGCTTTTGCCTCGTCTGCTGATAGTGCCGAGTAAAATTCTCTGTCGCTCGTTAGCTTTTTGATTTGCGGACCCACAAATACGCCTTCTTTGATTTTGGCGTCAGAAAGTTGTGCGAATCGTCGTTTTAAAAATTCAAATGCCGCAAAATTTTCATTGTTATGGAGAGCTTTAACGAAGTTTTTGAAGAGACCAAGCTTAATATGCAACGGAGGGAGAATAATTTTGTCCTTTCGAACTAGGGGCGGAAATTTTACGTTATCTTCTCCGACTACAAAATTGGCCCTGACATCCCAGTCTTTACCCAAGAAATGTTGGCTGCGATCTCGGCTGTCCCATCTGCACGAAAACAGCAATGCTTTGTCCATCCTTGTTGCAAGCCTGTTACCATTCCTCAACTTTCAGATCGGCATAGATTTTCCACTGGTGAACTGCAATACAAACTAATAATGCTCAACGTTTATTCTTATTTGTCTTGCTAAGATGTGATTTTTTATACTGAAAAAAACTAGCAAAAAATACTCTCAAACAGAGGTATGTTTACTTAATTGTGAATATAGCGTTTATTTTTCGTCCGATTTCGATGACCAAGGGCAAAAAATGTTCGTTAAAGATTACCAAATCCTGTCAATATCTGAGACCTGAGCAATTTTTATGGCAAGATGAAAAAAAAATTAATGAAAGGCAGCAAAAAATTAAAAATTATCAAAAATCTTTCAAAAATCCAACTTTGAAGTGCCATAACTTCGTCATTTATGGTTGGATTTACAACAACTATCGATTTTTTAAGAAATAATTTTATTATCTTTAATTTTTGTTCCAGTTTATACATATCAGTGGACTAAAATCAGAGAAAATGGCATTTTAGAAGACCTACCTTTTTTCAAAACACTAAAATTGAAAATTTCGCGATATCTCAAGAACCGTTCTACTTTTGACATATCTGAGAGCAGATTTGAATTCAGCGTGAAATTTTACATAAGGATCAACTATTTAGAAGCCGGGATCAAAAAATTGTTGCATAGTGTAATCATTCTTCTTTCTTATTATTTTCTTATTTTATTTTCCTAATGCCTCTTAGAATACTTTTTAATTACACATCTCAAATGCTATGTACCCGAAGGAGACTTGCTCCTCTAGCTTTTGATCTAGTTTGGCCTCCATCTGACTTCTGAGCACGCAGATTTCGTCTTTAACATTCTTTAATTGCTTCACACGCTGCACAAGATTTGACTTTTAATACAAAAAAACTGCAGTTTCTTTGGTCATTTTTATTAGCTATTTCCGCTCAATGAATTCCCTTGATGGCTGTTATTCCATTTCTCCTTTTCTGCACAGCACTCTGATGATGTTAGCCCATATTTCTCGGATCCGTGTAGTTAGCGCAGCTCCTGTACAATTTTACCAAAACGTTGGACATTTCTGAAATGGTTTTTAATAAAAAAAACGTTCTTTATGATTTACTTCAACATTCAGTCATCTACTATTTGTTGTTGCATATTGGAGAAAGTATTGTGATTTCTAGGTTTTAAATAAAAACTGGTATTTATTCGAATATCTTTGCATATTTTTAGTATACAGTATACATTTATATAGATACAATACATACATAAAATCTTGTTTGTTATCGAAATATCTTTTCATAATTGAATATAAGAGATACGCAAAACTAAAAGACAATGTAAGATAAATATATTATTTATGTAGCATGTATGTATTAAATATGCATTAATCCTTACAAGATATAGCCTTAAAAACATAGACAATTATTCTCCGATAACAACTACTTGAGTGGGCAAGGGGGAGAGGGAGGGGCTTGGCTTATAGCTAAGAGAAATTTACTTGAAAACTTAAGTTAAAAAAGCTGCTTGATTTGGGATGAGATGGTCGAAAAAGGAATTGAAGCTTTTTCGCCGACGTCGTTGAAACTTTTTTTATTCTTTTTGGTTTGTTAATTTTAAGAGCAAAAACCAGAGCATATTTATTTAAAATATTTTATGTTTAAACAACAATTAAAAGGGACTCTGCTAGACTCCTTTGATATTTTTTTAAACAGTTTTCATTTCTCTGCCAGGGATGGTGGTTGGGAGGGGGAGAAGGACGAAATGGAATGCTGGTACAAAAAACATTGTGCGTGGCTGGGCAAGACGGGGAGGAGAGGGGGTGGGCAGCAGCTAATATGCTCACAACACAATCAACTGAAGAATCACAACTTAGGCCTGGCTTTCATTGCATTGTCCGGGTATATGTATATGAATGGGCGACTGCGAGGGCACCTCCTGAGCATCGGCCATGTCATTGTAGGGCGGTGGTGGTGGTATACCCTCGATTACATTCACATCCAAACCAGCATCAATAACCTCCAAATCATCCTCGTCTTCGTTGTCCTCATCAGAAACTGGTTCACCTGCAGCTCCAGCCTCACTGCGTCTCATTGGTGGCGTGTTGGCGTTCACATGCATAGTATTGTTGTTATTGGGCACATCATTGTTGTTATCCAAGTTGTCTGCTTCAGCATTTGCCACTGCTCCACCATCCAGGGTTACAAATAGAGGAGCCACACCACCAGCAGCTCCAGCCTCATCCTCCTGATAGTTGGACATGGCCACCTGATAGGATGGTGGTGGTGCCTGTTTCAAGTACTGGGCAATTGCTTCATCATAATTGGGTAGCAAAGTTGAGTAGGCCCTGTGTTCGTCCGCTCCAAACGCTCCACCCACACCATGCACACCCATTTCGGGCATCACGCAGGGCAACAAGCTGCGTAGATGCTGTTGACGCAGGGTCAAGTACTTGTAGCAACGCCAAACAATGCCAATGCAATAGGCCTTCAGGAAAACAATGCATATGAAGACCACTAGAACCACAACCACCAGTTCCTCAGGCGGCAATTCCAGCAGCTTCTCACGCCAGGGCAAACGATGCGATTCAGCTATGATGCGGTGCATGGCCTGAAGATAGCACAAATAGCCAGCCGCAGTCAAACTGTAAGAAGAAGACCATAAGTTATGGTCTTTTGCTTGAATTTACTCTCCTTGCTGAACTCACGTGGTAATGGCAAAGTCAAACAATTGCAGACAAAAGAAGGGCAACAGATGCGAGGGTTTTCCCTTAATTGTGCCATATATCATCATCAAGGTGATCGCTATCATGCAAGTGCACACCAATCCGCCCATGTCGAAATTTTCTGTAAAAAATAACAAATTAATATACAAATTCTAGTTTCTGTGAAGAATTCCCTGAGTTAAGCCGACTGCTGCTTACGGTAACGCTTACGATAGTTGAGCGAGTGATCTCTAAACGCATACGGAGGATCCACTTTACTTAGCGGTGTGGGCAGAGCCGGGGCATTAAGATCAACCGTATAGTCATGGCTACTGCCGCTCTCCAACTCGTCCATCATTTCCGGATTACGCCAAATGACGGCCAAAACACTTACGGCCAAAATGTTGAGGAACTGTAAAAAATAAGGAAAGATGGAATAATTAGAGCTAGCTTATTAAATTATAGAAAAGAATTTCGGAATAAAGTGTTAAGTGATAAATTCTAAAAAAGAAGCAAAATCTATTCAAAATAAGTCCTATTCAGGCCCGAACACATTTTGCTAATCATACCGACAAGGTACAAAGGCAATCCAAGAGAGCTAGCAATGAAGTTGTCAAAAGTAAAATATCTATTAAAGTGAAGCGTTCCTACAATTGGTTACGGTTTAGCACTAACAAAGCAATGGTTGGCCCGTTGATGAAAGCTGAATTCATGATTTCTCTACAGGTACATTGCTTTAACAATGGATTTTTCTGGAAGAACCTGATCCAAGGAAGAAATCAACTTAAAACAAGTGAGAAAGTCGGTCAAGCCCGACTATAACATACTCTGTACCTGGAGTAGGGGCTGAATGCAGTGCTGCTGCTGTGTCTCTCTCTATCTCTATCTCACTCTATTTCTCTCCCTCTCTCTCTTTTTAAGATTGTGCGGTGTTGGTTGTGAAAAGGTGGGAGGGGGCAAGGCATACTAAACAAGGTAGGCTAACTCGCTCTCTCAGAACTCCGTATATTAAATAATATACTATATTTGCGAGCGAGTAACACATTTCAATACAAAGCCTACTAAGCTACTAAGTAAAAAAACAAAAAAAAAATCGTCCGCGAAGATGCTTTGCTTACAACAGTTGCTTACTGACTGAAATTTAACAAGTTGTCAAGAGAGATAGAGAGTGAGTGAGCCTACCTTGTTTAGTATGCCTGGGAGGGGGGGTGGCTGGGGGAGCTTGGTTCACTTTTTTGATTATAACTTGAGAACCGCTTAACCGATCTTCGGCAAATCGATACATTTTGACAATTACTAACTATCTCTAGAAGGTACAAATCATCTATCTACAAAACTGTCGAAGATATGACGTTTGTTCAAAGTTGCGGGGGCGGGAGGGGGCGTGGCCAAAATTGAAAATAAACTTGATCTGCCTGCAGCTATAAGAAACATTTGTCCCATACATGTCAAACCTCTATCTCTTACCATCTCTGAGATCTGTTTATCATGTTATGTAGGTCAATTAGAACGATATATGTTATGGTAATTCTGTCAGAAAACGTCTGGGACATATTTTGGTTCCAACAGGACGGTGTCACAACTCACACGGTTTGAGTATCGAGCGCTTTATTGCATCCTTTGTTCTTAAACCCAGCATCCTTTTTACTGTGACGTTATTTAATGTCAAAAGTTTATGTCAACATGACATGGACCCTGGAGGTAGATCCCACATCATGAGTTAAGATGCTTAATACCTATTTGCCTTGCCAACATTTGTAAATTTTTGTTTTGGTCCACTCAATGGTCAGACCAATGACAACAATGATTTGCAATCACGACATATGGATGGATGAAATAAAACAGCAATACATTGATATATTGGCATTAAGACTGCAAGCTTAAAAGAGTGGAGGTCATAATCTGTCTAAAGAGAGTTTTATAGAGATGATTAAAGAATAAACCCCTTGACAAAAAATCGCACTGGTATAATTAAAGTTGTCAAAATTTTAAAGAAAAGGGTGTACAATATTGGAGTACCGTCCACACTAGTCTTATTTCTAGAAGAGACATACCAGCACACAAAAGACCATTTAGGACATGGACTTTACATTGACGGCATTAAATGTGGTTCCTATGGCTTTGAATTCCTTTTATTTCCACAGTCTTTGGTGTTTTTGCTCGGATCTTATTGTGGTTAAATCTAAAAATTGTCTTATAATGCGCTCCACAATCGAAACTGTTCCATATGCAGCCAGAACGAACATTTCATAGAAACATGTCCAGTTTTAAAACGAATTCGCCATAGATCTTTCCGAAAACAAACCCTAAGCCATGACGAAATAAAGTACGTATTGAATGGAGTAGATGATGTAAGTTTAAAAAATTTGATTTTGTTTGTTCCTGATGCTCTTAAATATAGAAATCTAAATATATGAATTTATTCAATCAACTCATGTCATGTCGTTTAGTGTTTTATTGTAATTTATTGTTATTGTTAGACTAAAGAAATATTATAATAAATAAAAGAATAATCTGCCTATCTATCTATTTTTGACACAGCAAATGTGTATGACTCTTGATGTGGGATGTTTGATAAGCTCAGTGTTATTAACATCTTATACGAATATTTTTAAGAGATCTTTTAAATTCAAATAAAGAAGACCTTACAATAAAAATAAATCATTGGATCCTTTAAAAGGAATGCAACTCGAATAGCCCCAAAACTAACTAGAGTAAGAAGACTGAAAATACTAGCATTGTCAGGATAAGGATGATAAGTTTGATTCAGTTGGTTTTTCTCAATTTTCCGTATGCTTTTGGCCAAAAGCAAATGACTGAAGTGATCATCCTACGTTTCTCTAACGGAACAGTCACGACGTGACCAGTTTTTCCGTGGGTGAAAAATATTGATTGGATTAGTCTCATTTTGATACTCCCATGCATAGAACAAAAATTCTGCACCTTCTTATATACGTCCTTTGAAACACCTTTCTACTAATATCCATATTTCTTTCTTGTTCGGAAGTATTTCATTTTTATATACTCATTTCAGAGATTTCAGTGTCATTTAGAAAATATATTGCCGACAGTAAATACAATTTTCGTGTAAATCGCTGTATTTTTACAAGTTCAGTTCCAATGACTGCAGCAGAAGCATACCAAGCTGGCAAGGCCTCGGCAAGATTTTCATGCAATGCACCAAGAAGAAGATAGCGAAACTGATGACAAGTCCAGCTCTAACAAATCAACTCCAAGCCGCCATGCAGCACAACTTGAAGATACAGGGCGGTCAGGGAAGATGGCAGAAATGATAGAAACTGCATCGGAGGAAGAGAAGGCATTGCTGGTGCTTTATAAGAACCCGGCGGCCCACAAACGCAGTCCCTCTTCTGTACTCAGCCTTAGGCCTGATGGCTGTAACAAGCTAATCGAACGAGATTTAGTCTCTTTGGGTTACACTGCCTCAAATGGTTCGTGGCCAGATTTGCAGAATCCTCCCCTCTTGGCAGACAAGCCTAAGCTATACGAAATGCTAATTGAGCTTGTACAGAAGCGTTTGAAACCCAATGCCATGGTTATCATTGGAGATTACACACAATCCGTTCATTTGATGGTGTTGCAGAGCTTTTCGCGCATGTTTCGCGATCTTGGCAATGAGATAAGCGTGGAGCTGCCCATAGAGCAAGTGACTCCGCGTGCCTTCAGTCTCATATATGATTGGATGATTGAGGATATACCGCGTCTGCCCCGCTTGGGTTTGTTGGAGGTCTTTAGGGCAGCTACTTTTCTGCAAATACCCCAACTGGTCAAACAATGTGAATATTGCTTGGCTCATGGCTTCAAAGAGGAATCTGCTGTAATGCTGTACCTGGAGGCGCAACTGCTGAATATGGAGAGCCAACAGAGACGGTTTCTTTCACACGTCAGCAAGTTTTTCCTGAGCCTAGTGGCCTCCCAGGAGTTTCTAAAGTTTCCTCTGGAAGCAATTCTCCTGCTGCTTGGTTCTAGTCATGTAAGCGTCAACTCCGAATTGGAAGTCTTCATGGCTGCAGTACGCTGGCTGAATCATCAATGGCCTCAACGTCAATCCAATATTGCAAAAGTTACCTCTTGCATTCGTTTCGCCCTGGTGCCACCTTGGTTGCTCATCCGCCTGCAAAAGCCTGATATTTGTGCCGAGGAAGTTAAACGAATTGCTTCACTGCCGGATGTGCGACAGCAAATCCACGATGGTATTGCCTATACTACCACCCGTTTGTTCTTTGGCTCGGATCGTGAAGCTTTTAAAGTGCATCTTCAGCGCACCAACTCTGAACCACCGATGCAAAGGAATTGGATCTATGATCGGGCCTGTGATCATCATCATCGTCTCAATTGCAAAATCACATTAGAATTCACATACGAATTGTTCGTTGCGTATCTCAATTATTTGCAAATGCAGCACAGGGATTACTGGCAAACACTGGAGCCGGCTGATGCCAGTCGTGAATGTTTGAGTTGTCAGCGGGCGACAAAAAATATGAAAGAGGAAAAAAATTATGATTTATCTTGATGTTTTCTTTTGCAAATATATTTTTATAAAAATTGCGAAAGAAGTGGTTAAAAAGCGGAGAAAATGCTTTAAGATGATTGGAATATGAGCTAAAATTACGTTCAGATGAGAGTATTAAGTCAAGTGCAGGGGCAGAGAGTTTACTTTAGTTGGATTCTAAGATAAATTATGGTGGAAAGATTAATAAAAACAAGTTTTCTATTGTACGATGGTGGGAAGAAAATTTGTCTAGGGTTAAGAAGATTTTTCCAATTCAACGAAAATATTTGTGAATAATTATTGTTAAAGCAAAAGGAATATCGTGAATTCGGAAAAGTGGGCGTCGTTGGTCCAGCGGTTAGTGTGCTGGGCGGGAGGTCGTGGGTTCGATCCCACCTCTGAACATCCCATAATAAAAGTATTTTTCTTTCTTTAGAAAATAGCTTTTACACATACGGTCACTTTCACCAGCTATTGGCGCCAGCTGTGAATTAACTAGGCATGAAAAAGCAAGTTCTCAAACATTGACCGTTCGGATCCGGCGTTAGTCTGTAGGTCCCTTTCTCTTGTGCGGAAAATTTAAATCACAGACGCCAAGAGACTGAGAGAAGCTTTATAGCCTATTTTACATTTAAAAGGAAATTCGACACCCAATGCTAACTGCGCTCTGGTACCAAATCACACTGCTAAAAATCGTCAATTACCACTATATTTTGGTTGCAAAACAATATTAAAATTTACACATTTTTATTTCTCCGATATCTTTACGGTTTTCCAGCTTATATATCATGAGCTTAACCGTTTAATATATAAATTCTATTATTAGTAATATTGGCTTAACAGTTAATCGCATCTTTAAGTCGCAGTGTAAAGCACTCGATATACTCAGACATTTTATGTCCTCCCTTCTTGGGAAACCCTGCTTTAGAGTCATACTATTTCATAAAAATTTGAATACGGCCTAAAAAATTACACTTCCCATGTGCCCAAAAAGCAAAAATTAATCAAATGAATCATTTATTTAACCATTTTTTTAAGAGTTTTTAGAATTTTCCATGGCAATGTCTACTGCACTCACGCTTCGTTGGTCCCGTTATCTTGCAACCGCTTCTTTATGTTCATTTTAATCATTGTTGCAGAGAATTATATTTTGTTGAACTATGTATAAATAATATGTCATACCAATCGCTTTCCACCTAAAAATACCTAATTCTCTTAAGTTATTGGTCGTTTTTTGGGTCAAAATAAAATTGATTTAGAGCCTATTTCTCATCTTATACCCTTCTTGTTCGACTGGGGCTTTCTTGAGGTCATTCGCTGGATGACCTAAATGATTACTTTCTTTCTGTGTATTTCAACGATGATCTAGCCATTTTCACAACATACAGCTTTTTTCCGCTAAAAAGCTCTTCCAGTTTCACGAACTCGCTTTTCGAATTAATCCAAAAATTGAGTTTTTTGGGCTAAATAATTTTTCCAAATTTCGCACAGTTTGAGTCAAGGACTCACTACTTTGAAAATATGTCACATCTAAGTCCAGCCATGCCGAATAGGCTGGATTCTACACTTCATGTTGTAGGGCGTGGACACCATTTCGTAGTTAGCCTTCTCCTTGGGTTTTGAGATTAACTTGTACTTGAAATTCTCTGCGACAAGCTTGAAGCTTCTCGCTGCTTTTTCTATTCTAAGCATTTCTGCCTCTGTCCACTTTAGGTCGCTGTTATGCAAGAGACAGCTAATTCGTTTACCAGTCAAAGCAAAATATTTCTGGTTATAATTTCAGTGTTTTTTATGAAACTGGGCAAAAAGTCCCACCAGATATGGGCAATATGTCGGAAATTTATGTGGACATTGCGCCCATAACATTTTGTAGTTTAATTTCGATGCTTAATACGATTAATTTGAATATGGGCCTTTTGTCCGTGGGCGTTTTGTCATGTCACCGTTTCTAATATTTGTGTGTATGGACCCCTTTATTGAAAGCCAACCACACCCATGAGTTGGGCAGGCCCAAGGCAGCGTCAAGTGTTTTATTCTTCGTTTTAGAATGTTAAAATACAGTAATAGCAGCTATTTGTGGACCGATTGATCAAGTTGCTTTACACGTGCAGAAGGCGAACCTTGATTTTCAATTGCAGACATAGCAGTCCAATCAGCTGTTCTTTGTTTACGTTAGTCTGACCGTAAACAACATTTGTCAGTGGAGATAAATTCACTTTTTCAGAATGCCCTCAAGAATATAAGAATATTATTTTTATTTAGAGAAGAAGGCAAAATAACCTACCAAAATAACAGGATACTTCAAGACATTCAAGAAATCAAAAGGAATAAACTCATTATTGTCACATACGATTAAATTGATTTTGTTTTATCTCCGGAACCGTTATGGTTATCGCTAAAAAACATTTTTAACAGTGTTCCTGCGTTCCTTAGGGTGAACATTTGAAAAGTATGCAACACTTTTTTAACTCGGCTATTTTTCACTTTTTACTCATAACTAAGAACCGTTTATTGTTCTTATTTTTTCGGCAAATCGATTTATTTTTATAATTACTATCTCTAAAAGGTACGAAACGTCTATCTTCAAAACTGTAGGAGATATAACGTTTTTTACCAGATGATGAGTTAGTGGATTTAGAACTAATTTGCATCAAAATGTCTATTTCGTAAAAAATGGCACATACGATGTTTTCGCGCACAGCGGTCGATATTTTTAGCAATAAGGAATAACAACAAAATATTAACATTCAATGAACATTTAAAAAAAAAAAGTGATTGGTTGGTGGATTGGTTAAAAGCGTTATTGCTTTCAGTATGTAAGTCGTTTGAATATCTTATGAAAAGCATCAGAAGAACGGCGTTAGATAAAAGCTTGTAGCGAAAAATTTGTCACTTTGCGTATTATAATAAATCAAATATATAAAGAAGCAACGTTTATCTTTAAGCTAACCAGCTATAAAAATATATAGTTACATCATTGCAGATAATGTAAATATTAGTTGCCTTTTTGTGATAGTAGACAAAACTCACTTCCGTTTTCTGTCAAGTTGCGTATGCCTTTTTGTCTGCCTGTATTTTGTGACCTTACTGTCTACAACTCTCAGATTTAACACTAAATACAGTGGTACTAAGGTGCTGCATAATAAAGGATAAAGAATTCGTACGTTTGTCACATTCGTAGATGTGGAAATGCCCATAAGTAGATGACAGTATGTGCCTAAATAATGATGCTAAAAATTTAAACACGCTACCATCCAAGCCAAAATTTTTGTCTCGTTAATTATACATAGGAACTGCGTTTCAATCGAATTGACTTATGCCTTAAATTCTGACGAACTACAGTGAATCCATAGGAACGTTCCTCTGAAAATTAGCATCATCAAACATAAACAGTAAATTATTTCTTTAGTCAATAAAGCCAGTGGAAATTACTTTTCTTTCTAGTCTTGTCTTGTATTGACTAGTAAATTAGCGAATTTTTACTATTTTTAGTTTACCACCCACATATAAATGGAAAGTGTCAATACGTGACTGTTTATTGTATTACACTTTAGTTGAATGTTTGTGCTCCGATTGATGATAAGCTAATGAAAAAAAACCACATACTTGATGACGTGGGCGAATTCGATGTGAGAACTACTTAAATGATAAATTTAAAGCTTAACCAATTCTTTTCCCTCAGCAATAATTCCATTTCAAATGAGCTAAGTCGGACTAATGAATGTACTTATAGTTAGCATGACGAGCTGAGTTACAATCTGAATTTATATAGAAAGATTAAAAATTAACGTTTGGGTTCCTGACATTCTTTTTTGTGGAATTTTAAAAGCAGTGTGACCATATAATCTAAAGCCTAGTACGGAGGGCGTTCGATTTTTCTTTTAAGAAATTTTGTTTTTTACATGGTTTTTTTGCAGCATCAATAAATGCTTTTTTGTCGTCATAACTAAAATTTTGCAGTTTATTTTTAGTCTTGCACACATTTTTTTTTAGTTTTCCCATTCCATTTTCCATTCGATTTGAGAACTGACACAAGGGAAACATTACTGCACAATATTTCTTGTAACGAGAGTGCAAGTTAAAGTCGGCTCTAACCGACTTCGATATACCCGTTACTTATGAAAAAACATTTTTAACTGTGTTCCTGCATTCCTTAGGGTGAACATTTGAAAAGTATGCAACACTTTTTTAACTCGGCTATTTTTCACATTTTTGCTCATAACTTAAGAACCGTTTATCTGATTCTTATGATTTCTTCGGCAAATCGATTTATTTTTATAATTACTAACTATTTTTAAAAGGTACGAATCGTCTATCTTCAAAACTGTAGGAGATATAACGTTTTTTCTGAATCTGCGTGCAGATAAAAGAAGCATTTGTCCCATACATGTCAAACCTCTATCTCTTCCCATCTCTGAGATCTAGGTGTTCGTACAGACAGCCGGACGGACGGACGGACGGACAGACGGACATGTCTATATCGACTCGGCTGTTGATGCTGATCAAGAATATATATACTTTATATGATCGGAAATGATTCCTTCTGCCTGTTACATACATTTGCACGACTTTAGTATACCCTTTTTACTCTACGAGTAACGGGTATAAAAATATCAGCTGTTCGATACAGTCCACAATTCAGAATGAGGCAAGGAAAAATCCTAAAGCATTTTTTATATGGAATTTGACAGCTGAAGGAAAATTTGAACGCCCCCCGTACTAGGCTAAACGTATGAATTGGACATTTTATTTTTACATATTTAAATTGAAACTGGCAAAGATATCTGTGGTTATCAAGGCTTTCTTTTTCTACGAATTGAATCCACTTGGCATTGAGCTGTCGGTTTCAACTGGATAAGAAATTAAGATGTTTGTTAAAACAAATCTCGTAACCGTAGATATGAGTGTCACCTTCCATATGGCCTTATTAACATAAAGTTCAACGTAAAAACGTGTATACAAAAAAATATGTGGAATTGAGAACAGGACTAAAAATTATAAGTAAAACTTGTATTAACATTATTTCGAACCAGAAAAGTCAAATGAGCCAGGGTGTAATATAGAAATCGATAGCAGACTCTCGAAGGAGAGCCTTCGAAAAAGTTATATAAACATCGAATTTGATCTGTATGAGTTTTACGGAAGGCTTTGATTCGAAAATGCAAGAAAGTTCATTTTTCTTTTTCAGCTGCTTATTACGATTTCAAGATATTTCTGATTTCCTCAGATTCCTTAGATTAAATATATTATCAGATCGTTAAAATTAGCTCGAATTTTAAAATAAATATTCATATCGTACTTATAAATAGCAGTTCTAGCTTTACTGTGTTTCTGAATGAGTTTTTAAGCAGATGCTTCTACTTCAAATGATAACACATAATCAACGCGATTGTGATAAGCGACAGTTAAATTAACAATTCGTGCATTTATGACAAGATCTCCAAAAAATGTAGGAACAGAATCTTATTGTTTGCCAAAGAAAAACCCACGAGAAGCATCTCAAGTTTAAATATTTGCATATCTTGTGACGTGTCTTTTTAAATATATAAATTGGAAACCGACCAGCGAGATCTATTCGCTATTTGTACACCTGGGCATGACTTAATATTACTTCTATTTTTCCCTACTCTTCATCATTAGCTTACAGGTTCAAGGTGTTAACCTTTACAGCGACAATGAAAAGAGAAAACTGATCCAACTGCAGTCCCTGTCAAACTGTACAAGGTGCTAATAGGTTTGTTTAAATAATTAAGTGGTGTCAATTTTGGAATTAAACAAAGAAAATGGTCATTGTCTGGGTCTATTTTATCAATAAAAAATTGATAAGTAAACATTTACCCACAATTGACTGGCAATTTTGAAGTGACACAGTTTGAGAGGCTCTGCACATGTGACAAATTTGTTAGGGCGAAACGTGATATGCATGAAATGCGATGCATAATCAAAACGAAAGCCCACAATAGATATGTACATACAAGAAAATTATGTCAATTGGAAATGCCAAGTCATGTAAAGGAAGAGCAGTATTAATTCACAATAGCCAAAGACTTGTGTAAGGTTCAAAATGGGGCACTGAAAATATAAGCTTGATTTAGGAAAAAATTTGTATAACCTATTGGAAAGTCGTCCAAGATCGATGCTTATCAAGAATCTATATACTCCTATTCCTAGATGCTTGCTTCCGGCTGTTACCTACTTTTGCACAAACTCTTCACACCCTTTTCTACTTCGGGTACAGGGTACCACAACTTAAAATTGATTGTAAGTGATCTGTGCTGCAAATTAGCGCTTCATGCAAAAAAAATAAAGAAACAAGTTTCCCATACAAACTATGACGCATAGGAGTCTAAAGTTGTGGCGGCCTCCCAATTGACGTCACAATGCACAACGCAATAGCAGCCTTGAAGTAGCGGTAAAATTACAACTCGTACAGTTTTACAGTCATTGTGCGGGACGGATTGTCGAATTGATTTTTCGCCTCCTTGACTCTGAACAGGGTCAAAGGCGGCCTAATGTCAAGGGTTAAAGTTAATCATCATATTTTCATTTCGTTCTTACCAAATGCCACAATCCAATCATCAAGGTGGCGGTGTGGACATGTAGGCCAAAACAACAAGTAAATTCCTTGTTATGGCGAGAGCTGCTGCTGTTGTTGTTGCTGCTGCCATGGTTGTTGTTGTTGTTGGATTACGTTGGGGACCCATTTTGAGATGAATCCTAAACATTTGGATTCGCTCTGCCTCAGCAGAAAACTGCAGGTCACAAAGAAAAAGCGTAATTAAGCTTTAATTATGTTTTTATATGGTGTTGCTTATGTGGGTGTATTTGTATTTGTATGTATTCATGTGTGTATTTACATATTTTCTTTTAAAGGTTTTTTTACATGCACTTTTTTTCCTACTTTAGTTAAATGTTGCCGCCGTTTTAGTTAAGCACTTTATAGTTATACCTTATCAGTGGGTGTTCAGCTACGTTTCAATGAGTTTTTATCAAATTTATGTATTTATTTTAATGAAGTGCAGTGTGACCATTTCTGCATATTTCAACAATATTTTCATTAAAAAACTCACCTCACCTCGCAACCACAGAAAATGTTGCCGTGGTGAAGGTTTTTCCCCACGCCATTTTTCGTGCGGTTGCGTGGGGAATTTGAAAAAATACTAAAAATTGGGCACACTATTATTGGTATTCTCCCGTTTACCGCTGGCGGTCCCACTTCGTTCGCTAGCCAGAAAGCACTTTCGTAACGTTGCCAGTTGAAGTTTGGTTTTCTCCTTTTTATTTTGAAATTTTGCATTTCGGCATGGTGCTGATTAAGGAATATCGTGTCTGCATGCCCCTTACCGTGGAGGAGGTAAAAGCCTCAAAGCCAACAAATGCCATTCACATTTTATGTCAACCTTTTTCAGTACAAGATTGGACAACTCTATATGATAGCCCGGCATAGTTTGGAGCAGTCCGAGGAGGGTGAGGGTGTTGAGGTGGTGGAGAACAAACCCTGTGAAGATCCCGTTCACGGCAAGGGCCAGTACACGGAGAAGCACATACACTTGTCCAGGTGAGCTTGGCAACGGGAGAAAAAGGGTGGAAAAAGGTTAACTAATTGATTCTATTGCAGTCGCCTGCCCTACTGGATACAAGCCATTTGTCCGCGTGTTTTCTATGTAATAGAGAAATCTTGGAATTATTATCCCTTCACTCTGACAGGTGAGAGGAAAGGATAGAAACTGGGCCTGCGCATCCCCAACGTAAATGTAGCTATTTTTAGTTGTACTAGCCCTTCTACTCCTCCTCCTGCTCCTGTTACTTGTTGTTTAATTAGACTTATTGGCCCATATGGCCACAAGCATGTTTTTAAAAGTGTTCGAACCAGGTAATCAATAGACGTGAATGCGGGCGGAGGAGGGGGTGTAAATGGATATGTCTGCCGATAAGAGTCCATATAAAAACACACTTGTTATGCCACCCAAAATACGTCATCGTTCTGGGGATTTAACGGCTCGTATTTCATATTTTATGGTATGCAAAGCTAGCCCAAATCCTCGAATCCATTTAGCAAATGTCGGTTTTCCCAGGGCAATCTGTTTTGGTGTTAAGATAAGATTTGTTTTGTGTACTTTGATGCATTCGATGATGTTCAAATTGAAATTGATTTATAACTAACACTGTATACCTTTTAAAATTGTCTGAAAAAAAGGTATCAAAATGTTGTGAAAACTTAAAGGTGTACTTAAGGACAATAGACCGGGCCCAAAGATCAAACAAAATATTTTTCTTTTGTTAATAGTGAACGAAAACAGGGTATTTTAAAGTCTTGATAGTCTCAAATCTGTTTGTATACAAAATATTTCTCTCATAAATTTCCGGCAATTGATTAACCGAAATATTTCTTCCTCTAATTGTTGCATGTTTATTTCTATTTTTAATCAGTCTATAATTGAATCCCCATTGAATATTCTCAAATAGCTTCTAAATTTAGAAATTTATTAATACAAAGCAATTTTCTTCCTTTAATTATAATTTCATGTACAATAATTGGATCCACCTGCAGAATACACGGTAATTATTTCTTCAATTACACTTTAACCCTTTCAAACCAATTATGACCCATTACAGTGCTCGTTTATACCCAAGTTGCATGTCCTAATTAAGACCAAATATGAGGACAATAATGGCTGTACGGACAATGTAAGAATAATGCAAAGTTTTCTTTAAAATTTGTCTACATTTATTATTCATTGCTTCAGTGCCTGGACCTGACCGAGGAGGAGTTAAAGGTGCGAATTGTGGAGCATGTGGATATAGCATTTGATGAACTCAATGCCAAGCATTATAAACGCGAAGAAGATCCCAAATTCTTCAAATCTTTAAAGACATGTAAAAATTTCCAAGTTCACTCTAAACTCTACAAAGTTACCTTTAATATATTGTTACAGGTCGCGGTCCCCTTATCGAGGGCTGGCGTGAAACAGACAAACCAATTATGTGCTCCTATAAGATGGTTCAGGCCAGTTTTGAGGTCTGGGGCCTACAAACCAAAGTCGAAGAGTTCATACATCGCGGCATACGTGATATTTTGTTGCTGGGACATCGGCAGGCCTTTGCCTGGATAGATGAATGGCACGGGATGACTTTGGAGGATGTGCGTGACTACGAACGCCAAAAGCAGGCCGAGACCAATGAGAAGGTTCAACAAACTACCGTCCCAGCCACAGTGGCTGCATCTGCGGGCAGCGGAGATGCGGCCGCTGATATTGATTAAGTGCAAATTGAATTCGTTACTTAAATTTTGATGTAGACAGACAAACCAAGTTGCAGGCAGAATAAGTACCTCTCAAAATATATATGTAAAATGTTAGAGATAAAATATATTTACATATATCGCATATGTATTTACATCTATCAAGGCATTTTCAAATGGTCCAAAGATGCTCAAGAAATACAAAGAGAACTCTCAAACCAAATCAAATCTGTACACATATTATTATTATTATATATCACTATTTTCGTGTCTAATTAACGGTTTTTGTTAACTATATTCCTTAGTTAATTCCTTTATTGTATGTAATATTAGAACAAATGCAAATTCTATGTATACTTTGAATGTACAAATATAAAAATTAAAATGGATGAAATTTGTGAGAGGGTAAGAGCCTAAAAACAGTATTAGCTGGTAAATAAAGAAATTTATTTATTGTTAGGGGTCGAACTGTAATCGAAACATTCAGGCCTGTTTCCGAATTCGATTGATCGAAATTGGTAAGAGCTGTGATTTCTAAGAGAAGATTACAAAAATTCGGGTTGGGTGAAGGAAAATGGGGCTTTAAAGTTAAAAGTTGAGGAACACAGTCGTTTTTGTCAGCGAGTTCATTTAAAAAATTCCGTTTCCGCACGATTGGAACAGGCCTGATTGTACCGATAATGTGTTGGTTTTGAGTTTAACCTTTCTCTTCGGTTTATTGCCTAAAATAACTTATTCCTCATCGTAAAACGTTCGCAAAATTAAGCAGAAGTATTAAAATTGTGGTATATATAACAAGTTTCCTGAACTACTTTCTGTACTGCTTTTTGTTTCAGCTACCCTATAAGTAAGCCAACCACGTTTATAAACTGGAAATACGATTCGGGTTTTACCTCCAACTATGAAAGAACTGACAGTTTTTCAAAATGGTTTAAGATGGTCTTCTACAAGGTTCAGTTTCAACATCATTTACAAAGGTCTTTTATACACTAAAATGCACAGAGGAAAGAAGAAGAGAAGAAAGAATGATATGAAATAATATTTTCCAATTATAAACAATCTAGTAGCCAATTGCCCCTAGTATTAACTTATTTCAGCGTCATTATGTTTATAAATATAGAAACGAAAAAGAAACTTCTTGATATTCGCGAAAGATTTTAAATTTACATGAATTTTGGTTGGTCGAAATAAAATCAGCAGTCCGAGCACCCACTATTTTTCATTTAACTATCGCCTAATTGTTTTCGAGTTTGTTTATTAATTCTAGGAAGGGCTGCGGGTTCAGTAGGTCGCTGAAACTAGGTTCAGGTTCGCTGACTCAAAAAAATTAGGATTGTCGAATATTTCAAAAATATTTATATCGATATTTTTGGCGATATTGAAAAAGTATCATTTCGATATAAATATTTTGGTGTTAAAAACATCGATATTATCGATATTTCTTAATTAAAACCCGAATCTGAACTATGAACAGGTCTTTTGAGGTAATTGAGGCGTCATTTGACGCGTTATAAGAACTACAATCTAACTGCTCTTAAAAAGTATTACTTAGTTTCCATATTTACATTAAAAGGCTCCCAAATTCCTTTTCGCATCCACTACTAATGTCTGCTTCAGTAGATTTTTCGTGTGAAAAAATTCGAAGATTTTAAACATAATTATAATTGATTTACATTAAAGCTTCCGAAAATTGAACATGTACAAGCCTGTTTATGCCGTTTTTTAGACAAGCATATGTATAATGTGCATCACGATATAAATATCCACAATATGAAAAAATGCATAAATAGCAGCACAAAGGACCCGAATTCCCAGAATTCAAAATCATTTATACTAAGATTTACCGTTGATGAGATGCATTTCAGCCAAGCATCTCCATGCTTTGCTTTCAAGTGCGCTTTTATATTTGTTAGAGATTCCACTGGTCCCTAAAACTTTATTGCACCGTTTGCACTGCGATTTTTGTGCATCAACTTTAATTAAATAACTTTTAAACATTTTGCCTTAAATGTCCAGAGTTAACAAAAACATCATTGAAAAATATCACCAAAAAATATTCGATATCCGATATATCGCCTCAGAAAAATACGCGATAATGATATTCGTCATTTTGGGCAAAAATATGGATATTTCGATATATCGATAATATTTTCGACAACCCTAAAAAATGTATGCTAATTGAAAAAACCTTAAACATATTTGGAAGTTCAGAGTTTTAATATTTGGAATATAATATTTGACTCAATAATAGTTATTTAAAGGGATATTTTACTTTAAGATCAAATTTTGAACTAACATTAAGAAACTAACTAAAATATTTCATATTAAAATCCAACAATTTGTATCTTATGAACAAATCCAAACTTTGTGCTTGGGTTTTTTGTAACATCATTTAATGGAGCTATAATAAACCAAGTGAGAACGTCGGTCAAGCCCGACTATGTCATACTCTGTACCAAGAGTAGGAGCTGAATGCAACGCTTCTGCTGCGCTCATCTCTAAGTTTCTCTCTCTCTCTCTGTCTCACTCATACGTTGTATAATGAAATGTGGTGTTGGTTGTGAGTGCGTGGGAGGTGGTGAGGGAGGGGGGATTTTATTTTTTGGTCCTAACTTGCGAATCGCTCATCCGATCTTTATCATTTTTCGGCAATCGATACATATTACGTAGTACTTACTATCTCTAGGAGGAACAAATCATCTATCTATAAAACTGCGGGAGATATGACGATTTTTCAAAATTCCGTAGGCGGGAGGGGGCGTGGAAAAAATTTAAAATAAACTTGATATGCCTGCAAGTATAAGAAGCATTAGTCCCATACATGTCAAACCTCTATCTCCTACCATCTCTGAGATCTGTTTTTTCATACGGACGGACGGACGGACAGACTGACATGGCTATATCAACTCGGCTGTTGATGCTGATCAAGAAAGTATATACTTTATAGGGTCGGAAATGATTCCTCTGCCTGTTACACACTTTTGCACAAACTTAATATACTCTATGTACCTTCGGTACAGAGTATAAAAATGCACAATATGCCAATGAAAACTTCGTATATTTGATTTCTTTTTTAAACCTATTCTCTGATAGATCTTCTGATGGCTATAAATTTGCTAAAAAAAAAAAAATGGACTTTTCTATCAGACACTAATATAAATATAGAGAAGTTTTTTGTCAAAGATATATATTATTGATATGAGTTTAAGAATCAAATTAAAATTTTCAGATGGATAGGAAGTTGGAGTTATCTACTCGAGGATACTTTAAAAATTTCTTTGTTCATCTTATAAAGCTACTGAAGGTGAAGAGCGTGATTAGGCACAACTGAAGCTTACGAGAAGGATGAGGACGAGAAACTGCCATAGAAGGATGATGTATTAAAAATATTTGGATTATATATTTACATAAATAATAAGAAAAGTCAAGATCTTTATCCAGTATTTTATTGTTGAAAAATACGGTTTTTTCCCTTTCTGTCCATCCAAAAACAGATTTTTTCTCGACAAAAGTTGGCAACACTGATCAGAATTTTTACAAATTCAGATCGATCGAAACAGAAACAGAAATTCTTTTAATAAACGTTTAGTAGAAAAATAATGACATTTTGTTCTTGATATCTTGTTTTCAGATGAATAAACTCAAGAGCATGGGACTCAAGATGAGCACAAATGTTGTAAAAAGCGGCTCTTTTCTATGTAGACTAGTAGAATAAGGATAAATAACTGAACAAAGAGAAAAAGGAAAGTGAAACATTTTATTATAGATCTCTTTTCGGTCCTTTAGATCCAATCTTCAATAAGCATTATTGAAGAAATTATGAATCAATTGATTTTCGGTTAAACGATCTATATCGAATACTCTTTACTCTTAGTATATGTTTCTAAATAAGCCTAAGTCGGGACTCGAACCTTCTGAACCCACTCCCCGAACCTTCCTTCTTTTTCAATTTCAAGAGCACTTGGTTTGTCGTTTAAAGCTGGTATCTAAGTCCTGCGTTTAATTAAGACTCATATCTTGTAAGCTTGAAATCTAATAAATTAGCCTAATCACCTCATAAAGAATTTTATTTTTCTCTTCTGAGACAATAAATTATAAAACATTTTTGATAATTACTCAATTTTTTGTCGTTATCTTATTTGGTCGAAAGCGACAAAACATTAGAAGCAATTTGTATGCTAATACCGAAAATCACTGAACCAATGAATGAATCACAGCCAAACGGATTTTTTAATCGCCTGGGACCATGAACAGGTAATCTTTAACCAGTCCATAAATCAAATGCTATCATGGGGAACAGCTGTTCTGCTATGGAAGCGTGCGCCTTGCTGATGTTCACTCTCACACCTGTCCAGGCATCCCAGCCATCGAGCAAATTGTTTATAATTCTCTTACTCTCGCGCTCGCTCTCTTAAACTGATCTCTTTGCGGTGCCAAAAAAAAAAACAACAAATATAACTACAAAAAAACAACAAAAATTATATATAGAAAAACATGACAGCAATTCGCATAGGCGCCTCATTTGAACTTCAAACGCGAGAAAAGTAGCACAGAACTCGGGCTATAGATACGGATGTGTGGCGATTAAAAAAAATACGGAACGCAAACGAAACAAAGTTAAAATAAGCCAACGAAAACAATTAATACATCGAATTCATGGAAATACCCATGCCAAATACACAATTTAAAATCAATTGATGATGGCCAACAGTTTAGAAGAAATTTTTACCCTTCTGTTGTTTCTATACGCAAGGTTTGTCTACGCGTCGCATGCGTGATATATGTGATATGTTAATGTGGTTCAATCTGATCTAGCTCGTTATCAAATATTGTTTACATCTGTCTGCATTACCTTTTACCATGTTGATGTTGATTTATTAATAAACCCAATAAATGGCATATGGGCATATTTGTTGATGTTATTAGCTTAATTAAAGCCATGCAAATTGATTTATCATTAAGCAAACCGACGAAGTACTTTCTACATAAACTGTAACAATTGAACATTGAAAGGGTATAAGTCCTCAATAAAGTGTTTATAAATTGCCCTGAATCACAAATCTATTTAACTAATGTAAACCGATTTGATCCGCTAATTTGTGTTCCTTATCCTAACCGGCGCTCCTCAGAAAGTACCAAACCAAAACGGAAACTGCAAAAAAATGTGTGATTAATATGCACCTACCATAGGACAAAGAATTTTAGTGGGGAAAACTTCGAAATAGTTTGCAATGTTCTACAAACAAGTTCATAGGAAAGTTACAAAAAACCTGATCAAATAATAAAATTTCGAACGTGTGTAAGTCTAAAGGTCTATTCGGAGCCGAAAATTTATGTAAAGAGGCAAACCGGAGGCTTAATATGCCTATCGGCCTAGATTCGAACAGAACCTTAAAAATAACAATTAACCAAGGCAAATTAGGGTTTTTACAGTATATTAAGGATTGGTGGTAATACTGGATGACTTTCGTGTGCTGAAGACGAATCTGTCTTCAGAAATTGTCCATTGCACCGAGATTCTTTGCAATTTGAGCTAAAGTTGTGTTAAGGATGCGTTTTGTGGAGAACCAATACTTTTGTATTGACTCTCTTTGATATGATCAGAAAGTACTACTCCTTAACTTTAAAATAAACCATCACAAACAACTCTACAATTTTTCTCAATGAATAGTATAACTTGGTGCGTAGTGTTAATTACATCTTTTTAAAAAAAATCTATTCTGACTCAAAATTATATCTTCTTTCAAAAAAACTTAAAATATCGGTTATAGATACGATTGTGGTTTTATCGCCTCTTTTTGGTATACATTTCTGGTATGATTATCTTTTGTTACTGTCATTAATCTAGCCGGTCCAATGTAAGGAATGAATTTTGGTAATTTTATTCCACGTTGCCGTACATTTCGTAGCCCTGCGTACATATTGAGATTTTGTTCCGATTCTGGGCTTCCCGGAAATGCATGAATTTGTCACGGTGGGCTCACGGTTTATTTTCTTTCGCGGTCTACATTCTTCAAAATGAAATTAAGCCGCGACCACAAAATGAAATAATGTCTAAATTAATTCTGCAAAATGAATTTTGAGTGGATTTCTCATTTTTGAATAAATTTATGATCGCGAATCTATTTAAGCTGCGATCGCATATGACCGTGGGTGGTAATATTTCATTCTGAAATCGCGGCCCAAATTCAGTTTGCAGAATGAATTAAGACCGAACGGCCTAGTTTCATTTTGTGGTAGACCGCAGCCTCAATTCACGCGGCCTAATTTCCATCCCCGGTCACGGTGTACCAAACCGAAAACACGTCTGTTTGAGAAAACACTTTCAAAGACGTTCTTGCTCGAATATTACTCAAGATATTCATTTACCAAAACAAAAGGACAGTTTTAGTGTATTATCGAATCCACTTCTTCGGATGGCTTCCTTTGTTGCAGTCATAGAAATGATCGAACGGAAAATGGGTTTTAGTGAGAAAACTTTTTGTTTTCAATATAAGCGCTCTCAATGTCATAATAAAAATTATATGTTTTTAAGCTTATCTGTGAAGTTTGGTCGAAGTCGTGATCACTCAGCTGAGTTTTTGTCTGATTTGCTGTCAGACCGTGTAAAAAGGCGTCAGAATAGACACGAAGCTACTCAGATAGATCCGGTTCTAATTCGCCGGAGCACTCAGCTGAGTGGCATCTATCGAGTTACAGTGTGACCCATTTGCAGTGTGCTATCGTTGCCAATTTCTGGCTAGTGATATACATCTCGACTTCTACTCGGCGTCGAAGCCAGCATCGGCTCCACATTGCTTGCTTTGGCAGCTATAATTTTTTATGCTTCTATATTTATTTCGTATAAACCTACAGTTCTGTAACTGGCTCATCTGAGCTTCTCTGGCATGTGTAAAAGCGATACTGAGGCGATCAGATGAGTCTAGGTCTGACAAAAACTCATCTGAGGGATCAGACCGTGAAAATGGAGCTAAAGCGATGTTTTTCAATAGTATTTAAACTTCAGCACTGACGAAGCTAGCTTTGCTTTCTCGTTTAAGCTAAGATATTAGATTTTAAATATAAATATCGACATGACAACATCTTGTAATGAGTATAAGTATGCAATTGACTATGCTGAAACAGCATTAGAATTCAATACAAGGGAAATGACTTATGAACTGTACTACATTACATACCTCTGGGCCGTAGAAAAGTATCTTACTTCGAAAACATAAAAAAGTCATAAAACTGTTTCGAATAAGTTTTTTTTAAGCTTATAAATTGCCCATTCAAAAAGTTTCATGAAAGGTTTGGGCAGGTATGTGAGTTTCCCACAAAATTCTTTAAAAAAAAGAGAGTCAAAATTACCAAAAATTCACACTCGATGGACCAAAATAAATGCATGTACAGCACCAGTGGCGTACCGTGTAGTTATGCCGCCCGGGGCGGAAGTCGACTTTGCCGCCCCCCTTGAATAGTCCTAAATTTTAACCTTTTTTCTATAATTACAATTAAGTTTTTCTAATTCTTTCCATCAAAAACTTCTCTGTAACATAAAGGGACGTACGCTGGATTTTGATTAGGAATGACGAAGGCCTTAATTGTGAGGGGAGTATTATTTTGCAAAAGTTGCTATCATTATTGGAAAAAATTCTTGGGGATGTATAATAAAGGTGCGCCGCAGGCGAAAATTTTTTCGCAAAATCCGCGGAAACGTATTTTACATATCTTCTTAACCAAAATTTAAATACAAATTGACTTCGATGGGCCGAAAAAAAATTGTTTTGAGGTCGAACATGGTTTTCTAGTTTGATGGCAAATGCGTTTCGAAATTAGTTTTTTACTCCAAAAAAAAGTTCCTTGTAGGGAGCCTGTAGAGGTTTTTACTGGAGGCTGATTTAATTGGACGAGTTGGACTACGTTTTTTGGAAACAAAACTCAATTGCAGTATAGAATTGTAAGCTCCAAAAATTCGGGAAATATCGCGAAATAGATGGACGCGAACTTTGATGAATTAATGTGAAAATATTTATTCTTGTTTGATAATTATTCTTTTATAATTAACACTATACATTGTTTTTTTTTAGTCCATGTAACAAACTATTAACGAACTAATTCTGTATCGATTACAAAGTATATTTGAAAACAACTTTCTGATTTTGCTCATTGGAATGAAATTTTTGGACTTTAATATGGAAATTGTGGTTATTTTTTTTGATAAAAACAATTTTTTTTTTAAATTATTGTTCAGTTGACACAACTTTTGTTTCATAAGAACTTTTCAAGGCATACTACAAATCTGCACCCTCCTGCATACTCCCTTGAGAACATAATCAATATAGCAGCATGTTTGACTCTGTCTATGGTAGACCTCTGCTCTTTAATCCCTTTATACTGATTCGTAAGCTTTCAAAAATGCATTCAATGAATATTTCTTATATTACTAGATCTTGAAGTGCAGAATCTTGCAACGTTCTCCATTTTGAAATGACAGCAAAGTCTAAATCACTTTCAGAAATACCACTATTTCTTAATTTAAGAGAATAATCAATATACATTTTGTAATTATTTACCGCCCCAGAAATTTGCTGCCCCTAAAATTTGCCGCCCAAAAAAATTTCCCGCCCCTGAAACTCACAGCCCTCAAAAATTGCCGCCCGGGGCGGGCTAGTTAGTTACTTAGTCTTAATTTTAATTAAAGAATTACTCTATCTATATAACACCTGTGTTCAAAATGAGAAAACTACATACATATGAAATGGGTGTTGTTGGAAAATTATATTAGAACACAATTAAAATGACTAGAAGTTAAATGAATCTTTGCCATGTGAAAAGTCTTCAAAGATTTGATTAAACATAAAACTAACATAAATTTCCATTTCAAAGAGAATTTCCAGTATATACAAATGGCATTCGCGTACATTTCCCTGGCCTTTGCCCAGATGTTGGTTGAGAAACAAAATTAGCAAGTTTGTGTGTTAAAATTAACATTGTACAAAAAAAGAGAAAATAATAGCAAGTCCCGAAAAATATTTACTTAAATATACGGTGGCAGCTTTGTTCAAAAATTGAAAGAGCAAAAAACAATTTGTGAATAATAAATATTTGCCTACAGATCGCATGAGTGTTACTTCATAGATAAATAATATCATCACGTTCTGGGAGCAGTCCATTCAATTAACATGGGTTAAATATTGATATTGATTTGTACCTTGAATTTGTGGGTCTCTTCTTTTGCTATTTTTGTTGTCACAAAATTATCTGAGGTAATAACAAATGTCTAATTAATTTACGATGTTTCCCAGCAGCTGCGACAAGCTTCTCTCTTTAAGATGAATTCAAAAGTCAATGTCAATTTTTAATTGGAAACCTTACGCCAACGTTTGATTGAGGCACCGCCATTTCATTGTGCCAATCGAAGCACAGAAAACAAAATGATTAAAGAGTCCACTTTGTGTCAACTATCATTTAAATGATCTTTCTCATTTGGTTTCCCCCTTCTCTCAGCTACTTATCTCAGCTCTTGACAAATATTTATCAATCTTAGCAATTCGTGGCAATTGTCAAGTGCCCCTGCCATGTAATTAGAATTTATTATTTTATAGACCTGCTTTTTGTTTTTATTATTTTTAGCTAGACTGTGATAGCTTGGGCATACATATATATTTGAAAATAAAAAAATTAGATTTGTCAAAGTGAGTTAAGATAAGAAAGAGATAAGTGCTTTCAGTGGGTCTAGATAAACCTCTTGGTTTTTTTTCGTTATTATGCAAAACGTTGACTATTTACCAAAATAGTTCTATGGAAGGGGGAGGGAGACTGATTGTTAAGTCTATAAGTGTTTGTTTTGAGTGCTTTATAAAAGTAAATAAAAGCACAAAACTGGAATGAAAATTTAAAGTGGAGAAGTGTCAAAAGAATAAACGTCGAAAACACAAACAGAATCGGAATAAGTCTATTTTGGTTTGTCATGAAAGCTACAGCAGCATTAAGGAATCATTTAAAGATTTAATTTGACAGTTAGAACTAATTAGTTAACTTTAATAAAACTCCCAAACGGACAAAGCCGTCATGAAATCGATAATCTTTTGCAGCTGAAATGAATTAAAATGCCCAAATTTAAATTCAAAAAGAGCGCTTACTTGGTTTTTATATATTTTTAATTACTTCGGACAGGTATTAAAATGAAGGTGCTAATTGGGTTCCGCACGTGCTAATATCAAATCGCCGTAGAACCTTGCAAAATCAGTCTTCAGGAGAAAAAAAAAACAAAGATTTTCATTTGAAAGGCCAAAGGTATGGAGGGAACAAGACAAGCTTCAAGAAAATTATTTTACAACGAAAAATTTTGGTTTATTTTTTGAAATTTTTGTCTTTATTTACATTTTTTAAGATCCTTAATGGAAAATTTATTCTGGTATGTATTGACTTGAAATCAACAATCCTCTACAGCCCGTCCAATGTTCGGTAAACGACGAGGTTTGGCTTGGCAAAACATGTCAACTATTTCGTCGTCCCGTTGAGTCTGTCCTCAGACATATTGACACGAAGGTAGGTTAGCAAGGAAAAAGTCTGTTTAGCTGTTGACTAGGTATCAGGGATCGTCGTTCGGGAAAATATGATTGAATTTCTTCGACTTCTTAACCCTTTAGTGCCTGAGTGCCAACTCTGAGTTCTTACTGCTCTTGTGCCAAAAACGATTTTTCGTGTCCGCTCAGTTTCGGTGTGCTTGTTACGATGTTCTGAAATCAAACTTTCCAGAGTCAGAATGTCAAGAAATTTTCCTTTCAATCTTCAGTGTTGATAAACAATTCGTTTTCTTTCAGAAAAGATGAAATAAAAATTTTAGCTGTTCCCTCTGTCTTGGTAGCTGTGGTGCAGTGCGCAAGGTATGAGCTGAATGTAAACCAGACCTGGGTTCAAGTCAGGGTAAAGCACGATCAAAAATGTTTTTTTTTTTTGTATTGTAGGGTGATATTTAAGCTATTATCTTTTTGGCAACACTACACTCAAAAAAAAAAATAAGGGATCAATCAACTAACGGTAATAAAACAGTAATCGGTTGCACCGACGAAAAAAGATTGAGTTGATCCTACTTTTAATCCTAAGAAGGATTACATATACCGGGGTAATCCTATAAAAGATTGAATTGTCAAAAATTCGAGCACAATTTAACCGAAGCTGATAATTTTATCCTATTCAGGTTAACTAAGCTCGATTCAATATTGATTTGATCTCAGGAAAGATATATTCCCTCCACGCCGCCGCCTTTCCATAGGACATCCTCTACACTTCAAAGACCACCCAACCAGTGGTTAATTTAAGACTCGAAAAACAAAGAAATAAAGTAAAAATTTTGGCTCATAGGATTCGAACACAGACCATTCATGAACAGAATGGAACGCACCACGCCAACATACATGGTTGTCGCGTGTCTAAGGCTATATTTTCGCTCCGCTCTTAATTGCGGTCTCGAAAGGGATTGTAGTAAGCACATTGGAAGATACAAGCTCGAAAGGAATGGACCAACCTTAAAAGATTGAAGGTAGAATATCAAACGAGTTGATTCACGGGCGCGTTTTTTGTTTAAACAAGCTCACGCACGTTTCGTGTTTTGTTTCACTGTCAAACATCTTCAGTTTGGTCTATAATCTAAGCATGAATCGTCTTACAAACGAACAACGCTTACAAATTATTGAAATTTATTATCTATATGCGTGCTCTGTTAAGAAAGTTCAAGTTAAGAAAGCGACGAAGATCGTTTTTGGCTCAATGGGTACGTAAATTAGCAGAATTGCCGATTTTGGAGTGAATATCAGCCAGAAGCATTGCAAGAGCTACCAATGCATCCAGAAAAAGTCACAGTTTGGTGCGGTTTATGGGCTGGTGGCATCATTGGACCGTACTTCTTCAAAGATGATGCGAATCGTAGCGTAACTGTGAATGGTGAGCGCTACCATGAGATGATATCCAACTTTTTTTGGCCAAATTCAAGAGCTTGACTTGCATGACGTGTGGTTTCAACAAGACGGTGCCACATGCCACACAGCACGCGCAACAATGGACTTATTGAGAGGCGAGTGCGGTGAAAATTTTATTTCACGTTCGGGGCCAGTCAATTGGCCGCCTAGATGGTGCGATTTAACGCCTTTAGACTATTTTTTGTAGGGCTTCGTTAAAGCTTATGTCTATATAGACAAGCCCGCTTCAATTGACGCATTGGAAGACAACATTAAAGTATTTTTTCGTGAGATACCGGCCGAAAATGTTGGAAAGAGTATGCCAAAATTGGACTAAGCGAATGGACCATTTGAGGTGCAGCCTCGGTCAACATTTGCATGAAGTTATCTTCAAACATTAAATTATATCGACCGTACTATCGATTTAAATAAAGATTTCATGCATTTTTCTGAATTTTATGTGTTTTTTTTTTAAAACTTTCTTAAAAAATCACCCTTTATAAAGTTTATTATGAGATAAGCACACAAAAGTGTGTTCACTACAGTTGAAGATGAAATTTAATTTTTAAATAGATTACTTGATAACCAACTTAACGTGAAATCTTTAAATTTATGTCTATGTTATAAATTTTTTTTTTTTAATGTGAGATTGCAAAATGTATCTAAACATTGGTGTAAAAATAATGTTAAGCCATTATTTTGACAGCTCTAAGTTAAAAGTTGCATTTACTTTTGAATTAATCAGCTGCGAGCAATATGAATTTAATTCGTATCGAATTGTGAAAGCCAGAACATTTAACTGAATCAAATTCGAGCAAATTAAATTAAGTGAAAGCCGGAGGAGGCCTTTGAGAGCCTGTACCATAGTACATCGGAAGTGTACAATGTGAGAAAAATGACCATAAGTATCCCAAAAGCGTCATATAGAGGAAGAATTTTCAACCAAAATCCCATTTCGTCAACAGGTTTCTTATTTTCTTCGAAAAATACATCAAAAAATTATTCATTTTTCTTGTTTCAAGAAACAGTTCAATCACTGTGGCGACGTGAGCACAGGCTGATGATATCGGAAGTTTTGGAATCTGAAGAGTCCTACGGCAGCATAAACGGCGGTAAAAACTTGCAGAGAGATCAGAAACTCAGTTGTTTCAATTGCCGTCATGAGCTGTGCCGCCTTTGATGATGTCTCGGTGTCCTCTAGCTCTCTAGTGCTCCAATAAAGAAGCAACTCAGCGAATTTATATAGTCATTCATGTTTTTCGTGCATACAACCTTCTCGTCAACCGAAAACTATTCGCTCAGAATTGACAACAGAGCAGAGCGGGCATTGAGCGCTCGCTCGGTGACGCAAGGGGAAGAGAAGTTTTTTCTCTGCTCGTATTCTGTATAGACCAGTGGTGCCCAAACACACAATATCAAGCTTTGAGATTGTGTGTGTGCCAGAGCAACACGAAGTAAACGTCGTTACCCTCTAGTACGGCCGACCGACGCTATATCAACGTTCCGTCGACGATATTGCGACTGTCGTCGACGCACGCTTATTTCCCTCACAATGAGCTCGACTGACGTATTTTGCAAGGGGATGTCCGCTCAATACGTTAACGACTCTCCAGGCACGCTAGGTCGACGCAATGCCATGCAGAGAAGCAACATAAGCGACGCTTGTTCGACCCAATGCCATGTATGGAGCGACATAAGGCACGAGGCTCCTTCAACCCAAGAGAGATGCTTCTCTCTTGACGGCAATGTATAATATAAATATTTCACATTACGTACACTTCATCATAAATTTTAATAATTAGTGCGCATTGCAATGGATTCCACTTGCATGTTGTGAAATATATTGTTGATAGGGTGTTTGAGGATTGAAATACCTTTTTTTCAAATCCTTTCCTATTCTTTGCACACGCTCTCTCACAGAAGAAAATTAGAGCGTACGCCTCTCTCTCTCTCTCTCTCTCTAGCGGGATAGGGAAAATGAAATGTGGGCAACACTGGTAAAGACATTAAAGGTGGTAACAAAATTTTGCATGTGCAAAATTTTTTTCGATTTTTTTTTTAAATTTTTGTATAGCTTGGATGTTAGAGAATATCGCTCCAAGGGATTTTATGAAATTCGAAATACTTTAGAAGATATGTCCCTTTTTGTCTACCAATGACTTCGATAAAACAAGCAATTTTCAAATTACTTCAAACTTTAAACGCATTTATCTCGAAACCACGATTTTCGAACTGGCGGCCATGATATCTCCAGATCCACTTAACCGATTTTGATGATTTAAACTGAAACCGACGCAGAATAGTCACCATTCTAGTCTGACCCTCAATCATAATTTTAAAACGAGAGCGTAAGTTAAAGTCGGCTCTAACCGACTTCGATATACCCGTTACTCATGAGAAAACATGCTTAACAGTGTTCTTGCGTTCCCTAGGGTGACCATCCAAAAAGTATGCAACTTCTTTTTTTTATGTGCTTGGTTCACTTTTTTGCTCATAACTTGAAAACCGTTCATCCGATCTTTATCATTTCTTTGGCAAATTGATTTATTTTGCTAATTACTAACTATCTGTAGAAGGTCCGAAACGTCTATCTTCAAAACTGTAGGAGATATAACGTTTTTTCCAAATTGCGGGGGCGGGAGGAGGCGTGGCCAAAATTTGAAATAAAGTTGATCTGCGTGCAGATAAAAGAAGCATTTGTCCCATACATGTCAAACCTCTATCTCTTTATCATTTCTTTGGCAAATTGATTTATTTTGCTAATTACTAACTATCTGTAGAAGGTCCGAAACGTCTATCTTCAAAACTGTAGGAGATATAACGTTTTTTCCAAATTGCGGGGGCGGGAGGAGGCGTGGCCAAAATTTGAAATAAAGTTGATCTGCGTGCAGATAAAAGAAGCATTTGTCCCATACATGTCAAACCTCTATCTCTTTATCATTTCTTTGGCAAATTGATTTATTTTGCTAATTACTAACTATCTGTAGAGGGTCCGAACCGTCTATCTTCAAAACTGTAGAAGATATAACGTTTTTTCCAAATTGCGGGGGCGGGAGGAGGCGTGGCCAAAATTTGAAATAAACTTGATCTGCGTGCAGATAAAAGAAGCATTTGTCCCATACATGTCAAACCTCTATCTCTTACCATCTCTGAGATCTAGGTGTTCATACAGATGGATGGACGGACGAACGGACGGACAGACGGACATGTCCATATCGACTCGGCTGTTGATGCTGATCACGAATATATATACTTTATATGGTCGGAAATGATTCTTTCTGCCTGTTACATACATTTGCACGACTTTAGTATACCCTTTTTACTCTACGAGTAACGGGTATAAAAATGTTTACTATATTTTTTTTTAAACTAAACTACAAAAAAGGGCCCAATATCGAATTTTATTTCAGGTGATTCTTCTTTGCTTTACAAAAACCCAGACAATACCCAAATATACCCTCTGTAAGGGTATAAAAAGTTGCTTTGGCGCATTGGGGAAAAATGCTGTCGAGCGGTGTTATTATAAAACCTTAATTTACTATTCCTAAGCCTTACATGGATCTACCTTAACTGTTTGAAAGTACTTGAGACTTATTTTCAAATATGACTGTACACTTTTTCCATTAAAAACATTTGCAGTTCTGATCTACCGCCCCGAAATGTGCTAAATAATAATCCTGTGATCGTACTACGCTAATAGAACTGCAAATATAATAGTGCTACTGTTTTGCTTCTTACCTTCAGACTATAAATAGTCCCAAAAATATGTGTGTGTGTGTGTGTCTGTGGGTTTTTTGTTTTTGGCACACGTCAAGATCGGAACAGATCTAGCAAACAAAACGGGTCTACCTTATCAAGAGAAACACCTTTTGGGAGAGTTATGACAAAGCAATTATCACTTAGCTACTGGGTCTTAAACCAAATATAGCTCAAATTCCTAATTTATATACCTTTTCATTTAGTTTGATCCAAGCCACTCCCGCCACAAACAACTCTACCAGCGAGAAGGCCATTACAACAAGGGCACCTACATCTACGCGTTGGATACCCCAGCTTAGTCAGAGCTGTTCCAATTGGTCGGCCGTACCAGAGGCGGCTGTGGGTAATTGTTCACGGCTATCACGAAGTGGTTTATTGAGATGTTACGGGGGCATGAATAACCTAGAAACATTTGCGTGAGTTTTAATTTAAAATCTTAATTTAAGAATTTAAACATTTTAAATCTTTTATGATTTTCCTTTCAGCGGCAAGCTAGACAAGCATTTGCCAGCCGAGCAAATGCTGCTCTGCGGCTGGCCCCAGGATGTGCTCAATCAATTGAGCGAACTTCAAAGATTACCCCACTTGCGCTCACTGACCATCGAGTATAGCGGTTTTACGGAATTTACATTCGACTTTCCCGAAATGTTTCATCTGCATACGATCAACATTTCCTGGACAAATCTCTCGTATATTTCGTCACGAACCTTTAAGCGTGTGCATCCTTTGAGGGTTTTGGATTTACGTTGGAATCAGCTGATACAACTAGATGGTCCTCTTGCCTTGCCACATAACTTTGAGCAGCTTTATTTGGCCGGAAATCCGTGGAATTGTACGCGTAACTTCAAATGGTTATTATTACAGCCCGAAGAGGGGCGCCTGGTGGCTGATCGTGAAGAGCTTTTATGTACTGATCGCAAATATAAGGAGAGACAAATGCTTCTAGTAATGCACTATAAATTGGTGCTAAAGCAAGAGTGTAAATCGCATCCGGACTTACAGAATTGTACCTGTTTAATGCACCACATTCTACCCAAGTCACACATTCCACTTTATACTGTGAACTGTTCACATTTGCAGTTTTATAATTTGCCGCCATATTTGCCGGAGAATACCACTACGTTGCTTATTAATGATAATATGGTAGGTAAAATATGGACTAGGACAACCTTTCCCCAAAAATCTATAGCTTACTGAGCTGAACAGATGAACAAGTTGTTCTGGAATTGCCCTATTTTGTTCAGTTCTATGTTTAGTTGCTCTCTCACATTGCTTTAAAGGCTTTGAGAAAGCAACTGAACAATAAAGAACAAGTGAACGACTGAACAAAATTACTCACTTTACTAACACGTACTCCTACCTGCCATTTCCAGGTCAGCGACATAGATCCTCTGCGCTTAAATCCACATTATCGTCATGTTATCGATGTCCAGCTGGAAAACAATCGCATCTCAAATATCGATGATCTGGAGAACACCTATTGGCTGCAACATTTTCGTCTCTTTAATTTGCGTGGCAATATTCTTAAAAAATTCCATGTCTATGCTCTAGATAATGCTTTGCATACCAATCAGAATGCCGCTCTATTACATCTTAGTCGTAATCCGTATCATTGTTCTTGTAAATTTGGTATGCGTCTACGTGAGCTTCTGACCAAATACAAGGATATCGCGGGTGATGGCTGGAATGTTACCTGCTCTTATATGCAGGGGGATCAATTAAAGGTGGCCAAGGTTCTCTCATTAAGCCGTCAGGATATGTGCGATTTGAGTACCGATGATGGTGTACAAATTCATCCCATAGATTGGCTTAATGGGGTGCTCGCCAGTCTAATATTGCTCATATTGGGCAAATTGGCGTATGATTATTATCACTATAGGTATTATGGTCGCGTTCCTTGGATTGTGATGAAAATGCCATAAGTATTATGTATCTCAAACACGACTGTACTTTTTTCTTTATATTATTGTTTTTAAAATCCACAAATCAAACTTGATCGTGATGTACAATATAAGTATTTATGTATATTTAAGCTAAAATCAAAGCAAAACACATAAAATATTGCACTTTGTTTTGTTCTTGTTTTTTTTTTTTTGGTATAGTGGCAACTGTACTTGTTCTAGACGGTTTCTTTTTTCTTGCATCTATGTAAATTGGCACAAAGCGCTAAGTATTACTAAGTGTTAAGTTAAGTATATTGTTTTTTAAGCATTGACATTTTGGCAAAGAAATTGAAATAGTTTTTAAATATGTACTTATAAATTAAACAACAGTGCAGGACATTGTAAACAAAAGTTTGAAACATTTTGTGTCTTTTGTACTTTACATCAATTAAACCAATGAAACACCTGGTGATTTCTTTAGAGAAAAATTAAAGATTCACAAAATAAAAAAAATATTATTTTGTGGATAAAAAACTTGGCTAAGGGTATGCGGAATGAAATAAATATAAATTTGTCAGAGGCAATATCTATTTATCAGCGGTGGGTAGCAAAAACTAACGGAAGAGTGCAGCAACAGCGCCTAGAATAAATAATTGTGTTGTACACTAAGAAACGAAAAAAAAAACCGTGAACAGGAAAAGCTGAAGCTAAATATGCTGAAGTTTCCAACTGATATTCCCTTAAGATATAAAATATTTCATTTTATCACCAACAAACATACAAGACTTTGTCTCATTTGAAATTATTTTAAGACGGATCGTTCCAATGAAAGAAATTTGACAAATCTCATTTTAATTTTGACAATGTAAAAGCAGATTCTATTGATAACTGCTAAGTAACTGCACGCACAACAAAAAGTATTTATTTTTACTAAAAACCAGAATCCTTTAGCAGCTAATATATAACACTGTGCAACTTTTTTAAGGTCATTTTCTGGTTACGCCTTCGGACCCCGATATTTTTTAAGAGCATACCGAAACTAAAAAAATCCCCAAAGGACTTGGCCCTATCACATCGTAAAGGTCTTTTTTTATTACCCAACATATTTTCACCCCAAACTGTCCATATATCATAAACCGTTTGGAATTTTGTTTTTATATCTTTGGCAAAGTTAAAGATATAAACTAGAGGAAAAAAGTCATGAACAGACTGACCCAAAAAATTAGCATCAATAACTTCAACAATTTTTTCATGTTTTTCGCCTGAAACGGCTAAACTACGGGGAATTTGAAAAACCTTCCTTCTGCGAAATTATCCCCAACAACAATATAAACAAATCTCTAGTACAAGCCAGCTTCATACGAACACCCCTTCACACCGTTTTGATACTCCATGGGTAAAAATTTTAACCACAACTAAAGCTATCCTCTTATGAACTTTTGTTAGGCTTGTACAATAGAGCGAACTCGCGCAATCTGTAGCTTTTTGGTGTATAACAAGAATAAACAAAAACAGCAGAAAAGACAAGTTTGGCGCGGAAAGGGTCTAAGGTTTTTGTAAATCCTTAATACGCGGTGTTTTATATGGGCATTTCCATTCTGTCGAACCGTGACCGTCGTACACATTGAAAATGAAAAAAAGTCAAAATAAATCGAGTTTTTAATTCGTTTTTTACTGTATAATTTAGCTCTCAGCAAGCACTTTAAATAGTGTTAAAGTGTATATCAAGGAAAATTCGGTTTCCAAAATAATGACAAAATTTGAGGCTATTCGAACGTTAAAAAAACAGAAGTGGTTTTGGGGAGCAGCGTTTAAAGAACCTAACCAAAAATAATATCTTGTGTGAATAGTTCTTTGAAATGTATATTATTTGATTTTAAAATCTTAAGTCCATTTTTTGTAAAAATTGGGCGTATTCAGCAGATAATTTCGATTTACGATTTTTGATTTATGATTGCCGATTTTTCCTGCTGAATACAGTGATTGCCGATTGGGATTGGGAAATTTGACAATCATGTTTTCTGAATAGAAATCGTACATAACGTATGATTGGTTAACGGTTGCGGGGTCAGCCTACCTTTGTTAAGATATTCATATAAAATTTTTCAATTAACAAATCCATAAATGTTGGAGATTTTGTGAAATTGTTTTCCATTGATAAAAAGTACTAAAGCCGACGGAATTCTTAAAGCCTGCAATCAAATCTATTCAGCAGAGACTCATCAGCAATCGCAAATCGTAAATCGGTAATCGCTAATCGGAATTATCTGCTGAACACGCCCATTATCTCTGTCGATAAGTGACATGTCGAACGTGACATTTTTTACATCATTATATTTATGTGGTTTCTGCTATAATGCGAAGCAAAAACTTACAGTTAATTGCATTGGCATAGTTTCTCATGGTTTCTTATGCATTCTTGTATACCCTTACCTAGAAAGATTAGACAGAAAGAATGTAACTAAGTTTAAAAAATTGGCAAATTTAAGTCAGAAAAAACGCTAGACGCGTGACGATACAATTAAGTTATCAGTAAATGTAAGATTAGCTTACATTAGTTTAATTTAATTGTTTCCCTATGAAAATTCGATAAAATATAGCGTTTTTTAACACTTTAATTTTTTTGGCTCAGGTGGACCCTTTTTTGGAAATGCCCATATTCATATATAAGATTCGTTTGTAAATAGTCGGCTTTTATTTAATTTAAAATAATATAACTCTTATAAATATTTAAAAATATATTAAATTTTTGGCACTTTTTCGTTTTCAAGATTGCATTCGAACGGGACAAATAAAGCCTTGCACCAATTTTAAGGCTATTGAAGATAAAAATAATCCTTTTATTTTGACTTTGTTTTTAAATTCAAATGGAATGGGTATGATGGTAGTACAAAAACCTTCGCAGGGCTTAACCCTAGTAAGCTTATGATTGAGACTTGTAACTCCATATATTGTTAACTATTTGGCATTTCGCTTTGACGTTTGAAAAGAAGTTGTTGCTCTCGACTTGGTTTACAAAACATTTATAATTAAAAATTCAAAATAGTCACATCTTACAATTAAAATTGCAAAAAAGGTCGTAAATTCATCAGGTTTCCCCCTCATTTTGAACTGTGTTTCCCAAATCTGCTGAGTCTGCGCCTCGCTAGGGCATCGCAGAGTGCTAGTATATGCTTAGAGGACTCCTCCTTCTCTTCACAGTATCTGCACAGCTGGGTGTTTGTTATTTCCAACTTGTACATGTGGCTCCGCAGTCTGCAGTGACCCGTGTAGAGGCTGTCGAAGCCATAGTCAAGAGTCTAGGTCATAAGGTAAGAGCAAATTTTCAAAGTTCTTAGGATTATTTTAATAGTTCGTCTCCTTTTCAAAAAAATTCTACTACCCTAAGCCAAGTGTTTCATATCACAAAAATAAAAATAATGATAAATATCTAAAATTCATTCATAAATCCATATTTTCAGTTCTCAAAGCTAAAGCAAACAGAGATGGCAAAGTAAGTTACAACGGATGGCATTAAATTGGCAATTCGCTTAAGTTATTCTTATTCTCTGGCTAATTATGAGAGTATTTTTTGTTTTTTTTTTTTGTTATTTTTGGTTTCTGATACGTCTTTTGTTGTTTCCTTAAAATAGCATGTAGGAATGATCACGTTCTAGACGAGTTTTGGCGCGCATTTGTATATTACCAATAAGGGTCCGAAGGCGGTGGTATGCCATTAATTTGATGGGTAGGTTCCTTGTAAAAGAATTCCATACTTCCACATTTATGACCATAATACACCGAGTCATGGGAGCTAAAATCAATAAAAATCAAAAAAATGTATCAATTTGTTTAAATGTCAGCTTACCGCAAAATCAGGTCCGTCAAATGTTGCCCACTGGCATGTATGGAATGCATGCTTTCTAGTATATTCAGCTCTAGGGGATTCCAAGGGCCATTGCGCTGGAGTACATCCCATTTGGCATCAATGCACATGAAACTATAATTGCTGCCATCCCGCTTATCGCCCTCCACATTCACATTGAGAGTTTGATTCAGTTGAGATTCCATATGAGGGAATTTGGAGACGCAGATGTCAAACTGAGTATTGAAACGAGATTAGAAACTGATGGTTGTTAGACTTTCTCAATTGACTCACCATTTTCTGAACTACCGCATGTTGTTGGCTGGTTTCCTCCTCCATTAACAACAGCAGCGTCATGTTCTGTTGCCCACATATATACAATTCCAGGCGCTTTAAACCATCTGCTTGACCCGCAGCGGAGGTTGCCGTCCCCGCTGCCGCCTGAGACGCATTGCTGCCCAGTACAGCTAAAGCATCGACCGCATCTTCACATTTTAAAGAGCTGCGACGTGGAAACACCTTAGTACTGGTCAATGGAGTTTGTATCTCAATGGGCGTAGTCTCACTCAAGGCCAGTATGGACAGTTTTGCCATCAGTGGTGTTAAAGGTACACCACTACGTCCCGTATTACGTGGCTGAGAGGTTACACCAGCTTCCTCGCCAGCGGGCTTCAGGGGCAGACTCATAGATCTCTTATCCATAGGCGTCTTGGCTGTCGAAACATTAAGATTACGATCAGCCTCGGCAGCCTGTTGACGCATATGCTCATCCAGCTTTTGAATTTCCAAATTAAACTCTTGGAACTCGGCCACCAGGGCAGCCAATTCGGCATCCTGCTGAGCCTGCTCACTTGCCACGCCCCAAAGCTTGCGATATTGGTCAAGGAATTGCTGAAACAGACTACGTGAGATTTGCTGGCCATTGGCATTGAATACCGGATAGGTGGGATCGCTGATGGTGCGACTACTGATGCGGGTCTCCTCCTGATCATTCTCAATGAAATCTGGCGAGAAAGAGGAAGTGGACACCGAGGCGGCTTCACTTCCATTACGATTCACATCCGTCTTAAAGCTGTGGCTGAGATGGCCCAGCTTTTTGGAAATTGCCCTAAGGGCCTCCTGCAAGTCCGTTGAGGACTTACGTCGCGTTAGCTGCTTTTGGGGATTAGTTATAAAATTCTGAAAGAATTTCTCCACATCCAGTTTCAGGGAATTGCGCCTTGATGGGGTCTTGCCATTGGAATTATCTACATCTTGTTGGACTTGTTCCTCGGGATTAGCGCATATGGACATTACACTGGCCACGGGCAAAACCTTATTCTCCGTCATGGGCGTGTTGCAGACACTAGTGCGTCCTATAAACTCGGGATATGAGTCGGTCTCATCGAAATTTATGGAGGCTATGCCAGATTCTGGCAGCTCCTTGCTATGCATGCTCTTTATTCGAAGTGGCAGATGCGTGGGTCTCATGGATTTGGGTCTGGCTTTGGGCATTTCTATGGGAGCCTCCTCCTGCGGCTGCTCCTCCTCGGGTATGTGGGTAAAGATGAGCGATTTATCCCGTTTTAACTTTCGCTTGGCATACTGAAAGGGTAGACCACTTTGGGAGAGCTGTGAGGTGCTCAGCTGCAGATTCTGGGCACGGTGAGCTTCACCAGCCAATTGACAATATTGTTGTTGATCTACATAAACTGCCAGCATTTGGACTCCATTGGGAATATGAAATTGCTGTGAGCCCAACTGCTCGGCCGTGGTGCGCACATGCAGAGGATCGGTGAGAACCAATTGTTTGGTCACAACATCACCCAGCTGAGAGGCCACAACTCTGTAAGAAACAAAAGAAAAAGGATTAATTGGAAGTTAATTCAAAATTTCACTGGTTTACTTGTTGTGGTAGAGTATGACGCCGCCCAGAACGCCCTTGGTCTGTTGACAACATTGCAGGGTTTGTATGGCCTCCAGGTAAATGTGACTGGCGGTCTGGAAAGTAAACAGTATTAACATCTTTAATCTCTCAGGGGATATTCACCCCTAACTCACCTTGGGCATACGCAATCTGGGCACATTCTGAAAGGTATTTCCATTGCGCTGTAGCATGGGCAGATATGTCTCAAATATGTGATACAATTTCTCGCTGAGATTTCTTCTATTGGGCGGGTGGGTTTGAGTGGGTTGGGCATATTGATCGTACAATGATTGCAGATCACGATGGAAGAACTTGAGCAGCGAACTAAGCAATTCAGCTCGATGCTCCAGCAACTGATCACCTATATTCCTATCTGTGCCAACAGCCTGTCGATAAATTTCAAATTAATCAGGAAACTGTTCTCGTTATATTTTTAAATTTAAAAAACAAACCAGCGTAAATCGTCCAAATTCCTTGAGCACAAATTTTCCATTCTGTAGCGCCAGGATGCGTGGCTTGAAAAAGCAATCCTTAAGAAAAAACGAAGTGCCCATCAATTGGCCACATAAAGCCACCTTTTGGGTATCCGATACCCAGCTGGGATGAAAGTACAGCACAGCTGATATGGGATCATCCGCCTCATCCTGTAGACACTCTGTGTCATACACAAACACAATCATGGTTTCCCTTAAAGTGCAAAAAAATTTCATTAGCTTGATGTGAGAAGTTCAAGCATGAATTTTTGAGATTAAAATTCTAGGTTTAAAATTAAGTAAGCTGTATATCAAGCATGACCCATTCTCGGTCTATTATCCACTCAAGCATAAATTTTTTGAATACAGTTGCAGAGTCACAGTTTTAGATTCATAGTTTTAGAGTCACCTCTCTGATTGCTTCAGTCGTTTTTGATGTTGTTGTGGTTGCCATCGCTTGTAGCTAGGCTTAAGCCAATCCTTAAACATTTTGTACGAAGGACTATTTCAGGTTATTTCTACTTTAAAACTGCATTGTGGCACTTATCGCTTATCGCCTCGTCGTTGGTTAATAATAAGTCAACACGCCAATAGAGCAAAATGCCAACTGACTGACTACTGATAAATGTGATATGAGTGAGCGAATGCCGAGCTGTTTTGTATTGTTTCAAAAATTTTGCTCACGTTTTTCATATGTGGGTTTGTTGGAGCCAGGGGTGCTGGGTGGTGGGTGGCAGTGAGGTGAAAGCCTCAGTCAGGCAGTTACGGTCGACAATTTATTATCGCTTGCGGTGTAAACGATGCTCAAGGCCAAATTGTATTGCTTACAGTTTGAGAGGCCTTGCGATTAGGGAGAGAGAGACTAGCAGATAGCTAACTAATCAACCATGAAATACGAGAGTTTGATCAAATTAATTCTAGCCAATAATTTTTATATAATGATCATATTTTAATAACCTGTTTAGGTACACTTCAGTGAGCAACATCTGTAAAATTATAAAAGTTAAATTTAAAAGAATAAAACAATCTTCAGTAGGCGAACAACTTAATGCATAAACACGATTTCCGGTATTAAAACCTTATGAAATATTGGTTTCGGTTAGGGTTATGATTGATAAAATCAAGTTGTTTCGGACACGGTTACTGTTTTTGTTTTGGTCCGGCCACGATTCGGTTACAAAATTTTTGCTTCGGGTACCGGTTTCAAACCGGTTATTAGCCTAATCAGCATTGTCGAAGCTGCGAACTCAGATGTATATTGAATATGCATTGGTGTTTACTCCTACGTAAGCTGGTTCTAGCCACCTCTGGTTTAAACCAAATTTCCAAAAATTCCTTAGAAGCGAAAACTTACCATTTCCGATCGGTCGAACTCAGAAATTTTTGTACCCTTGCAACTGTTTTAATACATCAGAGCTTACGAACGTCAGCATTAAAACAAAAAAATTTTCTAAACCCACTTTTCGACCGATAGTTTCTATGGCAGCTATAAGATGTAGTCATCCGATTTTGATCTGAAAAAGAAGATTCTGTGCAAAGTTTCAGCTCGATAGCTTTAAAACTGAGAGACTAGTTTGCGTAGAAACAGACAGACGGACAGACAAATGGACGGACAAAGCTCAATCGACTCAGCTCGTCGCCCTGATCAAGAATGTATATAGTTTATAGGGTCGGAAATTAATATTTCTATGCGTTGCAAACTTCTGGGCAAAATTATAATACCCTTTGCAAGAGTATAAAAACATTAGGTCAGACCCCAAAAGGGCAAAATGAAAAAAAAACAGGTTTCAATTTATAATTGTTAAAATCAAAAAATTCTATTCTTATTTTAAATGGGCGCGACTGACCCTTAAATTGTTGAATGCAAATTTTTACAACGAAATTATTTGTTCATTTCATTTGCCAACCTTTTTTATAGACATTTTTTTTACAGAAGTGAGCAAAAATGATTTACTCGCGCGTAAAAATTTCTCGTGTTAGTAACGTGAAAAAAAATTGTTTTCTTATGAAAAACGCTCGTGTTAATCGCTTTGTGCTAATATTTCTCGAGTAAAAACTAAATGTGTGTTATTTTGCGAACTCTGGAAATAAAAGCCAAGCAACTTTGCATGTACACGAGCAGCGGGCTTGTTTCGCCTTGCGAAAATCATAATTTTTGAACGGAGAGATATTTGAAAAGTAAGATTAAGTTCATCATGGTAAGCCAACAGGGTTACTCAAAATCGGCTGCCAAACTTCAAAGCTTAACACACTAAAAAGATTGCAAGAAATAGGGAAAATCATTTTAAGTTTTTCTTAAAAACTTTTCATAGTTTTGAATTTGGCACACAGTGTCTTATTTGACAATTCGAACCGGCGAATAACACATTGAGAATTTATATGTGTCAAATTCGCAGCCTGAAATTCTGCTATGTGTGGTTTCTGCTTACCAATTTGTTGTAATTAATTTTATGTTGCTTATGGTTGCTACAAGGTGGCTGGGCAATCTACCCAATGATCGTACGACCAAAGCCACGAGTTTTTTGTACACAGGAAATTTTGTTTCGTTTTTTTTAATAGGGAAACGGTTTTTCGTTTTTATTGCAAACATTATGGCTAGCCGATCATTTTTATATTTCATATTAAGCCAGCCAAGAGTATAACTTTGACAAAAACAGGTCGCTAAAACCCCATATACTTGTTATTGAAAGTGTATGTTTAAAACTACTTACAATTAACCAAATTTAAGGGGGGACATCTAAGTAGCTCAAAAAAAAAAATGTGGATTTGCAGAATTTTTTTTGGCCAAATGGAAGGGCCAATCGAAAATTTGTAAATGAGGTATTATAGTTTGATACATTTACTCGAAATGGTTTTCGGGTTTTTTGTATCAAAAACAAAATTGCGGTCGTGTATCATTTCTCCGTTGACCCTATTTTTCAGCTGGCCGGACACATAACTCAAGCAAATATTAACCGATCGATCTGAAATTTTAAGAGTAAGTTGGAAATACCTATGGCTATCGATCCACGTAGGATTTTTTCGACGAATATATATACTTTATATGGTCGAAAATGATTCCTTCTCCCTGTTACATACTTTTGAACAAACTTAATATACTCAATGTACCTTTGGTACAGAGTATTATAATTATTTTAAGAAGTTGTACAACTACATTTTTATTATACCCTTGGAGAGGGTATATTAAAATTGTCCGGATGTTTGTAACGCATAGAAGGAAGCATCTCCGACCACATAAAGTATATATATTCTTGATCAGCATGACGAGCTGAGTTGATATAGCCATGTCCGTCTGTCCGTCCGTCTTTCCGTCCGTCTGTTTCTATGCTATCTCCTCCGTCAGTTTTAAAGCTATCGTAACCAAACTTTTCACGAAGTCTTTTAGTACAAATACGCTGCACATTTGTCGGAACCGGCCGGATCAGATGACTATAGCATATAGCTGCCATAGGGACGATCAGTCAAAAAACTAGTTTTAGTAAGAAAAACTTTTTTGTTTTCAATACTATCGCTCTCAACGCTCGTATTTATAAGTTTTCATTGATTTCACATAATTTTACTAAGGCTTGTCAAAATCGGACAACTATATAGTATAGCTGCCATACAAAAGTTAGGTCTGAAAAAAAGTCTTAGTAAGAAAAACTTTTTTGTTTTCAATGTTATCGCTCCCAACGCTCGTGTTTATAAGTTTTCAATGGTTTTACTTAATTTCAACAAGAGATTTCTCGAAATCGGACCACTATATAGTATAGCTGCCATACAAACTGTCAGGCATATATCAAGCTCCAAGGGTATATAAACTTCGGTCGAGCCGAAGTTAGCTTGCCTCTATTTTTTTTTTTTTTTTTGCTTAGACGTTTTATTAGGGTCTTATAAACACCCTGTAAAACTGTCAAGCAGATCCGAACATATGTTTAACAAAAAATAATTCTTGTTCCCGACCCTCTTATATGGAAATTTTTTTATCGACTCTCTTATTTTTAAAAGTTCCATGGTTTTTCCTATTTCAAGTTAAAAAAAAACTTTAACAGAAGTTGAAAAACCATCGCAATTTCCAAAATGAACCTCTCTAAAATAATATTCATATCATCAAAAAAAGTTGTCGAATCTTTTAATGCGATTATCTCAGAACCACTTTTTTCAAAATGTTTGCAAAAATTCAAAGGGAATCTGTTAACTGATTTTTATATTCTTTTCATAAATTGCCAACAATACCCACCATTCTGGTGTGAAGTATGATATTTTTGATCGGTCATTAAATAACGGAGCTAGGACCAATAAAGTGGCAAAAAAGTCAATTTTCGAAATTTTGTCTTTGAAACCCAATAACTCCGCTGTATATTGACCGATATACCATATCCTAGTTCACACTAGGATTACCTCAGTTATAAACAAAACCCCGGTTTCGTTTTCATATTCAGATAATCCGTACTCAAAAAATTGATAAATTTCCATGGTTGCGTCTATGTTTTAAATTTTTGGCCAACTTTGATCCGGAATACAACAGCAGGAACAACAACAAAAAAATCGAATAAAAACAAATGCTTGTTTATATCACTTATAGCTTTTTAATATTTGAATTTTTTCTATACCTTTAAAAAATGACACCTGAAGGTATACAGTACAGTTAAGTGAATTTTCGAGACTTCAACAAATTTGATTTTGTTGTTCTTTCGGTTGGACACTCTACTTAAAAGAACAAGATGTTTCCTATTTGTTGAATGAGCTTGTGATTAATTTAGCATTATTGGAAATCACTATCCACACTTGAACTAGTTTCAACTGGAACGGGGCAAAATCATCTACATATTTACGACTTACACACAAAATTTGCAGGTGATTATCCAAACAATTTTTGAAGATGTGCCGCTGAAACATTTTTGATCACAAACGTAATTCATTTCTTTTCGAAATATTTTAGCTGGTTAGACTTGGTTAGGTACCGGTCTGACTTCATAAAAAAATCTTTACACCAAATATTAAGTCATGACTTCAAGTATTTTCTAGATGTGTCTCCGGACAAAATATTTGTCAAAATTTTGAAACACCCAGCATTGTGATTTCTGGTTATTTATAACTCTGCAAAATTTTGATCCAGATCGGACAACTATTTCGTATACCTCGGAATTAAACAATCAGTCTAAAATTCGGTTATGTTGGCATACCTCAACTTCTTGTTTTTTAAATGGATCAACGACTGTTCCTAGAATAACACGGGCATTCGTCAAATAGAAGATTTTGCCTAAATCAGGTTTCACGGACCTTAAAAATCAAAAGAGAACACTGTTAAACACTTCCTTAATTGTAATCGATTTGCTTTATCAGGTCTCATAATTAGTTTTTATTCCACTATTCATTATCACAATCTTTAACCTGCTGCCGACTTTAAAACATTTGCAGGAAGAAATTGAGGAGCAAGGTCTGGCGCCGGTGTTGCTGGTCCATATCTGACCTTGGCCACGTAACCATTGGGTCCTGCCTCATAAGTAACTACCAAATGTTTTCCCTCTTTAGCAAATGGCTCATTCAGCACACCATTCACCTGCAGTTGGCCAGGAGCAATTTCCTCAACAGTCTCCTCACGGATAGTGCCATCCGGCAGACGTATACTAAGTGGGATGAGAAGCCAGTTAAAATCAATGACATTTGAGTTGAGCTTAATAGTCTTACCTCAGAAAATATTGATTATCATATGGGTTGAGTTCAAAACCTTCATAGGAAATGCGCGGCACGATCGTTGGAGTAGGAGCCGTAATAGCCAAGTTGGCTAACAATATGACTAGAAACTAAGCATAAACATTAGAGACGGTTCCCAAGTGGGAATGAATTGCCAATAACTCACCGCAACGATCAATTTAGCAAACATGCTGACCTATCTAAGGCTGGTTAGAAACTACCTGCACAAACCCAAAGTCAAGTCATCTTGAAGACCAAAACACAACTCAAACTGGTATAATTAATATGAAAACACGTTTTTATTTTGCTGGCTAAAGTGAGACAACAAATTATTAGACACCTCAATGAGGGAATGGATCCACCCATGGTACCAATGTCATTAAACTTGAAAGCAACGAATTTTATGATTTAAATTGAAGGACGAAACTCAAATTTGAATCTCTAACCTGCTCCAGATTTCAAAGCAAGTGCACTGATAACTACGGGCGGACTTGGTAGCATCCCCTTTCCATAACTGTATTTGGCCACATAACCATTGGGTCCCGCCATATAGGTAACAACCAAATGCGTTTCCTCCTTAGGAAATGGCTCATTCAGCAAACCATTAACCTGCAGCTGACCTGGTTCAATCTCCTCGACAGTTTCCTCACGCACAGTGCCATCTGGAAGTCGGTTGCTAAATGCCAGAAGAGGCCAGTTAAAATTATTTACATTAGAGTGCAGCTTAATAGTCTTACGTCAGAAAATATTGATTATCGTATGGGTTGAGTTCAAAACCGTCGTAGGAAATGCGCGGCACGAGCGTTGGAGAAGGAGCAGAAATTGCCAAGTTGGTCAACCAAATGACTAGAACCTAAGCATACAAATTAGAGACAGTTGACAAGTGGGAATGAATTGGCAAGAACTCACCGCAAGGATTAATTAAGCACACATGTTGACCTATCTAAGGCTGGCTAGAAACTACCTGGCCAAATTTAAAGTCAAATCATCTTGAAGACCAAAACACAACTTAAACTGGTATAACTAAAATAATAAAAAAACACGTTTTTTATTTTACGGGCTAAAGTGAGACCACATAATATTTTACACCTTAATGAGGAAATCGATCCAACCATTGAAAGACTCAAGTTTGATTCTTTAACCCGCTGCCGATTTCAAAGCATTTGGACTGAGAGATAAGGCCGGACTTGTTGGAGGCGTTGGCTTTCCCTTTCCGTAACTGTATTTGGCCACATAGCCATTGGGTCCAGCCTCATAGGTGACCACCAAATAGGCATTCTGCTCATTAAATGGCTCATTCAACATACCCTTCACCTGCAGCTGACCTGGTTCAATCTCCTCGACAGTTTCCCCACGCACAGTGCCATCCGGAAGTGTTATGCTAAAACAGAACGAGTTCATTTGAATTTGTTGGCCACAGATTTTAGCTTATCGTCTTACCTCAGAAAATATTGATTATCGTAAGGTTCTAGCTGATACCCTTCCTGAAGAATACGCGGCACCAGCGTGGGAGTGGAAGCTGAGTAGTCGAAAAGACTGAATAGCAGTAACTTTAAAACCAAAAACTTTGAAGTCTAATTTCAAGGGAGAAATTGAAAGATGTAACTCACCGTTCCGATTATTTTATCCCACATGTTGACCTATCTGCGGTTTGGGGCAAACTGTTTGCCTAAAACCACAGTCAAGTCCAAAATAGCAAACTTTGCAATAAAGATGAAAACTTGTTTTGATTCTTAACGTAAGACAACAAACAATAAATAACAATCATGAATAGATTTGAGCTAAGGAACTCAGTGACTACCCGGCGGATTGCCTGAAAGACAAAACAGTCAACACCTAAAAAAATCTCGGCATAAGACCCTTAATTTATGATAAAAGGGACCTTCTTTAGCATATTCAGTTTTTCAAATCAAGCCTCCGTTCGAGTTTTGTGGGTACCTTTGTACTTGCAACACACAACCACAACAATTTGCAATGCAATATAGCAAATTCACTTCAATCGTGCAAACCTTCAGTCTTCTTCATCCTTCTAGATTTTTATTAAAATCGTTTTTTATGATGATTATGATAATACTCGACAGCCAAATAGCCGCGATTTGGAGTACCGTTCTTAAACTCGCTCACAAATCAATTCATATTCGACCCAAAGCTCTTTTGGTGAATCTAAAATCACAGTTCGGTCTATTTTTACGTTTGGTTTATAGTCCATATGGAGTGTTTCGAGGGTGAATATACGTATACTTACTTCAATACGCGGATTTTTGCCTGTTAAGTAATTTAAGGGTCTTATGCCGGGTTTTTAATAGATTCTGGATTTTGTCAAACTGTGTAAATGTATTGAAATAAAAAGCCGCCCCAGAAAAAACGAGAGCGCAAGTTAAAGTCGGCTCTAACCGACTTCGATATACCCGTTACTCATGAGAAAACATCTCAAAAGTATGCAACACTTTTTTAACTCGGCTATTTATCACATTTTCACCCATAACTTTAGAACCGCTCATCCGATCTTTATCATTTGTTTGGCAAATCGATTCATTTTGCAAATTACTCACTATCTCTAGAAGGTACAAATGGTCTATCTTTAAAACTGTAGGAGATATAACGTTTTATCCAAATTGCGGGGGCGGGAGAAGGCGTGGCCTAAATTTGAAACAAACTTGATCTGCGTGCAGATAAAAAAAAGCATTCAAAGTCAAACCTCTATCTCTTACCATCTCGGAGATCTAGTTGTTCATACAGACAGACGGACGGACGGACAGACGGACATGGCTAAATCGATTCGGCTGTTGATGCTGATCAAGAATATATATACTTTATAGGGTCGGAAATGCTTCCTTCTCCCTGTTACATACATTTGCACGACTTAAGTATACCCTTTTTACTCTACGAATAACGGGTATAAAAACTCTGGAGCAACACTATAGACGCGCCTTGTTTTTTTTAGTGTACGCATAGAAAGAGTAGAGGTAGAAAAACTTTGCGATTGCAGTTTGAAAGAGCGTTAAAAATAAGAGAAAAAAAATTACAAATTACTCTCAGAGAAAAAATTAACTGTTATGTTTTCTTTTTGGTTTTGTGAGAGGTGCACTACTATAGACGCACTTTACTAAATTAGTTAATTTATGGAAAAATGCTAACAAATTAATATATTTTTATTCACTTTAATAATGGTGTAACCTCCTTAAGCACTAATTAACTCATAGATCCTATTCGGTAAACGGTTTACGAGGTTTTTAATTCACTAAGGGACAGTTCTCCCCATGCCTTAATAATTGACAATTTTAGCCCCTTATTACTATGGTACTCGGGGTCTAGAGCATAAATACTTCGGACTAGCAACACTCACAGGTTTTCCATCGGACTCATGTCCGGGAAGCACGCAGGCCACTTCAAAAACCGAACATTAATGCCTTGTGTTGCGGGCATTGATGCGTTGTCCTGTTGGAACACGAACTTTTAACGCCTTCAACCGCGAAGACAAGCAAATAAATTCAATTGTACTCTCTGGAGTTCATATAAGTGCTTAGAAATGCCAGCACCAAGCTTCCACACTCGCAGATCGCAGCCCAAATCATTAATGATCCTCCTCCAAAATTTGTCTTAGAAAAGTACCTGGAATCCTACCTCAAATCCCTCCAATAGTGCGAAACCCCATGAGGACTGTTCAAATTTAACTTTTTTTATCCGAGAAAATAATCTAGAAAGATAAATTAATATTTTCGTTGCTCTATAAAGTTTTATTTTTTCTGTCCAGTCAGTTCCCATGTTAATTCTGGCGAATTTCACCTTCAATTTTTATTGAACTATTCTTATTTAAAATTATTAAATCAATATAAAAAGTGCGAAGAAAATCTGTGGTTACTAGATTAGGTCGTCGCTTTTTGTCGAATTGATTCCACTTGACAGTGAGCAGTCGGTTTCAGCTTCCGATTTTCCTCAAACCTGATCTAGTAACCATAGAAATGATTGTCAACTTCCATGTAACATTGTCGAATTGGAAATTCAGTTGCAAACGTTTACACGAAAACCGACTCGGAATTCGGAACAGGGCCGTATGTTTTCAGATTCCGTGCAATGGTCCAGCGAGACACTTTTAGGCCACATTCAGCCGCTAACGCATTAGCGTTCTTTAATAAATTACTTGCAGCGCTCACTAATCGGCGCTGGTCACACTGATTTATCTTCGGCCTACGCCCTCCGTGTTTTATTTTCCAAATTCATTTCAATTTTTACAAAAATTTTGCATTCACTTTGTCGGAGCTACCGATTTTTCCGACAATTTTACAAAATGAGCAATTTTCAGTTTTGAGCGCTAGAATTTTGCCCTTTTCAACATATGACAGCACTGCCCCACTTTTGTAAACACCTTAAAGCGAATGTTTCATTATTTATATTGTCTGAAATTATTCAACAACGCAGTTCCATTAAACTTAAAGGCCTTCGTTGAGCCAGCTCAATCGAAAACATGAGTTCAAAAGTAATGCAAAGTTTTCAAAGATGACCCAGGAAGACGACCATCAACATCAACTGATGAGCTACAGGTCAACAAAATCAAAGAATTGGTGCTCCAAAATGGTCGATTGACTGTTTCAGACCTTACTGACCATGTTGGAATTTGAGTGCCCATTTGGTCACACAATTGATTGAAATCTCAATTGGTGCAAAAAAACACTTAATTTCAATGAAAACCAGAAACGGTAATTCATGATCGTTTCGCCGAAAACTCGAACCATTTCATACCGCAGACACTGAATTCGACTGACTTCTGTCTACTATTCCGTCACACTCAAACGACTGTTCCGTGGACATCGTTTTGAATCGATAGAAGAAATAAAAATCGATACGAAGAAGGAATTGAACAATATACTGAAGGAAGACTTTGCAGCATGCTTTGAAATTTAAAATATGTATCTACATCTGTATTGAGGGGGTTGAAATAAATTTAAATGAATAAATCAAAAATGTTTGATTAATAAACAAATTCCCGGTGTTTTTTACCCTTATTACACCTACGATGATCTACATCAACATTGATATTTCTCCTTTCTATTCACTTGTTACTCATCATTGTGAGCTTTTGCTCCAACTATATTTTCTTTCCCTACATAAAAAACTGAATTGAAGTGAAAAAATAGAGAGAAGTTATCTTCGGCTCGACTGAAGTTTATGTACACTTGGAGCATGATATATGCCTGCCAGTTTTGATCAAACTCTCCAGAATAGTGCTGAAGCAGATAATCACAACTAAAAGGGGAGACAAAAAATCAAAAAAGTTCACACACTAAGCCTACTTTTTTGACCGACCCTTCCTATTTCAGCTATATGCTATAGATTTGGATGAAACTTGACAAAATTGTGTGGTAGCGTATAATATTGATCAGTAAAAATGTTGAGAGCGATAGCCCAAATTAAAAATCAATCTACATGAGACAACCGATTGTACAAAATCCACCTAGTTGCCAAATCTATGTGGATTTCGATATAGACAAAAACAGGAAAATAAGAAAACCGACTGGTGGTGGCTTTTGTTTAACATGAATAGACTTTGGTTGCTTTTGCGCATGCTTATTATGCCTAAAAAAAAAAACGAGAGGATTGAAAAAAACCGAAAGATATTTCTTTGACACCGATAACTGGTATTGGGAAGGGATTTCCTTGACACCTCGGTATAAAATATATACAGAGCAATTAATAATTCGAAGGCTCATTTTCTCAAAGTTCGGCTTAACTTTAGGTTAGTTAAACTTCGGGCAAAATTGTTTGCTTGAGTTATTTTACTTCATCTAAATAAACTTTTTTTAATAAACATTTGCCTTTCGAAACTATTGGCACTTAACTGGGGCTTAAACATTAAACTGAACTTTAAGCTCTGAATATGTTTGTTAAAACTTAATTTATTACTTATTTAATTGAGATAAACTCGCTTTGTCTTACCGAACATTGTGAAACCAAGTCTAAAGGACACAATTATTTTATTACAATTTTTTTTCAAGCATAAAAACTAAATGTCATGTTACAGTATTATAATTTTTATACACTTTTAAATATTACGGAATGGACACCTGTGGCAGCGGCAGCAGAGGGAATCTAGTAAATTATTCGAGATGACCAAGAGTACAAGTAAGTAAAAAGAAATAAAGTTCATTAAAAAAACTTTGCCTTAGTTTTTTTAGTTTTAGTTTTGAAAATTGGTCGTAGCGCATCCTTGAGGCAACCAAGCCGATAGATGATAGCGTATTAAATTGCCATAACAGATTATATTTCTCAGATTGTTAGGTTTCTTCTATGAATAAATAATTGCGGTTGAAGAGGACGCCGATGATAATCGAAAGCTGCGTCTCAAGTTATGGTCTAATTATCCGAAGCCTGCATACCCTTGAAATATCAAAGACTTTGAAGGCCCGGTTAGCTTTGAATGTGCCACTGTTTTGTTCGTTCTAGCCAATTCCTCACTAAACAAATCACTTTTATAATTTTCTTTAATAAATCAATATTTTATAAATAGTTATTGAACGGAATTAAAATGCATTTTCAAATTTTCATCATAATTGATATGCCTCTCTTATGTAGGGTGAATAAATACAAATACCCTCACATACACATACACACAGAAACCGCCCACACAAACAAATCCTTTGACTTGCATTTTCTTCGATTGCAATAACAAACTTACTTGGTGGCCATGGTGTTTAGATCTGGTGTTATTTTTCTTTAAAAAAATTATTGCACTTTATTCACTTCATTTTGTTTTTAGCGATAATAATAAATTTAGCTCCGTCTGTAACCGCGATTGAGAGCACAGCAATTTCTCTCTGTCTTTCTCTTTGGCTTTGTGTGTGTGTGTGTGTGTGCATGTGATATAGTGATGGGCGAAACGCGAACTGTCGGTTATCGAATAACTGGCAGATTTAGTCAAATTGCGGTTTTTTTATTAACAGTTTTATAACGGCTATAAAATACATACCGCTTCAAATCGTGATACTATAAGAGAAAAATCACATAATATTTAAATAATTTGACCTTTGTGATTTCTCGTTCTCACATATACATCACAGTCGTTCGACTTTGGTTTTCATTCAATATTTTATTGATGTTTAAATAAAAACTCTTTTAAAATATATTTAAAAAAAAAAACATATGAACAAAAGAATCAAATAATTTCTAAAAATGTTAAATCTCAAATTTAAATTAATCTTAATTCCACCGGCTCTTCAGCACAATTTTTGAAAACGACAAATTTTGTCGGTTTGCTGAATTCAGAACAGCAATCAGCTCAATTTTCGACAATTTCACTTGATTCGAAATTGGGAACAGGCCTAAATTTGTCACTTTCGCACAAATTTGTCGATTTCAAACCGTTTTTTTTTACCAAACTTGGACATGAAATCGCAACATTTTTGAGAAAGCGTAAATGGGAGCCTGGGTGAATGCCATTTAACTTTTTCTAAATTCTTTAATTTTCATTAAATTAGCTGAGTATGTTTCATTCATTTTTTGTGTTTGTCGAACTATTCAGGTTCTTTGTTCGATATTCGAATTTCCCTCTCTGTGTGGCCAGCCTTTCGAATTAAATTTCAAATTGTGCTATCGAATAAAGCTGGGTATCGAGACACTCGAAATTTTTGCGGAGCCCATCTAATTACATAGCTCAGGAAATCCGCTCGCGAAAATTGTCAGAGCGGATTTCCTGAGCGAGTATCGAGACACGCGAAATTCGCTTCGATAATTAACATAGACCTGCCAACTCGTTTTCTTGAAAACAGCTGATAAATTGTCGAAGGGGGTCATGAAATTATGAAACTTGTGTAATAATTGTCAGAGGTACCTACGAAAATTGAGCACGCAATGAAAAAAGGTTAAAGCAAAGAAGACTAAAAAAACAAAGCTACCATTATTTGGAGAGCTCCGAGGTGTACAAACGTGTGGAGCTGATCAATGTGTCGCTACAATTTTTATGGAATCTGGCCAATAAAAAGCGTTTTGATACGGGCAGCTACGGCCGCTGCATCACTTGTGGCTGAGAATCTTTGATGTGGTTGGTATGCCATTCGCCCAATGTGTGCACACCAAACGAGTCCAAACCTCCGTAGCCTCCACAGCTCACGGCCAAGCAGCACTAAACCTTAGCAGTCTCCATAGCCCATTGTAGCAGTGTTTTCTCCGGTTTACTGTGATAGTTTTCGTTGCTCCAGCCGCTCCTGTGGCTACCTTTAGGTATTCAACTAATATGCATGGAGCTGGCTGTGGCTTAATGTGCTAATTCTAATCGTTCGATGCGTTTTGGGTTGTCGCTATAGCAGTATGTCTTAGGGGATAAGTTCTGCTCACCCAGGCCAATACAATAACAAGGGACACTGCTTATACCTTCAGCCACACAAAAGATGCATCCATGAAATTGACCATGGCATTGTCTATGACCTTTGAATTTCTCCCAGTGACTTCCTTTATCAATAATCTTAACTCTTTAATTTTATTTGAATTAGCCCGCCAATTTCTTAAATAAGCAACAGCTGAATTTTTTGCTGTTGCCTGGTCACACTACATTGTCTGAGCGGCTCGTGAAATTATCAAACAATTTCCGCTGCGCAAAAATTTCGAGTGCCTCGATACCTAGCTTAAGCTTAGTATACACTTCCACCAAAGACTCGCCAAAACAAAAAACTCCATATAAAAAAACTCACAAAAATTTTTGTGCCAAAATCCTTTGGCAGTGTCTTTAGTGGCAGTCCACACTCAAAACAAAAAGGCCTCGATTAAATACCGATAAAATACTAGATCCGTAGTTTTTGTATTTTTATCGATAGCTCCCTGAATAATTAATTTTAATTATTTCAAGAGGTATCGGACATTGCCGATACACAAATATGCGTAATCGGGTGAAATTTGGATAATTTTCCCATCAATGATTGAGCGCAATATTCAAAGTAAGGTACAAAACACCATGAGACTTCAATCATACTTAAACTGGGTTATAATTATGAATTTAATCAGTGCAAAAGTGTCATATCTGCTCATCAGGCCCAGTAGCCAGGGTTTGGCCATGAAGAACGCATGTTAATAACTTGTATTTATTGATTGTAAAACTTATAGTTTAAAATTAAACCAAAAGCTACGGTCTTGGCAAAGTGACCATTCAACATGCATACATCTTAATATCTGGTCACATTGTCCCAAAACAAAAGAATTGTCACTTTTGGTATTTTTGTTTTGGCGAGTCTTTGGTGGAAGTGTATACTAAGCTTTAAAGGTGCATTTTATCGACAGTATGACCGTTCGTCTTATTCATAAATACCAAACGCGTTTAAAGCAACAAACAGGTTTTGATTGTGTACAGACATGTGTTTTTCTCTCTTTCTCTCGATCGCTATTTAATTTATTACTTCCACCACAGCGAAAGAGTATTTCAAGGCCGACTTGCCCGATATTCACTTACTTTTTCCATTGTTTACTAAAGTCCAAAAAGAGGCATTTTTTGGTTACACGCCTACGGTCACACTGGCACACATGCAGAAACAGTTTGTTGTTGTTCGTGAGGGAGCGGAGCAGTGCTGCCACTTTAGCAATTTAATTGCTAGATCTAGCAACTTTTAAAAAAATTTGCAACTTTTTTTTTAAAAATGCTATTAGCCACTAATCTGGCAATTTTTAATGTTTCTTTAGCAATTTTTGCAACTTTACTATAAAACTAGCAATATTATATTTTTCTTTAGCATTTTTCCCGTTTTTTATTCCTATTTGCAATCGACCTCACAAATTACGGATATCGGATCTTGTAGTGGTTCGATTATATGAACAACTTGAAACGGTTTGCTCACTCTTTTGCTGTGTTTTGTGATTGGGTTAAGAAGTCATAAGATTGTAAGCTAGATTTTCGAGATGCCAGGCAGCAAGATGAGGAGCTAAGGCAATGGACTCTTAGGGATTGCACTAGTCCAACGAGAGCATTTTGTGCGTATTGAAAATCTGCCAATGGTCGCACAGCTTTTTTGTGTCCTTTGATGATAACTTTTCGTTCGAAAGTCAACAAAAACAGAGGAACAAGAAGCGGCACTATGCCTACGCATTGTCAAACACACGGCGATAGCGACAAGTGATCATTTGTCTAAGTTGTGTGTGGAGCAGCTTGCAAAGCTGCTGCAAATATTAAATTAGGCAGAACGAAGTGAACCTACATCAAAAATGAATAAAATAAATAAATGTAAAAATGTACTTGCAATGCATTTAATGGACGACATACGCACCAATATCGGAAACGTCGCTTTTAGTCTTCTGTTGGACAAGTTCACTGACATTAGATTTACAAAAATTCTAAATAAGCTTTTTGCAGATAATAATAAAAAAATAAAATTCTTAAAATACATACAAATGATATAATTGTTAAAAAACAAACAAAATTTTATTTTTAAAATACAAATATATGTATTTTAACGAAACGAAATTTTTTATGTTTCAGCAATTTTTTTTGGCAGTTTTTACATAATTTTTAGCAATTTTTTGCAACTTTTTTTCCGAAATCTAGCAATTTGTGCTTCGGAAAATTTGGCAGCACTGGAGCGGAGTGTCAAGTTAGCGGAAAAACAATTGCAAACAATTGCACATACAATTATACTTCGCTGCAATCAAGCTTGTGCTTAATTGTGGAGTGAAAGAACGCTGTTGTGGTGGAGTGCAACTTTAACAATTGCAGTCTAAGTGAGTATTATATCCCTGCTTTAAATACTGGTAATAATTATATCCCTGCTTTAAAAGCTGGGAATAAATCGAACCAGTTATCGATAAGCTATCGATAGTCTACCCAAGCCGCCTAACTTAGCTGCGACCGTGATTTTCAATTCGTTTATATTATTTAAAATTAGTAAATATATATAAATCAAAGTGTTTAAAAGTGTTTAAAAAAAAAGCAGACAACTGCTATATACTAATAATATATCAATAATAAATTAATCATTTGGTTTTTATTTAACATTTTGTTATTTTGATTGCAAAATTCGTGTTTGTTTATTTTAAATGTACAATTTTTCGTTCATGATGCTTTCATTTTGAAGCGTCGTTCGTTCTCTTCGCGTTTGCGAACGTTGAAAATGAAGCAGCAACAAGAATGAATTAGCAAGTGGAAAAATAAGGAAATCGAATTTCGGAATCAAAATAACAAAACGAGTTTCGCAGCAAGCAGCTTTTAGAGTTTCGCAGCAAGTTGAATAGAAATTATATGTTATAATTATATCACTTAGTTTTTAGTAATAATGATAGTCTTAAATTAATATTAATTAGTATAATACTATTTGTTCATTATATGGAATTTGGTTTTTAAAATATAAAATATAAATATACATACATACATATAAATATACATACATACAGACATGATCTTTTCGTCCCCTTTCCGACGTGTATTTTTTGTTGCAAAGGTTACAAGCCCAACTGTAGCCGCGGTGGAAATCTTGGATGTGCCTGAGCATGTTGCCAGGCACCTCTTGGTGGCATATTGAGCAACTTTTTCTTGCCGGTCGTACCGGAGGTGGTCGGGGCCGTGGTGTGCCGTTGGTGGTTGTGGCTGGTGCAACAACTCGCTGCGACTGCAGCATGCTATAGGCAGATGGAGGAGATGCTGCTTGTGGAGATGCCAATGGGACATAGGCAGATGGAGGAGATGTTGCTTGTGGAGATGCCAATGGGACATAGGCAGATGGAGGAGATGCTGCTTGTTGAGATGCCAATGGGACATAGGTAGATGGAGGAGATGCTGCTTGTTGAGATGCCAATGGGACATAGGCAGATGGTGGAGATGCTGCTTGTGGAGATGCCAATGGGACATAGGCAGATGGAGGAGATACTGCTTGTGGAGACCCCACTGGGCCACATGGCCTATTGGCACTGCCTCGCCCCTTTGGCAGCGGCTTCCGCAGCAGCATCCTCTGCCGTGCCTACGGTGTGAGTCTTGGCGACTATCGCAATGGGATGGGCTGCGGCTCCTCGACCGATCCCGGCGATTGCGTCGTACAGGACTACGAACCCGCCTGTAAAGGGCAAATTCGTCGTGATGCGACATACTCTTTTAGCGCCTAATAGAGGAATTTATATTATTAAATTTATGTTATTTAAAATTAGTAAATATATATAAATCAAAGTGTTTAAAAGTGTTTAACAAAAAAAGCAGACAACTGATCAACAATTTGTTAACAAAGTGGGCTCAAAAACCAATTTATTTCTTTTTATTGGTAAGTAAATTATTCTGAAAGCTAATAATATACTAATAATATATCAATAATAAATTAATCATTTGTTATTTATTTAACATTTTGTTATTTTGATTGCAAAATTCGTGTTTGTTTATTTTAAATGTACAATTTTTCGTTCATGATGCTTTCATTTTGAAGCGTCGTTCGTTCTCTTCGCGTTTGCGAACGTTGAAAATGAAGCAGCAACAAGAACGAATTAGCAAGTGGAAAAATAAGAAAAGCGCATTTTGGAATGAAAATAACAAAACGAGTTTCGCAGCAAGCAGCTTTTAGAGTTTCGCAGCAAGTTGAATAGAAATTATATGTTATAATTATATCACTTAGTTTCTAGTAATAATTATAGTCTTAAATTAATATTAATTAGTATAATACTATTTGTTCATTAGATGGAATTTGGTTTTTAAAATATAAAATATAAATATACATACATACATATAAATATACATACATACAGACATGATCTTTTCGTCCCCTTTCCGACGTGTATTTTTTGTTGCAAAGGTTACAAGCCCAACTGTAGCCGCGGTGGAAATCTTGGATGTGCCTGAGCATGTTGCCAGGCACCTCTTGGTGGCATATTGAGCAACTTTTTCTTGCCGGTCGTACCGGAGGTGGTCGGGGCCGTGGTGTGCCGTTGGTGGTTGTGGCTGGTGCAACAACTCGCTGCGACTGCAGCATGCTATAGGCAGATGGAGGAGATGCTGCTTGTGGAGATGCCAATGGGACATAGGCAGATGGAGGAGATGTTGCTTGTGGAGATGCCAATGGGACATAGGCAGATGGGGGAGATGCTGCTTGTGGAGATGCCAATGGGACATAGGCAGATGGAGGAGATGCTGCTTGTGGAGATGCCAATGGGACATAGGCAGATGGAGGAGATGCTGCTTGTGGAGATGCCAATGGGACATAGGCAGATGGAGGAGATGCTGCTTGTTGAGATGCCAATGGGACATAGGTAGATGGAGGAGATGCCGCTTGTTGAGATGCCAATGGGACATAGGCAGATGGAGGAGATGCTGCTTGTGGAGATGCCAATGGGACATAGGCAGATGGAGGAGATACTGCTTGTGGAGACCCCACTGGGCCACATGGCCTATTGGCACTGCCTCGCCCCTTTGGCAGCGGCTTCCGCGGCAGCATCCTCTGCCGTGCCTACGGTGTGAGTCTTGGCGACTATCGTAATGGGATGGGCTGCGGCTCCTCGACCGATCCCGGCGATCCCGTCGTACAGGACGGACCCCACTGGGCCACATGGCCTATTGGCACTGCCTCGCCCCTTTGGCAGCGGCTTCCGCAGCAGCATCCTCTGCCGTGCCTACGGTGTGAGTCTTGGCGACTATCGTAATGGGATGGGCTGCGGCTCCTCGACCGATCCCGGCGATCCTGTCGTACAGGACGGACCCCACTGGGCCACATGGCCTATTGGCACTGCCTCGCCCCTTTGGCAGCGGCTTCCGCGGCAGCATCCTCTGCCGTGCCTACGGTGTGAGTCTTGGCGACTATCGTAATGGGATGGGCTGCGGCTCCTCGACCGATCCCGGCGATCCTGTCGTACAGGACGGACCCCACTGGGCCACATGGCCTATTGGCACTGCCTCGCCCCTTTGGCAGCGGCTTCCGCAGCAGCATCCTCTGCCGTGCCTACGGTGTGAGTCTTGGCGACTATCGTAATGGGATGGGCTGCGGCTCCTCGACCGATCCCGGCGATCCTGTCGTACAGGACGGACCCCACTGGGCCACATGGCCTATTGGCACTGCCTCGCCCCTTTGGCAGCGGCTTCCGCAGCAGCATCCTCTGCCGTGCCTACGGTGTGAGTCTTGGCGACTATCGCAATGGGATGGGCTGCGGCTCCTCGACCGATCCCGGCGATCCCGTCGTACAGGACGGACCCCACTGGGCCACATGGCCTATTGGCACTGCCTCGCCCCTTTGGCAGCGGCTTCCGCAGCAGCATCCTCTGCCGTGCCTACGGTGTGAGTCTTGGCGACTATCGCAATGGGATGGGCTGCGGCTCCTCGACCGATCCCGGCGATCCCGTCGTACAGGACGGACCCCACTGGGCCACATGGCCTATTGGCACTGCCTCGCCCCTTTGGCAGCGGCTTCCGCAGCAGCATCCTCTGCCGTGCCTACGGTGTGAGTCTTGGCGACTATCGTAATGGGATGGGCTGCGGCTCCTCGACCGATCCCGGCGATCCTGTCGTACAGGACGGACCCCACTGGGCCACATGGCCTATTGGCACTGCCTCGCCCCTTTGGCAGCGGCTTCCGCAGCAGCATCCTCTGCCGTGCCTACGGTGTGAGTCTTGGCGACTATCGCAATGGGATGGGCTGCGGCTCCTCGACCGATCCCGGCGATCCCGTCGTACAGGACGGACCCCACTGGGCCACATGGCCTATTGGCACTGCCTCGCCCCTTTGGCAGCGGCTCCGCAGCAGCATCCTCTGCCGTGCCTACGGTGTGAGTCTTGGCGACTATCGTAATGGGATGGGCTGCGGCTCCTCGACCGATCCCGGCGATCCTGTCGTACAGGACGGACCCCACTGGGCCACATGGCCTATTGGCACTGCCTCGCCCCTTTGGCAGCGGCTTCCGCAGCAGCATCCCTCTGCCGTGCCTACGGTGTGAGTCTTGGCGACTATCGCAATGGGATGGGCTGCGGCTCCTCGACCGATCCCGGCGATCCCGTCGTACAGGACGGACCCCACTGGGCCACATGGCCTATTGGCACTGCCTCGCCCCTTTGGCAGCGGCTTCCGCAGCAGCATCCTCTGCCGTGCCTACGGTGTGAGTCTTGGCGACTATCGTAATGGGATGGGCTGCGGCTCCTCGACCGATCCCGGCGATCCCGTCGTACAGGACGGACCCCACTGGGCCACATGGCCTATTGGCACTGCCTCGCCCCTTTGGCAGCGGCTTCCGCAGCAGCATCCTCTGCCGTGCCTACGGTGTGAGTCTTGGCGACTATCGTAATGGGATGGGCTGCGGTTCCTCGACCGATCCCGGCGATCCTGTCGTACAGGACGGACCTCACTGGGCCACATGGCCTATTGGCACTGTCTCGCCCCTTTGGCAGCGGCTTCCGCAGCAGCATCCTCTGCCGTGCCTACGGTGTGAGTCTTGGCGACTATCGCAATGGGATGGGCTGCGGCTCCTCGACCGATCCCGGCGATCCCGTCGTACAGGACTACGAACCCGCCTGTAAAGGGCAAATTCGTCGTGATGCGACATACTCTTTTTAGCGCCTAATAGAGGAATTTATATTATTAAATTTATGTTATTTAAAACTAGTAAATATATATAAATTAAAGTGTTTAAAAGTGTAAAAAAAAAAACCAATTTATTTCTTTTTATTGGTAAGTAAATTATTCTGAAAGCTAATAATATACTAATAATATATCAATAATAAATTAATCATTTGTTATTTATTTAACATTTTGTTATTTTGATTGCAAAATTCGTGTTTGTTTATTTTAAATGTACAATTTTTCGTTCATGATGCTTTCATTTTGAAGCGTCGTTCGTTCTCTTCGCGTTTGCGAACGTTGAAAATGAAGCAGCAACAAGAACGAATTAGCAAGTGGAAAAATAAGAAAAGCGCATTTTGGAATGAAAATAACAAAACGAGTTTCGCAGCAAGCAGCTTTTAGAGTTTCGCAGCAAGTTGAATAGAAATTATATGTTATAATTATATCACTTAGTTTTTAGTAATAATGATAGTCTTAAATTAATATTAATTAGTATAATACTATTTGTTCATTATATGGAATTTGGTTTTTAAAATATAAAATATAAATATACATACATACATATAAATATACATACATACAGACATGATCTTTTCGTCCCCTTTCCGACGTGTATTTTTTGTTGCAAAGGTTACAAGCCCAACTGTAGCCGCGGTGGAAATCTTGGATGTGCCTGAGCATGTTGCCAGGCACCTCTTGGTGGCATATTGAGCAACTTTTTCTTGCCGGTCGTACCGGAGGTGGTCGGGGCCGTGGTGTGCCGTTGGTGGTTGTGGCTGGTGCAACAACTCGCTGCGACTGCAGCATGCTATAGGCAGATGGAGGAGATGCTGCTTGTGGAGATGCCAATGGGACATAGGCAGATGGAGGAGATGTTGCTTGTGGAGATGCCAATGGGACATAGGCAGATGGAGGAGATGCTGCTTGTGGAGATGCCAATGGGACATAGGCAGATGGAGGAGATGCTGCTTGTGGAGATGCCAATGGGACATAGGCAGATGGAGGAGATGCTGCTTGTTGAGATGCCAATGGGACATAGGCAGATGGAGGAGATGCTGCTTGTTGAGATGCCAATGGGACATAGGTAGATGGAGGAGATGCTGCTTGTTGAGATGCCAATGGGACATAGGCAGATGGAGGAGATGCCGCTTGTGGAGATGCCAATGGGACATAGGCAGATGGAGGAGATGCTGCTTGTGGAGATGCCAATGGGACATAGGTAGATGGAGGAGATGCTGCTTGTGGAGATGCCAATGGGACATAGGTAGATGGAGGAGATGTTGCTTGTGGAGATGCCAATGGGACATAGGCAGATGGAGGAGATGCTGCTTGTTGAGATGCCAATGGGACATAGGCAGATGGAGGAGATGCTGCTTGTTGAGATGCCAATGGGACATAGGTAGATGGAGGAGATGCTGCTTGTGGAGATGCCAATGGGACATAGGCAGATGGAGGAGATACTGCTTGTGGAGACCCCACTGGGCCACATGGCCTATTGGCACTGCCTCGCCCCTTTGGCAGCGGCTTCCGCAGCAGCATCCTCTGCCGTGCCTACGGTGTGAGTCTTGGCGACTATCGTAATGGGATGGGCTGCGGCTCCTCGACCGATCCCGGCGATCCTGTCGTACAGGACGGACCCCCCTGGGCCACATGGCCTATTGGCACTGCCTCGCCCCTTTGGCAGCGGCTTCCGCAGCAGCATCCTCTGCCGTGCCTACGGTGTGAGTCTTGGCGACTATCGCAATGGGATGGGCTGCGGCTCCTCGACCGATCCCGGCGATCCCGTCGTACAGGACGGACCCCACTGGGCCACATGGCCTATTGGCACTGCCTCGCCCCTTTGGCAGCGGCTTCCGCAGCAGCATCCTCTGCCGTGCCTACGGTGTGAGTCTTGGCGACTATCGCAATGGGATGGGCTGCGGCTCCTCGACCGATCCCGGCGATCCCGTCGTACAGGACGGACCCCACTGGGCCACATGGCCTATTGGTACTGCCTCGCCCCTTTGGCAGCGGCTTCCGCAGCAGCATCCTCTGCCGTGCCTACGGTGTGAGTCTTGGCGACTATCGTAATGGGATGGGCTGCGGCTCCTCGACCGATCCCGGCGATCCTGTCGTACAGGACGGACCCCACTGGGCCACATGGCCTATTGGCACTGCCTCGCCCCTTTGGCAGCGGCTTCCGCAGCAGCATCCTCTGCCGTGCCTACGGTGTGAGTCTTGGCGACTATCGTAATGGGATGGGCTGCGGCTCCTCGACCGATCCCGGCGATCCTGTCGTACAGGACGGACCCCACTGGGCCACATGGCCTATTGGCACTGCCTCGCCCCTTTGGCAGCGGCTTCCGCAGCAGCATCCTCTGCCGTGCCTACGGTGTGAGTCTTGGCGACTATCGCAATGGGATGGGCTGCGGCTCCTCGACCGATCCCGGCGATCCCGTCGTACAGGACGGACCCCACTGGGCCACATGGCCTATTGGCACTGCCTCGCCCCTTTGGCAGCGGCTTCCGCAGCAGCATCCTCTGCCGTGCCTACGGTGTGAGTCTTGGCGACTATCGCAATGGGATGGGCTGCGGCTCCTCGACCGATCCCGGCGATCCCGTCGTACAGGACGGACCCCACTGGGCCACATGGCCTATTGGCACTGCCTCGCCCCTTTGGCAGCGGCTTCCGCAGCAGCATCCTCTGCCGTGCCTACGGTGTGAGTCTTGGCGACTATCGCAATGGGATGGGCTGCGGTTCCTCGACCGATCCCGGCGATCCTGTCGTACAGGACGGACCTCACTGGGCCACATGGCCTATTGGCACTGTCTCGCCCCTTTGGCAGCGGCTTCCGCAGCAGCATCCTCTGCCGTGCCTACGGTGTGAGTCTTGGCGACTATCGTAATGGGATGGGCTGCGGCTCCTCGACCGATCCCGGCGATCCCGTCGTACAGTACTACGAACCCGCCTGTAAAGGGCAAATTCGTCGTGATGCGACATACTCTTTTTAGCGCCTAATAGAGGAATTTATATTATTAAATTTATGTTATTTAAAATTAGTAAATATATATAAATTAAAGTGTTTAAAAGTGTTTAAAAAAAAAGCAGACAACTGATCAACAATTTGTTAACAAAGTGGGCTCAAAATCCAATTTATTTCTTTTTATTGGTAAGTAAATTATTCTGAAAGCTAATAATATACTAATAATATATCAATAATAAATTAATCATTTGTTATTTATTTAACATTTTGTTATTTTGATTGCAAAATTCGTGTTTGTTTATTTTAAATGTACAATTTTTCGTTCATGATGCTTTCATTTTGAAGCGTCGTTCGTTCTCTTCGCGTTTGCGAACGTTGAAAATGAAGCAGCAACAAGAACGAATTAGCAAGTGGAAAAATAAGAAAAGCGCATTTTGGAATGAAAATAACAAAACGAGTTTCGCAGCAAGCAGCTTTTAGAGTTTCGCAGCAAGTTGAATAGAAATTCTATGTTATAATTATATCACTTAGTTTTTAGTAATAATGACTATTTGTTCATTATATGGAATTTGGTTTTTAAAATATAAAATATAAATATACATACATACATATAAATATACATACATACAGACATGATCTTTTCGTCCCCTTTCCGACGTGTATTTTTTGTTGCAAAGGTTACAAGCCCAACTGTAGCCGCGGTGGAAATCTTGGATGTGCCTGAGCATGTTGCCAGGCACCTCTTGGTGGCATATTGAGCAACTTTTTCTTGCCGGTCGTACCGGAGGTGGTCGGGGCCGTGGTGTGCCGTTGGTGGTTGTGGCTGGTGCAACAACTCGCTGCGACTGCAGCATGCTATAGGCAGATGGAGGAGATGCTGCTTGTGGAGATGCCAATGGGACATAGGCAGATGGAGGAAATGTTGCTTGTGGAGATGCCAATGGGACATAGGCAGATGGAGGAGATGCTGCTTGTGGAGATGCCAATGGGACATAGGCAGATGGAGGAGATGCTGCTTGTTGAGATGCCAATGGGACATAGGTAGATGGAGGAGATGCTGCTTGTTGAGATGCCAATGGGACATAGGCAGATGGAGGAGATGCTGCTTGTTGAGATGCCAATGGGACATAGGCAGATGGAGGAGATGCTGCTTGTGGAGATGCCAATGGGACATAGGTGGATGGAGGAGATGTTGCTTGTGGAGATGCCAATGGGACATAGGCAGATGGAGGAGATGCTGCTTGTTGAGATGCCAATGGGACATAGGCAGATGGAGGAGATGCTGCTTGTGGAGATGCCAATGGGACATAGGCAGATGGAGGAGATGCTGCTTGTGGAGATGCCAATGGGACATAGGCAGATGGAGGAGATGCTGCTTGTGGAGATGCCAATGGGACATAGGTAGATGGAGGAGATGTTGCTTGTGGAGATGCCAATAGGACATAGGCAGATGGAGGAGATGCTGCTTGTTGAGATGCCAATGGGACATAGGCAGATGGAGGAGATGCTGCTTGTTGAGTAGTCGGCCATGGTACATTTTGGTGGGTTTTCAACGGTACGTTTTGCTGGGTCTGAACCATTCCATAGGCAGACGGCAATGGTGCATGTTGGTGCGTCTGAAATGGTACATTTTGGTGGGTCTGCAACGGTACGTTTTGCTGCGTCTGCAACGGTACGTTTTGCTGGGTCTGAACCATTCCATAGGCAGACGGCAATGGTGCATGTTGGTGCGTCTGAAATGGTACGTTTTGCTGGGTCTGAAAAGGTACGTTTTGCTGGGTCTGAACCATTCCATAGGTAGACGGCAATGGTGCATGTTGGTGCGTCTGAAATTGTACGTTTTGCTGGGTCTGAAACGGTACGTTTTGCTGGGTCTGCCATGGTACAGTTTGGTGCGTCTGCACCATTCCATATGGGTACGGAGCAGCTTGTGTGCTTGACTGCAGCATGCTATAGGACGGACCCCACTGGGCCACATGGCCTATTGGCACTGCCTTGCCCCTTTGGCAGCGGCTTCCGCAGCAGCATCCTCTGCCGTGCCTACGGTGTGAGTCTTGGCGACTATCGCAATGGGATGGGCTGCGGCTCCTCGACCGATCCCGGCGATCCCGTCGTACAGGACTACGAACCCGCCTGTAAAGGGCAAATTCGTCGTGATGCGACATACTCTTTTTAGCGCCTAATAGAGGAATTTATATTATTTAAAATTAGTAAATTTATATAAATCTAAGTGTTTAAAAGTGTTTAAAAAAAAAGCAGACAGCTGATCAACAATTTGTTAACAAATTGGGCTCAAAAACCAATTTATTTCTTTTTATTGGTAAGTAAATTATTCTGAAAGCTAATAATATACTAATAATATATCAATAATAAATTAATCATTTGTTTTTTATTTAACATTTTGTTATTTTGATTGCAAAATTCGTGTTGGTTTGTTTTAAATGTACAATTTTTCGTTCATGATGCTTTCATTTTTAAGCGTCGTTCGTTCTCTTCGCGTTTGCGAACGTTAAAAATTAAGCAACAACAAGAACGAATTAGCAAGTGGAAAAATAAGGAAAGCGAATTTCGGAATCAAAATAACAAAACGAGTTTCGCAGCAAGCAGCTTTAAGAGTTTCGCAGCAAGTTGAATAGAAATTATATGTTGTAATTATATCACTTAGTTTTTAGTAATAATGATAGTCTTAAATTAATATTAATTAGTATAATACTATTTGTTCATTATATGGAATTTGGTTTTTAAAATATAAAATATAAATATACATACATACATATAAATATACATACATACAGACATGATCTTTTCGTCCCCTTTCCGACGTGTATTTTTTGTTGCAAAGGTTACAAGCCCAACTGTAGCCGCGGTGGAAATCTTGGATGTGCCTGAGCATGTTGCCAGGCACCTCTTGGTGGCATATTGAGCAACTTTTTCTTGCCGGTCGTACCGGAGGTGGTCGGGGCCGTGGTGTGCCGTTGGTGGTTGTGGCTGGTGCAACAACTCGCTGCGACTGCAGCATGCTATAGGCAGATGGAGGAGATGCTGCTTGTGGAGATGCCAATGGGACATAGGCAGATGGAGGAGATGTTGCTTGTGGAGATGCCAATGGGACATAGGCAGATGGAGGAGATGCTGCTTGTTGAGATGCCAATGGGACATAGGTAGATGGAGGAGATGCTGCTTGTTGAGATGCCAATGGGACATAGGCAGATGGTGGAGATGCTGCTTGTGGAGATGCCAATGGGACATAGGCAGATGGAGGAGATACTGCTTGTGGAGACCCCACTGGGCCACATGGCCTATTGGCACTGCCTCGCCCCTTTGGCAGCGGCTTCCGCGGCAGCATCCTCTGCCGTGCCTACGGTGTGAGTCTTGGCGACTATCGCAATGGGATGGGCTGCGGCTCCTCGACCGATCCCGGCGATCCCGTCGTACAGGACTACGAACCCGCCTGTAAAGGGCAAATTCGTCGTGATGCGACATACTGTTTTTACCGCCTAATCGAGGAATTTAGAAAACATTAAATTTAAAAAGATTATTTTAAATTAAAAATTTTTTCGTATAATTTAGTACATATTAAATTAGTACATATTATTAGTAAATTTATTTAAATTAAATAAATCTTAAATTACTCAGGCCAACAAAATGACCATCTTTGTGAGGTGCAGCCCTGTTGATTTAAAAATATGATAAGTTTATGAGCTATTTGCGATAAAGGACATATCATTGCAAATTAAAAAAATCATAGGGACCCTATAAGTCCAGCGGAAAGTGTCTAATTTGGCCTTTAAAGAGAGAAATTGTTCAATTTATAGCATTTTTATCAAAATAAATCATCCCGTTTAAGGAAGCGCGGTAATTGGATTAATACATTTGCCATCTGAGCATATAGCCAAACATATAATCTTATTTTGTGATTTTTATGGCATTTAAATAAGTTTATTTGGCAAAGATATGGCGTGTTTAAGACGAAAATACATATTTAAATTTATGGGAGGAAAACTAGATTGATACTCTAAATCTGTATAGGAACTGTAAAGGGGATACTTGGTTCGGCATAAATTGTTATATGTTTCCATATAGATGATAAATTATATTTGGAAACAAGTAGCCTTTTCACAGTTCCTATAAAAATTTGAGTTACAAATCTAGTTTTCCTCCCATAAATTTAAATATGTAATTTTGTGTTTAAGAGGCTATAACTTTGCCAAATAAATTGATTTAATCGCCATAAAAATCACAAAATTGGATCATAGGTTAGGCTCAGATGGCGAAAGTATAATTTCAATAACTGCGCTAGCTTTAACGGGCTATAAAAAATGCTAAAAACCACAAGATTTAGGGCCTCATCAGTTCACAAATGCATTATTGTCGGAAAGGACTTAAAAGAGAAATTTGAAGCCATTTTGAAAAGAAATCCAGATTTTCAAATCATTTCCAAAATTAATAATATTATAAATCTGAGTGCTGAAGATTTGTCTGGACGTTGAGCGAAGCTTTTCCGCTTACAAGATGGTTTTTGCAGAGAAACGTCAAAGCCTCAATTAATAATTTAGAGAAAATTATGATTGTGTATTCTAATTCCAATTATATAAAATAATTATTAAACATATCTTTGTTAAGTATCATTTGCTCTACTTAAACATCTGGCAATAATTAAAATTGCAATAGAGCTCTCCTAATAAGATTTTTCCCAAAACAAAAATTAAAACCCTTTGGATACCTAATCCAGCACACTGCCACCTTTGCAACTCAACTGATCCTCTCACAATAGAACACGTTCTAAACGAATGTATCTCTGCAAAGACAACGGAACTGCTTCCCCAACCGAAACCAACGATTTAAATGCAAAATGTTCTTATACGATTTGCAAAACTCTTCTGAAGTGAAAGTGAAACATCGATACACCTGTTGGCAACCTTTGTTACATACACCTGGCCTCACCAATGTCACTTATCACAAATCCAATCAAAATGCACGCACACTAAAACACATCATCATCATAAAGCTACGGAAACACCTGACTTCAAATCGTAGGTATTTACTCTAAGAGTAACCTATGTAACATTTCAATTGTGATAAACAAAACTATTTTCATTTAATCATTTTCTTTACACCGACTGATAAGGAAGTCCAATGTTCACACTCACACTTCACTCTAAGCTTACAATATATATCTAAATAATATATAAATATTAATTTTAATATTAAAATATTAATAAAATATTAGTTTAAATTAAATTTAAATTAAGATTCGAACAAGAACATTCGTTTTGTTTAGTACGTTTTTGTTTACTATGTTTTTGTTTACTTTGTAGCTGCTAGCTGCGAAACTCTAAAAGCTGCTTGCTGCGAAACTCGTTTTGTTATTTTGATTCCGAAATTCGCTTTCCTTATTTTTCCACTTGCTAATTCGTTCTTGTTGCTGCTTCATTTTCAACGTTCGCAAACGCGAAGAGAACGAACGACGCTTCAAAATGAAAGCATCATGAACGAAAAATTGTACATTTAAAATAAACAAACACGAATTTTGCAATCAAAATAACAAAATGTTAAATAAATAACAAATGATTAATTTATTATTGATATATTATTAGTATATAGCAGTTGTCTGCTTTTTTTTTAAACACTTTTAAACACTTTGATTTATATATATTTACTAATTTTAAATAATATAAACGAATTGAAAATCACGGTCGCAGCTAAGTTAGGCGGCTTGGGTAGACTATCGATAGCTTATCGATAACTGGTTCGATTTATTCCCAGCTTTTAAAGCAGGGATATAATTATTACCAGTATTTAAAGCAGGGATATAATACTCACTTAGACTGCAATTGTTAAAGTTGCACTCCACCACAACAGCGTTCTTTCACTCCACAATTAAGCACAAGCTTGATTGCAGCGAAATATAATTGTATGTAAATGTAAATGTTGGCTATACAGCTCCTAAAACGGGGCCAAGCCAAACTTCTCACGATCTCTTGGCGTGTGTGTGCTTTAAATTTTTCGCACAAGAGAAAGGGACCTACAGTTTAACGCCGGATCCGAACGGCAAAGTTTGAGAATTTGCTTTTTCATGGCTAGTTACTTCACAGCTGGCGCCAATAGCTGGTGAAGGTAACCGTATGTGTAAAAGCTATTTTCTAAAGAAAAAAATTTTTATTATTAGATGTTCCGAGGCGGGATCGAACCCACGACCTCCCGCCCAGCAGTCCAGCACACTAACCACTGGGCCACATACGGCCACATAATTGTATGTGCAATTGTTTGCAATTGTTTTTCCGCTAACTTGACACTCCGCTCCCTCACGAACAACAACAAACTGTTTCTGCATGTGTGCCAGTGTGACCGTAGGCGTGTAACCAAAAAATGCCTCTTTTTGGACTTTAGTAAACAATGGAAAAAGTAAGTGAATATCGGGCAAGTCGGCCTTGAAATACTCTTTCGCTGTGGTGGAAGCAATAAATTAAATAGCAAATAGCATAAATTAAAAGAGCCAGCGATCGAGAGAAAGGGAGAAAGAGAGAAAAACACATGTCTGTACACAATCAAAACCTGTTTGTTGCTTTATACGCGTCACTGCCTGGGTGTGTGTATATAACGTAAACGGGCAGACGACGGCAGATTTCCAACAATTTTTAAGGTTCACTTATTACTCATGCCATTGTTTAGCATTTACACTCACCAAACTTTATAAAATTATTGAAATAAATCATTAAATTAAGCAAAAAACACAGAACACGAATAAATGTATACACACTACACACTAGGCGGCCATTTTCGATATGTCAATAGACACAAGAAAAGAAAAGCTGCCCACTTGCGATCAATATTTTATTGATGTTTAAATAAAAACTCTTTTAAAATATATTTAAAAAAAAACATATGAACAAAAGAATCAAATAATTTCTAAAAATGTTAAATCTCAAATTTAAATTAATCTTAATTCCACCGGCTCTTCAGCACAATTTTTGAAAACGACAAATTTTGTCGATTTGCTGAATTCAGAACAGCAATCAGCTCAATTTTCGACAATTTCACTTGATTCGAAATTGGGAACAGGCCTAAATTTGTCATTTTTGCACTTTCGCACAAATTTGTCGATTTCAAACCGTTTTTTTTTTACCAAACTTGGACTTGAAACGCAAAATTTTTGAGAAAGCGGATATTGAAACCGGGCTGAATGCCATTTAACTTTTTCTAAATTCTTTAATTTTCATTAAATTAGCTGAGTATGTTTCATTCATTTTTTGTGTTTGTCGAACTATTCAGGTTCTTTGTTCGATATTCGAATTTCCCTCTCTCAGTCTGGCCAGTCCTTCGAATTAAATTTCAAATTGTGCTATCGAATAAAGGTGCATTTTATCGACAGTATGACCGTTCGTCTTATTCATAAATACCAAACTCTATCGCAAGTGGGCAGCTCTTCTTCTCTTGTGTCTATCGACATAACGAAAATGGCCGCCTAGTGTGTAGTGTGTATACATTTCTTCGTGTTCTGTGTTTTTTGCTTAATTTAATGATTTATTTCAATAATTTTATAAAGTTTGGTGAGTGTAAATGCTAAACAATGGCATGAGTAATAAGTGTACCTTAAAAATTGTTGGAAATCTGCTAGTTAAATCAATGAAAACTGTGTTCAAACAAATGCTATACAAATCTAAATCTCACCCCCGCTTCGCCGTCGTCTGCCCGTTTACGTTTTATACACACACCCAGGCAGAGACGCGTATAAAGCAACAAACAGGTTTTGATTGTGTACAGACGTGTGTTTTTTCTCTTTCTCCCTTCCTCTCGATCGCTGGCTCTTTTAATTTATGCGCATACACATAAAAACAACAACAAGTAACAACAAACATAAGAAACAAGTAAGACAAGAAAGCCAATGTGTCTGTGTGTGTGTAAATGCTGTAAACAGCAGCCAAGTGGTTAAAGTTTTTGGTGGCCAAGCAAGCGTAGCGAGTCGAACGCTTCTTATGGAGCTACAGGTGAATTGGACTTGTTTTTTCAGGCGGTGGCCAAAGCCAGAAGCAATTATGTGTGTCTCAGAACAGTAAAACAAGTTTGGTGTTGAATAAAAGTCAAAAGAAAGAATAAACTAATGGAAAAAATCTAATAAATTAACTGCATAATCAATTTGTGGCAAAGTGTTCAAGTTAACGGTAAAGCTCGCCCCCTGCCCCACACTCTCTAAATTTTGATTTCTCTTACACACTCGTTCTAAGTGCGTTTCAAGTGGAAGTGGAACATGTCCCCGAAATGCAACTGTGTAAATTGTGACCCGTTTTTCCCCAACACTTAAGCTCTCAATGTTTACACTGGAAACTGTGAAAATTGGTAATGTAAATGGAAAAAGTGTAGAGACTATAAAACTCCCACGTTCAAATTTTACGCCATTTAACGTTTCTGTTCAATGAATGAAAAACTTGTCATGCCATATTTGAGACGCTCATTTAAACCAGGTTTTTAATTTAATTTTTTTCTCAAATTATTCACTTGATTTGTTATAGTTTGAGCTGAATCATCTGCAGCTTCCATTGAACATCAATAAAAACTAGTTTTACGTTGAACCAAATTAGGCTGTGATTCATGTTCGGAAGTCCGGCCCGATAGCTCTCTCTGGTCGATAAGAACAAATTGAAACAGCAGAGCAATGAACTGTTTTTCCAGATTGATAAGAAATAAGAAAAAAGAATTCGTTTGACAAACCCAGCCAGCCCGCCAGCCAGTCTGTCTTCCACTTTTAGCCACCTGTTGCCAGTTTATAATGACGCCCACCTCAAAAGTACATGTTACCTGGACCCAAACTGGTTGTACAGTGTGAGACTCACGTTTAGTTTTTTTTCTGAAAGTGGGCGATGATGGTGGTTAAAACAAAAAACGAGCAGCATGTCCATCTAATAACTATACGCAGAAATCAATTTCTTTTAGAGCACGTAGTTTCGGCAATACTGGCCTCTCAAGGAAAATTGTAGGGATTATCTGTTATTAGCACGTTCGCTCATGCTCTTCCCACACACAAACACCAGGTAAAAAGTTCAGTCAGTGCATGTGCATCAGCAAATTCCAAACGTGACATACATTTCACCGTTATCTCGTTCAGATGAGGCTGTTATCTCTCGCTCTCTTTTTAGACGCTTATCAGTCAAGAAAAAATAATAAAAACATGGAACCTGTTTCGAAATTGAGCTCATTAATTTATGGCCATCATAATTCGATGCTGTCAAAAACGGAACGGACTTCCTGGCATTGAACCGAACGCGTCTGATGAAATATGAGAACTAAGCTTTAAAAATTATACCGAAATAGCAAAGCAATTAAAAAGCAGACGAAACTTAAATACTCTTTCGAGTAATTGATTCAGTAATTGTTTATATTTTGTGGCAAGAGATCAGTTTTGAGTAAGAATTGTTTGTTGAATTGAAATTGAAAGCCCTTTTAGAAGCACTTTTCTTTTGAAGCTGAAACTTGAAAAATAAAATTTGATCATATTTTGTTTAATTACATTTGTTAGTCCTGAGGGGACCTTAAGTGTCCTATTCAAATTAAATTTTTTTTAATGTAAGCTGCAGAAAAACCAAGTAAGAAGTTCTGATTTTGCTCATAAGATAAATATTTTTGGATTGTAATCTGGAAAATGTGGATATTTATTTATAAAATCTATTTTTTTTTAATCATTCTGAGTTCTCGTATATAAAAAATAAACTCTAGCTTTTTGACAAAAATGATGAGATTTTATACCATTAGTCCTCGGGATTGAATTGAATTTCAGAGCTTTGGTTTCTTCAAATTTACTTAGTTTACCGTTCTGCTATAATTCAGATCGAGAAAAAATTGTTCTAAATGTAGACAGAGTATTTTGAAAATACTATTTGCAACATTTTTTATTGAGGGTCAAAAGGAGGCGTGGCAACCACCTGAGCAGTACAACAGTTTTTAATTTAGTTACTAACATTTTCTTCGTTCTGACCTCAAGGCAAGAACTCAGAACAGAGATTTCTGCCAGCAGAGCTGATATTTCTTCCAGCGCAGTTCTTATACTGCAACTGGTTGCGATTAATTGGCAGATTTAATAGGCAACGCTCTAGAGGACTGCCAACCTATCCCAGTTGGAATCGCGGCGTTAGGGAGTAGGGAGTCAGCCGTTTGCTGGCACTGAAAGTCGTCGGCCTCTCAATTTTGCTAAACGATAGTTATAAAGCCCAAAAAGATATTTTATAGTACCAGTAGGAAATCACTTTGGTTAGAGCGTAACGACCATATTCCCAAATGTATCCAGAGAGCGTAAATGAGAGCGAACAGCTGATCCAAGTGCATCTAGAGCAGACCCGTCCACCAAAGGCCGAAGTCTGTCGTATTTTTTAAGCAAACAGAGCAGAAGTTATGGTTGTGTGAATCGGTGAGCACTGCATTGCAAGTAAAACGCGTGTTGTCTGGAGAGAGCTCTCTTGTTCACCAACACAAGTGCACTTTTTTGTCCTCTCCATTTGGCCGCCTCTGATCTAGAGCAGGTTTCCCCAAGAAGAGAGCTCGAAAATGTGACTTTGTCCCTCTAACACACAGTGATGCATGACTTCGGCAAGCATTCGGTGTGAATTTTGGAGTATGTTCGTGCCCCAGGAGCTATGGCTGAGGAACTCTGATCTAGAGAGCGTAAGTGAGAGCGAACAGCTAACTAATTTCTGACAGAAGCGGTGTCGACTGAGAAAATTTACTTTCTTATACTCATTCTCTATGTCGTTGGATGTTCGTAGTCAGTTGAAGCAATACGTCGCAGCTGCAGGCTCAAGGCGTCGAGTCGAATGAATTTGTTCTTATATAAGTTTATTAAACTTTTGTTCCAAAACTGTAATAATTATTCTTTTGAATAATTCTGAAAAATGTTCTGCTAATACCAAAAATCTTTGACAAAATAGTTGAGAGTCCTTTGTTTCTTCTTATTTAACATATTCAGTTTTTCTATATCATCGCGCTTTTAAAAGTTAGAGCCCAAAAAATGTACATCACTTTTTTACATTTCTTAATCATTATTATCTTATAAATAGTCTTTAAATTAATAAGTTTGAGGAAAATCGATTTAATTAAAAAATAACCACAATAAAATATAAGAATTTGTACCTTATCAATTCTAAACTTCCTGTTTGGTTTTTCTGTAACGGTTTTCAATGCACCTCACATTAAAACTACACGAAAATTAAAGAAATGTATTTATTAAAGACCGATGTTCCATGTTCCTGTTTTTAAGTCTAAAAGGTTTTTTCGTATTTTTTTTACTCATACTCAAAATGAGCAATGGCATTTTGCCAAAACCACCAGGATTATCGAACACAGGAACAGGAGAAATCAACCCTGAAAGTGATTCAAGTATTTTCATTTCTCAGTACTCAGAGTTACTTTGTACCTAGGGTTCAAAAATGTACCTTATAAGACACAAAAGTTTTCAAAAGGCAGTTCTCTGACTTTTCTTACTCAAATTTCCTACAAAAGGATCCAGACCACTGGTTGTTCTTTAAAGCTAGGTACTCAGACTTTGGCGAATTTGTCAGAGCGGGAATTGTTTTATAAATATAACAGCAGCTCTGAGAATGTAATGTGACCAGCCAACAGCAAAAAGTCAGCTGGGGTTTGTATATAAAAAATAAGCGGGCTAAATAAAATGAAATAAAATTTGAAAAGCGGTGGAAGAGGGGGTGAGGAAAACGGAAAAGCCAATGAATTACATTATAACTGTGGCCTAGAAAATTTGGTTGGGTCCTTTAGGACGGGATGAGAAAGAGTTTAACATGTGTACAGGCCACAGCACCACTCAAAATTTTGATCTATTTTTACCATCCGTGAACTCGAAACTGTCTACAAGATAAAAGACCACAATTTGTTGAACATATAGCTCTATGTAGAAGATGAGAAATCGGCCCTTACTCTGTTATTTGTTAATTTATGTGACAAATAGCTCCATAAATAAGATGGTAAATCAGCACTCAGTAGCTGTAGTTCACGGCCCATTTACCTAGCTTTGCTTTGAGCGGTTCTCCAATTTGAACAAGAGGAAGAGTTTTTGAGCCAGTAGTTTTTTTGCGATTTGCAATTTTACCGGAACAATTTTAAAGTTAAACCCTCGATTCACCCAACAAAAGATAGAGCAATTAACCATCAAGTGATACTACTTATTAAGTATTCCATTCCATTCATCATATTCTAAAGGCCAACCCCCATAATTTCAACACTTTGGGCTGCTCAATTACAAAGCCCGCGTGAGATGGCCCACTTGACCTGTGACGACGACGGCAAGATGAGACCCAAACCCACAGACAACAAGTTGCTGACCTTCAATGGGCCAATAAAGCAATTTATTGAAGATCTGTCAGTCGGAGAGCGCGCGTAGGTAAAAAATTGACCAAGTGTGACGACAAATGCGTGAGAAAACTGTAGCGACCTGAAACCCACATGGAAATTACGTGAGAGTATATGTGTAAGGAGCTAGTCACGTCCTGATCAAAAGGGAAATTGGCGGAAAATACAGCACGTGATTCCCAACAAAAAAAAGCAGGAAAACCTAAAAGCGACTGAGTCATAGAAAACTCCCATTGACAGGACGCGAAATAGGTGCGTGACATATGCCAAGCGAAACCCCTGTAAGCGAGCAAAAGAGAGAGCAACAGCGAGAGCAAGAGTGCAGACTTAGTGCCTCTCAAACTGTATAGCGGCGCGGGTGTAACTATTACTTTGTTTGCTTTTTCGCACTTTTCGTGTTCAGTGTTTGACGAGTCTGGCCAACGCGCGGTTCGCTTTTGCCTAATATTTAAACTGAAGCGAAGAAACAAAACGAAAAGAAAGTGTGCAGAATTCGCCAGCTAAACAAGTTTTTGGATGTTACTATGATATAATTGGGAATTAATTATAGGATGCGGTAATGAAAGAAATAATGCGTAATAATACAAAGTGAAGTGAAAATAAATAGAGGAAATTCCAAAATAAAAAGTGAAAACCCAAATTAAATTTAAATCCCATGATGAGCTAAATTATAATTTATTCCAGCTGTTTTACTGGACCGAATATTCTACAGAATTTTAAATAATAGATGTTGGATAGAAGACGTTTTACAAAGTATCACCCTTTTTGTATCACTCTTTCCAGCATTGCGAATTAGGCGATTAATGCGGGCTTCCAAGTCTTGAAAAAGTGCAGTGGTGTGATATCACTTGATCTAGGCGGCCAGTTTTCAGGTCCGGATTGACAAATTAGCTGCTTATCGAAATGACTTCTCCATAAAGCCAATGTTTCGCGCGCTGTGAGTCCCGTAGCCATTTTGCTAGAAGCAAATGTCGCCGACATCAAGGGCTTAAAGTTCGGGTAACAAAAAGTCATTTATCATGGTGCAGTAGCTCTCGCCATTGACGGATGTTATCATACCCAGCCTCACTTTTAAAACAATACGGACTGATGATTCCAGCAGCCCACAAAATACACCAAACAGTGCATTTTTGTGGATGTAACGATCGTTGGGGAGTTTCTTCGGGTTGATTTTAGCTAGAAATGTTACTTGTTACTGAAGAAAATTTTTGCACGAAAACAGCGGATCATCATTAAGCTGTGGCAGAACCCATTGACTGATTCAAGTCTGGGGAGGATTTGTCAAACAATCCTTTTCAAAAATAAGAGAACACAATGACACCATTCACGCGTGATATCTGGAAAAAAGAATATTACAAAAAAATTTCAAGGAATACCCCTTAATAATACTAATTTCCCAAAGCATTTGAATATCCATGATTAGCTGTGAATACAGGAACCAAAAGTTGCTAAATTAGTAAAAAAAAAAAAAAATAAATTGCTAAAAATTATAAAAGCCGTTTTGGCCCCTTCTTTCTTTGAGTCAAAGCTTCAAAAATTTGGTTTTTAGAATTAAAATCTAACAAAAACCTAAAAAAACACGCTTTTGAAGAAATGAAGACTACAAAACATTTCAAATGTGATCTGAAAGTGCTTTGAAGTCAAGATCTTTATGTGTTTTGAGGGTCCGAGCAGAACCTAAATCGCTCGGGCCACTTGCGCTCGAGTTTGAGAGTCATCGGAGAGAGAAAAAATGGCATATTTGGTGTTGTTTTTGCAGGTCTGCACTCGCCAATAACAAAACTTTAGGGAGAAAAGATAGAGAGAAGACTACGCTTCGTCGTATACGCGCACGCTATTCCTCTGCGTTGTACAACATCAGATGCGCGGCTTGCGCGCATGAATGGGCATGGGCGCGAATGCCCTAATTCATCAATGCTATCTGAGGCGTTGCACTGATTGGAAGTTCTATAACTAAGAATGATCACTGATCATTAAAATTGAAAAAAAAATAACATAATTCAAAAATTAAAGCAAGTCCGATGCAAACCTGGCAAACAGCTTACAATATTATTCGTTTTATGCATTGGGTACAAAGCTTTAAAAGAGTATAACTCTGGAACGGTAAGAGCAAATTTCAACTCTTAAGTTTCAGTTTTTTTTTTTAAATTAAAATATCTTTTAAACTGCATCACTTTTTTTTCCAATTTTCATAGAAATTTTAAAAGTTATAATGCGTTCTTTTCAAAATTTATGAAAAGTTTACGAAAAAATGTAATATGTGGTGCCAAAACGAGCAAAAGCAAAGCAAAAACTTATGATTTATGCTCATGCAAGTAAAATATAGACAATTTCCCATAAAATGTTGATTTGAGAACTAAGAAAATCGTGGATATTGCCCAAGTTATAAGTCAAATTCGAAAACAATGCTGAAAACCCGATTTTTGGGGAAAATTCAATTTGTGCGACCTTTCGTCTTTCGAAAAATCTGGAAAAAATCTCAAAAATACTTTACTCTATTAGCTTTTAGAAAATGCCGGTGCACCCGTGAAAATAAAAAAATTTATATTTGGGACACCCTAATGATCAACTCAATTATTTGACATTATTTTGCAACACGATTAAAAGTACGAAAATGAAAAAAAAAACATAATTTAAAACTTTTTTTAGGTTTGTGCCTGACATAAATTTTACAAATTTAATAGGATTTGCACTTTCAAATTTGCTAGATCTAGTAGCTAATATGGCATTACTGATAGCTAGTGCCCCTTTTAAGCGATCTTTTAAATATAAATTTAGTTACCATTTTAATTTCATTAATTTGGTATTAAAAAATGAATTTCATTATTTCAATTATTGTAGTAATTACTACAATTATTTTTAACTACCAAAAATTTGAGTATTTGGTGAAAAAATTGGAAAACTAAATTTTAAATAACAAAATTATTGTAATAGTAGTTTCGATTTATCGAACAGAAAAAATTTTCTTGGACCAAATTGACTGAACAAATTGCAAAACTTTTTGCGAAAGTGAAAATGGGCTCATGGCTGTATATTTTAAAAACTATTTTAAAATATTAAACGTAAAACCCCCAATCAGTTTTGGCGGATCGTGTTCAAAGAGAAATATCAGGGATTTTAGCCAGAGGGCTTCAGTCACCACTTCGGTTAAAAAGTGTTTTCTTGAGCGGGCTCTAACAGATTATAAGTTTTAGATAGAAAATTATTTTTAACATTTGACAATGTTATTCTTTTTCTCTGTAAGACCATTTTTCAGAATGCCGCCTTGGAAAAATATAAATAAAAATTGTTTTAAAACCACAGGAGGAGATAGCATAGAAACAGACAGGCAATCAGCAGATCTTATGCTTTATGAGACATCAGATTAAATGTATAACCCTCCCTCATCCAAAGTTTTAAAAATTATGAACAAATTTTATAAAAACAAATGTTGCTTGGATAAATGGTTCGTAAGTCAGTATTGACTTTATTAAAATAGTTTTAATTATAATAAAACTCAATGATTTTAATATTAAAGAACATTACAAGAACAGGTTTTGCCTGTGGTGAATGCCCAGCTCTCTCTTTGTCCCATAAATTCAGTTCTATTTGAATTAAAACATTCTTCTATTTCTTTTTCCAAACTGCTTCTAAATTTTTACTGTACAATTTAATTACTTTTACGTTCCCAACGGAAGAATTCGTAAAATGCTAACATGGTTTTTTGCGCCTCCTCTTAACCACAACACTCTCTCATTGCAGATTTTGCGTTTTCTTTGGGTGACTGAAAGCAACACATAATTGCATTAAAAATAAAAACAGCAACAACAACAAGTTGTTGGTGTGGTGTAAATTATTGTGTCGCCACATCAGCAGCAGCGACTAGAAATTACAAGCAATGCCCAGCCGCAGCAGCAGCAGCAGCTACAATAATAATATTAACAACAGCAGCGACAATGGCAGACATCAGAATGAGCGGCAGCAGCAGCAATAGCAGTGATTAAAACCAGTCAGGCCAGGCCAGCCCCATTGGCACCACCCAAGCCAAGCCAAGCCACCAAGCACTGCTGAATCATCAGAACACAACACAAGATAGTTTGTTCAAGTACGCGAGGCGCAGACATCAATTGAACTCAGCAACAACAACATCAACAACATTAAGAGACCTTCAACGCTCATTCGTTCACAATGCTAATTACCGATTACCAGAGTACAAACCGGCGTCACAGGTCTGCCCCGACGACGGCAGCAGCCGCAGCTTCTTCACTAATTTTGCTAATCTTTGGCCTGACAATCGTTGGTGCTTGGATGCCCGATGTGCGACCCGATTTACAAACAAGTACGTGTTGTATATCTAACATTTCGTATTATTTTTATTGTTTATTTGTTTTTTGCTGTTTATCAATGACATGCTGCTGTTGGTGTTGCCTCGGCACTGATTTCCAACTCTTGTGCTTATCATGCTCATTTTTTCGCAATGCAAGCAACAAATTACCATTTCCTCTGAAGCAACTGCAACTTGAATTATACAGAATGTTGTTTATATAACTTAACAAATTTTCTCTTCTGTTTGCAGAACAAGATAAAATCTTGGCCCATTTAATTGGCAATACAACGGACTATTTTAAGATTTTGGATCACAATGATGAAAGTGTTTTAGTGGGTGCCAAGTAAGTTGCCTGTTTTTTCTACCTGTTAATAGCATTTTTATATTGGCACAAGCCACCTTTAAATATTTATAAAAACCGAACCGACTGTTCGATTCGCGGAATAATTAATGCGCCATTGAAATTGCGTTGTTTGTTGTTTTTTTTTATGTTATGTGTTAATTTTCCATTCAATTCAAGTGCAAAGCTAGGCATTCCTCATTTGCTTTCCTGGAAGTGTTTGTGAATTGGCATTATGCAGGCCAGCAACTTGTTTATTTACAGTATTAGAATTTTCACTCAATCAGATAATTTAGCCTCATGGATGCCAGGCTATTTGTATTTGTAATATTTCCTGTCATGAAACGATATTAGAAATAATAAAATGTATGACAAAATAAAGGTAAAGGTTCCGGTCAGTAAGGCAGCTAGACAAAAGATTATTTGCAATTCTCCCTGTTTATGAAAGACCTCTGCCGATTTCAATAAACTATTCCTCTATTTTTCCGCACACATGACTTAGAAAGGAATCCTGCGCTTGAGTAATCTCGTACAATCACTTAAAATTTCTTAGAAAAGTTTGTTTAACTGCAATTTTTCTACTCTCGACTTTCCCCTCCACAGCTCAGACCCAAACGAAAACTAATCATAATGAGCTATAAAAAAATGTGCAATTTTATTTATGAGCTCTAATTATTTGCAACCTTGAGTTATCGTTGTGCCTGGCACACAAATGTCGAGTCGTGTCGAGACGAGTTCCATTTGGTCATCAGCCAATTAGCAAGCCATGCACATGCTAGCCAGCAATTAAGTTTCATTCAAGCCTAGTGCATATATAATTATATAATTCAATTGTTTATTCTTCTTTCTTCCAGGGACGTCATCTACAACATTAGCCTGCAGGGGCTGAGGGAGATCAGTCGCTTGGAATGGGTCAGCGAGGTGGCAGATCGTGAATTGTGCGCCCTTAAAGGCAAACACGAATGGGATTGTCACAATTATTTGCGAGTCTATGCCCGTATGACTGATGGACAGGTGCTGCTATGTGGCACGAATTCTTATAAGCCGCGCTGTCGTCACTATGCCCCAACCGAGGCAGAAGGCAGCGAAATTAAGGGCATGCATTACGAGATTACAAGGGATGTGGAGGCACAGGGTTTGTGTCCATATAGTCCCGCACACAATAGTACCTATGTCTTTGCCGATGGACACTTGTACAGTGCAACTGTAGCGGATTTTTCTGGTGGCGATCCTTTGATTTATCGCGAGAATTTGCGCACCGAACAATATGATCTCAAACAACTGAATCAACCCGATTTTGTGGGTGCCATTGAGCGGAATGGCTATGTATTGTTCTTCTTTCGGGAATTGTCCATGGAGTTTATGAACTTTGGCAAGGCTGTGTACTCGAGAGTGGCGAGAGTATGTAAAAATGATCGCGGCGGACCATACAATCATGGCAAGAGTTGGACCTCGTTCTTGAAGGCAAGACTTAATTGTTCGGTACCTGGAGAGTTTCCATTCCACTTTGATGAGATACGTAAGTTGATGACTTGGATTTACAACTCAAAAATAGGCCAGTGAAATCTTTACTTAGGCCCGATTTCTGTTCTCTCATATAGTTGCTATGTGTCAAAAAGTCATCGATTTTATACTGTTATTTGTTAGTTTATGTGACAAATACTCTATGTAGAGGACGTGATATCGGTAGTAATTAAGCTTGATTTTTAGTATATTTTAGTAAATCTGTTGAAGATGGGACCTGGAGATTCCATAAACAGCTGTACAGTCTACCAGCTTCCTTTGTGGTGTGTGTTCCTGGCACATAAAACTTGCTAGTTTTAGTTCCCACAAATTTGTATACCCTTGGAGAGGGTATATTAAAAGTGTTCAGATGTTTGTAAGGCATAGAAGGAAGCATCTTCGACCACATAAAGTATATATATTCTTGATCAGCATGACGAGCTGAGTTGATATAGCCATGTCCGTCTGTCCGTCGGTCCGTCTGTTTCTATGCTATCTCCTCCGTCAGTTTTAAAGCTATCGTAACCAAACTTTGAACGAAGTCTTTTGGTACAAATACGCAGCACATTAGTCTGAATCGGCCGGATCGGATGACTATATCGTATAGCTGCCAAAGAAACGATCGGTCGAAAAAGTAGTTCTAGTGATAAAAACTTTTTTGTCTTCAACGCATTCGTCCCCAAACCTGGTATTTATAAGTTTTCTATGCCTTCACATAATTTCACCAAGTTTTATGAAAATCAGACAATTTTATAGCACTGTGGAACACTCAAAATTGCCTGGGACTGGGACCAATAAATTGTGAAACTAGAGGCATTACCTCGATGATGGGTGCTGTCAAATGTGGTACCCACCATCGCGGTTTTTCGATGCATGCTACCATCTCTTAAGTACACATTTTATTAGTCCGTATCTCAATATAGTTAAAATCTTACACAATTCTATCGAGTGGTTTTCCATTAATTCCATATTCTAAGTTAGACCTCTATGGGTCCGTTGAAGGCGGGAATTTTATATTAGAATACTGGTGATTCCTTTCAGCTTTGGTGAATTTTTCAAAATTTTAGCTTTCATCTTCTTTTAACCAGCAACAGAGGTTGTAGCTTTGTGTTGCTAGTATAAAAGTGCCCATAAAACTCGAACTTGACGTGCTCCAGAAAAACTGGGTATGAGGTGTTGCTACCTAATGCCTCTAGTTTCACAATTTATTGGTCCCAGTCCCAGGCAAAAAAAAAAGTTGAATTTTGTTCCTCTGTGTAGTATAGCTGCCGTACAAAGGATAGTTTTGAAAAACGTCTTGGTAGGAAAAACTTTTTTGTTTTCAATGCTATCGCTCCCAACCTTGCTACTGATCAACATTATATGCTACCACACAATTCTGCTAAGTTCGATTCAAGTCGGATTACTATAGCACATAGCTGCCATAGAAACGATCGGTCGAAAAAGTAGTTTTAGTGAGAAAAACTTTTTTGTTATCAAAATTTTCTCAAAATTGGATTAATATATCGAATAGGTGCCATATAACAAACTAAACTGGCAGGCATATATCATGCTCCAAGTGTATATAAACTTCGGTTGAGCCGAAGTTAGCTTGCCTCTATTATTTTAGGTTAGCTTAAATACCTAATCTCTTATTTCAGTACATATAGTTTCAGATAGCAATGTCACATTTAATTTTTAGTCCTTTTTACAGTGGAATAATGTCATTTTTTTAGATTAACAGCCAAGACTATAAAATTTATAGAGGCTAAATGCTTTTCAGAATAACCGTTTACAATTAGAGTACATTTCAGTTCCATTTGACTAATTTCCTTTCTCTTTCTTTTTGTCTATTCTCATTACAGAGGCCATTAGTCCCATTGTAGAGAGCGGTTCCCAATCTTTGGTCTATGCGGTCTTTACCACTTCGGTGAATGCTATTCCTGGCTCGGCAGTGTGTGCCTTCAATGTGGATGATATATTAGCTGCCTTCGATGGTGATTTTAAATCACAAAAAGATTCACAATCCCATTGGTTGCCCGTCGAACGAGAGCAAGTGCCCAAGCCTCGACCAGGACAGTGTGTAGACGATTCTCGTACCTTGTCCAGTATTGCAGTGAACTTTATCAAGAATCATCCCTTAATGGAAATGGCTGTGCCCTCCCAGCATGGTCGACCGTTGCTAACCAAAGTGAATTTACATCATCGTCTCACAGCTATAGCCGTAGATCCTCAGATCAGATCGTTGAGTGGCATTCACTATGATGTGATTTATAGTGGAACGGATGATGGCAAAGTAACCAAGTTCATCAACATGCTGACCACGCATCAGAATTCCAGTGCGGATCGCCTTAAGACAGTGGTTATATCTGAGATGCAAGTTCTACCGTTGGGCACTCCCATCCGCGAGTTTGTCATCTCTTCGAAGAAGAACACCTTGGTGGTGGTCAGTGATGGCAGTCTGGTTACTGTGCCTCTGCATCATTGCTCCTACATAGTAGACTGTCTGGGTTGTTTGAGTCTACAGGATCCAAATTGTGCCTGGGACTTGCAGACGCATGAGTGCAAGAATTTGGCCTCGAGTCAACATAAATTTGGCACTAAGACTTATCTTCAGAGTTTAAACACCACCAAAAAGGCGGCCGCATCGCTCTGTCCCAAAATACCTCGTGATCAGCCGGGAGCAGAGACCGTAAGCTTTGTTACTATGACTCCAACACCAACGGAAGAGCAGAAACTGCTTTATTCCAATGTGGGTGTCTTGAACGCGGCGGCACCCGGCAATCAACCCAGCCTGGAGCAGCAGCCTTCAGGTGGCGATGATTTTGGTTTAAATAAAATCACACTTACCTCCATGGATCCGGAACAGGAGATGCCGAATTTAAATGCAGATCCGCAGAAGTCCATTGCGAGTGTGGATGAAGTCCAAAAGGCAAGTGTGAGCAGTATCTCTCTGATGGTGGCTACGTTTATTACCTTTCTGGTGGGTGGAGTGGCGGGCATTGTGTGTGTTCAGTTAAGGAATCGCTATAAGGAGGAACGACTTGACGAGAGCCATCATAATCATTTTGGCAAGCCCATGTAAGTAGAAAGCAAAGCATAGTTGGTTGATTTCTTTTCGTTTATTCATTTTTTTTCCTCACAGTCCCTTTAAGCATCAGAATACCGGCAAGGATATCAATCTACTTATGGGCTCTAATCCGTATACTACAACCCAGAAAACACCAAATCTGGACTTGGAAAAGGATCGCAGTCATGAGTGTAAAAACTCCACAGAACATTTGGAAAAGGAGCTGCCCTGCAAGACCTCAACGCTGACCAAAGTGAAGCGAACCTATATCTGATGAGTCAGCCGGAAGCAGAGCCGCGCCTGCACACAAAATTAGTCGAATTTCTCTATTAAACCTAATTTTTCGTTGTTTATGTTGCTCTTAGTTGTGTAGTAACCACCAAGCCACCACCCGCCCCCTAACAATGGACATGGCAACAGTTTTGGTCAAGCGTTTGAAACGCCTTGAGTTGGTGGCAAAAACATATTGTTGTCTCTTAAGTATAATTTAATTCTGTGTATTTAGTTTAGTTAAATTTATGCAGCTGCTTTTAGGTGTATTCCCTCCCGACCCATTCCCCTCGAAAGTAAATTTTGGACCTTGATATTGGTAGCTCGGCAAAATTGTGTGCCCTCTGGATTACAAATATATATATATATATATATATATGCAATAAGTGCAAATATTAGAGCTAGACAAAATTTACATATCATATATCCAGCAAATATATGTTAACCCAGACGAAATCCCGAATAATTTCTCGAAAAAGTATTTTGTTAGACTGAAAATGCTAAGAAAAAAAAAGAAAATGGAAAAAAAACAAGCTCAATTAAGGAATTGAATATAGAATTACCTACATATGCATGTGTAACTAGACCTAAGTGAATGAACAAAACTTAAATGAGGCTGTTTGATAAGAACTGAGCCCCCTTAAACGCACATCATTTATATTAAGCAACAGCAGCCTTAAAGTTTAAACAAAAGTAGGCCTTAAATGTAAAGTTATCAGCTTAAGCATACAAAATAAATTTAATTTTATGTATTTTGCATTTGTGTAATTTTACGTTGTCTTCTTTTTTAAAACATAAGCTGTTGTCCGTCCCACTGACAAGATATTTTACGATGGCAAACAATTATATATAATCTAAATCTAATACAAAATATATTTTTATAAGCAGAAAAATATTTTTAAAAATTTACAAAACAACAAAAAAAAACAAAAATGGAAATTCTCATATTGTGATAGAGTTTATTGAAATTTTTAAATAATCATACATAAATAATATGGCGTTTTTTATGGGTTGAATAACAATGATAGATAAGACAAACACAAATGGGGAAAATTAAATGTAAATGTCGTGTATTAATGTCTATTGTTTGTACTGCCTATTAATAACCTATATACAATTTAATAAAGTCGTCTTTTATTCTAAAAATGAGTTCAAGTTTTATTTACTGTTAGGGTGGAAAAGATATCAGAGAGTTGATGGGACTTAAGAAGATTAGATACACCAGGCCCCAGGAATGCCCTTGCGACTGGATTTAATGTTGTTTTGAAAATAAGGAAATTATGTACTTATTCTACCTCAGTAAAATTGATATATGTGCAATACACATTGTGCATACATATTTTGCTTAGTTATTTACATTCCCATTCTCTAGCATTTGTGAAATTATTTTTTTACAAAGGTATTGGACATTGAAATTAAAAAAAATCCAAAGGCATATTTTATTTAAAACAATTTACTAACAAACAAAAATAATTAAATATATTTTCTTAGAAAATTGCTATATGTGCAAATTTTTAAATGTGAGGTACTTTTTTATTTTAAATGGAAACCTAACTTAAATGTAGTCTAGTGATATCATTAATATAAAATCGTGGTGCCCTTTATCGTTGGCAGTAAAACCAAACGCCGGGAAATGGAATTAGCTAAGTTTTGAAAAACACTCAAAAAATATTTATTCCCACACCTTAACAATGACTTTTAAAGCTGTTTTAAAGTGTCAGACTCCTTTACAGCGCCAAATTAACTGGCAGAAAAGATGACCTACAGATCCTCAATTGGATTTAGATCCGAAATGGATGCCGAACAATGTAACATCGAAATATTGAGGGACCTGAAATATGCCTTTGTCGCCGGGCATGTATATGGAAGCGTTTTCTTGCTGAAAAATACAATTGTCACCGTGGAACTAATCTTACTTTCCAGCACCTCCACATACATTTGTGCATTGATACGGCCAGGCCCCAAATCGAATTGACGACTTTATTTTAGTATTGAAGACATGGTTGTGCTTGTATCAGGTCGGTCGGGGATGTCGCAGATCTCTGCAACAGAGCTGTAATGTATTCATTACGTCCCGTATTTAATTGCTTTTCATTACTATAAACACAATTTTTTAGGTAATGCAAAAACAATTAATGATTACGATTTTTATACTCTGTACCAAAGGTACACAGAGTATATTAAGTTTGTGCAAAAGTATGTAACAGGAAGAAGGAATCATTTCCGACCCTATAAAGTATATATATTCTTGATCAGCATCAACAGCCCAGTCGATATAGCCATGTCCGTCTGTCCGTCTGTCTGTCCGTCTGTCCGTCCGTCTGTCCGTCCGTCCGTCCGTCCGTATGAACAAACAGATCTCGGAGATGGTAAGAGATAGAGGTTTGACATGTATTGGACAAATGCTTCTTATAGCTGCAGGCAGATCAAGTTTATTTTCAATTTTGGCCACGCCCCCTCCCGCCCCCGCAATTCGGAAAAAACGTTATATCTCCTACAGTTTTGAAGATAGACGATTCGTACCTTTTAGAGATAGTTAGTATTTAGCAAAATGTATAATTTTGCCGAAGAAATGATAAAGATCGGATGAGCGGTTCTCAAGTTATGACCAAAAATAAATTCCCGCCTCCCCCACCCCATCCCACGCGCTCACAACCAACACCGCATTTTTATTCAACAACGTGTGAGTGAAAGAGAGAGGGAGAGAGAGAGAAACTTAGAGATGAGCGCAGCAGAAACGTTGCACTCAGCTCCTGCTCTTGGTACAGAGTATGACATAGTCGGGCTTGACCGACTTTCTCACTTGTTTTATAATCGTAATTGTAAGGTGGAATTATGATTATTCAGTGAATATTCTAAAATTTAATTACTTTTACAATTACTTGGATAATTGTAACGGTAAAGGGTGAATATTCCAAAATTTAATTACTTTTACAATTACTTGGATAATTGTAACGGTAGAGGGTGATTATTGAGTAATTGTGCTTGAAATGTTGAATTATTTTGTATTTGTAGGTGAAAATTATGATTTTTTTACAAATCAAGTTTGGAAAACACCAAAGGGCATAGCAGAATAAGCATACAAACAATGTACAATTTTTGCAGTGTCATCGGGAATCATCTTCATAGTGAATACCAATAAAACATGTGAAAAGTTTTACAAATATATTTTATAATATTGAGCACACTGTAACTATTCAAACAGAATTGACAAAACATTTCCCCTTTTTCTCCTTTTTAAGTTGATTTACAGTGTGCCTAATATGTATAAAATATTAATGAAAAATACTAATTTAACGTTTAATTATATTTCACCATGAGGTACACTTGGGATGTGTTTGCAAAAATTATATGTTGTTAGGGACCTCTTGATGAAAAAACCAGCAAAAATCTGTCGGTATAGCAAAAGGCTAACACCGTAAAAGAATTATTTGAAAATTTCAATAATTTTTTTTTGGCCAAAGAAATGGCAATAAAAATGTGCAAAAATTATTTTTTGAATTGTGCTGTGGACACTTACAACATATATTAAACCCATCCAAATCGGTTTAGCGGTTCTTAAGATAAACGACTTTTTTGATTTATCTTTCCGCCCTCATAACTCTACTCGGTGTGGGGGCACTTTTTGTATGCTTATTCTGCTATGCCCTTTAATGGTTTGATGATCAAGGTAACAAAACCAAAACAAATAATAGCAATCATTTAATTCAATTATGGTCCTTCTTAATTTTTTTGTGTTGTAGCGAAAGCTGTGAAATATGCCTGTACACATAAAAATACAATGGACACAAAAGAACATATAGTCCCCAAGAATGAATTCTATTATTTCGACGAAACCGGTAGGGAAACAAAAATCTTTTTGCAATTCAATGACTTCTTATTTTTTTGTTTTATTTTAAAACCGATGGCTTGGCCAAATCAGAAATCAAAAAAATCAGAAACTTCTATAAACATAATTTATATTTTTAATAAATATTGTTTTAGATGGAGCCCAACTGTATATAAATATACACCTTTAAATGAGCACGGTTGTAAGTTTCAATTTGTACTGCCTCACTCTGGCGAGTGAGTTCTCTTTTATTAAGAATTATTCCTTATTTCTAACTGACATATTTATGACATAGACTGCGTTAACTTAATATGAGATTAAACTACGTGAGGGCCGAGTTGAACACCATGTTAAAGTATTAACACCAACCAACAGATAATGGTGTTGACGCTTCGCTGTGTGTAATAAAACACGATATTAAAGAACAGTTGGGAAGATATTTGCTTGATCCGTTGACAAATTTCGACATGCTTGAAAAATTTTCAATGCTTAAAGAGATTGCGATCAGGTATAACACGCCACCAACGTCGTCAGCCCCTGTTGAAAGAATGTTTTCATTTGCCAATATAATTAACGACTCAAGACGCCATGCCCTTTCCGATTTTTCTTTTGAAAAACTAGTGGTGATGAAGGCCAACATGAAATTCATGGATGATATAATATAAAATTGTTATTTTTTTCAAACAAAAATATGTAATATAAATAACACAGCCCAACAGTGATTTTGGTGCAGGTCTATTTTTAACAGATTATGTTAATATAGACTTCACTGAACAAAACTGTATCATTGGTTTTGTTCCATCAGCTCTTGTTTCCAAGATATCGCGGAAAAACCAAAAAGTCGACTTTTTGGCACTCTAGGATTTATGGAGGCCACACTAGGCATAATTATCTGAATTTATGAACTAATTGTGATAAAGCACATATCAATGCCAATTTTAAAAATCATAGCCGATATATTAGTACAGCGGAAAGTGTCTAAATTGGCCTCTAAAGACAGACATTTTTCGATTTATAGCATTGGGCTATTCACTGAATATTCGTTATTCCACCTTACAATTACGATTATAAAAAAATGGTAATCAGGAATTGTTTTCAGTTATGTGAAAATGGTAATGGTAATGGTAATGGTAATTCAAGTTTACAGCTCTGCTCTGCAATATATATTATGTCCATCTGGGCCGACTAGGTTAAACTATTTTTATCACTAAATATGACGGATTTGAATTCTGCGTGCCAAAAACTTGCACTTTTCATAAATGGCCATTCTTGTGATTTTGCTTACGGCGCGGATTAGGTACCTTGGACTGATTCTGAAGATGCAACTCCTTTCGGCAAATTTGCTGTATGCGTTGTTGACATATTGGTAGACTTAGCTCCGACTTAATTTGCGCGCAGCTCATCAATTTATTTGCTGCTAGAGTCCTTATGTGCCGCTTGGTGATCTCATTTACCTTGGGAATCACACCCTTGCGATTGTTTTGGCAATATTTTTCAGGACTGTTTAAAAAGTTTGATTAATGTGTTACCACGGCTGTTCCTTAAACTGCGTTTTCAACAATTTTTATATCAGCTTTATACATGATTTTGATTTCTATCTGATATTTAAGGGATAGTTCTTTTGTAAGAGGACTTTTTTTGCTAAAAAAAAGGGTTGTCACTGTAAATACACCTTATCGTTATGTTAACAATATTGCTTACACACCTGTTTTTATACCCTTGGAGAGGGTATATTAAAATTGTCCGGATGTTTGTAACGCAGAGAAGGAAGCATCTCCGACCACATAAAGTATATATATTCTTGATCAGCATGACGAGTTGAGTTGATATAGCCATGTCCGTCTGTCCGTCTGTCCGTCTGTCCGTCCGTCTGTCCGTCCGTCCGTCTGTTTCTATGCTATCTCCTCCGTCAGTTTTAAAGCAATCTTAACCAAACTTTGCACAAAGTCTTTTGGTATAAATACGCTGCACATTTGTCGGAACCGGCCGGATCGGATGACTATATCATATAGCTGTCATATGAACGATCGGTCGAAAAACTAGTTTTAGTGAGAAAAACTTTTTTGTTTTTAGTGATATCGCTCCCAACGCTCGTATTTATAAGTTTTTAATGATTTCACATAATTTCACTAAGGCTTGTCGAAATCGGACAACTATATAGTATAGCTGCCATACAAAAGTTAGGTCTGGAAAAAAGTCTCAGTGAGAAAAACTTTTTTGTTTTCAATGTTATCGCTCCCAACGCTCGTATTTATAAGTTTTCAATGATTTTACATAATTTCAACAAGATTTGTTGAAATCGGACCACTATATAATATAGCTGCCATACAAACTTCCAGGCATATATCAAGCTCCAAGGGTATATAAACTTCGGTCGAGCCGAAGTTAGCTGGCCTCTATTTTTCTCACTATAATTGCCATTTATGTTGACGCTACTGTTCTTTAAAGACAAATAACTCAATATGAACATTTATCAATTTTCTACAAAAAACTTCGATGTTTCGCTTGTTTCATATAACGAAACCACAGATTAGGAGGTAATTAGAAGTAAACACTTGGCAAAGCGTCATGATGAAAAATAGAAAGAATGTGAATTAAAAACCAATGAACCGTTATTGGATTAAAAGAAATAACAAAAGAACATTTTGCACATATATCAACTTTACTGAGGTACAACAAAAGCAAAGTAAAGTAGTCTAAGAATATAACCTGAACATTTACATACTAGGAAGAAGCGGGTAAATGCACTACAAAGTTGTGACCCTCTACAGTTCGGTCATATAAAAAAGAATCGAGGTTGTTTCACCTCCTTCAACCTAGCTTTCATGGATATTTTGGCTGGCCTCTTATCAGATACTGCCACTTTTCTCCTCTCACACCCATCTCGCTCGACAAAGTGGGTCTGCAGACTAGACAGCCAAAGCCAAAAAAAGACACGGACAATCGACGATGTTGACGGCAGAACTGTGCAGGTTCTGTTGCCTTTAATCTTATATAACACCATGGCTCAATACCTCTTCTTTCCGTACCTTGGGACGTGTGCAGCAATCAAAATGATTCCCAATAATTGTCAATAATTATATGGGCATTTCCATTCTGTCGTACCGTGACCGTCGTACACATTGAAATTGAAAAAAGTCAAAATATATCGAATTTCTAATTGTTTTTTTACTGTATAGTATAGCTCTCAGCAAGCACTTTAATTAGTGTTAAAGTGTATAGCAAGTGAAATTCGGTTTCCAAAATAATGACAAAATTGGAAGCTATTCGAACGTGACAAAAACAGAAGTGGTTTTGGGGAGCAGCTATATAAAGACAACTTTTAGCAAAACCTAACACTATAACTAAGCCCAAAAAGTTTTAATATCTTATGAAGGAATTGTTCTTTGAAATGTATAATGTTTGATTTAAAAATCCTAAGTACAGACAAAATATTTATCTCTGTCGGTCGACACATGTCGAACGTGACATTTTTTCCATCATCACATTTATGTTATTTCTTGCATTGGTATAGTTTCTCATAGTTTCTTACGCATTCTTGTATAGCCCTTTTTACCACCAGAAAGATTTTAGATAGCGAAAGTACATGTGATCTATGGCCACTTTTTTCCAAAAAATTGAGTAAATTTAATGTAATAAGAAAATTCGCTCTAGTCGCTAGGCCGTTAAACCGAATATATCCAATTGGGTTATCAGTAAATGTAAGATAAACATACATTTTTTAAATTTGATTGTTTCCCTATGAAAAATCGATCAAATATAGTGTTTTTAACCACTCTTATTTTTTTTGCCCAGGTGGACCTTTTTTGGGAAATGCCCATATGGGCTCAAAGGTCGGAGGGATGTCGTTGGTTAAATTTGCCATATTCTGTGAATATTTACAAAAATTGAAAGAGGACTCCAATTCGAGATGCTCTAAAAAGATAAAATAAATTGTTTCAGATCTTTCTTATTCTATAAAACTGGATCCGCTTTTCCATAAAAAAAAACACCATGTGGTAAACAAATAAAAATAAATTAAAACGTTTGTTTTTAGAATAGTGGTTGAATCCTCGTAATTATTGAAGACTCGTACTGTTTGAAACCTCGCATTGGTTAAATCTTACACAGAAAAAAATGGAGGCCAGCTAACTTCGGCTCGACCGAAGTTTATATACCCTTGGAGCTTGATATATGCCTGACAGTATGTATAGCAGCTATACTATAGAGTTGTCCGATTTCGACAATCTTTTTGAAATTATGTAAAATCATTAAAAACTTATTAATACGAGCGTTAGGAGCTATAACATTGAAAACAAAAAAGTTTTTCTCACTAGGACTTTTTTTCAGACCTAACTTTTGTATGGCAGCTATACTATATAGTTGTCCGATTTCGACAAGCCTTGATGAAATTATGTGAAATCATTAAAAACTTATAAATACGAGCGTTGGGAGCGATAGCACTGAAAACAAAAAAGTTTTTCTCACTAAAACTAGTTTTTCGACCGATCGTTCCTATGGCAGCTATATGCTATAGTCATATATATACTTTATGTGGTCGAAGATGTCGAGGATTATCATTTTAGTCCATTTGGACTAGATAGATTTAATATCGAATAAAGGATACAGGGTTGTGCCGCTGGCATTATTTTCGTCAATTAGCATTAATAATTGGTAATGCCAATTGATAATGCTTTATTTTAATTGGCATTAAGTCTGGCAAGGCAAATTCAAAATTTTTTAATTGGCATTATAAATTTCGATTCTAATTAAAATATTTTGAATTGGCATTAAAATGAAATAATTTTATTTAAAAATTCTCAATTGAAATTTAAATAAAATAATTTTAATTCAAAATTTTTCAATTGGCATTGAAATGAAATAATTCTAATTCAAATTTTTCAATTGGCATTAAATTTTTATTCAAAATTTTCAATTGGAATTGAATTGAATGTCAAAACGCGTTTAACACCATTGAGTGACACAACGAGTAGTGAATTTTGTTGTGAAATAAATATGACTTCTCGATGTCGATTCCGGCGATAGCATTAAGGCCAGCGAAGCTAGCACAAGTTCAACTGATGTCCCGATTGAAGAGAAAACGAAGCCTCTAATCTTGGGCGGTAAATACTTCGCAGTGTTGGAAGTGGTAAGTAAAGTACCAAATACTGGGGAAGAGTGTTGTTTTTTGTTTTTTTAATTTATTATGTTCACCCTAAAAGTAATCGTTTAAGATGGTATCAGTTATATTTTTTATCGGCGTCCACCCTAGTGTACATATGTACCAGATTAAGTTTGCATAAGATATGGAAAATTCCTCCTCCTTCTTCTTCTAACCGCGAAAATCTGTCAGAGCGATAATTTTTAAGTTTGAACCTAGTGTATTATACTAATACTAATACTATTAGTATACTAAGTTAGGCCCAATATCTGTCTATGCTGTATACCTAAATAAGATCCAAGCAAAAACACCGAGGATATGCAAGTGCGTCTCCTTTTTTCGAATAAATTTTAAAATAGAAGGCAGGCCTACCAACAAAGGTTAATTCAAAGTTATGAGAAGCATGTCAGGCCGCACGAAAATAAATTCAGTCGAAAAAGTAAACTCAATGTTACCTTAGGAAATCAAAGCCATGGGAACCACATTACTTGATACAGGGTAGTTAAAATATCTATATCGATGTTTTTGACGATAGTAATAAAATAAAATAGAGAATTTGATTTACAAAACACAAGTAACGTTTTTTTTACCAGAACGTTTGGTAAAATCGTTAAACAGAAATTTTAGGTCGACGCTTTGAGTTATGTGCTCATCCGTCATTCGGCTTCTGGTACGGTGGCTTCTTCAACGGTAAATGCAAATTCAGCTCCAATATTTTATTCCCCTGTCCTGGTTTTTGTTACGATAGCATGGCAGTATTGTGATCAGCGATGAGCGATCCTTCGATAAATACTTCTTCCGATGGTAATCAATTAATACAAAATTAAAATAATAAAATGGAGTTTGTAGCCTTTATAACTTTTCGGTATCAATACAATACAAACGAGAAAGGCAAGGCTAACTTCGTCTGTGCCGAAGTTTTGATACACCTGAAAGCGCTTGTCTTCGCAGATCAGCTTAAAAACATTTAATATTACCCATGACCGTGATTGAGAGCGGTAATTTTTAGAAAAAAAAACGGGTTTTTTGACTGAAACCCATTTTTCGACCGATCATTTGTATGGCTGCTACAAGAAGTAGCTATCCGATCTGGGCGGTTCCGACATAAAAGCAGCGTACAGACAAAAGAAGAATCTGTGTAAAGTTTCAGCTCGCTAGCTTTAAAACTGAGGGACTAGTTCGCGTAGAAACAGACAGACGGATAGACGGACGGACAAAGCTTAATCGACTCAGCTTTACTTTATGTGGTCGGAGATGATTCCTTCTATGCCTTGCAAACTTCTGGTCAAAATTATAATACACTTGTTAAAGGTATAAAAAGAATATCTAATATGTACAGATTCCGGATACTAGAATAATTTATATGATACAGAGAAGTAGTTGCATCTTTTTACTCAAAATCTCCAACTTGATATGGCCTCATTTCAATGATTTTGTCTTTTTTTGTTTTAAATTTAAATTGCGTTGTTTTCCCGTCCCGTGAGCTTTACACAGCATGATCACGGTTTTGGCACAACTTGACCATAAGAAAGATAAGACTATTAAGTGTGACTGATTAACTTTAAAAAAAATTTGCGTTTGGCGGCCTAACTAATGTAAACACTTTACAGCACTAGTTCTAAATGCCAAAACAGCTGTTGTCTGGCTGTTAACTCCCAAATTATTGATCTGGCAATGCCGTACCCATTGCTGCCTCAGAAGGCACATTTTTCGGCAAAATTATTATTTAACACTTTTTAACAGATATCTAACTTAAACATGAACAGCATTGGTGATGATTGCAACGAGCTGAAAAAGCAGTACGATGCCTGTTTTAATAGCTGGTTTTCCGAACGCTTCCTCAAAGGACAAACGGACGATTCGGTGTGTGCGCCAATTTTCCGGGTTTATCAGGAGTGCGTCAAGGTAATAATAAAATGAAATATCTTTGATATGATAACAGACTTCACCTTTGATTTCAGCGCGCCATGCGTGAGCAAAAAATTGAATTACGTGAAATTGAGACGGATTACACGACCGGCACAGAAAATGACAACAGCCAAAACTCCAGTTCCAAATCCAATAAGAGTTGACCTCTGACCCCAAGAGAAGGCCATAATGATAAGACAATAAGTCAAGAATGGCTACAACATGATCTGCGCCGGCACAAAAGCTCCAAGACAGTCTAGCAGGGAAATGATTGGGAGTGTACCAAATGCAGTGAGGGGACAGCAAAACCAGAAAAGGCGTTTACAAGTTGCATAATTCCTATAAATCCAAATAATATCCATTTAAATTATATATATTGTAGATAATTTTATTTTATTTAAATCTTAAGTTCAAAAACGAAAACTGCTTTAGTTGAATTTTTAATTTAAAAATGTATTAAATATTTAATTACATGATGACAATTAAAAGCATAATACTTTACGAAGGCATTTTAATTGCGAAACGTTACCAAATGAGGGACTCGGTTCAAGGTTCTGTTGAGGGTTCAGAAGACATTCCTAAAGTTCGAGAATTTTCCCAGCTTCTCGTTCAGCCTTTCCCAATATTATTCTCATCTCTTTTTAAAGATTTCCTATATCTGGCACATACCTAAGATTCTTCTTCATGACCTCTTTTCTTATCATTTAGAAAACAAACATGTAGGTCCACAGTGAATCCCACATTGGGGGGAAGAACTTTTACTGATAAGACCCTCAAACCTCTCAACTCACATAAAAAGTCTCATAGAAAGCCAGGCTAATCATCAGTTTCTAGTTAATCCTCCCTCAAGATGCAGTGGCCTTACCTTTTAGCGATGCTTTTGGTTTGCATCATTTCCGTGGCGGCCAAGAACCATGAGGAATGGGGCGATAAACAAAAACCCTGGGAATATCAACGCCCACCAAAAAATCCATTTATCTAATCTTAATAAAAAGTAATAAAATTGTCAATTGAACAGGATTTCGTTTCATATTCCAATCAAGTCAGACATGGACTTAAGAACTATGACAAACGACTGAAAACCCGGCAATATTAAATCGTTTTCAAGTCTAAATGCCAAATTTAAGGGGGAACAAAACTTAAACATCTACACAACTGTTGACTTAGGATTAAGTTTGGAACGGACATCCATCCAGACTTTACTTGCTGTCCGTTGTGAATTTGGACAGCTTCTCCAGCAAGCCAATGTAGGAGGTATGCTCATGGGCAGTGGCCAAATCCGAGAGCTTCTCCACAAACTCATTGCTCACACCCTTCTCTTCCAGCAGATTCATCAGCAGATCATAAAGATAACCATCCAGCACATCACCAGCCACAGCATAGATCTTATCATTCCATTCACCCTCGTAAATGGACATTTCATCAATGGAAAAGACATCGTTGTATTCGCCCTCCTGGGCTTCACCCTCCAAATAAGAGCAGGTGAAGGACAAAGTGCTAGCACCTTTAATAATGTCCACCTCGAATTGAGGTTTGCTGCGCATCTCACCCAAATCGGGCTTATCGGCATTGGGATTGATCTCAGGCTCAGATTCACTGTCTACCGTGTGATTGACATTGAACGAAATGACCACTTTCTCCTTATCTGTTTGCTTGGTCAGCTCCACATCGGCCCCAGTCAACTTCACGCTGAAGCCGTCCAGAGAGCTGGGCACAGTCTTGCCCTTTTGGACCTTACGCTCCGCCAAGATCTCATCGGTAAGGAACTCGACCAACTCACGTTCGCCTAAAAGAGCCAATTTTATCAGTTAAATGTTCAAGTTTAAGATGAATTAAAGATAAGTCTTACCTTTGGTATGCACATTGCATCCGCAGGTGCAATTAAGGCTGGGCTTGTGAACATTCAAGACGGAGCCACCGCCGTTGCTTCCGGCCGGCGTTTTGGTCATGTGCCACAAGCTGCGTGTAAAATCACGCTTACCCAAAGCCCCAGTGGCTGTGCTGGCCAGGTGGGCAAAACGCAAAGTAGCTGTTTTCAAACTATTCATTTTGTTATATAATTTGGAATAAATTGCTTAATTTCTTGTAGCAAAGCGAAAAACGTGCAGCCTGAGTTGCAACTTGCCAAGGGGTATTGCCAGATCAAAATTATTCAGGAATGTTCTCTGTTGTTAACAGTCGGAAACGTGCTGTTACAAACCAAGGCAGTGTTGTAAAGTGATCATATTGAAAGGAACGTCGCGCCCAGTTGAACTATTTTTTACTATTTGTCATGAATTTTTCTGATTTTTCTGTTTGAAAATGCTCTGCTATTTCTTGGTTTTTTGTTAGAGCAGAGCAGTAGCCTGAGCACAAAATCAAATCTGAAACAATATTATTGTCAATTTTGTCAATAGCACATAAAAAACTACTCAAAATACTCGGAGCCATCGGAGCAAAGCAAGCACAGAGCTTCTAGAGCTGCGCAATCTGCTTCCAATGGTGCTCCGTATAGCTGCTCCCGTAGTAGTATCAAATTCATTCCTAGAAAAACAAACGTGATTATTACTTTTTAGTACATATATTTTATAAAATTTTCTATAATTCAACCATGATAACTAGAGGCCTTTGTAATTGTCTTACCTTACCTCAGAAAACTCTAGAAAAATTCCCATTGATAGATGTTGAATTATGATGAATTTTCATGCGAATTTTTAAATTTTAATTTCCCGCGATTTTTTTAAAAAAAATTCTTTTTTCAAAATATTAATTTACAGAAGGAGGATGTTTACGAGGAGGATGACAGGCCCTTCTTTTGGGGAGACCAATTAAAAAAAATAGAGGCAAGCTAACTTCGGCTCGACCGAAGTTTATATACCCTTGGAGCTTGATATGTGGCTGACAGTTTGTATGGCAGCTATACTATATAGTAGTGCGATTTCGACAAATCTTGTTCAAATTATGTAAAATCATTGAAAACTTATAAATACGAGCGTTGGGAGCGATAACATTGAAAGCAAAAAAGTTTTCTCACTAGGACTATTTTTCAGACCTAATTTTTGTATGGCAGCTATACTATATAGTTGTCCGATTTTGACAAGGCTTGGTGAAATTATGTGAAATCATTAAAAACTTATAAATACAAGCGTTGGGAGCGATAGCATTGAAAACAAAAAAGTTTTTCTCACAAAAACTAGTTTTTCAACCGATCGTTCCTATGGCAGCTATATGCTATAGTCATCCGATCCGGCCGGTTCCGACAAATGTGCAGCGTATTTGTACCAAAAGACTTCATGCTAAGTTTGGTTAAGATTGCTTTAAAACTGACAGAGGAGATAGCATAGAAACAGACGGACAGACGGACGGACGGACAGACGGACATGGCTATATCAACTCAGCTCGTCATGCTGATCAAGAATATATATACTTTATGTAGTCGGAGATGCTTCCTTATGTGCGTTACAAACATCCGGACAATTTCAATATACCCTCTCCAAGGGTATAAAAAACGCATTTTTGGGGCTTGCGTAGAATAGGCCTCCTGGGGAAACCGCGTTAAAAAAAACGCGCCTTGAATTTTACCTCGATAGCTGGCGTGGAAAAGAGTTCATAACAGAATTTTTGGAGAAAGCTACATAATATCAGCTTGGAATGTGGTAAAACTACACGCTCTTCTGCTGATGTCTGAAAACAAACGATTAAAATAGAGATAACCAAAAGAGAAGTCTTATTCGTTTCGCTTTTGCATTTCCTTTACTGTTTTGAACTCGGAAAACATGAGAAGCATAAAACTAATTTTTTGTTTGGGGTAAAAAGTACCTTTAGATAATGTGTACAATGTACATATATCTTCAGTATCGATTCATTCATTATGAAAAGGTAATGCTTTTTTGGAAGGTAATTGAAATCCCTATCATTTATTCATACACCACTTCAAAATCCAGTGCTTGACTTTGGCGCTATAAAGGCATTTAACAACAACTTTGCTTTAAACTTTTCATTTAAAAAAAAAAGCTAGACTTTAAGGTTGATTTTCACCAAGGAATAAATTGTTTGAAATTTATTTTATTGCTAGTCATCAAAGACTTATCTATTGAAAATACAACGCCACATAATTCATTAAAATCCGTTAAAGAATATAGAAGTTATGGGCGTTTAAGTTGAAAATGGAAGGTTTCAAGTTCATGCAAATTGATTTAGTTTGATTGTTTTTTGTTCGACGTAGTAGGCATGTTAACATTCAAAGTTTAAAGTTCTCCAAGCTTGGATATGTCTTTTCGCACCTGGTCAACCCATCTTAGTGTACCAGTTCTTTCGCATTCTTCTTGTAGACCATTTTTGCTGGAGCTTGTTCGTCCATTGGGTAACATTTCCTTGACGCTGTTGCTTTATGCGCCTGACTAGACTAGAATCCTCATAGAGCTCATACAGTTTGTCATTATATCAATTGCAAAGGTCCATAAATCCTTCGTCAATCGCCGCCTCATCCTTTGATGTTGTTAAACTAGAATCAACTACAAGCTTTTCGACTACTCAATTGGTACCGTAAGCCTCTCTGCCCGTCTGCCTTAATCCTGGCAATCCTCCATCATTCACATGTTCTTTTAATACAAGTTTGACAAAGTTATATGATTGATATGATACTTAAAGAGGTTACTAAAACAGTAACTGAGAGAAAATTTTTCTCTTTCTAAAAATAAAGTCTAAATAAACAAAACTTTAAAGCTAAGTACACACAGGCAAATATTGAATCTCATTTTTTGTCCAAATTATTTGCCTATGAGAACTAAGCTTGACGCATTTGCAGTTTTTTTGCTTCTTTATCTGGTTTTTTCTTTATCTCGTTTACAAGTTGATACAAAATGCTTTTTATCAATTTTAAATATTTTCAAACATCTTAAGAGCGTTAAAACAAATTTCCTTTGGGCTTGACCTCCGATCCAATTGCTTAATCGAATCGGAGGTCTTGTGACAGTTAAGACCCATTGTTTTCCATATCCAAACCATTTTCTAATTTGTAGTTTTTTTATACACAAAGAATTTGCTCTCGATTAACGCCCACTAGGATTCCTAATCCGTCTACTCCTCGTCGATGGTCTGGACTTGTTGTTGTTGCTGCTGCTGCTGTTGTTGCTTGTGGTGTCCACGCTGGTTGCGATTGCGCTGATTGCGATTGTCGCGTCGCTGACCGCCCCAATTGCCACCCTGGTTGTTCTGGTTGCGGTTATAGCCGCGATCGCCGCGATTACCCATGTTGCCGCGCTGGAAGAAGTTGCCCTGCTTCATGTCAAACACCTTCTCGTTGACATCCACCAGATTGGTGACCTTGTCCACGAATTGCATGGCCAAGGCCTGCAGGCGGGAAGGCTCCGATCGATGCATGACCACAGTTTCGGACGGATCGTCCAGACTGGCCATCAACTCCTCATTGATGATCATTTTGCTGATAATGGAGTGCACCTTGGGCACGGGCAGCTCGTACATCTGGGCCAGCGAGGGTATGCTGATGGAGGTGTAGACATTGGAGTAGGTGAAGAGGTAAGTGCGCAGCGATTCCTCTTTGATGAATTTGACCAACATGTCGCGCACTCGATCGGACTCGTAGAACAGATCCCACACTTTGGTGTTCATCTTTTTGTTGACAATGAAATTGGCACAGGCCTGCCAATTGCCACAGCGCATGGCCTTGGCGGCAGCCACCACATGCTCACGCATGGACTCGGGCGGGCCCACCAGCGATTGGCGTTCCGAGGAGCGCAACTGCTGATAGAAGGTCTTGCTGATCATGCGACGGCGTGCATCAAACTCATGGGCCGCTATGTAGGGTATCTCCAGCAGCATGGCTGACACCAAATAGACACATTCCAGCAGCTCCAGGTTGATGTGCATATGGAATGGCATTTGACGCTGCTTCTCGATTTTCTCCTGCTCGGCAGAACGCTCATGTTGACGCTGGGGCAGCAAACCCTGGGCCAGCAGTTCCTTGGGCTTGCCAGTGACCATCAAATCCACCAAACAGTGATGGGCATCCTTCACATTCTCCTGACGGAAGGCACACAAACCTAGATTGGCCATCATGCGATTGTATAGAATACGCGTGGAAGGATCAGCGGCATCAATGTTGTCCTGCAGATGGGACATCAAAACCAAATCGCGAGCCTGGAACCAATTGTCGTGCATGGCATGATGATAAATGTGGGCCAAAATGGCACGTGTGCGTATGCGATCGGTGTCATCTTTGGCATAGATGAACTTGCACAGGCGATCCATGACATCCACCGAGGTGGTGGTGCTTGAGGGCAGCTCTCCACGCTTCTTCTTCAAGACTTCCGGATCAAATTTGTAATACAAATGCTCGATTTTCCGCAAATATATGCGGCATCTCTCATTGTTTGAACCCGTGGACTCAAAGTATTGCAAAACCAGTTCAATGGTCTTGACCACATTCACCTCATCCTTCAAACGGGACACATAATCGTTTGAGTGGGGATCACACTCCTTTAGCAGCTTCGTAAACTCATCATCCAGACGCTCCACCGCAGCCAAAGGGCAGCCTCTGATGAAGAACGGAGCTGCAGCATACTCCTCATGCTCCTCGGCCACACTCTCACTCATTTGAATATCCGGATTGGCCAGCAGCAGCTTCAACATGCTTTGCATCACCTCCAACAGCAGAGCCCAATGCTCCAGTTTCATGGGTTCCGAAATCTTTTGATTGTAGTCATAAATGGCCGAGATGATGTTGAAAAGGATCTTCACAGCCACAGGCGTGCCCAGATTATGCTGCTCCGATATGTCCCTCAACTCGAACAGCAAATCAATTTGCAAACGTCGATCTGTGCGCTTCTTGCCTCTGGCCGACATAATCTCTACCAGTTTGGCCAGAACCAGGGGAATATCGATTTCCGCATCTTTCTCAAACATTTTGGGCTTCTCCACCACATGACCCTTGACCACGGTTTCCCATTCACCATCCTCATCGTCTTCGGCACGCTTGCGTACCTTCAACTTCTGCTCCTTACGCTTATCCTTTTTCTTATCATCATCCTTTTCCTCCTTGTCGGTGGTTCTCTTGAGGAAACGCTCACGCATGTTTTGGTACTGATTCTCATCCTCGGAGGATTCAGTTTCCGTTTCCGTATCTGAGTCCCAGTCAATGGAATCATCCGAATCGTCCTCCTCCGCCTGCAAGGGCTTGGTTGGCACCGTTTTGGGCAACTTGGCCACCGCCTCAGTCGGCACGCGCTTGCCACCCACATCACTGTCATCGTCCGCCTCGCCCGCATCACTGGCATGAGCCTCCTCGTCCTCAGCTTCGCTCTCCTGGTCGGGAGCTTCACGAAAACGGGTAAGATCATCCTCAAAGTCCTTGATGTACTTGCGTACCTTTTGTCGCAAGGTGCCCAAACTCTTGGAGTTGTTCTTGGACAGATTTTTACGTCCCTCGCGATCTTCCCACACCTCATTGATAAAGTCCTCTAGTTCGGCCAGGCAACGTATGTAGAAGCGAGGCGTGATGCCATTCTCCTCCTTGGAAATGACTGGCAAAGCCTTCTGATAGGCTCGGGTCAAATCCTCAAAGCTGGACAAGGTATTGGGAATATCCTTGATCTTCTTGTGGTTGCGTATGGTCTTGATAATGCCCGTGAGATTCTCGTAGCGCTTCTCTTTGGTGGAGCGAACCACACGCTTGACCTCCTCCTCATCATCGCTGAATTGCTGTGGGGAGGAAATTCAGTAATTAGATGGAGACGCCTGCTCTCTGGATAAAGCTACTTACAAAGGCGGTGGCCTTGGCGAAGTTGGGCGCCTGAGTCTCCTCATCGCTGGACTCGGATTCCGAGTCGGAACCGTTGGCAAAGAAACGTGACATAGTTGTTGTTCACTAGCGAACTCCGTTTGTTTGCACCTGGGGAAAATGACAAGGAAATATTAACAATCTAAAACTGGCGACTATTTTTATTTTGGTTGAGGTTATGTTCAATGCGGCCAACATGGCGTTTTTTGCACCAGATTTCACCGACTCTATTAGCCAGCATTTACATGAATATGATGAGCCACACTCTTCTCTTATTTGGCCAAATGGTTTTCTTTCATTGAAACTCAGCGAATTGTTTAATAACTTACTATATTTAGTAGCTAAATCAAACGATGTTAATATGCACAAGGCAACATCAGAAAAAGAGAAGTCCAGAGTTGTCATCCAACGCAGATATCTTAAATAACCTAATTACACGACGTAGAGAGCAGGGTTGTTGCATGTCTATCGATAGATTCTGTTTCATACTAACCAACACTGTGTCATTGTTTACATTTGGCCAAATTGCATATAAATTTTATTATAAAAAATGTCTGAAGACAACAGTCAAGGCCGGGACTACACCCTGGAAGCTGACTCCGAGTTACGCTTTGAGATTGAACATAAAGATGCCAAAGTTCTGGTCACGGTAAGTGCTTACAACAATCCTAATCCAGGTCACCAACTCCAATCATTTCTAGCTTGTCAATGGCTTTGCCGAGCTCTTTGGCACCGAGCTGGTCAAGAAAAAGAAGTATGAGTTCGGCATGGGTGCCAAGGTGGCTATTTTCACCTACCAAGGCTGTGTTTTGCATGTGACTGGTAAAATGGATGTCTGCTACGTATCCAAGGAGACTCCAATGGTGCAGTATGCCAACTGTCATGCAGCCCTCGAACAGTTCCGTACGGAAGCGGAGGAGAGAAACAAGCTGGGTCCTGTGGCCATGGTAGTTGGCCCCATGGATGTGGGCAAGAGCACGCTGTGTCGCATATTGCTTAATTATGCAGTGAGAGTGGGAAGGCGACCGCTCTATGCAGACATAGATGTAGGACAGGGTGCCATAGCCATTCCGGGAAGTATAGGCACCATTCTGATAGAGAGACCCGCCAGCATCGAGGAGGGATTTCCGAAGACGGCTCCTTTAGTCTACCATTTTGGCCATAAGTCGCCTAGTGGCAACAATGTGCTTTACAATGCGGCTGTCTCCAAAATGGCAGAGGTCACTCTACAGTCGCTGAGTGGGAATAAACGGAGTAAGTCAAACGATTGTTGTCTCTTCATTCCTTTGCAACTCTCTTCCTGTTTGCAGCCAAATCCTCTGGCATCATAGTGAACACCTGTGGCTGGGTCAAGGACTCGGGCTATAACCATTTGTTGCATGCGGCTCGTGTGTATGGAGCTAAGGCGATTTTTGTCCTAGATCAGGAGCGGCTCTACAATGAACTGCTACGAGATGTGCCCCAGAGTGTTCATGTGGTCCTGTTGCCCAAGTCAGGTGGGGTGGTCGAACGCAGCAAGAAGATGCGTCTTGAGTCCAGGGATCAGCGCATCAAGGAATATTTCTATGGCAATGTTCGAGCTCCGTTTTATCCCTTCTCGTTTGAGGTGAAATTCCAGGATCTGCGTTTGTATAAGATTGGAGCACCACCCTTGCCGGATTCCTGCATGCCCATTGGCATGAAGGCAGAGGACAATAAGAAAAAAGTGGTGGCTGTTACACCCACTCCGGCTTTACTTCATCATATTCTGGCCCTGACTTTTGCAAAATCCGTGGAAGATGATGTAATTGGCACCAATATAGCCGGCTTTTGCTGCGTGTAAGCAGGATAAATTAATTTCCAAAAATTAGTTTATTTTTTAATTTTACAATTATATTGCAGGACGGAAGTCGACATGGAGCGACAGGCGGTGATGCTGCTCTCACCCCAACCCAGACCGTTGCCACCAAATGCCTTGCTGTTGTGGTCAGAGCTACAATTTATGGACAATCATTCGTAGATTTAGTTTTATTATTGTATGCATTTCGAAATTCGTTATTAATAAATGTAGTTCTTATAACGCTCCGATAACAGTCCTATCGATAGTTGGAAATGGGGTAGTGTTGAGTAACGGAATGCAGCTATCAACAGCTGGCTGGCCGGTTTTATAACAAATCTTTTTTAGTTAGAGTAAGTTAAATTATTCTAAAAAATACGTATGGCTTGAAGTGATTTTTTTTCCATTAAACGTGCAATATGTAAAGGCATTTCCTGTTGCAACATTTGCCAATTTCTCTGTAAAGGTGCCGGTTGCTTAAATGCAGGAAGTTGCACTGCGAGAAATTAGCAGCTACTTTTATATTAGGTCAGAAAATATGCGTCAATGTTAGTTTAAGCCAGAGTTCCCCAGAGATAGTCCCTGGGGCACGAACATGCTTGTCAATTTCAACCAAATGCTTGCCGAAGCCTACAGAAACATGCCAACCAATTGAAAATGACTTCGATATTGGGCGTGATCGGTTTCCTATATCTTCCTCTAAATTAAACCCATTTTCATTTTTAATATTCCAAGTTTTAATATTAACCATAACAATGATCTTACATTTTCAGCTTGCCCTAATCATGTCGCTTATGTTCCAAACTGTGACTAGACTGATTCGGTCCCGAATCCTTGCGTCTGCCAGCCCTTTGCGTCACTATGCCGCCAAGGCGTCCGACCCGAGTGAAGGTGAAGAAGTTCTTGTTGAGTATTTGGAGGGTGCACAGGAAGGAATCACTGTATTGGGTCTTAATCGCCCTGCAGCCAAAAATGCTTTTAGCCGTGGTCTGGTAGATACTTTCGGTGAAATTCTGCAGGATCTAAAACGAGACAATAATTCAAGGGTCGTGGTGCTACGCAGTCTTACTCCGGGCATATTCTGTGCTGGTGCTGACTTGAAGGAACGCAAAGGTAACACTTAGAGACCTAAAAATTTCTTTTTATTAAATTTCTTTTCCTCCTCTCACAGGCATGTCCACCGAGGAGACCAAAGAATTTGTGACCAAGCTGCGCAGTCTCCTTGTGAGCATTGAACAGTTGCCCATGCCCGTGATTGCTGCCCTTGATGGAGCTGCACTGGGTGGAGGCTTGGAAATGGCTCTGGCCTGTGATATACGCACGGCCGCCTCCAATACTAAAATGGGCTTGGTAGAGACACGTTTAGCTATTATACCGGGAGCTGGTGGAACTCAACGATTGCCTCGCATACTCTCGCCCGCCTTAGCCAAGGAACTGATCTTTACTGCACGCGTGCTAAATGGCACCGAGGCCAAGGAATTGGGTCTTGTAAATCATGTGGTGGAGCAAAATGAGCAAAAAGATGCAGCATATAAGCAAGCTATTAAATTGGCTGAGGAAATTCTACCCAACGGTCCAGTGGGTGTCCGTATGGCTAAGCTAGCGATTGACAAAGGGATGCAAGTGGATCTAAGTACAGGCTATTCCATTGAGCAGGTTTGCTATGATCAGGTGATACCCACCAAGGATCGTCTCGAAGGCTTGGCCGCCTTTGCAGAAAAACGCAAACCAATCTACAAGGGAGAATGAACTAATTCAGCGGAGTCGAAGCTCGAAAAGTGCATTTATTAAATAATATTCATAATTGTTATGTTTGGAGAGGTATAAACAATATAATTGAAGCTGCCAAATAACTTTTAATTGTTTGTTTTGTCGTGGCGTTAGTCACTGTCTCTGGATAATTACTGCAATTAGATGCAACTATGCCAGTTTTGCATTGTATTTTCTAGCATGCAAAATTTGCCTTCATCATGTAGTGAGCTCAACTATGCGGAAATTGTACAATTTCTTTAGAATATGTCAAGCTGAAACTTGGGTGAGATCATTTAGAAAGTGGCAATTGGTTAATACGTGTTTGTACATACATATATATGTATGTCTAAAGCATTCCTTTGTTCCATTTATACACTTAATTGTTCAGGGTGCAGTGAAAACACTGAAATGTATGCCAAATTTAAAAATAACTGCCAGGTGATCTTCAAGTGTATATTTCGAATGTGGGACAATTCTTATTAAATTTAGTTATGGAACATATTTTAACTGTAACGTTTTATTTAAAAGAGATATGTTAATTTTTGTTCGAAATGAATACACTTCTTTGCGGTTTATCTCAGCCTCGAAATGTTCTGTTTTTTTGCTTAATGAATTATAGACGATTATAACACAGCCAAGAACCTATATATAGATTAGACAACATGAATTAAATACCAAACTTAATTTTATTAGGTATTATGTCTAATGTTGTCGAATTTGAATCATTGCCATCAATTAAATGTTTAATTAAAAAAAAAATTATTTATTAAAATGTATTTCGTTTCCATGCTTCATGAATTCAAAGAATGTATTCTAATATTAAACATTCGTTAAACAACTCCTCACCTTTCAAATTAGTCATGCATTCATGTCTTGAATATTGCATTTTCTAAGTCCTGAAAATTCTTTGATTTGTATTGTTTCTCAATCTTAATATAACCTAAGCAAGGGATCAATTTTCATTGCTTTATTAAGAATATGTAAAGATATTTGTAGGTACTTGTTTTACTTTTTACTTGTTTACATGAATATTAATATTTTAAAGCAAGGCTGCAAACCGGTCCGAGCCCGAACTCCTTAGAACCGGTTCGGTTCGGGTTTTTGGTGTTATAAAGTTTTTTTTTGTTAATTTGCTCTTCTTATTTTTACGCTTGGACAGCGTACTTTTTTCCTTTTCTTCAAAATCCATTTGATATGGATGGCGACTACTTCCACTAGACTCCTCGTCATCGGACCTCTGTCTTTTAAAAAGCAGCATCAGTACTTAATTCAATCGAGCTTTTTAAAGCACCATCAAAAACTCCTTCTAAATATTCTAAAAAATTTCTTTCTCTGTTGCGGTACAACTCTTTATCGCGACCAGCATTCTTTCTGAGAGAAACATATTGATCATAAAGTGTTCTCAAGCTTCTGCACACATTTCTTGCTAGTTTCATGGTGAGCCCAAGTGATTTCAAAACACCTTCAATTTGAAGGAAAGACAGGGGTTTAGCTGTCCCTTAATGTGTATTTGTTTCCTCTTATATTATACAGAAGAACTGCCAAGAAATTTTTTCTATATGGTAGCTTTGCTGTAATCCAGCTCTGCCCGCAACGCGCCAATCAAATAAATGCCTGAATCCTCTTTATCCTGCATTTTGCTTTGCATAAAATATTTGAATAATAAATTAATAGATTTTAAATTCAACTACAACGCTTGGCATCTCAAAGGTTACTTCTACAAAAAAGTAAAATGAGAAAGGGGAAACTGAAATTAAAATTAGCAACTTTAAACCCACGGCGCCAGCACTACCCCTTAAAATTTCGAAGTTTGGTTTTTCATTACGGTAACTAGAAAATTTTACGAATTTTTCGCGCTCTGAGGAAAAGAACATTTCAAAAAAAAAAAATCCCATACGATTATGTTCACTCTAATATACATACATGACTAAATTTTATTAGTTTTCGCTTGGCACTTTTCAAATGGCAGCTGATAAAGCCAAATCGCTGCTTGGGAGCGTTGCCGGTTGGAACACTCTAGCCTGGTAATGCTTTTTTGCTAGTGAAGAATTGAATTTGTAGTGATGCGGTCTGGGGTTAAGATCCCGCCCTGAAATGACTTGCTAGCCGGTGTCAGCCCAAAATGCAGTGCCGTAACAATATGACTGGAGAAACACACAGCCACAAACTCGTGGTCTCTACTTGGGGAACCCTGATTTGCTTCATTGCCGGCCAAGAGAGCACTCTTTAGACCAGAGGCGGCGATCCACAGCTCACACGAGCCGGTGTTAGTCGTGTTTTTAAGCAAACGCGTGCCAAACTTGTGGTTGTGTGAATCGGTACAGATTTCATTGCAAGTTAAACTATTGCAGTCTGGAGGGAGTTCTTTTGTTCACCAACACAAGCGCCCTTTTCAGTCCTCTCCATTTGGCCGCCTCTGCTCCAGTCCACAGGCGTCTTACTTGCAATTCAGTGTTCACCGATTCACACAATCAAGAGTTCTTCTCGCGTTTGCATAAATCCAGGACTGACATCAATTCCGGGTACTGCTTTACATCGATATTCGCAATAGTATTGGCCCGACATTTTCACAAATTATAAATAAATCCCGTCGGCAAATCAAAAAAAATTCGTTAGCACACAACCTTTTCAATCAAATGACAGCAACAAAATGAAAATTTGGAGTCCCCAACAGAGAGCTCTCTCAGAGAGCACCTTACCGTATATAATTGTATCATGGTCGCATTACTCGATTGCTATTCGATTCATCGATAGTTTCTATTCGATAGTCGCCCATTTTTTGGCTAGTTGACGAAGTGGTCATCATCGCCCTCGCGTTAACGCGAGCTGGAGATAGAGATACCTCGCGTTAACGCGAGCCAAATGGCAGAAATTTGAAATTTGCTTAAATTAAATTAAATTGAAATTAATTTATACTTTTTAATTTTTACCAATAATATCAATGATAACACAATGAATTGCAGAAATTAGAAACTTCTAATGTAGTTTCAATTGGACTCAAGAGACCACAAGCCTTCTAGTCTGACCAAAACAATGGTTCGCTTGGCCACCGAAATAATTCTAGCAATAACATAAAAGAATTTGACATAGAAACCTTCACCTTAAACCTTAACCTTTACCAACATTAGATTTTATGTTTCTAGCAGCAAAATAAACTAAAATTGAATATCTTTGTTTCATTTGTAATCTTTGTTGCCAGCCATTTTGTAAATTGTTGAATTGCAAATGCAGAAGCAACACAATGAGGACAGGAAATTGCATTTTCAGTGATGACGATAACTTTTTTGAAAATGTGCTTCAGTGAGGAAGCCATATAACTGTAATAAAATCTTTAACAAAACATTGTTTATTACTATGTGTTCTCCGTGTTCTTAAATGCATATACTTAGCCACAGATGCCCTCCAAAATTACCAGAACATGTTTATCAACTGGGCGGCTGGAATATTGCCATAAACACAGAACTGCCCGTGAGCATTCTTGCACGGTCAGCTTATGGAGCAGAAAGCAGTCCATAAATACCTTGGGGTGACACTCGACAGAAGATTGACTTTTGGACACCGTATCAAGTGGATGCCAAAGCACGGCGCATGGGGTGTCTCCTGTACTCCAAGAACAAGCTGTCACTCAGGAATAAAGTCCTAATTTCCACGGCTATTCTGGATCAGGCATGGAGATATGGCCAAATTTATGGTATAACGGCTAAGCATCACCGGCAAAGATTACAGTGGTCCAGGCGAAAATCTTTTCGCGCATTACGGGAGCTGAATGGTACCTGACAAGTCAAAGATTTGTGCGTTGATGGGGGACATAAGCATGGTGCTTAATTGTTTTAAGCAATGGACAAATAGGTGAAGTACGTTAGATACTTGTGGACTACACAGGATTAAAAGGAGGAAAGGAAGGTTCAGCTTCGATGTACTGAAGATAAGATGACGTAGCAGATCCATTTAGAGATTTTTGTCTTAAAAATATGCGGTCATACCAAGCAATATTTAAATCAAATGTACGTGCGGCTTGCCTTTATATGTGATGTGCCACATATATTTCCGGCTACTAGATTAGATGACAATAGTTGAGCGATGTGAAACCGACTGCTGAAGGATAAGCTGAATTAATGCGTTCGATTTCACCGACCTATAATTTAGTAGCCGACCTTTTTCTTAACATTTCACACATAAAGTCCTTCTATCGTTTATACGAAAAGCTCTACAAATTTCTGGAATACACACGTAAGTGACTCGGAGCATTTGGAGAAAGAAACCATCATTAAAAAAGGCAGCATATTTGTTCGCCAGTTAACTGATTTGGGTACCTAAAACCTGGTTCTTCGCCGAAAGCATGAAATTAGAGTTTAATTCTCCATCAGTTCGCCCATTACCTCATCGACTGCATCATGGTCCATACTTACAGAATTTTTTACCTTTCATATTCTTATATCTTCCTGCTTGTATGTAGTTTGATTTGATCGCCTAACATCAATGCAATCTGTTTCATCAAGGATCCTTTGGCTTAAGCAGTGCTATTTATACATTTTGTCCTGTCCTTTTTTATTTATATTAGTTTTGTTTTGCGGTCTTCTTTTGGGGAATTATTTCATTCATTAAAAATTTTAAGGAAATAACACCCCAAATTTGATTAAAAAAATCTTTGTTTGTGTTTTCTAGTTAAATTTTTAGGGCCTTATTTACCAATAACGTTTTTTGGAGGGTTGGTGAGTACCCTATATGTATTGTTAAAATGAAGAAGACGTGATCTATCTATTTCACATAAAATAATATAGGTATTCACGACCCCCAGTTAAGTTACGGAATTGTTGAGATGAGAAATTTTTGACAGTTTTACAAAAACAAAATACACTAGCCAGAAATTCCACAACTAAGCAGCCCTGCCCCTTACTATGTAATTGAGCAATATTTCTCCGGTTAAAATGAGAGCTTCTAGTGTAGAAAATTGACATTCTGACAAAAAAAATCAGGTATAGTGTCGGCGGAACAACACGAGCCAGTTATTGATTTACCAGATTTACTAGGAGAGGAATCTTTCGTATCCAAATTAAAACGAAAGAAAGCAAATATTGCCATTAATAGAATATGCGAAAACGTGGCGGGGCTTACAGCTACGCGAACGTCAGTTAGCACAAGATGAGGGAAGATTAAAGCTGGAGACTCAAAAATTAGAATGGCATAAAACCATGGAGGTAAAAAGTTGGAGTTGGAAGGAGGAACAGAAATCCTTCCAGGAACAGAGAAAAATTGGTACCGAATTTAAGCTTAAGAAAATGGAGCTAGATCAACGAAATAATTTGCTTAAATATGAACTTGATCTTAAAAATGGAAAAATATAAACATTTATTCAAACATTAAATTTTATTATTGGGATATAATTCTCGATCTCTTCGTTTTCATTCTTTGCTTGTGTTCTCTCACGATAAGGAATTAAGATATTGTGTAAAATGCAGCACACGGTCACGGTCACCCACTGGCAAAAAAATGTTCGGCTCCTTTTATCAGTAATTCTCACACGCATTTCTTTCAGGCTGCAGAATTGTTTTTTTTTTACACTCCAAAGCAATTTTCAATGCGCACGCGATGTTGACTGTGAAGTCTTTTAAAACGGTTCTGATTTTCGATCTCCATAGGATTTGAAATACTTCGATATGGTGGAATCAAGATATCTAACCACAATACCCAATTTATGATCGCAAACCGCCTGCAGTTTTATAGCATCAACTCGTTTACGAGAGTAGTAAGCTACGTGGTTTTTCTGGCTTCTCTGCAAGTTTGATCTCCGTTCCATCTACGTATCCTCTACAGTACGGCAGTTTGTAAAGCGTCTGTGACACAAGCAGCTGACGCTCAGATACATCTGGCCAATAGAGATACTCCTTTATTTTTCCGAGAATAGCACCAACTACTCTATTTGTTATCTTAGATAATGTTCCACCGTCGCCGACTCCGAATATAGATGAAATTTTCGCAATGGAACCACTATATCCTGACGAGAGCAGCCGGAACAATACAATTGCAAGCTGTTAATCAACGTTACACCAAATTTTTTATATTTTATTTTTTTGACAAGTTGAAAACAAGAAGAAGAAAACAACAATTCAACTGGCATGTTGACAAAAAGGGTTGTTCACAATTGAACATGTTGAAAATTCATCAACTCAACTATTCCGTAACTCAACTGGGGATCGTGAATACCTATAATATTAAATTGATCTTAGATTTTTATACAACGAAGCTAAACAAACGTCAATTGGATATTAAAAATCAAGAATTTCCAGTCCGAATGGTTTTTTAAGTAGAATTTTTTTCTTTTTTCTTAAAAAAACTAAGCAATTTTAAACACCATAGTAGAGGTTTAAATATTTTGCCGTTAAAGAGCATCAAATGGCCAGTTTTCGTATATGTAAATTGTACTTTAGTACGAATTGTGAAACAAATTATTTGCACGTTGCATATACTCATGTGTACAAGCAACCTCCATTAGCGAATTTGGCTGACTCGTGCTTTAAGGGCGTGTTCAGTATTTCGGGGCCTGTTTTAACAAAGGCCTTTTGTATTACCGCCCAAAAAATATAATTTTATTAAATTATAATTAATGAATGAGCTGAAGCTGAACTCAACCGGTTTGATAGATATGTCAAGGAAGTCTCTTGAGGAATCACCCACATCAGCTCGCATCCAACGCCCCCAAAAACTAATTAAAATGCAACACAGGTCTGTGACATGAGGCAAGGTCAGTGCCGTTTCTCGAACGAATCGCGCTGACTCAGCAGCACTCGCTAACTAAATCTGAAGTGACAATCTTTCAAGCTAATGCTAAGCACAGTCTGCATACTAATTAATTAATTACTTAATGCTGAACTCGTTCAATAATCCGACCCCAAAACACTGTACAGCAGGCAGATCCGGAAATCAATTTGCGGAAGCAAAACAATATATTATGATGAGTGTTTAAACAATAAAAATAATGCAAAAATAAATAAAAAATTATTACGAGCAAAACCAGTTTTATGCATTTTGAATGTAGAGTTGGAATGGTGATACATATTTTGTGTAAATTCAATTAGGCTAAATTTATGTTGGGCACGAATTGTAAGTACCGGGGAGCCACCTGATATATGTGTTGATTTTATTTTTTTTGGGGCTTTTTGAAAATTGATTTTGCAAAGCACGAATTGACATATCATTTTCCAGGAATTCGTGTTTAAAAATAAAACTTGGGAGAAATGTATTTTTTGCGGTTTTTGAGTGGGAAGGTTTGGTTGCGAATTATAAAGCAGTTACTTTTTTTAAGGTAATTGATGAAGGATTTATGACTTCGTTTAGAGAGCAATACCGAAAATCAAATTAAGCTTAGCTCTTCCTGTTATCTTAATAGTGAATTTAAATTATGAAAAGTATATTTCAATTACAGCGGGTCGATTTTGGTTCGACGGATCAGCCCCAATGAAAGTCCCTAAATGTTCCCATTATAAGATGAAATCTTATTCTGGCCTTCAGCAGTAATGATTTTTGATTGATTGAATTACTTCGTCTTCTTGTCGATTCTAAGCCCTCCGGTTTTTGTTTAAGGCAAGTTAAAGTAAGATAAGACAGGTCGTATTGACGCATTAAACATACCAAATGTTGTATATTCGTGTCAATTTAATTGATTTATAGAAAGGAAGTGTTTTATCAATTTAAGTTCAGTTGAAACAGCCATCCATAATTGTTTAGTAGTTAATTTAATCAAAATTGTGTGTATTATCATTTGATAATTTAATATCTCTTGTTTAAGTCAATTCGCCAGTCAATATTCAGACCTGTTGTCGCAAATCTTTCTAAACTGCTCTTGACATGTGTGATAAGAACTGATTCTTGGTCATAAATACACAGAACTTGACCCAATATACTTTTAGATATCAGAAAACACAACAAGTCTACCCGCTTAATCAATTACAACATACGTCATGTATCATAGCCTCTTACCTTGTACTTTACCCAGCAAAAACACATTGAAAGATATTTCACATGCTTGCTAAAAACAATTAAAGATACATGACTTACCTCATGTTTCAGGCAATCAATTGAAGTAACTGCGACAGTTCTTAATACATAGATAAAACTAGATCAGTTAGATCATCCTCAGTTTTAATGACTTTCGTACTAAATTGCTATTTTAAGTAAATGTAAATTTAGTACAAAAAAATTCCCCCCCATTATTCAATGACAAATCGCCAGACTATTAGCTTTTAACAACAAAACAACAACACATATTTTTGAACTCGTTCATTTCAAAATGCACATCACGTGAAAATTGCATTTCATTACAAATACAAAAAAAAAATTTTCCACTGCCCCACTGAGCTGCTAACCACCAATCAGCAAACAATCATATTTTATGGTTAGACAACGAAAAACCAGTAACAACAACAGCTACAACAACTACAACTACCACATCATGATCTGACTTAAAGAGACGCCTCAAGAGAGCAACAGCAGCAGCAGCAAACGCACTAAGTAATTGAATTGCCATGTTAAAGACTTGGGGGGGCAGTCATGGATAAATGTCACACAAATTCTAAAAAGATACAAAATGTTCAATGCACCTGTCAACCAAACTGGAGCTAGGAAAAGATGAGCGCGCGTTGATGGTGTTGAAGGCAAGTGGCAGACATTGTGTCTCTGTTTTTCAAACAGGGTGCTGTAATTTCAAGGTTTAGCTTGGACAAAACCAAAAGTACAGGACTGGGAGAGACGGAATCGAAAATTAAATGTACGGTATGAAGCGGGACCACTTCTCTTAAGATTTGAAATTTCGTTGTTCGCAACGTTGTACATAATCTCAGAAATTACCTAATTACCTCAGAAATGAACTAAGTTATGCAGCATAACTTATGCTCATGTAAATGTTGGCTATACAGCTCCTCCAACGGGGCAAAGCCAAGCTTCTCTCAATCTCTTGGCGTGTGTGCTTTAAATTTTTCGCACAAGAGAAAGGGACCTACAGTTTAATGCCGGATCCGAACGGCAAAGTTTGAGAATTTGGTTTTTCATGGCTAGTTACTTCACAGCTAGCGCCAATAGCTGGTGAAGGTGACCGTATGTGTAAAAGCTATTTTCTAAAGAAAGAAAAAAACTTTTATTATTAGATGTTCAGAGGCGGGATCGAACCCACGACCTTCCGCCCAGCACACTAACCACTGAGCCACTGAGTATTTTCTTGGATAAAAACCAACTTCGAACTAGAGAGTGGTTCAGTGCCAAATCGCAAAAATTATTTTTATTATGAACTATAAATTTGGTTTGAAGGTTGGTAATTACCAACGGGATCCAAAGTGGCTCAGAGCGATATCATAAGAATTATTTACGTTTTGAATTTACAATTTAGACGTTGGGCTTATAATATGGAGTTATATACTTTCCTGCATAAAAGTAGACAACAAACCAATTTTATCCAGTTTAAAAGTGGTTTAGAACCACATCTCAGAAAATATCTAAGTTATACATTTTTCATCTGGGTCGGTAATTTAAAGCAATTTACTGGTTTAGGACCGTTCGGAAACAGTTCTTATCTACTTATCATATCATATTGAAAATTGAAAGATTGATTCAGTGAATACGACTAATGCACTAATAAGGAAGATAACAATATTAAAGACATCGGTAGTTCAGCGTTAAGGGCGCACGCACACATGCGGCTGAAAGATGTACCGAAGTCTGGCCATGATATTTCAGTATGTCAGCAAGGTGAAACACATTTAAAGTCTAATTCATCTTTCAGCCGCATGTGTGCGTGCTCCCTAAATGCTAACTTTGTAATTTATAATCCCAAAAGTTACGAAAATATATTTACTTGTGGAACGGCGATATTAATATTGAATTAACGTGAGGATATTAAGATGTCTACTTAATTTTTTTATAAAACTGTATTTAAAAACTTTATTTTGAAACAGTTTGGTGCGTTTTCTGTAGAGATTTCCAAAGGATGCCCAAGTTTTTGCCACATTGAGTTCATTTGCTAATGCTGTTGCGCAACAAAGTTGAACAAACTGGGACTTGAACCTAGGACTTACTGCCTTTCAGTCATAGGCCGTAACCTTTACGCCATTACCGACAAGTATTGGTAGGCAGCTAAAAGTGCTATATGAAATCACAAATCTGGCTATGCCTTTTTTTTTGAAAATAATCAAAAAGAATCAAAAATAATCTTGTAAAGTAGTCGAATTATTTTTTGATTATTTTTGATTATTTTTTGATAATCCTAAATAATCCCGATTATTTTTGATTATTTCTGAAAGTAATCAATTAGTAATCGTGTAAAACTGAAAATAGTCGTATTGTAATCATTATTTTGCCTTTCAAAAAAAAAAATAATCAAATATGTAATCATTACGATTAGTAATCATTACTTAACAGCTATGGTTCAACTACACAAGTTGAGCATTTCAATGATATTGAATGGGACTGTCGAGCACTTTTAAAGTACAAAAAAATTAAAACAAACCGGATTTTTATTTTGAGAATAGGCGTAACTCATAACTATTAAATTGTCATATTGGCGATGTCAGCAGATCCTGAGGCAATATATCAATGTGGCTAAATTTAATATGTTTTGCATTAATGTCTCTTGAAAATAGTTTTAATAAAATGGTTTCCAAACTTATTGGACTTCTTTTCTTCTATCATTATACTTATGTGATAAAAAAAATAGAATGCAAATAAAAAACTTACATTTAATTGGTATCACATTGTTTCTTATGGTTTGTTATGCATAGTTTTTTGACTCTTTGTAATTTCAGAAAGATTTTAGACAGCATAAAGTAAACATTATTTATATCGAAATGGCCTTCCAACCGAATATTTCCGAATATTGGCTTGTATCATCAAGTTGTTTGTTTTCCTATGAAAATGTGTAAAAACATACAGGCCTGTTCCCGTTTTCGATTTCGATCAAATCATGCGGAATCGGAATTGTTAAATGTTCTCGCTTTCAAAAACCGACTGTGATATTTGACTTTTAACTTAAAAATCCCAATTACCTTCATTTGATCCTCTGGATGGCAAATGTATTCTTTAATCATTTCTTAGAAATCACAACTTATACCAATTCCGATTAATCGGATTCGAAAACGGGAACAGGCCTGATAGTGTTTTGAAGAAAAATGCACAGAAATTTTACAATTGAAATGCCGTCTCTACCGTTTGCGCCATTGCACGCGCTAGTAGCAAAGCGTCTAAGATTGAAGTAAATTGATTGAATTGCCTATAAACATGAGACCACTGGTAATTTTTATGTTCGAATTCTCTGGATACTTCATCTACAAATTGGATTATTGGTTTTAATTCAAAAATAGCATAGTAAAATCCATAATGATTGTAATAATGTTTGCTATGCGATTTTGCCCTAAGAATAGGGAAGGGGAAGTTTTTTTAAGTACAGCGATTTTTACCAAAAAATATATGGGGCGCACTTTTCATTGCTTAGTAATAGTATCAATTTCTTCGGCTTAAAAGTTCAAAAATAGTTGATAAGATGAAAAATGTTTAGTTTCATGGGTCGGCTTTATAAAACTTACTTGCTACACTTATTATTTTAAATCTTACAGTAGGCAAGTTATTTAGTAGAGTAAATTAAGGAGGGTTTCATTTTTATAAATAAGAAGATAAATAATTTATTCTTATTCGCTTCAACCGCTTTTGTGAAATATGTGTGAAAATTTTGTGGCTTTGGCATTGTCAATTAACTTATCAAATAGCAAGTTGCAAAAATATTATCAAAAATCTGAGCTAATAAACGTTGATTATTTTGACATACAATGCTGAAGCCTGACAAGACGTTCAGATATGTCAGCCAGTGCTTCAGTTTCACATAAATCAAAATTAAAACACCTAAGACTCGCCAGAGACGAACGTTGTCTTATCATCTAATCAGTTAATTACTCAATACGATGTTTGATAGCACTGAAATCTGGTAGCCAGAGTTAATCTTAATAAATCACAAGTACTGTGGCGCACTCGGCGTATGAGCAATAAGCTGAAGGCAGACTTGTCTCGCGATCGAATGCCCAAAAGTTGAATGATGTGTAGAAAGCACCTACACTTACTCAAACACACACACACATACGGAGCGTTGAGGCCGACTTCGCCCCACCTGCGTCACGGTGGCGTTTATTGTCCATTGCTGCGCTAATTGCCCCCAACCCACCCGTCCTGCTCAGTCGGAGTCTCCTACCTGGCCTGTGTATCTCTCCAGGTATGTGTGTGCGTGTGTTTGTATGCTTTATAGCCAACAACGACTCTGCCGGCAGCAGCAACAAATTCAAGCACAAACATTGGCTTAATATCAGTCACTAAGCGATCGCCCGAGAGTTAACAACAAACAAGGCTGGAATAAACGCGCGCGACTTTTGTCAACCCTAAGCCTGACCTTAGCTAAGCGATTGTTTAAACATAAAAAAGTGTTAATAATTGCTTAAATCATATTGTTAACGTTTGCTAACTCAAATTCTAAGAAAACGCGGTGGCGTTTTAAAACGCACTCTGTGCTCTTTCAAGCGTTTCGCTGGCGACAATTAACGCAAAGGTGTTAAAACATCAAAGGAACAAAACGAATTGGATGTGTCAATGTTAGAAACAAACAAAAAAAAAACGAAATATTAAAAAAAAATAGACGTCAGTAATAAAAATTAAATCAAAAAGGTACAATTAGATCTAATTAACCAGATCGATTATCTATAATTAATTTCTCATCAAATTCTAATTAAAATTCCTGATAAATTGTCCCATTAACTATATCACAAAAAATTTCCACTTTCTTTTTCATTTATTTTTTTTGATAAGACCTCCAACAAGTTTATTTGGATATTATAAAAGATTATTGACTCAGTTTTATCTTGTCAGCTACCTTACACTATGTACAAAATCGGCTTATAGTAGAGTGCAATAAACTTCAAGTTCAGTTCGCGAAATATTTCTCTTTTGTGTTATATCATAATGGGCCAGAGATTGTCATTCATATTGAATGAATATGCAAAAAACGCCAGGCGCGTTTACATATCGAAAGTGAATTGTGATAAGGCCGCCAACCGATCCACCTTACCCCCATCCCAACTGACACTGAGCTCCCCGCCCCACCTCCTTGCCAATTAATGATTGATTGACGAACGCCTGTTGATCGCCTGAAAAAGCACGTGAAGCGAACGCAGAAGCAAAACAAAAACAAAAAAAAAAGTTGATTTTACTTAATTTGGCTTTAATGCAATGCATTGACCCAAAAACAAAAGCAGAGTGTCTCCGCCTGCGGTAGATCTTAATTGAAATTCATTTAACAATTAACGGTACTTTAGGCTTGGGCGTTACTGCAGCAAAAAAAAAACCAAAAATAAAAAGGAGAAACTTAAAGGTTGTCTACATACAATACGATTGAAGGCAAGCTGAATTTTTTGTATGCAGTTTATGTAATGCCTCTGGGAAGGTCTTCAATTTTAAGTCCTGCAAAAAACGACTAAAGGTTATATGATGAATTGTATAAGGAAATATGAGGAGAAAGCAAGTTCGTGAATTACATTTGGCAATTAAAATTTCTGGCTTGAGCCCAACTATAGTTCATGTAATTCTTGTAGTTAAATCTAAGATTTAGTTATATTTTATGCTTGATTTAACATCTCTAACGTTTCATCTAAATACGTTTTCTAGTTACAGATGGATTATTTGAAGCATTGTTTGTTATTAGCCACAGTTTTTGCCCATCTCTCAGGTTAGGCACAATTCGTCTTTTGAGATAATTCAGGAGTCGACCCTTTATGAAAGAAGACAAGTTCTGCTCAGTCAAGACATTAGTCAACGATCGGAACGAGAATTGTACGATCTAATCTAAAATCTAAAGGAACAATATCAACTTAACATCGTGGGTGGGGTAAGATTACCCATTAAAATGATTGCTAAGTGATTTTTGATGACCCTAACGCAGAATCGTCATGCAACAATGCGCACGTTTTTATTGGTGGATAATAGCATGATGGGCTATACTCCCTATGAGCTCTTCTTGACCAGAATCTACTTTCAGTTTAGAGCCGAATTCTGTTCGGTACCGTTAGGTTCGGGTGGGGAATCGCTTCGGTATCGGAGTGAAAAATTAGGGTAGCGGTATGATAATTGACAGCTCTAAATTGCAAACATTAAAATTGCAACAATTAACAAAAATTAAATTATAATATTATTGAGAAATACAATTGGCCAAAATATATCTTCCTCGTTGCCATCACATAATATTACTGGCCACATGCGAAATTAACTCGATTTTGTTATAAATAATCACTTTTTAAGGAACCGACGACCCTTTGACCAACGATGGTCGACTATTGATTGAGAAATACCTATTGAACTAATCGGAGCTTTCGCAATTTGCTAGCCTCTAAGAAATCGAACGTTTTTGCAAAATTTATTATTTAAAAAATTAAATCAATCCCTCTGTAATATATTGGGATATCAAAACATCTTAAACTTACCAAAGAATTATGATTTGCTTTAATTTCGTGGGTACCTACTTTTAATGCTAAATTTGCAATATTCTTTTAATTTCACTAGGCAAACGGCAACCCGTTCGAATCCGGAAAAGTCTTTCGTTTTACTTTTACCAGAACAGGAAACAATTCCACATTCGAAACAAAAAAAAACTATTCGAGTGTGGCTAACAATATAATAACAATAACAAAAGCAGACGTCAATTGAACAATTTGCTGGCATTGAACGAAAATAGAATCTACACCGATCTTAAAAGCTATGGAAAAAGGTTACACCCAAAACTTGAGACTTGTTTAGTTATAACAAGTGAGAAAGCTGGTCAAGCCCGACTATGTTATACTCTGTACCAGGAGTAGGAGCTGAATGCAACGCTTCTGCTGCGCTTATCTCTAAGTTTCTCCCTCTCTACCTGTCTCTCACTCACACGTTGTTGATTGAAATGCGGTGTTGGTTGTGAGTGAGTGGGAGGGGGTCAGATCATCCGATCTTTATCATTTTATCATTTATATTACGAATGACTAACTATCTCTAGAAGGAACGAATCATCTATCTACAAAACTGTGGGAGATATGGCGTTTTTTCAAAATTGCGGGGGCGGGAGGGGGCGTGGCAAAAATTGAAAATAAACTTGATCTGCCTGCAAGTATAAAAAACATTTGTCCCATACATGTCAAACCTCTATTCTTACCATTGGATCTGTTGTTCATGCGGCGGGGGCGGGCGGACAGACGGACGGCTTCGAATCGGCTGATGCGATAGAACATATACACTTTATAGGGTCGGAAATGATTCCTTCTCCCTGTTACTATTTTGCCAGACTTAATATGGGGGTTAACCCCCACGTACGCCACTGCTCTATGTACACAGAGAAAAAAAAAAATTCGAAAGCTACACGGAAATGTAGAATTTCTACGCTTTTCGACCGGGTTTTTCAACCCACTATTTTTGTGTAGCTTTTCTAAACGCCGCGTGTGGCTTTCTGAATTCTACACGGCGCGTTTAGGTTTTCCACACGCGCGTGTGGCTTTGTCATTTCAACACGCGGCGTGCAAAAAAGCTACACGAAAGTAATGGGTTGAAAATCCCGGTCGAAACGTGTAGAAATCCTACATTTTCGTGTAGCATTTTAATTTTGTTTTTTTTTAACAAATTTATATTTTTTTACTTACTCTGGTAGATTTGAAATCCCGGCCCCTTGGACTGAAACACGATTGGAGTGACGGCTTAGACGTCTCCGCCACGTCACGTGTGTAAGGGAAGGCCTCTAAGACATTACTTGTATTGAATCTGCTAAAGGCACAATCCAATATTTGCTTGCTTGTAGTTCTCAAGTTCTAATTCAACGCAATCGCTATTTATATACAGGCAACAGAAATTTGTAAATCTAAACGTACATTTAGAAATCTCACACGCCACGTGTGGCAACCAGTTTGCTAAACGAAAAATATTAGAATTCAGTACTGATGTAGAGCTACATTTTTCGTTTAGAATTTCCACACGCGCGTGTAGCATTTCAATATCCAAACGTCAATGTAGAAAATCTAAACGTCCGTGTGGTAATCAGATTGCTGCATGAAAAATTTAGAATTATTAAGGGAAACAAGCTGATTTTCAAATGTCGTGTAGACTTTGCTTTTGCACACGCAGCATTTAACTTTTCTACATTTGCATTTAGATTTTTAATTCCTACACGTCGCGTGTAGCTTTTCCACACGTCCGTGTGGCTTTCTAAATTCTACACGCAGCGTGTGCAATTTAACAGGGCGAAATACGTTGCGTTTAGGTTTGACGTTTCTACACGCGCCGTGTAGCCAATTTTGTTTTCTCTGTGTACCTTGTACAGAGTATAAAAACCGATAATCGAATAAAACCTTCTGTAGAATTTCTGAGTAATGATATAAGACAGAATTGTTTTAAAGATCCATATGTCAGTTTGATATTCAGGATTCATTACCACAAAATTAACCATATTTTTAATACAAATTGTCTCTCCTATATTTTTCCGCAATGGTATCATTATTGTGATAATGTCACGATGTCCTTACACAGAAAACAGAACGTTGCAATATTTGTATAGTTATTCATCTTAGAGGCTATTCTACACATGAAAAGTTTTTTATGTTTGGCTTAAGTGTTTCAATTTCATATAATTTCAAATGTTCTTATTTTGACCCCTTTTTGAGACGAACCGAATTCATTCTCTTAGCGTTCTTTGCAGCACAGTAAAACATGAGTAGCGTCTTAGATAGGTGGCAAAAAGCGTGTGCGATGGTGATGTGATGTAATAGAAAAACAAGTATCTCAATATTTAGAAAATTTACCCTTTTATAATGAAATAGAACTGGTTAAATTTTATTAGAATTTAGGAGAGTGAGTTTCTCATTGATGGTAATAACATATTTAAATTTGATGCTAATAAGAGTGGGCAGTTTTTGCGTGCTAATTTTGCCCTTTGACAATCGACTGTTTAGAGATATATAACAAGCTGACATACAATTTTGTATATTTCTTTCTTTTCAACGGAATTAAAAGAACCAATACTTGGGATGGGTTTTGAAGTACATATGTTTGGGATGTCTTATAAAATATGTGAAAAGAAAGGAAAGGAGAAGAAACTGTTAGGGGCAACGAACGGCGAGTTTAAGAATTGCAAAATATGTACCACTCGGCGAATGTCAAGCTAGAATTAATCTCAGAAAACCTAAATAAATCTTTTTTGGATCTAATCGATATTTAATATCAAGCGAAAACTAAACATTAACATGCCTGCTCCTGTTTTGGGATTTGATAGAGTTGAATGGTTTTTAGCAGGTAATTATTTAATTTTGATTTATGATTGCCGGTTTTACCTGCTGAATACAGAGATTGCCGATTGGGATTGGAAAATTTGACAATCGTGTTTACTGAATAGAAATCGAACAAAACGTATGATTGCTTAACGATTGCTTGGTCAGCCTACCTTAGTGCAGACATTCATATGAAATTTTCTAATTAATAAATCTATAAATATAAAGGATTTTGTGTAGATATTCTCTAATTTTTAAAAGTACCAAACCCACGGATTATCTTACAGTCTGCCATCAAATCCATTCAGCACAGACTCATCAGCAATCGCAAATCCCGTTAATCGTAATCGCTAATCAGGAATTAGGTCTGCTGACATATACTAGCCCATTGTTCCCCAACCAACAGTTTAATCGTTTGGGCTTAAAACAACATGTGGAAGAAAATGAAATCAATATTTTACAACTCGACTTAATAGTATTTGACAATAATTCGGATAAATTTGAGTCCAAATGGATAGCTTTTGTTTGAGTTTAAGTAGAATAAGGATACGAGTAGGTCATCATTTAAAGGTGCATTTTTAATTTTTTAAGGTTTAACTGACGTGATCTATTTTTCTAATGTAACTAGGTAAACACCAGTTAAAATACGATTAGTTCCGTTCCAACTTGGTGCTTTGAAACAAAGCTTCATCAATCATGCCACACCACCAAACCAACAAAAATATTCCACTGTCTAATTAGCATGATCATAAATCCCCAAACGAAAAAAAGAACAAACCAAATGTGTGACGCACTTGGGGAAATACTTACATACATACATTCATTTTATTAAATTATGGAACTCACAGATTACATATGAAAATAAAGGCAATAAGCATAAATTAAGTATAAGTGTTTATGAGACATACGTGTATCACATACCAAACAATTAATATGTCAGCTAATCATCGACTAACTTATATATGATTCATGGCATTAATCGGGCGCGTGATCACATATAAATCCAATAACAGGGCATCCAGTAACTGAACTACAAAATACAATAATAAACTCAATTCATAAATAACGACTCAGTCGATTGATCATAAAGTTTTACTATTGATTATGGCGTTGGCCCACAAAATGACAATTACAGTTAGCGTAAATTACTTTATGTGATCCAAAAGATACTTGAACTGGCTTACAACATGCTGTTAAGGGTGTCAATGTCGCTCAGTTGTGTGGCGTATCTATACATATTATGTACGAATACTAATCTTATCGGACTAAGTACAGACTACATTTTAAATAGCAATTATATTGTATATATAAAATAAATTGAAATCACAATTTTTCATTGAAAACTCTTGGCAACCCAACATCAAGATCCCTTTGTAAGGCTATAATAATACCTCTCAAACCTCTTCTAGTGCTTAAGTGAAAAGTATCTTCCTGTTCTACAAATCAGTGGAGCACTTCTGGGTGTTGGCCTCGCTTATCGCTTGGTTATCAGAAAGAAACCCAGGCGTTTATAATTGATTTTAAAGGTAGCTTTAAGTATTTTATTATTATTGGCTTTAAATGTACTACCAAGTTATGTGTTTTATTGTTGTTCTTAATTACTGTACACCTGTCCTGCTCTAAAAGTGTTATCACTTTCTTTGAACGTTTTCTGACACTTTTAGGCGCCTCGTGGGCCGCCAGACTTCAGCCACTGCGTGAATACTATTCAGACATCCAAGAGTTGGTTCAGTTTCATTTGGCACGAGGGCGCGTACGGTTCAATCATTTTTTGAAGTTTCGATTATTTAATTAGAGCCGAAAAAGTAAGTTCGCACAATCAGGGGGCTGTTTATGGCAAAGATTGTGCAAAGGAAGTAAGGGATTTCAGTTTAAGTGATAAAAAAAAAGATACACAAACATTAATGGAAAATATTCTAATTAATAAACATTATCAAGTGCTAATCCTGAAAATCAGTTTATACAATTTGAAAACAACCAGTTTTTTTTGTAACCAATTCTATTGCTTTAATAATTTTAATAGTTTTTCTTTTATGCAAAGAAAAAACATAAGGCCAATTTCAGTGAGGACCAAAACAGAAAAAGTAACTTTTTTTTGAAACCACAAACTTTAAGGAGGTTTTGGATTTGATTTCCTTCTCACTCCATCGCTCACTTCCTTCAAGACTGTCATAACTCAAAAACCACGACCTTTGTCTAAATGATGCAAAAATATTCGCTGTATCGTGCTCTATATTGTGTATAATTTTCACATTATATGCTCTCTGTGAAATGCGAGATATGTAGCTATTTCATATTGCTGGTTCATTTTCATGTTCCTGCAAAAGCGTCATATCTAGGACGATTGTGTTCAAAGATCTTTTAGCTTTCTGTTAAAACGAAACATTTTCTTTCACGAGAATTTTAAATGTCAAATATTACACTAGATCAACTAATCTAAGCTAAAATAATAATTTTCACAACACCATCCGACAACTTTGAACGGTTATTACACGAATTGTGTATTTGAGTTATGACAGGCTTGAAGTATGTGTTCGTTTTAGAAACTCTGTCAAATGTCTGGGATCTTAAGTGCTGTAAACTGTTATCATCAGGGGTTGGAAGTTCCAAAAATATTAGTTGGACAACAAAAAAGGTTTTTATTAAGATAGTTAATGCAATTGTTGTTTCAAAATGGCATTATGATATTGCAAATGCACAATTTTTAGGGGTTTCAAAAAGTGCCTTGTGCCCCTGGTTATTAGTGTAACTCATTGTGAAGCTTTGGGATTTTCCCAAGTGCAAGGAATCTGCTAATAAACAGAATCCGTCAGAAGTTTATTGACATGCGGGTATGTGTAAACAGCTACTTAAGATAGCAATGCCACTTATTTTGTAAGATAATACAAAAAGATAAAATTAGTGGGAAAAGTCAATAGGTTTGCGACATCAATACAAAGTAGAGATGGTCGAGAGAGCTGTGAGTACGTCCGAGTTGAAGTGCTTTCTTCGACAAGACGTTACGTTTTTTAAAATACGCTGGAACGGGATTCGTTCCGCGCCAATATCGTTCGTTTGGTGGCTCCAATATTGTGTCACTTATTTTTTTAACGATATCTAGGACAATATTTTGTTCTTACAACTTAATCTATTTACAAATAGTTAATATAATATAGGACTTAGACAGTTCGGCAAACGCCTGGGATAACAATTAACAAGCATTACAGGTCCTGGGGGGTGAGCTGTCATCATGCTGGGGAAGCAGCAGCGTGCAAATATTGGTAGGGGTTAGTTCCAAGGGGACACTTATGCCAAGTTATGAGGAGGCCCGAGGGACTTCTTCCGTTGACCCAGAGGTAGGGGATGTCGTCGGTTAAGGCGTCTTCTGAGCCTGTTTGTAGCCAATTCAGAGGCAAGTCTGTTGGAGTGGGCCACCAGTCGGTCATGCTACCTGCTGGTAGGTATATTGATTTGGGAACATAATGGCAAAACATCCAGATCGCGATATAAAGTTTCATGTTTCGCATACCATGGATGCGCTAAAGTACTCGGCTTATAGAAGATTCTAGATTCTTGAGTGTAGTGGAGCAGATCGTAACCCATAGCGGGATCTCCCATGTACAAGAAGGCATGATAATAGCCTTGTAGACAAGGATTTTTTGCAACGAAAATCTACTACAAGAAGTTTGAGAACTTATTATGTAACAAAATATTCTAAACCCAATAATTGGTTAGACTCGTGAAACTTCAAAAGGACTATGGGAAAAGGTAGTTATTCACAAAGAACAATACATTGAGTACCCCTCATAGCTATTTGATTTCCTTATAATTCGGCAATCAGCCAGAAAACCAAAAGCGACCATTTCAGTTCAATATAAAGGATTACAATCTTTAATAATGAATCGTAGGTCTACTGAAAATATATAAGCTGACTGATGCTCCACCAATATTTATTTATAGAATTTTTACACTAGGAGCAGCATTGTCAAAGCAGTTGCTACTGCCTAGAAATGTTGCAAAGTATCGTCAAAAGCACTCGGAATCGATAACCTTATACGAGTTAACCATATAACCAATGAATGCAGTGCTAAAGCTTGACGGGGGCGTACTCACAGTTGGCAATTAGGGGGGTGCGGGGGGGGGAAGAACCGTTGATCTTATCTTTTGGCAACGATATTTTGCTAGACCACTAACTAGCTCTAGAGAAACAAACGTCTATCTTCCAATGTAGGAGATTTTTTTCGAAACTGCGGGGCGGGAGGGGCGTGGCATTGCGTGAAGAAAAAGAGGCATTGTCCAGACACCTATTTTACTGAGGTCTTTCATACAGCAGTCGGACAGGGAGGGGAAGGGAAGACGGATACTTCGACTCGGCTGTTGTGTGATAGAATATATATACTGTATATTCGGAAATGATTCCTTCGCTAGCATTGATACTATAGAGTAGGGTATGTACTAAATAATTCCTGTTTTGCACTCTGTCAAATTATTTACTGAGAGCTCTTTTAATCTATTTTCAAATCAATGTAGCAATCTCTTAGATTTTGATTAAGACTTCCACAGTATCTTAACCAGCGTTGGTTTGGTGCGAAACGAAAGAGCCTTACAACACAACAATCAGATTTATGCCTTTATGATCCAATTTGACATTTATTGCGTTGCAAAATCGCAGCGATTATATTTTGTTGTAGTTTGGATTTAATGGCGTTTTATGATAAACTAATTCATAAAATTCTATACAATATATAGAAAAACATCTAAAAAAAACTTAGCTGATTTCGAAAAACTTTTCTTAAAATATTGACACCAGATTCGATAAATGGTCTCAATCACTCCTAAGTGAATTGTAGTGCGTGGCATCCGGTTCAATCGCTTTTTAATAGTTTTCCTTTATAGCTGTGAATATACGAGCAAACTATACTGTTTTACTATTGGTGAGTTTAGGGTCCCCCATAAAGTTTGTGATTCACTCGGTAGCACAATTGAAAATAGTAATTATAAAAAAAGTGTACCAATCTTTACTTAGAATCTTTTTATGACGTATATGTTTGATTCACTTTAAATTACCCTTATATCCTTATCTTAACCTTGAAATGTGTTCAATGAGTGTTGATTTATGGCAAGCCAATCGCATGTAGAGAATGAATGGAAATCACTGAGCCGAAATTCAATATTTTTTTATTTTTGCTAGCTCTGGAATAACTTGTTAATTCATAAAATAAGAGAAATTCTACTCTAAGCAATGTTTCAGCCGATTTTTCGATGTAATGTAAAGCCTTGTGACATAGTAGAAAAAGCCTATCCTTAAATTTGAACATATCTTGATACATTTAGGGCCAGCATTTCACTATTTTCAACATAAAGCTATACTGTACACATTAAGTCACAAATAACCAGTCCGTAAAATCGATGACTTTCTGACAAACATTCAGCTAATCTGGGAGAACAAAAATCGGCCCTTAGACCTGTAAAGTTGAATAAGACTACTTTGGGAAAAAATGGTAAAACTCAAGTCGATTGTCTGTATATTCTAATCAGAAAAAAATTCAATTATTCTTTGAAAACAAATGCGCAAAAACGTATAGACTACGGTTTTTGTAGGTATTAAAGAATTAGATAAAATAGTAAGTTGATGTATCGACTAGATACGATTGATAATGTCTCCACTTTAAGTATAATCGTGTCAAGCACAAGATTCTTGTATATTAATTTTATTATTTTGCTTTCTTGGCTAATCCACTTCAGAGGTTGCCAGGCACATGCCAATGATATCTTATCGATTTTAAGTAGGTACGCGTTTTTTCAAGTATTACCACAACATTTGCAGAAAAATTTCAGATATCGTTATCGCCTCCCCTCATATAACAATGTATGGGATCGTTCCAATATGGTTGTAAAACCGATTTAAATCTGCGTACAATTGGTAGCACGAGCCAGATTAACGTCAATTTGTTGTCGGACTTTCCCCAACAGCAAAATATTTAAAATTATGATTAAGCTAATCGGGGCAAAAAGTTATTTATGAGTATCATGTGAGTTTGAGGTTTAAATAAGTGGAAGCTCAAGGCTAAAATGTAATCTTTGTTCTTCTATCCATTACAGATGACTGATAATGCGGGATTTAAGCCGGATACGGAGGTACCTAGAGAAAACCCACCTCCCTATAGCAATTCAGAGATCTCACTGAATGAATTTAGCTCCAAGTAAGTTTATTCTTTTTTTATACATTTCATGCTTTAATATTTTTTTTTTAATAGAGCCAACTTGACAGACAAAAAACTGTCATTGGCTGAGGATCCCTACAGTCCGTTCGAGCATCGTGACCCAAATGGAGCGAGTTCGGGTGGGGCCTTGGCCCATTTGCTTAAGAGTTCCTTGGGAACGGGCATACTTGCCATGCCTATGGCTTTTCACAACGCTGGTCTCGTTTTTGGCATGTGTATGACACTATTTGTGGGCTTCCTCTGTACGCATTGTGTCCACATTTTGGTAAGTTTGCAAGACAAAAATATTAACACCTGATTCCAATTGTTGACTGGATCAATTAGCGGTGCGAGTTGGGCTTTTGTTGCTGACGTAGTCGTCGAGTTAAAGTAGTTCAAGGGTCTCTCTTAGCATTGGGTAAACGTGCAGGTTAGGTGCAGTAACTCAATATCAAAAGTATAAAGTTTTATTGATTTTATGCAAGTTCTGGAATTTGTAGACCCCGGTAAAATCGCAAATCACCAACTTGTGCAAAGTAATACACTTATAGCCCCACTTGAAATGCTGATTAATTATAACTAAATCCAACAAAATTGCGGTATCATGTTGGACTTTTGACTCGGCATGCATAAGCCTTCTGATTTGAAATCAATTGTCTACATACTTGGGGTTTAGTTAGTCAAAGCTGAACCTGAAATTCCATTCAATGTCTACAAATATATCAAAGATTTTAGACAAACTGTTTAGACCAGAGATTAAACCCGTAAACGTATAACCTTTAACTACATAATTGGTTATCAATGCCGTAACCGAAACAAATATAGGGGTTAATAATTGACGGGCTGATTCAAATGAAATAGTAGAGTAAATAAAATTAGTAATGGAAATCACTAAAGAAAATTTAGAGGCGGTGCCATGGGCACTTAGATGGATGCATTGTTGTAATTATTTTGACAAAAATATTCATAAATAAGCAAAAAATCCTAAGACTAGGAATTTTTTATAGAATAACCATAAAATGGGTTAACTGTAAAATGGACGTAAAAATGCAGAAAATGGCTGATTTGCTCATTTTCCAAAGATTCTATGTTCAAGAAACTGGTAATTTTTTAAAATTTTGTATATGTCAAGTTATAGTACTGTAATGGTAATTATAAATTATTAATTACAAAATAATTGCAATGTAATGTAACTGTAATGGTAGCTAAATTTTTCAATACCCAAAGACGGCAGATGATGGTACCGGAAGGTTCCTGAAACAGCTGTACACTCGACCAGACTTCATTGTGGCGTGTTTCTGCTTATAATTTTGTACAAACATAACATGGCCTCGAGCCGACTAAAACTTGATGTTGGATTATCGAACAAATTGTAATTGTAATTTCGATTTACAGCCCAGCTGAATATTTCGATTCAACGTTAACTCTACCTGTCAATTGTTCTAGCTTTTCTGGCATATTGTTAAAACTTTGGATGGTTCACTTTGTTATTATTACAATCGTTCATCATCTTTTTACAAGCTTTAACTTTATAGGGCCGATTTCACATCCCTCTGTCACATAAAAGAGTAAATTTTAAGGCTGACATATAGCAGCTGATTAGAAGTGAGTGATTCTATTTGAGTGTGACCATTGTTTACGTTGCGATGAAGTAGTTTCATATCTTTTATTTAATACTTATAAAGATTAACTTTAAAATAGGCGAAAATAAAGGTAAAAATTCTGTATAATAAATTTGAGCTTAGTACATTTACTCAATTAATGAGATCTGCATGATTAGGTGAGAATTAGGTTAACAACCGTAACCAGTTCCGTAACCGATATCCCACAACCGTAAGCGTAACCCAAACCGTTATTCGTTCGGGTTTTAATCTCTGGTTTAGACTTTTTGTATTTAGATTAGCGAACGATCTATGCTCGATAGCGATCAGTTGCACAATATTAAAGTTATAAGCAAAACAAAATTCACTCCCGCAGCTCTACCAGCTTCCGTCACCACAAAGATTTACCATCTTCTTCCCTTTTTTTTAATTACTAACAATTTTCTTTTTATTTACCAGGTGAAAACCTCTCACAATATTTGCCGGGATGCGAAAGTGCCAGCTTTGGGCTTTGCTGAGACAGCTGAGAAGGTCTTTGAATATGGACCGAAAGGCATGAGACCCTACTCGAATTTTGCCAAGTGAGTTCACTGAAAGACTCTTAAAATTTACCCTTGGTTTAATTGCTTGTTTCTTTTTGCAGACAATTCGTGGACATTGGTCTGATGGCCACCTATTATGCGGCTGCTTGTGTTTATATTGTCTTTATTGCCACATCTTTTCATGATGTCATCAACTATGATTGCGGAATTAATTGGGATGTACGCATTTACATTGCCTTCACCGTGATACCCTGCCTGTTTATTGGCCAGATTAGGAACCTGAAATGGCTGGTGCCATTTTCATTGATGGCCAATGTCTTCATTGTGATTACGTTTGCGATTACCCTGTATTACATGTTCGATCAGCCGCTGGTGTACTCCGATAAACCTTTGATAGCCAAGGCTGTTCACATTCCTCTCTTCTTCGCCACCGTCATCTTTGCCATGGAGGGCATTGGTGTTGTCATGCCTGTGGAGAACTCCATGAAGAAGCCTCAACACTTTCTCGGGTGCCCGGGTGTCCTTAACACGGCCATGATTACGGTGATTTTGCTGTATGCCGTCATTGGCTTCTTTGGCTATGTGCGCTTTGGCGATAAGGTTCGAGGCAGCATTACTCTGAACTTGCCCGATGGAAGTTGGCTCGCCGATACGGCCAAGTTGCTGATGGCTGTGGCTATTCTATTCACCTTTGGCCTGCAGTTCTATGTGCCCAATGAGATCCTGTGGCGCAAGATTGGACATAAGTTTAGTCCTGAGAAACAAAACATTACACAAATTCTGCTGCGCACGGCCATTGTACTGCTGGCCGGCGGCGTGGCTGCTGCTATTCCCAACCTGGAGCCTTTTATTAGTCTGGTGGGTGCGGTGTTCTTCTCGCTATTGGGTATTTTTGTGCCCAGTTTTGTGGAGACCGTCTACCTGTGGCCTGATCGTTTGGGCTGGTGCAAGTGGAAACTGGTTAAGAACGTGCTGCTGGCTGTATTCTCTATACTGGCATTGATTGCGGGAGCCACAGCCAGTATTGGTGAGATTATTGAAATGTACAGCAGCAGTGACGACGAATCAGGATAAGAAGGAACAGTATCCGCCGGAGGCAGAAGGCCACGACATGTAGTATTACTATAGATGCAGGTACACTCTAAGAGTGCGAGAGTTGAGTGTAAGAGTTCAAAATGCCACAACTACCATACCCGAGTCCATGTTGAACATGGCCATCGGCCACAAGCAAAACGGTCGTTGACTGCATGAACAAGATGATATTAATTTGTAAGATGTGCAATTTATAGAATTTATAAATGTTTTAGTCGTTTAAGCTGATGGACATTCATATATGAAAGAAATATTGAAAAGTTTTTGTGTTTTTTATTAGATGGTTTTTTTTTATATTTAATTCCACAGTTGGATTTACCCAGCCCAATCACAGCTCTATAACAAGCTGAAAATCGGTGTATATCCTGAAGAACTTGATATCAGTCCTTTTTTTAGTATCTTTCACACAGTCCTTGAGATCAAAGAAGCCCTAGCTCATGGTATAATTAACAAGGTAGAGTCGTCCAATCCGGCATTTTTCCGGATAGATCTATCCTGTTTTTAACTGATTCAGACGGAAAAAAAGTCAAACATCCCCTATCCGGAATTCTGTCCGTATTATTAGTTCTATTATCCGGAAATCTGGCCTTTTTAGACTAAATTGTTTGATGATTTTACAAAACACATTGGACGGGATTTGTATTTGGGATACGAGCAAACCATTCAACATTACTATACGGATTGTAATTCAGCAGAGGTAAGCTAAAAATACTTTAAGATTTTGGTCCGAAGTAAGAAAATATCGGCACAGCGCAGGTAACAACCCCTTTTCGGCACCTGGTAGCTTTCGCTCTGACATTGCTTTCGTTGCAATGGTCGAATGTGCAAGTAGAGAGGGTATTTAGACAAGCAAATTTTTTTAAAACCAAAACCAGAAGACGGCTACAAGTGGAGACGTAAATCAGTCGTATTTTATCTTTAGACTCGGATTGCGTTGGAATAAGTTGTATTGCCACCAGGGCTTAATCCCGAAATGAATTTCGGTTCCGGTTCCAGTACCGGTACGTCCCGAAATAATTGTTTCGGATAAAGGTTCTTTATCGGTTTTCAATTAATTTCGGTTTTCGGTTTCGGTTCCGGTACCCGGATTTTTATTTCGGTATACCGTTACGTACCGGTACTCACCGATATAAGTACTTCTTATTTTTAATACTGAAAAAAAAACGAGAAGGCCAAGCTAACTTCGTCTTCGCCGAAGTTTTTATACCCTTGCAAATGTTTTAATACATCATAGTTTACGAACGTTAGCATTAAAACAAACAATTTTTCTAAATAAAATCCACCTTTCGACCGATAGTTTCTATGGCAGCTATAAGATATAGTCGTCCGATTTTGACCAAATCTTCCAAATCTGTGTAAAAGCGTATAAAACTAATAATTACTGAAGCGGGAGGCGTTTACATTAAAAATAAAAAGTTTTTCTCACAAAGACCCACTTTTCGACCGATAGTTCCTATGGCAGCTATAAGATATAGTAATCCGATCCGGTCGGTTCCGACATATTATCAGTGTGCAGTAAAAAGAAGACTCTGTGCAAAGTTTCAGCCCGATAGCTTTAAAACTGAGAGACTAGTTTGCGTAGAAACAGACAGACAGACGGACGGACAAAGCTCAATCGACTCAGCTCGTCGCCCTGATCAAGAATATATATAGTTTATAGGGTCGGAAATGAATATTTCTATCCGTTGCAAACTTCTGGGCAAAATTATAATACCCTTTGCAAGGGTATAAAAATTCCAATAAATATGTACCCAACGTGCGTTGCTACGCCGCTCACAAAGCGAAGGAGTGAAGCATACCTTACAATTACCATCTATCAAATCTTCATCTAGCAAAATTCCCCATCCATCGATTTACCCGTCTTCATAAGAATCAAAATCGTTATAAAATTTTGCAAATTTTGAGATTTTTTGGTCCGTTTGATCAACACGTCTGATTAACTCATATAAGAATTTTTGCAAATTTATACTTTTCTGAACTCATGTAATTTTGTAAATTTCCGATTTTTAAGACAGTTCGGTCTACTCCACATATTTTTACCCTCTACTATTGCAATCTTCATAAAAATTTTGGGAATGAGAAAATTTAGCAAATGTTTGATCCACACCTTCTGTTTACCTGACATTGCCATTTCCATACTTTGCAATATTTTGGACTGTTCAATCTTTTGTTTTTTTTTTGTCTACATACATAAGATCAAGAACTTTATAAAATCGGAAATGAATTCTCTCAGTTACATAATTTTGCACACTCCTAACATAATTAGTTACAGCGTATAACAAAAACCGAAACCGTACCGGTACCAAAGTTTCGGTTTCGTTCCGGTTTTATCGGTTCCAATAATAACGGTAAACGGTATTCGGTTCTTAAAAAAAATTTTGTTTCGGTTCAGGTTCCGGTTCCGGTACGCGATTTGAAACGGTTTATTTCGGTTAACGGTTCTGGTTCCGGTATTGAGCCCTGATTGCCACAATTACAATTTGCCGGATAAATACTTATCAGAAATTGGTTCCATGCAGACGTATGAGGACAAAAAAATGGCCGATGTGAAAGTCATTGAAGATGCCATAAAATTATTGAATAAATAAATACATATAAATACTACTTATTGTCCTTTATTCTGCCTTTTTTTTTTAGATTTTCATGCTTTTGTTTTCACCTTAAACATACTGTTGTAAGAAAAAGAGAGATAGCTTATTTTAATTGTGTTGTTGGAGCATTTTTACTCCATGACCCCATGACCCAAACGGTTGCTATGATATCAAACAATTACTGCAGTACCTGCATAGTCAAGCAAGAGGTGGAGTCTTTCACACACTGTTTTTCTTGGCACCTTCCCACTCCAATAAAGACTGACATTTCTCTGCTCGTACACTCTCGCTAATAGAGTTCATCAGAGCATCTGAATAACCCTAATAACTACAAAGATTCTGCAATCAGCTTCTACACGCCTTCAGTTAGCCACATCCTTAGGAGCAGTGGCGTAGATAGGGGGTGATTAAGATGATCAATCCCCCCATTGACGAAAACTTGATTTTATTTTGTAAAAGAAATAATTAAATAAATAAGATAACATGGTAATAGTTAGGAATACTAAATCCTGAGTATTCTCAGAAAATTATAAAAAAAATCATCAATAGATCGCGAACTATGATGAAATATCACTCAAAAAAGTCGCTCGATTTGCTTGGTTTCTTTTTCAACAAAATTTTACAAATTCATGTTATATTTATATATTATCATGAAATAATAAAAATACTATATTTTTAAGGCTCAGGTCGCACTGGACCTTTGCACAAAACTTGCCGAAATTTTATTGAAAACTTGGCGATGCTGATGCTGATTTTTCATGACATAAAAAACTACTGTTTCATACGTAAATAAGTTGATCAGATATGGCCGAAAAGTTCGCTATTTGCCTAAACTTTCGTAAAAATATTTGCCTGTGGGACCTTAGCTTAATGTTCATGGTTTGAGCGGATTGTGGATAGAAAAATTTAAAATCTTTCGCGCGGATAAAAATCATCTTACCTGCGACGCTTTCTTCTTACATTTTTTACAAAAAAATTATGAAAATATTGCAATTCCTTCCTTCTATACCGCCAGATCCATTTTATGTATGGGTGTGAGTTTTTGAAAAACACTTTGTTTTTTTTTTTTTTTTTTTTGGTTTAAGTTTTTGGTTATATTTGGTACATAGAACTTAATCTATTTACAAATAGTTAACAAGAAGGACTAATATATACAGGACTTAGACAGTACGGCAAACGCCTGAGATAATTATAGGTGGGGTTAGTCCCAAGGGGACACTTAAGCCAGGTTGATGAGGCGACCCGAAGGACGCCTTCCATGTATCCAGAGGTCAGAGGGGTGTCGTCGATTAAGTCGTCTTCTGAGCCTGTTAGTAGCCAGTTCAGAGGCAAGACTGTTGGTGTGGGCCACTAGTCGGTCATGATACCTGCTGGTATGCAAGTTGATTTGGGCACATAAAGGCAACACATTCAGATCGCGGTATAGGGTCGTATGTCTGACATACCATGGAGCGTCCGCGATGCGCTGAAGTACTCTGCTTATTGAAGATTCGAGTTTCTTCAGTGTAGTGGAGCATGCTGTACCCCACAGAGGGATCCCCCAGGTCCAGGAAGGCATGATAATAGCCTTGTAGACGAGAATTTTGCACCGCAACGAAAGTCCGCTACGAGGTTTTAGAAGCCAATCAAGCTCCTTGGCCTTAGCTGCAACTGTAGCTGCTGCTCGTACAACATGGGCTTTCCAGGTCAGTCGGCGGTCCAGAGTCACACCAAGATATTTGACTGATGATTCCGAATACGGTACTCTCGACCCTTGTAGACGCACCCGAGCAACTTTCCCTCGTCTCTTGGCGAAGGTGCAGTGTTGACTTTTTGATCGATTAATGGCAATGTTCCAGCGGTTTGCCCAACGACCAAAGCCATCCAGGAACTGTTGGACCTTAGCAGATGCCCTTATGCGGCTGTTGCTAGAGGCAAGGAAAGCGGTATCGTCAGCATACGTGGCTATGAAGGTGCGATGGGCTAATGGGTATGGCAAATCCGAGGTGAAAAGGGAGTAAAGTACCGGTCCGAGAACACTTCCCTGAGGTACCCCCGCAAGAATGGGACGGATGCTGGACCGCTCGCCTCTCAGCTCAACCGTAAAACGGCGCCCTAGGAGAAACGAGCGGATCAATAAATATTGTTCTGGCGGGAGGAGGGACTTAAGCTTAAAAAGCAGGCCCTCATGCCAAACTCGGTCGAACGCCTCCTTTATATCCAGAAAGACGGCGGAACAGTATTGAAGGTTTTCGAAAGCTTTTAAAATGTGGTTGGTGAGTCGATGGACCTGTTGCGGCGCACAGTGTCCTTTGCGGAAGCCAAACTGATGGTCTGGTATAGCCTCTTCAACCGCGCTGACTGCCAACATTCTTCCAAGAAATATTCTTTCAAATATTTTGGAGAAAGTTGGCAGTAGACTAATTGGCCGGTAGGAGTCGGGCTTAGAGAGATCCTTGCCCTTCTTGGGGATCATTACGATTACCGCAGACTTCCAGGAGGTCGGGAAGTATTGGAATCGTATCATTGAGTTGAACAGCATCAGCAAGAACAAAATACCCACTTCGGGGAGGGACTTAACTGTTCTGCCGTCGATATCGTCAATGCCTGGGGCCTTAGTGGACTTAAGTTGTCGGATCTGAAGACGCACTTCATCCAGCGAAATGAGTCTGATGGGAGATAGTGGGCCAGCGTCGGTTAAAAGACCAGCTTGAGTGGTGGCGACATCCTCAGCGGAAGCCAGACTGAAGGGGGTGAATCGTCCCTCTAAGTTGTTGGCAAACTCCTCGACTATCTCCAGGTCAGACCTAGCCCATGACCCGTCTTCCCTTCGAATTACGAACCTTTGTGGGGGCTGTCTCTTGACGTGTCGGGTGCATTTCCAAAGGGAGAAACCTCGGTCCTGCGATGGGTCAATGTTGCGAAGCTTTTCCTCCAGGTATTCAGCCTTTATGTCATAAAGCATCTTTCTAAGAGCATCTGCAGTTCTGCGGTAGTCAGCCTCAACTAATGGGTTGCGAGAGGCCATCCATCTGCGACGAAGCGCTCGCTTGCGTCTAACCATGGCGATTACCTCAGGTTTTAAAAGTGCCTGAGGTGGGCTACGGATTCTGCTGGAGGGTCGACCACACGATGCATGCTCAGCGGCTGTGCGGATATTATGCAGAAACAGCTCAGCTGCGTCGTCAATGTCCGCAGGTGAGTTTAGCTCCATATCGAGATTTACAATCTGCTCCAGTTTACTCTGGAATCGAGAGATGTTGGCATGTCTGGGTAATATTCTCGGCTTAACACTGATGGTATAGGCTGCCGCTCGAAGTTCTATTACCAGCGGTATATGGTCAGAGGATAGTTCCAGCAATCCGTTGATAGCTAAGTTATTCGAACGGATACCAGAGTAGACTGCGAAATCCAAGGCTGATGAGGAAAAGTTGTGGTTAGAAGGAAAAAACGTGGGACTTCCAGTTGACAGAACTTGAAGGTTTGAAGAGGCTAGGCAGTCATATAGCGCAGTGCCTCTGGCGGTTGCGATTCTACCCCCCCACAGGTGGTGATGCGCGTTCCAGTCCCCAGCAATCAAGAATCTGGGACCAAGCTCTTCAAAGAGTTCAGAAAAGTCTTCGGCTGACCACTGTTGATTTGGCGGACAGTAGATAGCCGCAATAACTACTCCGCCAAGATCACTGGCCACTTTAACCGCAACGCTCATAACAGAAGCCCTCGTAAGCGAGCTATGTAGGTGGTACTTAAGACATGTTTTGATAAGCACTGCTGCACCACCTCGCATTCGATCAGCCGGGTGGTTTGCAGAGTGAAGATCGTAGCCTGGGATTCGGAAGAACGATCGCGAGCCAAAATGTCCAGCTGATGCCTCTGGATGAACAGCTCTATCTCAAGAGCCTTGGAAAAAGCCCCATTGGCGTTCCAGGAGCCTATGCGCAACCCTATACTAGTCATTGCGTCTACCCTGCGGCAAAAAGCTAGATAGCTGAGGGTTAGAAGCGAATTGGGGAGCGATTTGAAGAAGAAGACTAACCAGCGTATTCATGAGTGCGGAGACTTGATCGACTTTAGAAGATAAATCACTGATCTGAGCTTGCTGCTGCTGTAGAATCTGCATATGTGCTTGGTAAGACGTGGAAAAGTTGGAGTTTGGTTGTTGGTAAGGCTGCTGGGGTTGCTGTTGCAACTGTTGGTGATTTTGGTTTTGACTCTGAGGTAGGATGGAATGTTGGTGTGGTATGTTTTGCAGTTGATGTTGGTGTTGCTGGTTATTTGCCGAATGCGCCCGTTGCTGAGTTCGTTGCGGCTGTGCTAAGCTTGGCTGAGGTTGACGTTGCTGTTGCAGTTGGTGAGGCTCATTTCGCTTCTGCGTTAATTGCTGAGGTTGCAGCAAAGATTGTTGGGGGCCATTTTTTCTCCTACGGTTTCTAATGCGGCGCCCTGGGTGGATTTCAGGCCACTGCTCACCGTTAAGTTGTAGTGCAGAAGAGATGCCAGTGATTGGGTTGCTCAGCTGTACCGAAGGTTGAACAATAGGTTGCCAGTGTTGGGCTGGAGTCTGCAGAGGAACAACGGGGCGGTTGACTATCTGCGAGGAGGCAGTAGCGGTATTAGGAAGGCGATTTCGGGACATTTCCTGGTAAACAGGGCAGCCTCTAAAGTTGGCGGAGTGATTTGAGCCGCAATTTGAGCAAACAAAAAATTCTCGTTCAGTAATCTGGCAGGCAGATGAGGCATGTAACCCGCTGCACTTAGAGCATCGTTGAGGCTTGTTGCAAAAGGAACGCGTATGGCCCAGCTCCTGGCATCGTGCACAGTGAGGGACGCTGTAGCGTATGTTGGGGGGCTCAATTTTAACAGAGGTGTTGAGCACGTATTTGATTTTATACACATCAGTATTATTGGTGGCTGGTTCTAATTCGACAAAATGCACCATCGTACCCTTTCCATTACGAAGGACATAATTTCGAATCTGCCTAACTCTATGGCCCATACTTTCAAATTCAGTCTTAATGGTTTCTATTGGGGTGTCAGATATAATGCCCCTCATAACAAAACGAAAGGAGCGATCTTCTTTAGGCTGCCAGGAATGAAACGGCAAGTTGGACTGGGTAAATAGGGCTTGCAGCTTGCGATAGGAAGGGGCATCGCTAACCTGTACCCTAACTGTAGTAGGATCAGAACACTTCAAATGAAAATTGGTGACGGCAGATTTAATCATATCTCTTAGGAGCATAAAGTTTTTTACTTCAGATATAACAAAAGGTGGAGGCTTGTGTCCTTGAGGCAGTGGTGGCCCGGTTGTGTAGGTATTGGAGCCATCATGAGGTAAGGAGGGTACTTGTTCAGAGTGGGCTGCTTGATGCGGTTCTGCGTGTGCTATTTCCTCCTCGTCTGAAGATGAGATAGATTCACAGTGCATGGCTCCATTTTCAAAGTCTCCGTCGTCAAGGAGGTCGGCAAGTGACCCAAACCGATTATTAGAACCGGTATAGGCTACGGGGTTGGAGGAAGCATTCTCACAAGGGTGGCTTAATGGAGGATCTTCTCTCATAGTTTTAGACACTGGTTTGGGGGAACCGTTAGGAACTGCTTTGCGCTTGGACGCTCCATCAGGAACATTGTGCTGACGGGGACCACGAGGAGGCGAGACTGGAGGAGGTGGAGGTTGATGGTTGGGGTTCAGAGGCTGTGGGTTGACGGCTGGCAAAGGGCCCAATTTAAGGCGGTGTCTAGTGCGCTGAATTTTATCAGCGCGGACCAGTTCATCACCTGGGCCGTAACAGCATGTATTTAGGTTTTCCTCAGGCTGCTGATGTTCAGTATCCGGGAGCTGCTGGTCAGAATCGCCAGCGTGCATTGAGGTGCTATAAATAATTTGATTATTATTTGTATGTGGTAGATTTTGGCTTGTTCCTTGAGATCTTGCCGGAAAGTGTGTAAGTGGTCCTGTGGACCAGTTTAATTGAGACTCAGAGGAGTACAAATTTTCGGAGGCGCTGGAGTTTAATGGATCCGTTTGAATGTTGTCAGCAGGGGGCAGCAAGCGAGAACGCGAGCGCGTATTGTAACCAATTGTGTGGTTGGTATTAGTATTTTCTTCAGCTCCGAAGTTGGGGTTGTTGGTGTTGTTATTGGTATCCATTGTAGGTTCAAGGTTAAGTTTATTTTGTAGTAGATTCAAGCCAAATTACAGCAAGTTAGATATAACAAGCTGAGATCGAGTACAGCTTCACTTTGTGCGTATGTATTTTCACACACACACACAGAAGCCGCGAGCCACACACCGCGTGGGCCGGGCGCTGAGCTTGACAATTCACAAGTATTAGTTTGTTGCTTTTTAATAGCGATGGAGAGTGAACCATTAGAAATTCACTCAAATGAAAAAGAAAAGACGCCTCTGGCGTGTTTATAGTGTCTATATCACTGATATTTTATTTAATTAAAGCAATTAGCGATCGGACCGGTGAAAACACACGTCATCGGAATTCATTTTTACTTCCTGGAGTTTGAACACTTTGTCACTGAAAATTATTTGATGAAGCATCCTTGTGTATGACCACTCGTTTGCGCCGCACTTAAAACATTCTTTAGATGGTAAAAGGCGTTTGTGCTCACCCTTAAATTTTAAAATTTTGATTCAACGAAAAAGTCAGCCACATTTTATTGCATGTTAATTTTTCATAATTCACTGTTTATCTGAGGAATTTAAGAAGCAAGAGATGTCAAGTACTATTAGGACTATAACCGATAACAAGAAATTAATTTAACTTCACTTCATCTCCACTTCTTCATCACTTCATCTCCACTTCATCTCCACCCTTTGCAAAAAGCTATCGACGACACTGCTTAGGAGGAATGGACAGGAGTCAAGTCCGCAAGCGGCTCCACAATGTGTTTACTTAATGTTCCTGATTGTACTCACTCCAGTTATCGCCCTATATGAAATGTAAAGGAACTTGTTGACACCAAAGATTAAACTAGTAACTAAATCCTAAGAAAGTCGGTCAAGCCCGACTCTATATATACTCTGTACCTGCGAAGGTGTACGCTCAGAATTCTTTTTTTGGTAAGAGATAGAGTTTTGACATGTATGGGACAAATGCTTCTTTTATCTGCACGCAGATCAAGTTTGTTTTAAATTTTGGCCACGCCCTCTCCCGCCACCGCAATTTGGAAAAAACGTTATATCTCCTACAGATTTGAAGATAGACGATTCGTGTTTTTTGAAGATAGATAGTAATTAGTGAATCGATTTGCGGAAGAAATGATAAAGATCGGAAGAGCGGTTCTCAAGTTATGAGCAAAAATGTGAAAAATAGCCGATTTAAAAAAGTGTTGCATACTTTTTAGATGTTCACCCTAAGGAACGCAGGAACACTGTTAAACAATGAGTAACGGGTATATCGAAGTCGGTAAGAGCCGACTTTAACTTGTGCTCTCGTTTTCGTTAGGGTCGATTCGTTCATTTAGCTTGTATTCAAGGCAGTGACGTGATGCCTCTTCGTGGTGGTCAAATTATAGTTCAATAGCTTCGAAATCGTTATCCTACGCAAGAATAATCATATTTTAAGGGGTGGCACATAAATATTTGAGTTACACTTTGCAATCGAACAAGAATGAATTACATACATGCCCAACTAAAAATGCTAAGAAATCAGCAAAACCCGATTAGTTCACCTCAATCAATGCAACCCAAACTTACCATAAAAGTGCATTATCAGACATTTCGAGAGTTCAGAAAGGTCTCCATCCGGCTTCAAGGGCGTAGCCAGCTTTCCGAAAAGGTGGGGGCAGCTGTGTCTGAACGTTTCTTGAATATTTCATTAATTTATTTTTCAACATTAATTAATTAGATCATGATGCCTTTGATATGAAATTAAATTCAATCTTCAAAATAATAGCGATAAATTTAAGTTATTATTGAAAAAGTGAATGTTGCAGAGCAAAATCTGTGATTAAGGGGGGGAGGGCAGCTGCAAGAACGACCCAAACATGGCTAAAAAACCATGTACCGAACTTCATTTGTACGGATGATTGGGCTGCTGGTAGCCCAGACTACAAACTGTGGTCCGTTCTAGTTCTCCGTTCGACTTCGATCGGTCAGCGGCAATAGAGAATTCAGAGTTGCTGGAAGGCACAAGGCGTACATTTAGGAAAGAAGAAAAAGTTTTGAAAAATATTCATTCGTTTTCATACAATTGCAGGTACAAGGTAAATCGATTGGATAACTGAGAGAATTTGTGTGACTTTCATTTTTAAGTTCGAAGTACACACGAATATATAAAATTCTTAAAGATTGTGGGGAATACTCTTCAAGTAGACTTAAATGTTAAAAATTGGATAAACAAATGAAAAATTGAATTACCATTTAAGTGTTGAATGAGATTCCTACTCGTACACTCTGCAAATGAATCTTTTGAATGTCCATTTAATTCAACTTATTGACAAACACTCGCACCAGACCACAAGCCTATGGCTAGTAATCTAAAGCTGTTGAGTTGCTATCTAATCGATTTCACCCAAAGTAGACATAGTTTTTTCTCCAAGTACATTAGTTTGTATTTATCATAGCACCCAAAACACCGTATATAACTTTAAAGGAAGGCAAGTAAAAGTATTGAAATTGCAAATCTCCAGGCAAGACTAGCCGCTTTAGTCCTTATTTCTAAGCGCCCTTAGAATTAGTGGGCAGTGGCAAGTGGCGACTGTATACGACCAGATTTCGAACAAGAGCGCCCACAGAGAGCATACAAACAACACCAGCGGGCATAAGTTTTCCCGATCGATTCCACCTGGCACCCATGACTCCTGCCAATAAAACAGATGTGGCCAATTGCAGCAAGGGACGTGGCGGATCCTGCGAGTTAAGATGGGCGCCATAGCCCAACAGAGCCCCAAAGGCTAAACCGGCTCCCAAAGAGGGTATAGAACCTGTAAAAAATTTAATTTAATAGGTATACATAATAACAATTTACAGCAACAGCATTAAGAGAAAGATTAGGTTGCACAATGCATTTGACTTGACTTTAACTTACCCGCTTTGGCATAACCCATAATGCCACCAGCAGCCACTGTAGCGGCATAAACATAACCCAACCAGTCGACAGACATTGTTAATGAAATAGACTTATATTATTTAAATTGTTGTTAAAATGGCAAAGTACGCAGCACAAGCAAGAGCATCGACTAGAGATGTAACTTTAAGTAAAAGTATCGACTAACCTAAAGCAGGCCCATGATACAATAAGTATAAGGTGACAGTGTGACTCTGATACCCAAAGTGTTTACATTGGCGTCACAGAAATGGCATGTCACAGCGCTGTGACAAAATAAATGATGTGAACGCTTCTTGTCGTTGTCACAGAGTAACTCTGATACCCAAAGTGTTTACACTTGGGTCACAGAAATGGCATGTCACAGCGCTGTGACAAAATACATGATGTGAACGCTTCTTGTCGTTGTCACAGAGCGCCAATTTGTTCACAAAAGTAAACTTCATTCAACTTGGCAAACATCTCTGCTTCCATTCGGGTCAAATTAACTTTGAGCGCACTTTGGCTTGGGTTCATCATCATCTTCGTCCAGCCCTTACAATACCACAGCTGCATGGGCTGCTAGCCCTTTAGCCTTTCGCGCATTCATTTCCTGCAGCTAAAAAATTTAACTAAATATAATTACTATTATTTAAAATTTACGAAAACACAATAAATCACGCATATTAACCTTTATCATAATTTTTAATTCGCAAACAAACAAATCAAGGTGGTCACAGTGTGACTTAAGAACGAACTTGATCACACTACGCTGTGACACTGAAATCTGACGCTCTGTGCCCCATGTAAACCTACCCTAAAAGTACAAGAAACGCTCATCTCTAGAAAAAATATCGTGTTTCGTCTGTTCTGCTGTTTCCGGATGGCCTTTGGCCAGAATATAAATTGGCAAAATAAATTACTTAAAAATCAATGGAAATCAAGCAAAACCTTAAGGAAATCTGAGGAAAGTACGCGGAACAGCAAATGAAACTCCTTGCAGTACAGTAAGTCTCCTCCAGGAAACACCACCAATCTAACCAAGGCAAAACAGTAACGCAGTTACACAACTAAATTCAGTGTGACGAGAGGAGGAGTAGGCAGAGGGGCAGGGAAAAATAAAAATTTAAAAACCCCAAAAAAAAGATCAAAGTCAAAGCGACCCCCCAACCCACGCTCACGCTCTGGAGCTGCTCACCCGCCACAGACCCACCACAGACAGGTTGGATGGCTATAAATAACTCACCGAAACATGCGACCAATGCAATCGATTCTATTTTCTCTTTCTTTAGTTTCAGGGACAACGTTCTGGCGTTGGGGAAATTCACTTTCATTTTTGGCCACGTTTGAAGCAGCACAATGGTGGTCACTGCCTCCACTTACCGCTCGGAAACCGTATTCGATTACAGCTGGCCACAGCTGGTGACTGCCTACTGGAATCGCTACCCGAATCCCTCCAGCAGTCATGTCCTAACCGAGGATACAATCAAACGTGAAGTGCGTGATGGCAAATTGTACTCCCGGCGTCTGCTCTCCAAGACGAATCCCGTGCCCAAATGGGGTGCACGTTTTCACAACAATGTGCCGGTCAAAATTGTTGAGGATTCAGTGCTCGATCCGGTTAAGAAGACATTTACCACATTCACCCGAAATTTGGGCATGAAAAAGATAATGGTAAGTTAAGGATTTAGTAAACCAGGACCACTTACTTATTGATTATTCAACAATCTTGCAGAAAGTGGATGAAATCGTTGTGTACAGTGAACAACACGATGGCAGAACTTTGGCCGTGCGCAGTGCCTACATTAGTTCCCAGGTGTTTGGCTTCTCACGAGCAATCCGGGCCTTTGGCATTGAACGCTTTAAGATCAACAGCAACAAGGCCACAAATGGCTTCAATTATGTATTACGCCGTATGTTCCCGCATAATCAAATGAGTGGAACTGCCGCTGCGAGTGACACACAGGCCGAGCTACCGACCACGGTATCCTCCTCCTCTGCCTTGACTCATAGCAAAACGGAGACCCTCAAGAGTGCTGCAAAGATGTCCTACGATTTCTTCAAATGCCATGCCAGCAAATTGGCGCAATTGTTTTCGGTTCGAAATTGATAATTAATGACAAGATATCAGTGGAACTGACACCAATTTGCTGCATTTCATTCCATGTGTGTGTATGGGTGTAATTGAGAACGAAGGCACACAAGAAAAAGATAATTAATAATCAATACACAATACATTTATGTAGGCCAAGATAGTCCATGTAAAAATTTGATTTTTTTTATGTAATAATGTTGTATATTTTGTAGAAAACTATAACAAAATACATGCATAGGTTTAAAGTCTCTTAGGGAAAGAAAATTGAAACATTTCGCATTGATTGTATTGGAGAGGATTGGAGAATGAGGCTGGCAGTAGACTTTTAAAGATGACTGTCTTTTCAGCTTCATTTGTTTTTAACAGTTTTTTAGCTTTTATCGCTCTATTACTATCGAGTACTTTCCGATACCTGGCCGGTTAATGGGACCCTCTTCGACTATTTTAGCTATTTTAAAATTAAGCTGGGCTTACACTGCGTTACATAGTGTCATAGCGTTTTAAGAATGTTGTCACAGAATGAATACGTGTTTCGCGATATAGCTGTTCACAGCTGCTGCATACAGTTTGCCCAGAAAATGTAAGGAATGTAAGGCCATACTAAGATATTTTGTATTTATTTAGAGGTAAGTTTAACAATGTTCAGTCAATATAGATATCAGCTAATAGCGAACTCTGACCCGGTGGGACTAATTTATTGGCAAATGCCAGCTATGTTCCAACTCACAGCATATCTGGTCAGAGTACACACTAGCCATGGCATGAGGGTTTTAGTTGGGGAGTGACATGAAAGAGTTCTTTACGATTAATAGAGAGCTATCTATAGAATATAGGTGATAGTTACTCATGTGTAATAAAAAGGACAGGGCGGTATGACAATTTAAGGCTTAGAGATCTGGCATCATTCAATGTCACATGTTTAAATGTTGCGCCAATTGAAAGCAAATCGAAAAGAAATCAGGGTCGTTCCACCAACTGCTTTGCTTCCAAGAAATCAAATTATTTTTAGAAATACCCTTGATACAACTATTATATCATGTTGTATCATGGAAATTCCAATAATGTGAACAGTGTTCTGTGACGGTACGCTTGTGTCAAAAATTAATTAAACAGCTGATTTAATAAGCAAGTGTAAGCCTAGCATCATCATTCGTTGGCAACCCTGACCAACATATTTCCCGCTCTGTCATACAGACGTACCAGCAACGTTACAAAATTGCTCAAAATTGACATATATTCATTTAAAATATTTAAACAATGTCAAATAAATAGCTAGAATTCAACAAGCAAAAATCAAAATCTCGAAAATAGCCAAACGTGGTCCCACTAATGCGTTAGCGAATTATACGCCGGCAGCATTTCCAATTTAGCTATTTTGCCGCTATTTCTTTCGACACTGACGCCATATTTTCCCGCTATCACATACAGACGCTCCGGCAGCAAATATGTCCAAGATCGAGACCGCAGCGACCATGGAGACCCAGGAGGAGAATTCGGTAAGTAAAAAACCACTTTTATTTGGAGTTAAAGACGCAAGTTGCCGCAAAGAAAAAGAACAGCCGCATGAGTCAATTTTCCTCCCTACCCCGTGCAGAATGAGACCACTTCCGATGCGGCCACCAGCTCTTCTGGTGAAAAAGAGGTGGAATTCGATAATAAAATTGAAGCGGATCGCAGCAGAAGATTTGACTTTCTGCTAAAGCAAACTGAGATCTTTACACATTTCATGACAAACAGCGCCAAGAGTCCTACCAAGCCCAAGGGGCGACCCAAGAAGAACAAGGATAAAGACAAGGACAAAGACAAGGATGCGACAGAGTAAGTCTCAACGAAAAGGGTAACAATTTAGTTATAATAATAATGTCTGCTTAGTCATCGCCATCGCAAGACCGAACAGGAGGAGGATGAGGAGCTGCTGGCCGAAGATTCGGCCACCAAGGAAGTTTTTCGCTTTGATGCCTCCCCCAGCTACATTAAGGGTGGCGAGATGAGAGACTATCAGGTACGCGGTCTCAACTGGATGATCTCACTGTATGAGAATGGAATTAATGGTATTTTGGCTGATGAAATGGGTCTGGGAAAGACTTTGCAAACAATTTCCCTGCTCGGTTATCTCAAGCATTTCAAGTAAGTTACATCTCTACGGGCCAGAAATGTTTATTGAGCCTCTCTTTTGATGCAGAAACCAAGCTGGACCCCACATAGTCATTGTGCCCAAGTCCACGCTGCAGAATTGGGTCAATGAGTTCCAAAAATGGTGTCCTTCGTTGCGTGCCGTTTGTCTGATAGGCGACCAGGATACGCGTAATAAGTTTATACGTGATGTTCTACTGCCTGGCGAATGGGATGTGTGCGTCACTTCGTACGAGATGTGCATACGGGAGAAATCCGTTTTCAAGAAGTTCAATTGGCGCTATTTGGTCATTGATGAGGCTCATCGCATTAAGAACGAGAAATCCAAATTGTCGGAGATTCTAAGAGAATTCAAGACCGCCAATCGTTTGCTGATCACGGGAACACCTCTACAGAATAATCTGCACGAATTGTGGGCCTTGCTGAACTTCCTGTTGCCCGACGTTTTCAATTCCTCCGAGGATTTTGATGAGTGGTTCAATACCAACACTTGCCTGGGCGATGATGCTTTAATCACGCGTCTCCATGCCGTACTGAAACCCTTTCTGCTGCGTCGCCTCAAGGCGGAGGTGGAGAAGCGTTTGAAGCCTAAGAAGGAATTGAAAATATTTGTGGGTCTGTCGAAAATGCAAAGAGATTGGTACACCAAGGTGTTGCTCAAGGACATCGACATTGTGAATGGTGCGGGCAAAGTGGAGAAAATGCGCTTGCAAAACATTTTGATGCAGCTGAGAAAGTGCACCAATCACCCGTATCTGTTTGATGGAGCCGAACCGGGCCCGCCCTACACCACAGACACTCACTTGGTCTACAATTCGGGCAAAATGGTCATTCTGGACAAACTCTTGCCCAAGCTGCAGGAGCAGGGCTCACGTGTGCTCATATTCTCGCAAATGACACGCATGCTGGATATTCTAGAGGATTATTGCCATTGGCGTAATTACAACTATTGCCGTCTGGATGGTCAGACACCGCACGAGGATCGTAATAGGCAAATCCAAGAGTACAATATGGAAAACAGCACCAAGTTCGTTTTCATGCTGTCCACACGTGCCGGTGGTTTGGGTATTAATCTGGCCACGGCCGATGTGGTCATTATCTATGACTCGGATTGGAATCCCCAGATGGATTTGCAGGCCATGGACCGTGCCCATCGTATTGGCCAGAAGAAGCAGGTGCGTGTCTTTCGCCTGATCACCGAGAGTACGGTGGAGGAGAAGATTGTGGAGAGAGCCGAGGTTAAGTTGCGTTTGGATAAAATGGTTATACAAGGTGGCCGCTTGGTCGATAATCGTTCCAATCAAATGAACAAAGACGAAATGTTGAATATCATTCGCTTTGGAGCCAATCAGGTGTTTAGCTCCAAGGAAACGGACATTACCGATGAGGATATTGATGTCATTCTGGAGCGTGGTGAAGCCAAAACCAACGAGCAGAAGGCTCAACTGGATAGCCTGGGTGAGAGTTCTTTGCGTACGTTCACCATGGACACCAATAACGAACCGGGCACTTCATCGGTGTATCAATTCGAGGGCGAGGATTGGCGTGAAAAGCAAAAGCTGAATGCCTTGGGCAACTGGATTGAACCACCCAAGCGTGAACGCAAGGCCAACTATGCAGTGGATGCATATTTCCGTGAAGCTTTGCGCGTAGCCGAACCCAAAGCCCCCAAAGCTCCACGTCCTCCCAAGCAACCCATTGTTCAGGACTTTCAATTCTTTCCTCCACGCCTGTTTGAGCTGCTGGACCAGGAGATTTACTATTTCCGCAAAACGGTGGGCTATAAAGTGCCCCGAAACATGGAACTCGGCTCGGAGGCCACCAAGGTGCAGCGCGAAGAGCAGCGAAAAATTGACGAGGCTGAACCTTTGAGTGATGACGAGATTCAGGAGAAGGAAAATCTCTTGTCGCAGGGTTTTACCGCCTGGACGAAGCGCGACTTTAACCAGTTTATCAAGGCCAATGAGAAATACGGGCGTGATGATATCGAGAACATAGCCAAGGATGTGGAGGGCAAGTCGCCCGAGGAGGTAATTGAATATAATGCCGTGTTTTGGGAGCGTTGCACCGAGCTGCAGGATATTGAACGCATAATGGGACAGATTGAACGAGGCGAGGGCAAAATTCAGCGACGATTGTCCATTAAAAAAGCTTTGGATCAGAAGGTAAGTGAAGCATTTCCTTTGGTTTCTTAATAAAATCTGAATTTTCTCTTCCCCCCTTTGCAGATGTCTCGCTATCGTGCTCCCTTCCATCAACTACGTCTGCAATATGGCAACAACAAGGGCAAAAACTATACAGAAATAGAGGATCGTTTCCTGGTCTGTATGTTGCATAAACTGGGCTTTGACAAGGAGAATGTGTACGAAGAACTAAGAGCGGCCATACGGTAGGTGTCAAACTCATTCATTAATTCCTGCTCTTAACTTATTTTCACCCTTTATTTCTCAGCGCCTCTCCTCAGTTCCGTTTCGATTGGTTTATCAAATCTCGTACAGCCTTGGAGCTGCAGCGACGTTGCAACACTTTGATTACGCTCATCGAGCGCGAAAATCTCGAATTGGAGGAAAAGGAACGTGCCGAAAAGAAAAAGAAAACACCCAAAGGCAGCACACCAGGCACTGGGGCAAGCAGCTCCACCACACCAGCTCCACCACCACAACCCAAGGCTAATCAGAAGCGTAAAAGCGAAGTGGTGACCACCAGCACCAGTGCCAAGAAGAAGAAGAAGTAAACTTAATCGATCTGTTGGATGTTCACATGAGATTCAGCTCCGCCACAGCAGCAGCAGCAGCAGTAGAATTAGATATTTAATTAAGATACAGCCGATTATCTATACTAATTTCATTTGTGCATACGTAGCATTTAATTCACCCCTACTGCTGATTCTTGACCTCCCATATAACTCGTATTTGTGCGCCGTTGTATTCTATTCCACATAATTGTATTTTGTTTCTAAGTCCCTTAAACTTTTCTTACTATTTTTAAATATATATAAAATGCTACAGATCGAAAATGGATTAAGTGAAAACTGAATAGAAAGCAGAGAGGTATGCTTTAAATAGTGTTGGATACAATTGTTATACAAGGTGGCCGCTTGGTCGAGAATCTTTCGAATCACTCGTCTCGGCATGGTTGAATTCAACAATAACAGCGCGCTGAAAAAAAAACCAAATGTTCCTGTTGTGTCGCGTTAAATTTTTGTGGTCTTGATAATTCCGACTTCTGCGGCTTCTGTTTTTCATATTTTTTAGCCGATAAAGCTGTAAAAAGTAAACATTCTGGGACTTATGGTCTTCGTTCGACTGAAGCGATTTAGACACTGGTTTAAAACTCACCCTGCGACCTTTTTTTTAAGGGGGGATTCTCCATGCCGAAGCTGTTTTTGGACCTTTTTTGAAAAAAAAAACCGTTTCGAAAAACACTTAAGTTTTGCCTTTTTGGCCGATCGGTGTTGATATTTGGGTTGTTTTGGTATTGGTTGTGTTTCGCGTTTCGGCATATACATACACTAGCTGAACCCACAGCGACTTCGTCCGCGTCCAAGGCTTTAAGAATTTGAAGAAATGGAGTTATCTCGTGGATAGTTTCGAGTTCACTGCTAATAAAAGCCTGTTGATCATGAGAGCAGAAATTTCGTGGGAACAATTGAAAGCGCAACTGTTATTCCTCTGCGTTTAGTGAATATTGTTGTAAGTGTCTGTTACTCCCTGTAAGCTTTCTTCTTTTGATGAACTGCCATTGATCATTTTCCCCCAACAAACTTTTATTTGGCATTTCAAATTTTCATAGTGCGCGCTTAGGATGGGCGGTCTTGGCTGTGGGTTGACAATCAGTCAGTCAGTCGGGCGTAGAGATTTATATACTTACATATACCTAAATTCGCATGTAAAAGACTTTCTTTTTCATCCACATTCAGAAGAAGAAATTAACTTGAAAAATCATACATTTTCATTCAAACAAATTGGCTTTAAAAATGAAGGGGTTAGATACAGCTAACCAAAATCTTTACTTCTTTCACCTTTTCTTTTAAGTGTTCATCACATAGTTTTACGTATAACGTAAACAACAATTGGTCAGTTTTGATTCGAACCCTCAACCCTGAGCTCCACAGAATTTTTTTTAGAAATACTCCAGGCAAGACAAAATCGTATGGTTAGGGCCAGTATATAGTTTTTATAGAGGACAATCTGGTTTTAAGCCTAACCTCCAATCCGTGTTTGCAAGCCGAACTTTTTAGCAATCCAGGATTCATTAAATCCAGAACTGGTAACCAAATTGTTTTGTTCGAAGCTTAAATTTATTGAAACATTTTGTGATCTTCTGGCTCTAGAGCAGTGGTGCCCAAACACACACTATCAAGCTTTGCGATTGTGTGTGTAGCAGCGAAACACGAAGTAAATGTCAAACATGGGCTACAAGAAAACAAATAAATGTGTGTGCGTGCTCTTTATAGAGCACACGTATTCTCTTTCTCTCTATGTGTGTGTCGGCTGCGACGCCGGCGGAATTTTGACTTCCTATCACATGTGATAGGAAAATAACACTTTAGGCACCACTGCTCTAGAGGGTTTGATTCCACCATCAAGGACACAATTGAAACCTGCTAAAAACGATTGGGACAACCCACAGTTAGCACATGTTTGTTAGTGCAAAAGAGAGCAGTGTACGCTTGTATAGTGTCTGTGTATCGACGCCGCTGCTACAGAGGATAGACGTCGCTACTTGTATACACAGAACATTGAACGGTGCCGGACACTGATCTACACTGACGGTTCTAGGCTCGACGAAAAAGTAGAAGGGATCGTTTTCTCTCCCAACCTAAATTTGAACTAATCGTTCCGTCTTCCCACTCACGGTCAAAGAAGGATACGTACTAATACTCAGATATGCAAACCCCCCTTAAAGAACTTGACTCGCCTGCCAAAAATGCTAAAAAACTTAAGGAAGGTGGATTATCTCTGAATAAAATCGCACTACATTTCAGTATACACCTTATATGGATGCCTGGAGACCGCAATAAAAAAGGAAATAAGTCTGCGAGCCACCATCAAGAGGTCAACCTCTTCTTCTTTTTGAATGATCACAGGCAAAGCAACGGAAAGAATCCAATGTTATTAGGCTACTTATCTTAGTAGATGTAAAACCAAGCAAGTTGGATAGTCCAATTAAAGACTATTGTAACGGCCATACAGTTTTCGGGGTAATTTACGATGCGGAGCTACGATGTTACATATGTGTGCTGTGCCGAACAAACTTTGCATACGCACAGGTCCGTTACTTAAAATCGCGCTTAGAAACGTCAATACTAAACGAAAAGTATTTCGCCCTGCTAAATTGCACACGTTACGTGTAGAATTCAGAAAGCGTGAAAACTTTCTGCACGCCACTTGTAGAAATTAAAAATCTTAGCGCAAATGTAGAAAAGTTAAATGCTGCCTGGGCAAAGGCAAAGTCTACACGACATAAGAAAATCATTTGGATATTGAAATCCTACACGCGCGTGTGAAAATTCTGAACGAAAAATGTAGCTCTAAATCAGTACTAATTTTTTATATTTTTCGTTTAGCAAACTGGTTGTCACACGTGGCATGAGGAATTTCTAAATGAAAGTTTAGATTTACAAGTGATAAACGCTGCAAGTTGGAAATCTACACAAATTGAGCGCAAATTCCTGTTGCCCGTATGTAAACAAAGAGAGCGATGAATTCGAACTTGAGAATTACCATCAAGCAAATATTGGATTGTGCCTTCAGGGTGGGTCCTCTTCTGCTCTGAGTTGATGCATAAACAGAAAAAATATGCAAAAATCTACACGATAATTTAGCTTTGACCAGGATTTTGAACCCATTACTTTTGTGTGGCTTTTTTGCACGCTCGTCATGCTGATCTAGAATATATACATATACTTTATGAGGTCTGTGGATGCTTCCTTTTAAGTATGCGATACAATCAATAGAACAGGCTTCAAGGGTATACAAATAGTTTCAGTAGAAATGGGTTATTTAATTTTTTATGTTTGTAATCTACTGAAACCTATCTAAGTGATTGTTTTTTGGTGTATGACGTGTCTTTATAGCAAGCAGCTGCTAGATTAGAATGCGAATTTTACGGTAGACTTTCCAAGTCGCATCAGGAGAGAAGAAAACATATCTTCTGAGGTATAAGAAAGCCTTTCTTTCGGGGGACAATAAATACTATCTTCTGGAGAATAAGAAAGGGAGATAAGAAAGCGTTTCTTCCTAGAGACAAGAATATTTATCTTCCGGGAAATCAAAATATTTTTTAAAGTTTAAAGAAGTTGATGGATGTTAATTCAATAAACTGAAGTAGTTAAAAAAAACAGGGCCCACCTGTGCTGCTTGTGTTTTAACAGGATAAAGATGCGTTAACAAATTTTTAATTTTTTGTAGAATTGTTTCATGTCTTCAAGCTAACCACTTCGAGCAGAATCGTATGCATTTTTCCAATTCGATTACTGAGGGATATATTAGGACGTTTCCACCCACTTGCAATTAAAAACGTCAATATTTTTTTCTAAATTTATATTTTTTTGATGTATCCTTAAATTATAATTTTTGTGTGTGTGTGTGAGTGATAAATGTACAGTTTCTTGTTGTATTTTTTTAAGACAGTTTTCACTTAATTTACAACTAAAACTTAATCGTATAATTTTTTGTTTGATTTATCCAAAAATAGCATTAAACTAGATAAATATAATATAATGAAAGTTTTCTAATGTATGGAATGGAATTTGTAAGTTTTCTTGTAGGCAAAAAGTGCGGCTAGATAATGTTGAAAAATCCATTAATGTCTTTTTTTATTTTTATATATTTGTTTTTATCACAATTGGAAATAGGGAGAATTTTTGTTTGTATGCCAAAATGTAAGAATGAGTATGAACTTTTTACAGAAATATGTTTTTTTTTTTGCTATTTTACAAGATTTGCTTTAAATTAAATTAAGTAAATTTAACATTTTGTTCAAACAAATATTTTAAATTAGTGGCGGCTAAAAACTAAAAACAAATCAATAGTTCTCTCTTCAAATCAATAATAATAGTTAAAATAAAAATAATAATAATAAATTCTAGCTAAGAAAACACATTTTAACTGCAAAAGATTTGTTTCAAAATTTTCAATGGCCAATTCCAAAACGTTTCACGCTGCACTTTCACTAGAACGGAAACAGCTTCCAGTTAACCACTGTGGGGGAGAAGAGGGGGCAAAAGAGAATATCAAAACGGAGTTAATAAAATTGAATGCAAAATTATTGAAAAAATCAAATAATAAAGGCGTGCAAAAATTCAAATGCAATTGTTTTTATTTAAATACTTTATATTCGCCGCCATAGTAAGAGTAATATGTGTGGGTGTATGTGTGTGATGTTTTCGATATAACTTTGTGCCATCTTGTGTTCCAAATTCCATGCGTTTCCAATTGCCAAGTTATTTTAGTCGCATATTTTCTGTTGTATTTGCGGATATATTGTTTAGTATGCTGAATGCGTATTTTTCTTACTCCATTTGCCAGATTTGCATTTTAAATTCATAATTTCTATAGTTCAAATTATGTAAATGTGTTGATGTGTGAGAAAGAGAGCAGGTGTGTATGTGTATATGTGTGTATATATGTATGTATGGATGTGTGCATGTTTCATTGCCAATTTGTTTCTGTATTGGTTGGTTTGGTTTATTGAGAATTTGCGATGCAATTTGAGCGAGTTCTAAGTATTTTTGATAGTTGATTTGGAGGATTGGAATAGATAGTATAGTATGAGCGCAGTTTCTTCAAGCATGCCAAATGAAAGTCTGAAATGGTGAGAACTTATATCTATTAAGGACTAATTGTGAGATAATTATATAAGTATTTAAGTATTCTATTTCTATGATATGATATTTAATTATTTCAAATTCTGTGGAAGGTTTGGTTTTGGTTTTGAACACTTGATACAAAAGATTGTGCGATTTATAAGTATATGCTTCTTGAGTATCTTGTGTATCTGTGTTTTGGCCAAAAGCTTATTAGATTATTTAATCATGTATAGTTTTGGCCTTAAAGATCCTAAATCCGACCGAACGCCATTTGTTTGTTAAAAAATTGTTTGGCTTCAAAATCCACCGAGAATATACAGAAATGGCTAAATGATCTACGAGTCGTCGATCATAACCAAACCTGATGTTGTTGAATGGGAAGAAAAATGTTTAGAGCATTAGTTCTTTAATGATAAGCAACTACTCTTTCATTCGAAAACGAAATGACGTTCGTTTTACAATTCAAAATCATTCGCAAATGGACATATGTTAGGAAACTCCACTTTCAAACATGGAAAACAGTAATCTTAATAAAAAAAAAACGATTTCTTAAGAGTTTTTGTCGTTTAAATTTATATAAAAATATCTGCAATTTGCAAATGATAATTAAATTTTTAATTACCCAAAAAATTTTGAATGGTAAGTGTAATGATAATTTCGACAGTCCTGATTTTGAGTTAAATTATTTGTTTGTTGTAAACGTTGTAAATGTCAACGAGCTAGACCCGAAAAGTAAGAAAGTAATATTCTCTGTACCTGGAGTAGCAGCTAAAACCGCGCTGTTGAACAATAGATGACGCCACTAGTTGCATTGAAGAATAAGGAATTTTCAAAACTGACTAATAGATGACGCCACTACTGCCAGAAAAAATTTTGATTTTTGATTTGATCGATATTGATATTTTGAGAAATATCTACAACCCTACTTGGCTGTTGACCTTTGGTACAGAGTACAAAAAGGAGAGAGATAGACAAGAAAGGGGAAAACTAAACATTGGAAAGGTCTGTTCTCAGATGTACTATCGCTCTTTTAATAAAGTTCTTAATTAAATGGGTTTGTTGCCTTGACGAACTATGCAAAATAAGTTCAAACTCGTTAGGAGATAAAAAGAATTAAAGAGAAGAACAACCTAAATACGTTAAAGTTTTCGATTTTGTAGCTAAAAGAGAATCTGCCGAGCTGGTAACTAGTTAGTATAAAAAAGGAAGTGCTGGAAATGAGACCTCATCACGTGGGTAAAAGTCTTAGGAATAATGAAAAGCTTATAAGTCTAAAACAATTTAGAGCTCTTTTTTTTGTAGAGAAATGTTCTAACTTAATTATTGTACAAGTAACATCCGAGGATTTAAAAGTCTAAAAGAAATAATTTAATATAAATAAAAATCATGCTAATCAACAAATAATTTAATAAACTACATTTCAAAATCTACTTTACTTCGTTACTATAACTATTTTTGTATGATGGGTTTTAAGATAATAAATGGTTTATGATCAATGCAAATGCCATTTTCCGTATTATTTAGCTAATATTTATGGAAATTGGTGGCTACTAATGGAAAAATTAGAAGAGGTAACCCACTTTCTTAGCTTGAAATGCATTTGATTGGTTTATAGATTTTCTTCAACCTCAATTACCAGAGTTATATCAATAGGGCAGGCATTAAACTAATAGGAGTTACTCTAATACGAATCGCTTATCCATGCTCAATTATTAAATATTGGCGAAGCTTTTTCTAACTAATGTTGCTTGGTGGTGGGTTGAATTGGTCATTGAGTTTGGGGCTTACCGCACATAACATATGTAAAACGCTATCGGGTCGGCCTATATTTTGGCATTTACATGTGTGCTTGGGGTTGGAGTTGAAGTGGTGTGTGTGCGGTTTTTGTGTACAGTTTGGTTTTTGGAGGAGGAGCCAGTGTTGGTAAGTTGTTGTTGTTGAAGCAGTAGTAGTAGTAGTTTCGCTCGCTCTTGCTCTATCTTTCTCACATGACTCGGGTGCGGCGTATTAGCCTTTGTGTTTTGATTTTGGGTTTCCGGGTGGAACCACTAGGAGTTGTTGTTGTTGTAGTAGTAGTCGTCTCACTATTGTGGTTGTCCAACACCACTGCAGGCAAGTTGTTGGTGTTGTCACCAATATAGTTTGTGACATAGGCGGGCGATGTATGTGGCTGTTGTTGTTGTTGATTACTACTACTCTTATGATTAGATTTAAGACTACTGCTGCTTCGATTTGGCATACGTTTTAAGAAGGCGCTGCCATCAATACTTTGCTCTTGGTGTTGCTGTTGTTGCTTGCTTGTGCTGGTAGTGGTGGAGCTGATCGACGTGGAGACGGATGTGGCTGTTACGGCACCATCCAGTGTTGGTAAATGCAAGGCTTGTAATTTTTTTAGGTACGCATCGAAAAATGATGAAGTTGTTAACGTTTTTGTGGTGGCTGTTGTAGTTGTTGTTGTTGGCTTGGCACTTGTTGTTGCTGTGGTGGGTTGTTGCTGTTGTAGTTGTTGTTGTATGAGAAACTTACGTTTTTGCCGCTCAATGGCTTCATTGCTGAGCAGGCCGGCACTGGCCTCATTCTCCTCATCTGTTGTCAATTGCTGCTGCTGTTGTTGTTGCTGCTGCTCTTCCTTAGATGTTCCGCTGTGGTTGTTGTTGTTGTTGCTGGCACTATAAATTTTAATTGGTTTTTGTTTTTGTACCAAGGGTATTTCAACTAGGGACTGTTCTTGTGGCTGTTGTTGTTGTGTTTGTATCATGTGTAAATAATATTCAATTTGTTTGCGCAATTCGTGTGTATAAATTTGAAATAGATTTGGAGTTTGTGTGGTTGTTGTTTTTGGTGTGGTTGTTGTTGTTGTGGTGAAGTGTTGGCTGTTGCTGCTGCTGCTGCTAACACTGCTGCTGGTTCGTGTCTTGACTAAAACCCCATTATGCTGCTGCCATTGACTGTGCCTGTCAGTGTTGTATAACGGAAATAGTTTTTGCAAATATTCAAAATTTTTGGATTTGGGACGCTCTGTGGTGGCCGCCTTAGCTGAGCTTTGCTCTATCTTGTTATCCTGCTGCTGCTGCTGTGGCTCCTGCTCATTGGCCTGCTCTTGCTCTTCCTCTTGGCTATCTTCCACTTGCTCTTCTTCTTGTTCTTGCTCATCTTCTGTTGACTCGGTCTCTTCGCTACTATTTTCAACATCTTCGGTGGTTGCATCATTTTCATTGCCAATTTTACTGTTTGTTGTTGGTGGTGTGTGTTTTTGTTGTGTTTTGTGTTGAGTTTTGGATTTATTTTGATTTGTTTTGGTAAAGGTGTAAAAGTTTGCATATTAAAAAATTTGTTTTATGTGTGTGTGTGTGTCTTTTTTTTTAGTATAAATAAATCTTAGTTTACACAACAAACTACTAAAAAACAGTCATTCTTTTGAAGCAATCAATTGAATTTGGCTTGTACTTACTTGTATACTAAACGATAATTATGTCCATAGTCAGGTATGATATTGGAGGGCAGTGGGGTGCATCGACCATCCAGGCAGTGCTGTGAATATTTTAAATCAGATTAGGTACAGGTTCAAGAGGCTAACACATTAATAAGGTTCGGTTCGTAGTCTGCTTCAAAAGACTAGGAGCCTGCCTTGAACCGGGCTTAACTGATTGTAGACTTGATTACTAACAGTTGCCAAGGAGGCACAAATAATATTTTTTCAAACGTAAGTTTATATTTGTTCTTATTTCCCTGAACGAAAACGCTTCTCTATCTCCCAGAAGAGAGGCAGAAGTTGCACATTGTTTTTATAGTATGCGACAGATATGCGATATCGAAGGTGAATATCGATTTTAAATGGGTTTTAGTTTCTGCGAATTGGATTCAAAGATAATCACTCATACGTACTGTTGCCCTGGCCTACATGTTTAAGTAGTTGGCGTAGTCTTGGTTTGAATTCATTTCATTTCTTTGACAATTGAAAAAATTGGTTTTAATATAACCAAGATATATTATTGCGAAATTGTATATTACTGCAACATTTCCAATATTCTGCGCTTTTCTCTTCTTGATGAAAGCATGTGTTTTTCGTACACTAAGAGGCTATCAGGATATCTTTAAAGTGAGGCCCCATACGAACTGAACTGAAGTGATACGCTTCACGGTTGCGGCCGTTCCTGCGCATTGTCTATTTTTACAGAGCCTCTAATAAATACACTATCGTCCGCTTGATAATTCCCAAACTTTTGGGACTGCTGTATCGTGTATGTTGCGACTAAGACAAGCGGGGCCTACAACTTTATAAGGTTCTCTTCAACATTAAATTTAATGGGCAATACTTAAATAGTACTGAAATTCAGTCATGAGTTGGACCAATATGCATAATCCCTCATTTCCCAATAACACAATTTTTTCGTTTTAGTCTTATCCCCATACTTACATAGCCATTCCCGCATGCCGAACCCTCAGCTGCCGGTCGATAGGCTACACAGTAGCCGGTTTGCGCATCAAAGCAGAAAAGCTGCGCACACACTCGCTCATCCTTAAAGCAGGCATAGGTGCCTCGATCCCGTCTGCACTGAGCATCTAGCGACAGTAATGTACCAGGCAGAGATCTACCCAAAGCACTGTCCTCATGCGGTGCATTATGCAGGCAGGTGGCTGTGTCTCCACTGTGTGTACAAATGTCATAGTTAATTTGATAAGACTTCGCCCTGTCTGCGACTCACTTGAGGAAATGATGGAAACTCTGCACCGTACAGGCAGACCATCTGAAACCGCGCTCCGTGTGTCGCAAATCGGACATAATGTAACCATCCTCCCAGCGACAACGCTGAGCACCCGGTCCGCCCAGATAGCTTGGTGGTGGGGAGCCATCGTGCACGGCTCCCAGTCTGTGAATAAAAATAAAACAGAAAAACATTGTTAATTGATTAATTGCACACCAAATGATGTCAAACGGAAATGCAAACGAGTTTCAATGACCAGTTTGTCTGTTTTTGTTTTTCTGTGATTTTTTGCCGGCCATCAACGGAAACTACGAGTACTCAAGCAAGTATTCGATGTTTGTTGGGGACCTGCCCCAAGAGTTCCGCTTGACAGCCCCCGACAATGAAAGTTGACCACATTTTCGGTGGAACTTTTGCCACTTACAAGTGTCCCACTTCATGGGCAGCCACTATGATGCCGCTGAAGCCGCCGGTATCTTCAATGATGGCCACACTGTTGACCTTCTCTAGTCGCTTGTTCACCACACAGGCGCCGCCAACATATGCGAAACCTTTTTGCGCAAAGAGTGAAGAAAATAAGTCAATTAGTTTGGTTTAACAGGAAGTTGACAATTTTTATCAGTTTTTGTTAAAGCAGTTATTAAAGCTTAAACTCTGCACGCGCCTTTCGAAAATGTTTCTTTCGCTTTAAGTGGATTATTTTGTAATAACTGTGACCTGGGATGGTGTGGGAAGTGTGGATGAAAAGTGAGAGTCATTAACCAAAATTATGATGGATTTAAATAAGCCATAAAGATTGATAAATTTAGTTACCGTTTAAAATTATGATTAATCCATTACCAAAAATAAGTATAAGCTCTTAAAAGTAAATAGTTAATCATATTGCCATTTGCCAAAAGTATTAATTTAATTCAAAAATATGTTAACAGTTATTTAAAGTTTTTAAAAAGCTTTGGGAATCAAATATTATTTGAAAGTATTTAATACCCTACACATTTTATCGATCTACTAGGGACCATTGCCCCATATTGGGAAATTATTTCACACAACAATTAAACTTTAAAAATTGGGATTGATCTTGAACTTACATTATACGGTGTCAGCTTGATTAAACATTTTATAAACTTGGGCATGTTTTCGAACATACATTAGGCAGGTTTTGTGGGGAGTCTGCTAATTTTTTTGACTTTCTTGAATATAATCGGAAAGTTGCACTTATTAACTTTTAAATAATCTATCTCAAAGAACTCCACCATTTTTTTTAGCAAAGTTATGCCGTTTTGAATACATATGCACGAATTCGAGCTTAATGTAATTTTTAACAAAACCCATTGCATACTTATGGGGAAAACAAAATAATATCACAACTAGCAAATGTATTTAAAATGGTATATCTTCGCTTTAGAAAATCGTAGAACTGTTTGGGATGATTTACATTAAAGCTAAGAAGCAGTACTATACAATGTTGAAGAGCGAGTCAAAGCAAAAGCATAGGTCCTTCACAAAATGCACCTTATAAAGGTTAATAATAGGCAGTTTAAGCAACATAAGGTTCAAATTATCAAAAATCTAAACATGATGGACAAGTTCCGAAAACAAACTCGTGATTAGCACACGAAAATCATCTAGATACACCACTAACCCTTCAATAAACTGGATCTTGTTACCTAGTGTAATCGTTCAAAGACTAATTTCAATATGAAAATACTGGCGCACTTTTGGGTCCTCGATGAGCACAATCACTGAAAGACGATAAAGAAATATGTACTCCATTTTTGAATAGTCTTATCAGAAATCTTATTTAAACTAATTTTTAATGCTCTTTCATATTTTACAAGGCAAAATAAGTATTTTTAAGATTTCGAATCCAGTTAGTTTGTCAACTTCATAGAATTCTGACAAACTGTATTGTAACTAAAAATCTTGTACCCTAACCAATTCTATAAGTATTTTATTACTACATCATCAGACACTATTTCTTGAGTGGTTCAGTAGGAATAGCTAGTAGAAATGAATAATTAAATCTGTTAGCAATTTTGATACTGGTGTCAAAAGCTATGAAATTGAAAGGTTGGAATTTTCTCGGGGTCAGAGTTTTTATTACGGAAGTAAAATATAAGTTTACTAGTGGACTGCTGGGCTGCAGGTCGTGGGTTCGATCCCGCCTCTGAACATCTAATAATTAGAGCTTTTTCTTTCTTTAGAAAAATTGCTTTTACACATACGGTCACCTTAACCAGCTATTTGCGCCAGCTGTGAAGCAACTAGCCATGAAAAAGCAAATTCTCAAACTGTAGGTCCCTTTCTTTTGTGCGAAATATTTTAAGCACACACGTCAAGAGATTGAGAGAAGCTGGTCTTGGCCCCTTTGGAGCTATATAGCCAATTTTACATTTTACAAAATATAAGTGTGTTGTTGTTTGTAGTTTCTAAACAAGTGTCTTTGTACTAAACGGTTAGCAAGCGTTCGGTGCTGACTTCATTTTTCTACTTGTCCTACCACTACCAATAACTGACATATAGACTTATTATGCGAGAAAAAATATACAGACTATTTCAGGAAATTTCATGCCACCATACGTACTAAGTTTTGTAAACACATTTCGCAAAATTCGACTTGGTACGTGGGGTATATTCATTTTGGTCCTTCGAGCCGGATCTGAACCATATACATATTTAATAAGATGCAGCTGTATTTTCACTTGCCTGCGTTGTCATATGGTTGATGGTAAAAGATTCCTCTTTTTGTCTTAACTCATAGCATATCAAATATCAGACAAGTGAAAATTCAGCTAAATATCGATATTAGGAAATACGCGTAAAACAACAATTTGAATCAGCTTTTGACACGAATAAAGCAAAAATATAAATAAAAATGGGAAACAGTAATTATAAACTAAAATTTGTTGCGTTTTTTTAACTCTCCAATTTGTTGTATAATATTTTATAATTCTTAGAATTTCCAGCATTTTTGTTGTTGATTTGGTTTACAGCTGAAAATTGTTTTAAAAGATTTAAGAAGCACTGTTTACATGCATGTAAAAGGGGGAAAATATTTTAAAGAAATTTAATTTACAATAGATGTCACAGCATTCTCGATATATTTACACACAGAAACACAAGAACCGCACAGTTTTAGCAGCACTGGCAGAGCAGACGCATGCGCAGATATTTTTCCTTGTTCTTGCTGGTTTGCTGTACAGAAAAAAACGCGTGCGACACACAAAACACATAAATTAAGTCCAGCAGTAGAGAGGATAAAAATAGAGAGATACGTAGACGTGCATGAAATTCAATTAAATTGGTTTGATTTTTTGATGATGGAGCGACGCATTTGATTATTTCTTTTTTGGATTCGGCGTCTTTAATGTTATTCCAAAGTGGTTTGCTTTTTATCTGTACAATTTTGTCTAGCAAATTGCTGTAGTTGGGTGTTTACCTGCGGTACCGCGATTACATTCACCATAAGCTGTGGTGCGTCGGCACATATCAAGTCTGCGGGCGAAAATTTGATCAATAAAATGCGTAAAGGTTTAAGATTTCAGGAGTTTCGGTTTCCTAAGCCCTTACAAAAAAAGTAGAGGGGCTGTTTCGGTTGGAAAGAGGAAATACAGTTTGAACAGCACTGACAGTTGAAAGAAACAGTGGGAAAAATTCAGAGAAAAAATTCTAAAACTTAAATTCTAGTATCATCTGCGTCTGTAAATTGCCTTAGTCATAAATTCCATTTGTAATGTTTAATTAGTATATCAAATGCTCTACCCAATGGCCCACCTTAAGCCACCATTATCAACCGGTTTAACCCGCTCCACTACTCAAATTAGTTGGAAATTAAACAATTTAACTATTTTTTGTGTGATGTAAAGTGTGTATGTTTAGCCTTAAGTATGCAGTAAGTAATTTATTGGGTAATCTTTTTACTTTTTGTTTTTGATTTGAAGTGCTTAAAACAACCAACAACAAATTTTAAACACTCATGTATGCGTATGCGTGTGTGTGTGTTCGTTTGTGTGTGTGTGTACTTTTCTAATATTTCTCTAAATAATTTTGTCTTGTTAAATTTGATGTTTTTGTTTACCCGCTGTGCCCTTGGTGCAACGACCGCCTTTTCTTCTGCGACACATATCATACCTGCATACATAATTAGGATTCATTTAAAGATCAGAAATTAATTAAGGTAAGGGTATATAGGAGTTGTATAAAGAAAGAATGAAAGACTCAGATAGTGTAACAGAGACAGTGTGAGATAGAGAAAGAAAGGAGAGTTGCTGCTAAAAAGAAAAAAAAACTTTGGTTGATTCTGCAAAAGAAATTCAAGAGGACGACACAATAATAAGACGGCCAACTTTAGATCACTCACTTCGTAATGGCCACGGCAATGTCATAGACAGGCAATCGGCGTTCCCGGAACAGATATTTGCCCATGTCGGTGAGGGCAGCCGCTGAGTCGATAGCATCACGACCAACACGATTTCGTTCCAGATAGGGAGTGGCATCGCGGCCCTGAAATTGAGAATGAACATTTTGGTTTTCAGAAATCGTTTTATTAGATTTCGAATTAGTCATAATTGATGGTGAGCAAATGACTGTCTCGTGATTATGATATAATAACAACAAGTGATTATCATGTACTGAATTTATGAGAGGAAAAATTCAAATTTATGTAGAAACTTGAGACGCCATACACATTTCGATAGATATTGGATTTATCTGATTCCAAAAATGTCGTCGGGTGTAGAATAACAAATAACAGATAGAAGCAAGCTAACTTCGGCTCGACCGAAGTTTGTATACCCTTGGAGCTCGATATAAGCCTGACAGTTTGTATGGCAGCTATTCTATATAGTGGTCCGATTTAGACAAATCTTGTTGAGATTATGTAAAATCATTGAAAACTTATAAATACGATCGTTGGGAGCGATAACACAAAGACTTTTTTCAGACCTAACTTTTGTATGGCAGCTATACTATATAGTTGTCCGATTTCGACAAGTTTTAGTGAAATTATGTGAAATCATTAAAAACTTATAAGTACGTGCGTTGGGAGCGATAGCACTAAAAGCAAAAAAGTTTTTCTCACTAAAATGTGCAGCGTATTTGTACCAAAAGACTTTGTGCAAAGTTTGGTTAAGAAAGCCTTAAAACTCCAAGGGTATAAAATTGAGGCTAAAAACATTTTAATTTTGATGCCTTATAAAATTTTTTTAAAATATTCAATAAAATTATCCAGAAATTTCTGGGCTTTCCCTTCTTTCTAAGCAATTTAATCAAGTTTAATGAAAGCGTAAATCGAAACATTTTATAACCAATTTCTGATTTCTACTGAAGACTGCCTAAGACAGCACATTCAATTAAAACGATTTCTCTTATAATTTATGGTAACAGCCAACAGGCACTACCTCTGACAGGATCTCACACATATAAAAAGGAAAGGAGCAAACAGAGAGGCAAATCGTAACTTCATGCAAAGTTAAGAAATCCAAGACATGCCGATATGTGACGTGCAATTGGAAACTATATATTCTTTCATTTTCTGTTTGTATAAAACATTTAATTTTAGAACTTAGCTAACAAAATAAGAGCATGTGTTGTATTTACTACCTGCTATTTGTTATTCATTAGTTTTTTTGTGCAATATTGAAATTATAAAATATCAAAATGATCTTAAAAATGTCATGATAAAAAAAAATAAAATAAATAAATAAAATAAAATAAATGATATTTTCGAAAAGGTCAATTTCAAGTTTGTTATATCGGCTTTTTATTGATATAAATAATATAATATTGAGCCCTATCGGCAAAAGCTCTCAGCAACAAAAGCTCGTACAAAGTATCGAACTCATAAAAAATGATTCGTGATTTTTGTGCTGGACCCTCAAGATATTACATTTAATTTAGCATATTTAGGGGCCCTTCGGTGCCGAAATAGAATATGTCAAAAATGGTATATTATCTAGTAACCAATCCCGAAACGAGAATTGGGTTCAGCAAGTCCCTACATCAGTGCTTTTGCTAAGGGTTTTCTTTCGGTTCACAATTTATTTCATATTAATTTCGGAATACCAGTCCTATTACAGTTTTTCAAGTAAAATATTTTAAGTTTTTGAAAACTTCAACTGTCTATGATATAAGAAAATGTAAGGACAAAAATGGAACCAGGATGATTGATCAAATTTATTCAGTGGTAAAGTTCCACATTTTGTATTATTCAAACCATTTGAAAGATTCTTTTCTTGAAATATTAAACACTTTCTGCATTTAGATTAAATTAATTATTTGTTTTAAGCTTAGTACTTAGATTCGAATCCTCTTAAGCTAAGTTACTTCTCGGCCATAAATTTATTATATTTTTAATGGAATTATAAAAGAATGGAACCATTGTTTATGTTTTAAGTCCTGCAAAATCTGCAAATATGGCTATTAAGCCAATTTTTCATCGGAGTTTCCGAAACATTTGTCAAATTCAAATAATTTGGCAGGCAACCCTGTATGGGTCAATCTCAGACAATCTAAACTTTTCGTTCCTGCGTGCTGAAAGCTCATGGCGCTGATAACTTGACAGGCACCGGCGCTAACTAGACAGCCGGTGTTCATACCAAACAAATAGTTTGTAATTCTCCGACATCTACTTGTCGGAATGTCGGTATGATTTTGCATTACTTATAATTTCTGCCGTCCATATATAACTGAATATTAAAAAAACATTGATTAAATTTAAAAGCAATCAAATCATAGGGGAGAGTGCTATTTCACGCCCAATCGGAATTAGCTAGGAAAATATAAAAACCGAACGCAAAACCCGAATAACGATTCGGTTGGGTTTCGGTTTTCCAAATTACAATTATAAGTAAATATCAATTTCAGTTATAATATCTGAATTTTTTTACTGTTAACAAAAAACTATTTGTGCCAACTTTGTTTTGCCATTCTGTAAATCATTTTGTGACTAAATCAAATGATTTCACTTTCACTAAAAAGTGATCGGGAAAGTTATGAAAAATTAAAAATCAAAAGAACTTACATAGTAATATAATTTCATTTTCTCATACTACTTGTTTCTGGATCAGCCTCGATTTCTTCCAAATTAAAATCAACATACTCCTCAGTCAGTTACGATTTAACCCACCTGAGGGGCAAAGTCAATGCTTATTTGCTCTACATTGAGATTTATTTAAACTGTCTCTACAAAATGCACATATATTACCATTAATATAACATATACTTATCCAACACTTTGTCAGTCCGTGTTCATTTCCTAGACATCTGCTGTCTCGTCTAAGCTGGAGTAATTTATCAAAAAACGCTTCAGTTCGACACTAGACGATCAAGCTTAAACATAACTGAGAAACAAACTGACTTAGAGTATCTTTAAGCTGGTTGCAAATCAAAAGTGTCAAAGCTTTTTCTATGTCACCCAAGTTTGGTTTTATCACCTGCACTTGAGAACAGGTTCTCTCTGCCGGAGGCATATTAACATATTGATTAGCCTAGGGCTCAAAGTGATTGACAATTGTGTTATTATAATTTATGTAGCTGTCATGTCACAATATACGCCCCTAAGTCACGAAGGGGTACAGAAACAAACAAACAAACATATGTGGCTGGGATTTACGAGTACAACTGAAAGTTGCCCTGGGATGAAATTGCAACTGCAACTGCTGCAACGCCAATTGCAGTCCCCAAATTATGCAACAACGCACAATTGCCAGTGCAACTGGTTTTTGATTTTGTTTTGGTTTGGTTTGGCCTAACAATCAAAACTGAAGACAGAAAAAACTTCACCAGAAAACCCACACGACTTTGACTTTGCCAGACAACTTCGTTATGAGGATGATGATGATGATAGTCATCAGCTGGTGTTGGCCTTATCTCTGTGTGGTGCATCAACTATTCCCCATTCCTCTGGCACGTTTTTCACGTTCACTTGTTTCTTCCGCTACCAACTGCTTCATTTCCCTCACAAAATTCAGTTTGCTTTTCCCATTTAAATTGCATAAGCGTTTGGTTGCCTTGATTAGGTCAATAAATTTGAAAACAAATTTTTTGTCTAACACCTTAAAAAATGCCACCTCATGTAGGTATGCTTCTTAGACATTTCTAAGTACGGGCACGTCGTCCAAATATTTTTTGGTGGTTTTTCAAGAATTTTAAATGTTCGGATTGTGGCCTTGACTGGTGACTGTGGGAAAGGCAATGCGACGCATGGGGGAATTAACAAATTACGTATATTAAGTCGAGCATGAGATGATGAAGATGAGCTAAAGTGGTTGAATTGATTGTTGTGCAAAGGCTTGGGAACAGATCTTTAACTGAGTATTCTGAACCACAAAAGAGTACAAAAAAAAGACAGCCATATTTCGCCATCACCCAGGCCACATTTCCCAGAGAAGTGAACTCAAACTGTGCACCAATCAACGTCACATATCCATGGCAAAAGCCGTCTCCAGTCTCTGCTGCCAACTCTCGAAAGTTGCTGGACCATGGATGACCTGGCACATCTTTGTTGTTGGTCAACCAAAAACTAGTGGCATAATCACTGTCACTTTTGCATGTCTTTTAACTAAGGTCCCCAAAAATGTAGACACCACACATAAAATCTAGGCGACCGGTTTGCCTTTCCCAAAAATATATATTAGTATTTTGTTTTTGTCACAGTTTTGCAATTGCTTTTGTGCGTAATTAAAAGCAAAAGTATTGCGGCTTTTTTTATTGGACGTTAAAACTGTAATTTAATTTTCCATTTACTCCCTGGGCGGGTCCTATAAATCTTGACAACTGTCAATGCGCGTTTTGCTGGTAATTTCTAATATTTCGAAATGCGCACTAAACTATGCAACTACACACCCAGCTAAACCACCCACCCACCAACTACTCGCAGCTCATATACCACCAATTCCTTGCAATGACATACGTTTTTTTTTGGACTTTCGCATGGCCAACGGCGGCAAAAGGCGCCGCCCACACAGCGGGCATACCTGGTTTGAGGCGACAGGCCCACCACCCACGGTGTAGAGTAGACTTTTGGGTCAAAACGTCGGGAATACTTTTCCTTTTTTGCTATACTCTACACGGATTGTAAAGGGTTTCTCTCACTGTTCGAGGCAGTCTGGCAAGTTGAACAAAGACTAATAAACGAACGAAGCTTGAAAGTCATTGAATTTTATTATCTGTAAGAAATGTGTTTTTATCGAAAAATTGTTTTTAATAACGAAGCTCATTTTTCGCAGAATTGCCGAATTTGGTCTGAAGAGTAGCCAGAAGCAGTTCAATAGTTGCCAACGCACCCTGAAAAATGCACTGTTTGGTGCGGTTTGTCGGCCGACGGCATCATTTGACCGTACTTTTTTAAAAATTATGAAAATCGCAACATTACAATCAATGGAGCACAGTACGTGCGATGATTACCCACTTTTAGAATGAAAGAACTGGACTTGGTGGACATGCGGATTCAACAAGACGGTGCCACATAGCAGAAGGCACGCGAAACCATGGACCGATTGATAAGCGAGTTTGGTGATCAATTGATCTGACCAGTTTATTGGCCGCCAAGATCATGTGATTTGACCCACACAACACAATTTTTTTGTTAAGACTCTCGTGTACAGGCACAAGCCAGCGCCTAGACCAAAATGCTGAAAATAGAATTCAAATATTGGAGCTCACGGATGGACCAGCTCAGGCGTGAACACTTATATGAAAAAATATTTAAAATATAAATGGAAAAATAAATATTTCATTCACTATTGCAATTCACCCTTTATAACAACAAAGGAACTTAATTCCACAAGAAGACGCTCAGAAGAACAGAGTCTGAGTAGTAGTGATTGCTTGTGCGCCGGAAAGAACACATGATTTTAATGCTAATCGATTTTGGTCTCGGTTGGTTTGCGAAACGCTCGAAAAATCCGTCGGTGTCGCAGAACTTTAAAAGATTTCATTTTCTTATATACAAATCGAGTTGGAAGGCTTGTGTCCATGCTAATTGTATTTTTCAATCAAATCTATAAACAGGGTTGACCTTTTTGAAAAAAAAATTTCCCATCTTTTAGTTAGGAGTTAATTTGATGTTTAAATAGAATTATTTGATTATATTACATGTTTTACGATGCATTTTTAAATTATATAATATAATATAATATAATATATAATATTTCAACAATAATTAAATGCAACTTGGCAACCCTTAGCGCTTGTTGGTACTCATCGGGGGTGGCACAGAAATCTCTACAGATTTGGCCTCGAAAAATTAGTCGGTGCCACAGAACTTCGTGAGATTTCATTGTCCTATTAGAAAATCTATTTAGAACAGCAGATGTTCCAATTAAAGTTCCACCTCTAAAAACAAGGCTGAGTCTCTCGCCAAAAAATTTCCCTTATTTTAGTAATGGGTTAATTTGATGTTTAACTGAAATTTTTGGATTGTGTAATATGTTTTATGTTGCATTTTTGAATTATAACTCAAATTTAAATCATATTCTTCATAAATATAAAGCAAAATTTAAAAATTTGTTGGCGCCAAACATCAGTCGGTCAAGTAGATGGCGCTGACCATTGATAGGGGGAGCCACTGAAAAAGCGATTTGCCAAATCTCCTAACAAAACACGGGAGGTTTGAAACCAACCAAATGAAATTTCTGTGGCACCTAAGAATTGGAGTTCGGTTGGAATTCGATTGGAAGAGGTTTCTGTGGCACCCCCGCATATGTAGAGGGCGCCAGCTAAGGTTGAGTAGCGAGTTTGTTGGTCAACATTCGGTTGGTTTTGCGTACAATTATTGAAACGCAAATTTTTCATTTGATTTAATAATTAACAATTTGATTACATTTCCAATACCAATTTTACTTATCAAAATTGTTTTAGTGGTGAATTTCGCCAAATCTCCCAACAAAACACGAGAGAATTTGGTTGGAAGAGATTTCTGTGACACCGCTGAGTATGCTCAGCGAATTCTCCTCATATGTTCACACAGTTGCGTGGAATTAATTTGGAAATTTAAAAATAGTATCAAATGTTTGAGTTTAAGTAATCAGTTTTTTTCACAGACAACAGTTATTGAAGGTTCCATCAAAGATGTTTTGAATGTCAGTTAGGAAGTATACAAAGGGAGTGAATTTTTTAAATTCAAGAGGTTAGGGATATCAAAAGTGCACTAGCATAGAGATCGAAAAACTTGAACTGCTGTGAAATCTATATTATGTCACTCATGAGAATCTCATTTCATCTTTTTTAATAAATATACTAAAAAAAAATCACTTTCTACAGCTTATTTCTAAATTCGACTGGCTTACAGGGATGGTCCTAAAAGCAACACACAAATGATGCTCTTTGCTTTGTACCAACTGTTTATCCACTGCCCCATATTTGAGTGGGAAGGCTTAAAGCGGAAAGTCGTCGATACTCTGAAACACCTTATCTGCAGCTGCTCAGCAACTGCCACGCTAAAACTTAAACACCTACACAGAAGAGGTGTCCAAAACAGGTCTCCAAAACATATATTGTTATTTGCCAAAACGTTAAAAAGCCTTTAAGTCTTAAAATGGTATTTTATTATTAAGGACTCTAGGGACTTGCCCCCCTTGAGTTCATCCGAAAGAATCTACTTTTATAAGTTGCACTGAAATTAATAAAAAAGAAATGAAATCAAGAGTTCTTTAGATGAAATAGTCAACTATAGTGGACTTGACATGGAATAACGTTGTAAACAATGTAAAAGATTTGTTCATTTTCATCTAGTTTGCTTATGCTAGTTTGTTAAGTGCAGACAAATGAAGTTTGTTTAACAATTGTTTGACAATTCAAAATAAGTGAGGAACTCTAGTTTTGCTAAATACGTTTAGCAAAAGCGTATGAGATTTCTTTTTGAAATCTGGAAGCAAAAAACAGGTGAGCAATGGTCATTGAGCGACTGAACCAAAAAGAACAGTTAAGGAAGAAAATGCTCACTGGTAAATTTAAGTGAGCAAACCAACTCAATGAGTTAGTCACTTTTCCCTCTTCAAAATTAAATATTTCTCTCACGTTCCCGACTCCATCCCCATTAAATGCATTCACCCGAGGGAGTTTTGTAATAGGAAAAGAGGATACGAAAATCGACTTAGTCTGTCTTGTTGAGTTGAATGTTTGTTTATTTGTTTATTTTGTTTGTCTGGCGAGCTTCACGTTTCCATTTGCATTATTGCAATTTATGTCTGGCACTTGCATTTTGGCTACCGGCTAACGACGACGATAAGCCTCTTTGCTTTCCCATTGGCTATTTCGTGACATATTTTTTCGTTTATATAAATAGGAGACGAGAAATTTGCCCTGAGGCCAACACCTGGTTCAGTTGGCGACTTTGTTTGTTGTTAGCCCAGGAATTTGTTATAATAAAACAAAAATATTGTTGACATATGTAGGCATAGATATGTACCGGGTGTGGCAGTTGATAAAGCATACGAGATAAAACCAACAGGAGATTGTTGACTGGCAGCTTGGTTTCGATTATTAAATTTTTAGCATACTTTTATCATCCACGTACTATTTCTTGAAGCCTTTTTGTTTCACGCCAAAGCCAAACGACTTGACCTCTTTAATGGCCGTTCATTTATTTCATAAATTCACATAAATTAATCACTCGTTGACAAATAACTAGCAGAATTACTTAAGTTGCAAAGCCACATAAGATCTATGAGTTGTTTCGAATTTGCGCAATTAATTGATTCGTACTTAAAAGCCAAATGGTTACAAAACGAGCTGCGTAACTCATGGTTTCAAGAACAAAAAAAAAAAAAACACAACAGCAAACGGAAAGAACAAAAGCGTACGAGTATGTCAGCCAACCCAGTTTTCTGAGTTAATAAACGCATTCAAAATAAAAAAAAACCTGGCTAAATGAAAATTCTAATCGATTTGGTGGACTGCGGCTTGCAAACTACAAAATAAATGCGAGGAAAATATTAAACTAATAGAGGGTACCAAATGGGGTGAGATGATGATGACGCTTTGATTTGTACATGAAAGAGCTTTCAAGTTTTGCCTTGTACAGTTGGAAACACAAAGAGCTGGTGCTGTAAAAATAGCGATTGGTTTTAATGGTACAAGTACGCCGCAGTACCAACCTGGTACCTTAATACCCTTGGTACCAAATGGCCTTACAATTGGCAAGAGAAATGCTTATTCATCTGCTGCAAGAGTCAAACACTTTGCCAGCTAAATTGAATTAGAATCGTTCTAAATTTCAACACCACCTTTGAAAAACATTTTTATTTTGAATTGATGGCAGTTCGCAAAATAATTAACACCTCATCTAGATCCAAACATTTGCCCATACTCAGTATCAACTAGTCGTGGCTTTTGGCGTCTTATCTATCCGCCTGCCGCGACACGCACTTAATAAATTGCGTATACGCTATGGTGGCTCTGGCACCGTTGCCTTTATTGAAAAATGTTGGTGGCGCAAGCGCATGCGCCAATGCCTCTGACACTTGTACAGCTGTCGTCCATACGACAAGGTAATCTGGCCAAGGAAGGTGAGGTAAGGTGCAAAACTTCTAACGGAAAGTTGCCCGCAATTAATTAAAATGTTAATTAAATGTCACAGATAAAAGTTCAGCCTAGCCAACGGTAGTCGATTTTAAACTGCCCACGCCAATTCATTTTAAGTCATTATCTTGATATACAAACGTACTCTATATAGTACATAGGTGTTGAATTTATAGATCTAATGCTATGACTTGTTATGATTTGAGCAAAGAAAGGAATTCGGTGGGGGGAAATTGATTAATTGGATAGTGGCTTACGCCAAGAATAAATTAATTCATTCGATTATTTTATGACCATTCTGGTTCTGTTTTGATCAAGTTGTGATATAAAGCATGTTGATATTATTGCCCCAGTTATTGATAAGAAGGAATTTGGTTTAAGAGAAATAAAATTGAGTAATAGAACATAAAACTCAACCAAAGGGCTCTAGAATAGCACGTGTGCGTTTTAACAGGCTTAAACTTAAAGTTTAAGCACATCATTAATCAACAAACCATAAAATACTCTTAGAATTACTATAAAAAAAACAAACCCTCACATTTAATTAAAGCCTGCATAAAAAGCTCTGGTCGCTGTTTGATGGAGTAGCTCAAAGAAAAGAACACAAGTAACCTTTCAAGTACTCATTAATTCATTCGATGATGAAAGGAAAGGAAGTCTCTTGAAACACCACTACAGCTTAGAGACAGCAAATTCAATGCTATTCCGACTGTCCCAAAATATTTGTCTAAACCAGAACGTCCGTCCAAACTTATCGCAGCCGACAATAAAACTAAAACAAAGAGCTCAACAGTAAGAGGAAGAACATAAGGAGATGTGCGGAGTTCAAAATTTTTATTATTTTGGTTTTTTGGAATCCATTAAGTGGCGAGAGGTAATTAGAAAATCGGTTTGAAAAGAAGAGCTAAATTTAAAGCTTAGACACAGTACTTTACGTGCACTTCAACGAGTGACTTCCTTCAAATTCAACGTACACCGGAAAAATTTTTGTAAAAAAGTGTATAAAGTCAGAATAATTGAGCGTGTTCGGGCGCGCTTCCAAAAAAAAATATATTATTAAAAGAGTGATTTTTAATGAGAAAAATTTTTTTCTTAAATTAAAATATAATAAATAGTCGTAAGTTGAGAAAGATAAAAAAAGAATTATTTTTTAGATAGAAATAAAAAATAAAAATTTTAAGAAATCAAAACTTCGTATCTTTATAAATTAATATAAATTAAATAAAATTTGAAAAATATTTTTTAATGAAAGTGAAAATTATATATTGAAGAATTATAAAGTTTTAAAAAAAAATTGTTCATACTGGTTCACAAAACACTAAAAGTAAATGAAAAATTACCAAAAATTAATACAAAACTAAACAGAGGGATGACCATCAAAACAGATTCTTTTTCCACAAAAATCATAGAATAAACAGTCGCGAAGAATTAATTAAATATATTCTTCGACGAAAAATTTTATACTGGGATCAAGAATTTCTAATTTGAATAATTTTTATACTCTGTACCGAAGGTACAAAGAGTATATTAAGTTTGTGCAAAAGTATGTAACAGGCAGAAGGAATCATTTCCGACCCTATAAAGTATATATATTATTGATCAGCATCAACAGCCGAGTCGACATTGCCATGACCGTCTGTCCGTCCGTCCGTATGAACAAACAGATCTCAGAGATGGTAAGAGATAGAGGTTTGACTTGTATGGGACAAATGCTTCTTATACTTGCAGGCAGATCAATTTAATTTTAAATTATTGCCACGCCCCCTCCCGCCCCCGGAATTTGGAAAAAACGTCATATATCCTGCAGTTTTGAAGATAGATGATTCGTTCCTTTTAGAGATAGGTAGTCATTCGTAATATGTATCGATTTGCCGAAAAAATGATAAAGATCGGCTGAGCGGTTCTCAAGTTATGACCAAAACATAAAATCCCACCTCCCTCACCTCCTCCCACGCACTCACAACCAACACCGCATTTCATTCAACAACGTGTGAGTGAGAGAGAGAGAAACTTAGAGATGACTTTCTCACTTGTTTAAATAAACATTTTTTGGTCCAAGTATGCATTTCTGCGTTTTTTCTCCAAGTGCAGCTATTAAAGAATATTAAATGCGTTATCATTTAAAAGGCGATTACCAGTTTCTTTCAGTATTCGAATGGACATTAAAATCATACTGACGTTTCTGATAATTGCTTTAAAGAAGAGATTATAAAATTGGTCAGTTGTTTGTAACACAGAAAAGCAAACATCAAAAAATATGTAAGTGTAGAGTTGTTCGTATGCCTGCGCTTCCTATGATAGCTAGCTTCTTAAATTTGAATCTTAAAGAGCGATTGTTTTTAGTTTTGAACGAAATCTAATGTTGTCCACCTTTGTCGTTCTGTTTAAATTGAAGTTCGGACACAAGGCAGAAAAATGCGAGTAGGTCGCCTATGGCCATCTGATCTACATGATTGGGCTTAATGAAAATTCTTTTCCTACTTCGATCCCAAGTATTTACTACCTGCCTGCTACCCAGCTTGGCTGGTAAGCCCATTCAAAATGTCATAAATTTAAAAAGCCATAAGCCTGACTGCACTCAAAAAAGTCTGCAAACTTTGTCTTGTCTTCTTAAGTCATTTCAATATTTGCAAACACACTTCAACAGCTTATCGGAAATGTATTTGCATTACTTATATGTATATCCAATAATTTGTTACCCAATTTGAATTCTGAGTAATTACTTAGCTCGATTTCCAGCATCAACTGCAGCTCTCGTTTTGAGTCATAAATTCGAATATTGTGGCTCATGAACAGGCGTAAAATATTTCAACATTAATTAGCGACAAAAAAAAAACAAAAACAAAAAATAGTGTGTGTGTAGCATTGGCCAACGTTAAGCGACGCGACGGATGCCAGCTAGATATTCGCACAGCATACAAAACGTGGGTAGACGAACTTTGAAAACGGCATAGAAGAGGAAGTTGTACAGAGTGCAGAGCAGTGTGTGAAATTGGGCAAAAATCTGAGTCCCATTAGATTATGTAAGACAGCAACAACAACACGCAATCTGCTGCGACTGCAGCGGCGGCTGCTGCTGCATTATTTATGTGGTCTGAAATAGTTGTAGTTTTTGTTGTTGGAGCCAAAGCCAATTGACGTACTTAGAGGGTAACCCGTCGTCTTTTTTGGTCGTGTGGGCAGCCAGGTCTGGTGCACATGCTGATGCAGGTGCCGGCTGCCTGTGCCAATTTTTATTTTCTTTTTCTCTCTCTCCCTCTCTCTCTGTGGAGGACGGGACAAATGGCTTCCTGAACTAACGCCAACTGATTTGTGTGAGAAAGTCTTAAGTTTATGGAGATGAAAAATGCTCAGATTGACTGTGTCGTGTAGCAGCCAAGTAAGAGTCAGCGATGTTATAATGTTGTCACAAGTGTTTTATGGTTTTTGTTATGCAATTTAATTAGTTAAATATTTGATAAAGTGTTTATGGTGGGGAATCTGGTTCTGAGGCAGGAGAAAGTGACCAATCCAAGCTTGAAGGAGTTCATAATATTTGAGAGAAAGGTTTCTTTTGATTTACCACAACTTTGGTCAGTTTATTTTGCTCTACCAAGCAGACAGCTCTGCCACAAACTCTCGCTTTTCTTTAAGGATTACGTTTGACCTGTTTGCCTAGCACTTGAATTCGGACATTTTTCTCAAGCATGCCCCATAAATTGTTGCTAATTTCTAAGCTAACAAACCAAAAATGTAGCAAAACCAAACTTGTTAAAAAATTTGCAGCTTGGCTTTTAGCCAAATTGATTGTTCACATAAAAAAAAAAACAAAAAAATAAATCGAAGCGCATGCGTTGCATGTTTCTAGCTCGCTCTACAAAAAATCGTGACATTTCAGACGTTCAGGCCCGCGGTTAGGAGCTGCCCCAATTTGCAAAGAGGTTAAAGTTGAGCTACCAAATGGATTACTCAATTAGCCAAATGAAAGTAAAATTTTTGGTCTGATTGTGTAACGAACTACCCTCGACTTACCCGTGAGATAATGATGCCGGCAATACTGATACGTATTCTGGGTCCCTTTAGGAGTCGGTAACGCAAGTCCACACCGTTCCAGAAGGAAATAAAGTAACGCTTGACCTGCAATAGGAAAAGAATGAAATAAAGTTAGAGCTAAAATCGTGTTGCTGCTAAAGTGCCAAAATCTTTTATGTTTGCCGCTTTAAAAAAAACGCACCCAGGTCAGGCTCTGTCATAAATCTCTGCTCTGTGATGTGCATAATAATTCGGCGGCAAGGCTAAGAACTGAAGATGTTGCGAAGTAAGCATAACAAATTATGGCACTATTTATTGTTTCTAGAATTTATTTAGGGGCCATTTTAAGAACACTTAGGTAAAATTTTTTTATTGCAGCTAAATCCTGATTTACTAAGCGAAATTTATTTTTGTGTTTAAAATCATTTGGACGTTTCTTTAATATTGTTTGGCCGAACTCTATTTACTGCATTTGCTATTCACTGCAAGAATATTTTATTCAGCGGTGACACAGATATCTCTTCCAACCCAAAACCAATTCTCGTTGTCACAGAAATCTCTTTCCTTTGGTTTTAAATCTCTCCTGTTTTGTAGGGAGGTTTAGTGAAATTCACCAACCAAATAATTTTTAAAAGTAAAATTAGTTTTGGAAATGTGAACAACATAATTTTTCTGCATAGGTTGCATCAAATATTTTAAATATTTTAATTATGTTAATATTAAAATTTGCATTTCAATAGTTGTTAGCAAAACCAACCGAATGATGACAAACTAACTCGCTACTTAACGTCAGCTGGAGCGATCTACATATGATGGAGCCCTCTGTGTACCAACAAACGCTAAGGGTTGCCAAGTCACGTTTTTAAAATTTTGTATTTTATTTTTGAAGAATTTGAATTATAATTTAAAACTGCATCATAAAACATATAACACAATTAAATAATTTTATTTAAACATCAAATTAACTCATAACTATATGACGGGAAATTTTTTTCCGAGAAAGGGCAACCAGCATTTATACAAACCTTCCAACTCGATTTTCCAATAAGAAAATTAAATCTCTTAAAGTTTAGGGCCAAAATCTCTAGAGATTTCTGTGACACCCCCGATTATAACAATGGCCTCTGAGAAATTTTTGAGTACAAAGCCACGGTTAAGGCTTTTAAAAAGCTGATTGCTATCATGGCGCAAGCCTTTGCCAGCGTTCGGCTCTTATCGGCCAGAATAATCAAGTTCACAAAAATTGGTTTCATCTCGATTTTTGGATAGTAATTTTAAGTTCGAGTCGTACTAGATTCTACTTGAATTAAGAACCAAAGGATTGAAACAATCCTAAAAGGCTTGTATCGATTTCCGTATGCTCATGAAAACCAAATGATCCTGAATCGAGATTGTACTAACTACGGAATTCCACTGTCAATGCGAGTGAGCGAAAAGATACCGAGGGCAAGTTCGAAAGTGAGAGAGAATAGCTCTCAGGCTAAATAGGTACACACACATACACAAAATTTTCCGACGGCTTAGGAGTTATTTGTGGTGTGGTTTTTTTGCACTAATTGTTGCCTTGGAACTCCCTACGAGTTATAGCACTTCCTGCATGAGAAGGCAGATGCTGAGTTGCAAGCGGTGGGTAAAGTCTACCGATGAGATTTTAAAAGCGACCAACGAAGATTGAAGATTGTAATGTTGTTTGTGTCCTGTTTCTACAGTTGCATGCAAACAAATGACCTCGTGCTGGCTAGAACTTGCTGATTTGATAATCCAAAAAGTAGCATGGAGTTCTTGTGAGTTGCTGAGAACTAAAATCAATCGCTGTAATTTTTTCGCAATTCTATTTCGGATTGCATGTAGTCCTTGTGACTCCATGTTTTCCTAGCTTCTCACAACAGTTCTTATTTTGTCTTGCCTTTGTTGTTTTGTGCAACTTCTTTCCTGGTTAAATGTTTAATTACTTGGCCTATCATTTCGAACTATTCATTCACTTTTAGTCATTCTTCTGAAATTCCTAACTAAACATTTTTTTGACTTTGGCACAGGCATTTGTGCCACATTTTCCCCTTCCCCCAGGCATTAGCTTCACAGCCAGACTTATTCATCAATATGAATAAGTACATATATGTATGTAGGTCTTGTCTCAAGCAAACAACTTTTACAAATCTCCTCCCCTCGGGGCTTGGGTGTGTTTCTGCGATTTCGACAACTTCATTTGTGGCTGGCCAAAACACATTTTATTTCAATTTCTGTCACGCACCTGCAAATTATCACCGCCGTGCAGGCGATATCCATCATAGTCCACAATCACCAGAACCTCGGGATAGATAATATATGGAGCCTGTCGTCTGGAGCGTGTGCGAGATTCCGCTGTCTGTGCATCCGTTTCCAGGGCACCCTCATCCTCATCGTTGAGATCTTCGAAGTCGGGACTGTTGGGCGCGGCTGCTGCCGCTGCGCTGCGACGTCGTCGTCGCTGACGTTGTTGTAGACGCTCAAGTTTCTCGCTGGCCAGCAGATCATCGGGTTCCATGAAGGCTACAACGAAAATTGTTTACAAATTCATCGAAAATGAAATAACTTTATTACGTGTATATTAAGCAAGTCAGGTAGCTGGACATTTAACTGTATTTAGTATAATTTTTGGGGACATTAAATAAAATGGACTTAAATTTTTGAGGAAATTTTTTGTGGTCTTGCAATTTAGGCGCCACCTCTGAATGGGGTAAATGTAACCAGCGAAGGACGAAGCAATGCATTGAACCTCTTTTATTTTTGCGGTTGTGAACCGGAAATTGCTATCAACTGCACGTCGATCTCTAAATCTCGCTTTCAACTTGTCCGATGCGACTGAATGCTTGCGAGGTTTATGGACCGAGAATTGCTTAGAAGAAGACAATTTCTAGTTCAATGCGCCCATTAAGATGAAGATAAGGCAAGAGATGGAATGCCAAGTGCTTTGCACAACTCTTGGGCGTGTGGGTCATAATAAACTTACCAAAATCACTGAGCTGATCTGTCTGGGAAGCCTCACGCTTATACACTATATGATGGGACTCCTCTTGGTTGGGACTTAGCTCATGTGGCAATGGCTTAATGACCAGATCGTGACCAATGCTGCCTTCCTGTAAAATATAAAAAGAAACCAAATTTAGTTGAAAGTTAAGTGAATGGGAATTTAAATGGAGTCAATTATTAAGTTAAATTTGCATTAAAAAGGTGTAAGAGCTTAACCTTGTAGAAAATGAGCTTATATAAGATGAAGCCGGATAAATGAAAATTATTCATGTTTCTAACAAAGTGATTTGAGGAAATTTAATTTTTTATGTATCTAGATATTCAACAGAATGTCGCGGTACCCAAAAAAATACAAAACGGCTTGATTGATTCTGGATTTGAAGGCGCTTAGGCGTGTAATACATATTGTCATTTGAGCGTTTAACTCTTAGGAAATACAGTGAGAAGCTAAGACCACGGCCAATAGTCAAAGTGATAATGAAATGGTGACTCGCAGTAAGTTTTTGCTCCCAACTATAAAAAAAACCAAACTCCGCCGGGAGAATCATTTCAAACGGCCCTACAAAGAAGACAAATCGTTAAACAGGCACTACTCTCATTTTAAGCATTCTTAGAGAAAGCGTTTTAGTATAAGGAATATGCTCTAAAAGATTTAGAGTACTTCTCCAGCAAATCGAACAACATCGATAAAGAACTGTCAGCTCAGCTCATACCAAGCAGTCAACCGTTGGATCAACAAACTTCTCAGCTGTTGACTTTGTTTTCCAGCATTGAATTTTTCTTGTAGAGAAAAAGAGTATTGAGATGATAGTTTGTCGCGGACAATAGATGTTGATAGATGATTGACAGGATGCCACAAATTTAATGACTTGGGTTTCAGAGAGTGGTGGGGCTTGTGTGCGTAGCAGCAAAACACATACAAAACGTCATTACGTCAAACATGAGCAACAAGCAAACGAACAAATACCTCGTGAGAGAAGAAATACGTTAAGACTCTGACGCAGTATATCAACCATATTCCAAAAAACACTTTCCAGTACTTCCAACTTTTTAAAGTCTATTCTTTGTTGAACCGAACTGATTGGTAGATTGGGTTCGGAACAGGTTTAGGTTCAAATGTTTTATCATACTTTGTTCGGCTTAAGACCGGTTTGCAGTAGTGTTGTGAAAACACTCAATAGCACTTTCGATAGTTTTGAATTTGGCCAACAATCGATTGTTGTTACCCCGTATCGACGAATCGGAGCAGAAAATTTGTCATTTCTAAAAATTTCATAGTGAGTAACATTTTGGGAAATCTGAACCTGTTTTATTTATATATTGGACGAGCTTATACCTGCGGCTTCGCTCGCACCCACGAAGGTGTGTGGATTTTCCATAAAAAGTGAATACTTAATTTTTGGAGCTCAGAATATTATATTTAGCGGAAACAACGGAAAAAATCATTAAAGAACATCAGGACAAAATTATAATAACCCAGGCAGATAAAGGGAACAAAACAGTCGCAATGTACAAAAAAGACTATCACGAAAAAATGAAAATCCTTTTGAACGACAAGACGACATACAAGACAATGAGAACTGACCCGACTCAACAATTAGTACGGAAAAATAATACAATAGTCAACACACTATATAAACAAAACTATATTGATACCAAGCAAACAAAAACTATACTGCTCTGGAGGTATCGCACCAAGGATCTACGGACTACCGAAAATACACAAGGAGAACATACCCCTCAGACCTATTGCAACGTCCACTAACGTCCCATGTTATAAGCTAGCCAAACATATTGGAAGTATTCTCAAAAACATCACCTCGGAAGAATACAACATCCAAAACTCAACGGAGTTAAAAACCAAGCTTCAATATACAACGTTGTCCGAAAATGAAATATTGGTATCCTTTGATGTTGTATCACTCTTCACCAATATTCCAGTCAATCTTGCAATACAGATCATCATGAACAGATGGACAGACATATCGCACCACACCTCAGTACCGAAACAAAAATTTAAGGAAATTCTGGACTTTATACTCCTGGAGAACAACTACCTGACATATAACGACACCGTGTTCCACCAAATATATGGTATGCCAATGGGCAACCCACTTTCTCCAACAATCGCCAATATTGTCTTAGACAAAATCCTTGACGATGCAATAAAGGATCTAACAGGGAATAACATTAACATAAAACATATATCAAAATATGTGGACGATATAATCTGCATTATAAAACGCGAAGACATAGATAAGACCATGCAGACTTTAAACAGACAACACCCTAGAATTCAATTCACCATAGAAAAGGAAAATAACAACAAAATAGCCTTTCTAGATATGGAACTCATCAGAGAAAACGAATCTCTGAAGTTCAATTGGCACACAAAGAAAATAGCGCCTGGTAGAATAATGAATTATCACTCAAACCAGCCAATAAGCCAAAAAATAAACACAGCTAGGAACATAATACGAACTGCATATACCTTGAGTGATGAAAGTTTCAAACCAGCAACATACATAAAAATAAAGTCAAACTTAATAAAAAACTGCTATCCAGAACATCTGATTGACAAAATCATAACAGATGTAATAAATCAAAAAGGGAAAAATAAAAACATAAACAAATCAAACACAGAAGCAACACGCCAATACATCAGCGTCCCATATGTTGACAATTTAACAAACAAACAAACGATCGCGAAAATAATGCCAAAAGACACCAACAACATAACATATGCATACAAAGCGCACACAAGTACAAGACGATTATTCACCAATACCAAAGACAAAATTGAGAAACAACAACAACAGAACGTAGTATATGAAATAAGATGCACTGGAAGAGAGGGAGAGAGCTGCTCTGGCGTATACGTGGGAACAACAAAGAGAGCACACTCAACGAGAATAACGGAACACAGACGAGACGCGGACAAACAAAAGACCACAACAGCACTAGCACAACACTTAACAGAGACGGGACACACAGCTGATTTTGACAATGTAAACATACTTGACAAAGAGAGAAGAGAGCGAACACGTATGATGTTAGAAAGCCTAAGAATCCAGCAAAGAGGCACAAACCACTTAATTTCAAAGAAGACGTGCAGGAAACAAATTTTATTTATGCGGCATTAATGACAAATGAAAAGTGGCAAAAACAACAGATGACAAGGAAATGTTTGACAAATTCACAAATAGACGACGGATAACACCAGAAGGATGGAAAGAGGCAATAATAGGATTAAAATCAGACAAACAAAACATTTCTGACCAAAAATAATTTATGTATGTATGTGTGAATATATCTGTGTTATTAGGTTAAAGTATATGTAACATATGTTTCTTCTCTTATTTATATGTTTTTTTGTGAAAAAATAAAATGCAGACTCCCTGAAGAAGACGTTACAAACGTCGAAACGCGTAGGAGAAAAATGGGAATAAAATAAAATGTTTTTATTTTCATGAACCACAACGGCCATAACAACCCATACAAGGTAACTCAACATATTAAGTAGATTTTATTCAAGAGTTTTTCGCCCATTTTCCGCCTTTGGGTCCCAAACTTATAGTTATTGTATAATAAAAATTTTGGAAAAAATTTTGAAAAAAATTTTGGAAAAACAATTAATTTAGAACTTTCATATAAAAATTAGTAATTAATTTATATAAGAAAATTTCTATTTAAAAATTATAAATTAATTGATATAATCATCGTCGGTCATCTTATTATATTCTAGTGGTTGAAGGGCAAAACGGTGTTCAGCAGGAAGGATATTTTAAAGTAACTTTAATTTTTAAAATCTAAATTTTCATACAAATTCATTTATAATTTTTAAATAAAAATATTTTTATATAAATTAATTACAAATTTTTATATATAAATATTTTAAATTAATTAAAAATTAATTAATAAATAAATTTTTATGTAATTTTCATTATTTAATAACTATTAGTTTCGGTCCCTGAAATTCAAGTATTTAAGTATCGAACTGTTTTGAAATTTGGATGCTTTTAAGCAGCAATCTTTTTTGGATGAAAGATTGTGCCGAACTAAATTTTTATCTCATCTGGAAACCAGCCTTAAGCAAGAAAAATACATATACGACTGTCCGGTTTCAGTTTGGGATGCCAATAATTGAAAAGGTGAGGCTAAAGATCCTGTGTTGCATAATTTTTATAAGTTTAATTAAACTCCATGACAACAAACGCTGTATTGTGTATTTATTTATCAAGCATAATTAGAAAATTTCTATCAGCCTCTATGATACAGTTGATTGATCAGATCCCCTGTACTCCTTTCTTTCTGTTCATGTTCAATTTTCAGTTCAATTACATTTGTCATACAACTTGATTCAGCCAGATTAGGCAGAGACCACATATGAATTATTTATTGCATTTGCTCTTATTTTCATCTAAATTTTGTTGTTCTTGCTGTAATAATTTCAATACACGTATCATACTTCTTCATGAGTGGCAAACTGGCTGGGCGGTCATAAAAATTAGCTGCAATTTGCATAGTTGAACATTTTATGCAAATCAATTTTTTTTTAGTTTTGATCTAGATTAAGAATATTTGCTGAGAGTGTTTTGTGTTTTTATACCAACCGCTTGCCACTGTGTTTTTATCGCCTATGTAATTGCAATAATTAGTGAGCAAATATATATATATAAATAAAACCTTGAAAAAGGTTGTGCTAATTAGAAAACTGAACAACATTTAGTTTCCTAAATGTTTTGTGGTGATTCAATCGCTCAGTGTGAGTAATAAAATACTAAACACCCACTTGAGTCAAGTAACTGGAGAATGCCCCGTGGTGATTTGGGGGCTAATTAAATCTTGGTCACGCTCGCTATATTTACCATAATTAAAATATTAGCTATGGAATTACGTTTGTTATAAATGTGATTTAGACACGAGAGCATTGCATGCAAATTATGATCACAACGGAAATCGAATAATATTGGGATATTTGATATATGCAGTTGATGTCTTCCAAGAACCTTATATCAAAAGACTTAGGCAACGAACTTGATTGTGCTTCCAAAATAAATTGCAAATGCCACAAATTAACCAAAACGCCAAAGTTCAATGTCCCCGCACACGCGACTCTGTGCGAAATGTCAACAGCAAAAACAACAACTAAGTACCACAACTTGTGCCATAAACAAATTGCCAGCACCAGACAACAACCGCAGCAACAACAAATCGCCATTGATGACATGCCAGCCAGGCAGACAAAAATTTTAACTCTAACTTCAATGCCGTCTATTGAAATTTTTGGAGTCTGTATATGTACGTATGTGTGTGTTTGATTTTGTGTGAGCCAAAAAGTGCGTTTCGCCAATTGAATTCAATTGCAAATTGAAGCTCAGCTTTTTGGCTGCAGCATCGTAATGCATTTTGAAATATGAAAAATGTTAGCTCTGGTGACACTTAAATAGATTTACATGGATAACTAGGCATACGGTGCGTATGATCAATGCGTGAGATAAGTTTTTCTTTTGGCATTCAACTTGAAAGTCAAGTTGAGTGGTGAGAGGAAAAAAAAGTGATGTGTAAATGATTTGTAAAGCAGTTAAAAAGTTGTTAAGTGAAATAAACATAAGTTGTTCATCCTACGCAGCTCAATTAGACTTAGTTTTTGGTATCATTTGGTAGCACTTTTGGTGGTTCAGGCCTTGAACGAAACCTTTAGGAACATTTGAGTTCTATTTGACAAGCAACTTGCTACTAAATCCAAGAAACGGAACAGTGGTGCCACTTCGAAAAATAAAAAATTTTCAGAGAAATTTGCAAATTGAAATTTGCATTTAAAAAAATGACATCAACATAAATATTTAAAAGTTCTATTAGTAAAAAATTACAAACAAGTTAATATTTAAGTAAATTCTTACTTTTCGAAATGAGCTTTTCCAGACAGTTCGGTTCGATCATTTAGCTATTTATTTTATGGATGTATTCGATACATTTTAGTATTGGTTAAAAATAAATTGTAGTGTTACGTTTCTTTTTTTGAACTTATAAAAAAATGGTTTGATTCGATCTAAAACTTCTTTTGGGAAAAAGGGCTAGACCGTTCCAAAAGTGGCAGCCGTTCCTGCAGGACAACATGTCAGAGGTATAACGGAAAACCAGTTCTAGGGCAGAGTGAAAATGTGACTTCGCCCGATGACTCTGGTCGTCTGGCAAATCTGCCTCTAAAAGACCTGGATCATCTTTGTCTACTTCTCAAGACGTTTGAAGTAGCACTCAACCAACCCCACAACCCCAAACACTTGATTTCCCAACAGCTTTAAAAAAACAGATAAATTACTTAGCATTAAGAGTTCGTATAACACATTGTATAAATTTTTTTTTTTTGGTAGATGGTTTGGTTCAAATATATATAAAGATCACTTGTAGCTGTTATATCTCTCTTAAATAGGATTAAGAATATAAATACCAGGTCCTTTTAAAGACAAAAAGCAAGACAGATGGCCCTAGCCTTGCATAATCTTCATTTAAATCGAAACTAACACGATGCAGCCAACAACATGTTATTTTTCAAAGAGAAGAATTTAAAAGAGAAAGGTGAGGTCGCTTGCCATTCCACTTCAATTTCTCTGCATTTTAAAAAATCTCATAAGGTTTGTTTGTAAACCAAATCAGTGGGACGTAGGGGAATAGCAACCTGTGCTAAGAGTCACGCTTTTAAACATGCGGCCTCTGCCGGAGCCTGTTGTTTAAAAAGGGATGAGCATCGCTCATTGCCTATCATATCCCTGATGAATTATTTTCTAATTACTTTATGAGCTCAAAACCATGACAAACATTTAGCTTAAAATGCTGTCTTAAGTTCTCGTAAAGATATTTCTAGCCAAAGTTTTAATAGCACACAAAATAAAATTGGTTTCCATTTAATTAAATTTTTGGTTATTCTTTTTTTTTTAACACTCTTTTATCACCAGTTTTCCATGGCACCCAACCAGATGAACAATTAATTTACTATTAATTCTGTCACAGACAAGTTTTTTTTGCTGCCGTGAATTTGTGGCTTTATTTTTGTTTGTCGCCGTATTTTAATTTATGCGGCTGGCTGCAAATTTTTTCTTCGCGGCAACAAATTCAGTTACCAATTGAGAGCAACAATTTTTCGTATTTTATTTTAGTTAAATTTTTTCGCTTTTTTCCGCATTTCCAACTGGTCAAAGCATTTTGGGCGTGTGCTGAGCCAGTTTTTGTTTTTGTCTCTCGACTTATTTATTTATTTTAGGTTTTGTCTACTTGAGTTCTTTGGGACGTGCCTGACAAATGTTATGCAATTTCTTAAAACGCAGCAAGTTGTAATTTTTTCAAATCTCTGGCCGACTGCATACACAATGTACGTATTTGCTTTGCAAAAGCGATTTATGCGAAAATGCAATTAATAAATTACCAGGCGATTTATTTATGTTATTTTGGGAGTGTTGAAAGTGGTAGACTGTGTAAGTGGCTTTTAATTTGTAAGAGTTTTTTATATTATTTGGTTGGCAAGGAATGGGATTGAAAATGCTTTTAAGTGATATGAAAATTGTCAAAAATATTTAGAGTGGGAGCTGGGAGAGATAATTGAAATGAAGGGGCTGATTTAAATTTGACTTTGAAAGGTATTCGACATAAGAAATATTAAAAGCTTGGAAAGAAGTTCAAGAGAATGGCCCACAAACCGACATTTGAAATTGAAGAGTATTAGAATAAATGAAAATTCGAAGAAATACTCATCACGGGTAGATACTTATTGGGCTGGATTTGAAGCAAGTAGTCTATACAGCTATTGTAGGGCCTATTGGTTCTTTCGTCAAAAGTTTTTTGTGTTATTTCGGTCTTGTTATTTCTGCATAGAAATTTTTTGAAAAATATGTAGTAATTTGGGGTCTTTGTCCTACGGAATTGTGGGCAGATTAATAATCATAAGCTATCGCAAAAGTTCAGTAAATTTAATTCGGAGTCGGTAAAAAATATAGATTTAAGAAAAGTACAGTGTGCTTTTTGGGAGAAGTTTGGGGAAGTTCATGAAACAGCTGTACGTTAAACTAGCCTCCTTTACAGTGTTGTGTGTTTCTGTTTAAAGTTATGTGCAAACATATCGTGACCTCGAGCTGGCTAAAACTTGCTAATTTGTTTGGATAATATTTAAAGAGCTTTTTTTTTAAAAATCTCTGAGTTTTCTAAATAATATGGTTTAGTAATCTCTCTATATAAAAAATGTCTATTTCTTCTTGATCTGTTGGCACCGAGCCAAACGTAGGAAGGGCTGTAATTTCCGAAGTTTCTGTTGGTGGCGAAAGTGCGTACTAAGACGGGGTTTTGGAAAATTCCACCCGGAAAAGTCGGAAAAGCGTCGGAAAAGTTGTATGGGAATGTTATTTTCACCGATTGACTGTGATTTGTAGCTAGTACGGAAATAATTTGACCGTGTTTTCCCGATTTTGGAAAATCCGCCCACGAGGAAAATTCGGAAAATTCTGCATGAAAACAACTATTTTCATCCTATTGGCTTGAAATTCGGTTTGAAAGGAAAGTAGGTGAAATGAATTGAAATGTAATTTTCCGAAGTTGGAAAATTTGACCCAACGGTCGGAAAACCGAAAATCTGCTGCAAAACACTATTTTCATCCGATTGGCTTGAAATCGGTTTGGGAAGTGGTGAAATAATTGAGTGATTTCCGAAGTCGGAAAATTGCCTGACGGTCGGAAAATTCCGGAAAATTCTGCTGAAAAATTATTTTTCTCCGATTGGCTTGAAACTCGGTTTGTAGGGACAAAATGAAATAATTTGAAAGTGATTTTTAATGTCGGAAAATCCGCCCACGATGAAAATGGTCGGAAAATTCTCATCAAAAACTATTTTCATCCGATTGGCTTGAAATCGTTATGAAATTAAAGTAGGTGAATTAAATGAAAGAGATTTTCAGTTGGAAATTTCCCTGACGGTTGGAAAATTCCTGGAAAATTCTCTGAAAAAACTATTTTCATCGATTGACGAAACTCGGTTGTAAGGTCAAAATGGAATTCATTTGTTTTATTTCCGATGTTGGAAATACCGCCGGGATGCCCACTGTGATGTGGGTGGGATGTGGTGGATGCGTGTGGGTGGGTGATGTGGATGTAAGTGTGTGGATGTGCGAGAAGTGGGAGGGGTGTGGGTGGGTGTGGGAGGGATGTGGGCGGGAATGGGCGGCGTGGGTGGTGTGTGGCGGGAAGTGGCGGGAAGTGGGTGGGATGTGGGTGGGATGTGGCGGGTGTGAGCGGGGTGTGCGGGAAGTGGACGGTGGGGTGGGAAGTGGGTGGGATGTGGGTGGTTGTGGGCGGTTATGGCGGGAAAGGGACGGGAGTGGGTGGGATGTGGGCGGGAAGTGGGTGGGGATGTAAGCGGGAAATGGGCGGGAAGTGGGTGGGATGTGGGCGGGAGTGGGTGGTGTGGGTGTGCGTTGGTTCTATACTGTGAGCGCACGAACCGCGGTTTCTGTCGAGTATATGTCGTAGTAAATTAGTTACAAAAATCGTAGAAATTTGTGGAGGGTAAGACTCAATTGGTAGTCGATTCGGTGTCTATCTTTAATTCTTCAATTTTATATATTTAGGTTTACAGAAAAATTCTATATTCGATTCTATCTCAACATTTTCTTATCTTAAACGCCTGTCACACCTTTAAAAAAATAGTCAAATAAAATATAGTGTCAACCTTGAGAGACCTTCACTTGCAGCACCATAGAAACCAACTTATATGGCCGCTAAGTGCAAGGATAACTTGACTCTGATGTTGACTCCACTTGACTTTGACATGCAACTTCAACTTCATTAAACGTCTCTGTGGCCCACTGGCTGCCTATGCACCAATCAAGCTACCAATCTACCTACGTCTCAGATTATTGGAGCGGCAACTTACAAAGCGCACTTTGACTCGCCCCCCGTTCGCATTGAACTTGTTGCCAACGCACAAAAAAAAAGTCACACTAAAAAATAATAACAAATTATGCCAAAATAAAAAATCAGCCAACTGCCAAAGAGTGCGTTTTAGTGGCAGCTACATTTTGCTGAGCAAATTAATTTTGATTGCTTTTGATTGCATTTCAGTTTAGAACGGTGTGGGCCAAGTTCTTAAGCCACTGGCCATAAAGTGGCCATGGGCGGTGGCTGCTACTTGGATTTTTATAAATATTCATTGACCAAACTCATAGAGATACAGATTTTGCACTCGTCTATCTGTATTTGTTGAGTGGGCTGAGTATTTATACTCTATTCGATATTTTTTTTAACGAGTTTGCTTTATGTAAACAAACTGTTAACACAGTTGAGGCCGTGGCAGGTCTTGCTGGCTTAGTGGCTGTTCTTGTTCTTATTGTTGGCTTACTTTATGACTGCAGGCACTCGCATTGAACAGCGATCTGAAGAGCCGATTAGATATAACCTTGACCAAGATGATAAAAAGAATGAATTGGAATTATGGACCCCCTTGTTAGTTTTTCTTACGCATTTTCATTGATGATCTAATGATTATGATGATGAGGCTGATGATGAGTTGGAGGATGTTGAGTGGCAAATTACGCAAATGTTTCCAACACTCAAGGTTCAAAGTGTGCACATGAACTGGCAAAGTGGTAAAAAAATACAAAAAAATGCCACCTACTTGAGTGGAATATCTTTCAATAGGATTATGAACGAATTTCTGACACTTATGATCAGATTAGTGTAAACTTTGATATGTTAAATGGAAAAATGACAAATTGAAAATGAATTTATGCAAGCCATTGTACGTTTTTCTAGGATTTTGAATGCACATGCTAAAAATATATTCAAAATTATTTTCTTTTAGAAAATAAATTTATTAAGAATAGTTCGCCAAACCCAACAAATTTCATATTGAATTTGGGGGCCCATAAGTATGCAATGGCTAGCCCGTGTTTAGTATTGCATAAGGATGGACACGAACAATTATATAGGAAATTTTGTTAGCTCCAACACAAATATTTAAAATGGAATGTCTTTCTATTTTTAAAGGGAAATTTTAAATACTCAGGGGAAGAAATGGTTGATGGCCGTTTCTTATGTTAATTAGCAGTACTTTAACGTTGATGTTAGCATATAAACATAATCAGGCATGCTATCAATTCCATCTCCACGGCAACTTTCCGAAAGTGGAATTGATTCGTGTTCTCGCAACACCAAAACAAAAAAGTTTTTGGTTTGGAAAAGTAATGCTTGTTGTCGGTGGAATGAAAAGTAATTGCCAAATTCCGCACTCCTACAGTTATAATTATAATAATATTTTAATATTTTATAATTTTTTTTTTTAAATTAATTTACATTTACGTCCTTAATAGTTTTACAAAAAATTATTAGAATTAGGTAATGCAAGCAGATCAAAAAAGTAAGCCTGTCTCATTTTCGACCTTTCACTTGAACTTGTGTTTTCTCTTTTAATTATCTAGTACCATTATCGTTTGGACTAGGAGTGCGAAAATTAAAAAGAGAGCAAATTCATTCAAAATTCGAAAGTAAAAAGAGAGCAATTTCATTAGAAATTAAAAACCAAAGCGAAATTATGTTCAGACAGCGCATGCTGGCCTCATGCTATGGCCAAAAATGTGTTCTTTACGGAAAAGCTAAAAAGTATGCAACGTTTTACATAACTATATAATATAAATGCTAAAATAGCTCTATTTACTATCCGATCTTTATGTAAAATTTAAAGATGATAGATATTGGGTATTTAAAAGTGAGTTTTATTGCGGCGGAGTGGAAACAAATAGTTGTTCTACACCGAGAAAATAATTATATTTTTCATATAAATTTTTACTATGATATGAAAATATATTAAATTGATATGAAACCATCCATATTAAGCTGCTTCAAGGTCTCGTTATACTTGCGCATAACTCCAAAATGAAGAAACACATCACACCACAAGTGAAGCTAATTGGTCGTACAGCTGTTTTAATTGTACCTCTACCATATCATCAGCGACCTTCGCTTGCTTGTACTGGCCCCAACATCTCCCACTTCATGGCAGAGCTGCCATAATCGTTTGGGAATTCCGAAACGATTTGACAGCTAAAAACCGGCACACATGAAGAACAGCGTTGGTTGCCAATACCTTGTGTGTGTGTTCCCCAGCTTGGCTTTTGTTGTGTTAGTGAGAGAGATTTCCTCCCCGCTTCTAACCCAGTAGCCAATAGTTTGAGTACAGAATAGCATTCAAACCGGGGTAACACATGTGTTAAATTGATATGTTACAAATTTTAAATCGATATTTCTTAACATATCATTACTCCATTGTTAGTATCATTCGGAACTATTTAATATCAATTTAAGTGCATTTAATTTTTTTAAATAAGAAAGAAAATTTCTTCTTGCCAAATAAAATGAAAAATTTAAAGTTGGATTTTTGACAAGTTCATTTTCAACTGAATATCAAAATGAATTTGATTTGGGTGTGTGTAGAGAATACGAACTAAATTTGGTAGCTTTAGCTCTTCCAGTCTCTGAAAGTTGTCCATACAAACTAATGTCTCTATATATATTGGCACGATTTTAGTATACAGCTTTTACTTTACGCGTAGCGTGTATAAATAAGAAAGTAAGGAGTAATTCATTTTTATTATCATAACTATGAAAGTAACCGAAAAGTTTTGCTAGGATAATTTAAGGGTTTCGATTCGGATGTAAGATATGTGGTAATGGGGTAGTGTCAGACGGGTATGTTAGAATATTGGGCTTAGCGTGAGTTGTTCACCCTTGAGCAAGCGTGTGAGAGAAGGAAGATCATGTGTTACACAGAGGGAGGCAGAGAAGATCGAGTCGTCGTTTTGAGCAGAAGTAGTCAAAGTTGAAGTTAAGTTTCAAGTGAAGCCATCTGTTTTTAAGTTTTAACTGATTATCTGTGCGTACCATTAAGAAATATTTCAATTATTCCCTATTAAATAAACATTTTGTGAAATCCACAGATATTATAGGATAGGTTATTCTACAGTGGGCCCATTTTGATACCGTATTCAATCCCTATTAACCCAGAGGAGTGGTTTTTTACTGAACCACTGTGTGGATAGAACAAATTTGAGAAGAGTCGGATGCCTCCAAGTGGTTAAGTAGGAAATGTTGGTGCAATTTGTAATGCAAAATAAAAGAAGAGTTTATAAAATCGAAAATAGAATACACTATAGGAAGTTTAGATGTGAATGTCAATGTCATGGTCTCTTTCATGGGAGCATTTTTTGTGGGGCTGGAGGTAGAAGCAGTGTCCTTTATTTTGGGCTTCTGGAGCAGAACTTCACCACAGACATTCTGCTATTGTGACCTTTATGGGTGCATCTGGAGACTAGAACTAGCCGGAACACACATTAAACCAGAGGTAAAAAAAGCAACGGAAGCTACCACATTAAGCAGACCAGCCACTTCAAAGGAAGAGGCATACGGAAAAGACTTATTGGCCTTAAGTCAGGTAGTTGCCGGCATCGAAATGATTTTTATTAGCCAGATTCCATAAAATGAGTTGCGATTCCTCCACTTTCATAATTTTAAGACCCCTTCAAAAATTAATCAAGTTGGCAGGTCCATGCTCGTTTTCATAGCCTACTCGCTCTGACAAAACAGCGTCTGAATACCTAGCTTTAGTTAAATCTCCTTTCTTTTCTTGATAAATACTTTCAAAAAGAATAACTTTTTATTTGCTGTCTTTCAAAAGTCACAAAAACGCAATCCACGCAATCACATTCAATTAATTGCCATTTTCAATTTCAAAAACTTGCATTGTTCGTATGGCAATGCCAAGTGGCTGTTAGCTACCTATAAAAAATCACAATAGTCACGGTTTTAATGACGATCATAATTCCTTCCTTTAGCATAAGTCGCCTGCCACAATGTTCGTGTCATGAATTTGCACAAATTATGCTAATTTCCAAAATTACAAACCGCAAAGTGATTTTTTTCAACTATTTTTTTGTATTTGTTCGTGGTGTTGTCTGGCAGTTTGAATGAAAAAAAAAAACAAATATCACAAAAGGTGTTAATTTCGATTGTAAGTAAATTTTGATGGCTGCTGTTTTGGTTCACTGAACTTTTTCTGCGATTCGTCTTATGCAATTGGCCAGGGAAACCACCATAAAAATTAAATATAAAATTAAAGGAAATTAAATAAGACTAAACAAAAATATCATCACAAATCCATCAAAGCATTGACATTTGATTACAATCTGAGCATTTCGGGGCGTGGGGCGTGGAGCAGGGTGTTATTGCAGGTGCCACTCTCTGGCTTGTCTAACTGACAGATGCGGGACATGGCTCTTTCGATGTGTGTGTGTGTGAAAGGCTGACTGCGGTTTGGTATTCCACGTAATATACCAACAACCTCCTCCTTCTATCTCCAACTGAGCGGTTGTGGATATATAACAATCATGTTGTGGGTGATTACATAAACTTAGACAACTCGACAACTTTATTTTAGGCCAACTCACGAAAAGCCAAAAGCCAGAAATTGTGTGTGTACTTAAGAGTGTGTAAAGCTGCGTGATTTGAAAGCAATTTGCTGTTTTTTCCTAGTTAATTTTTTTTTAGCTTTTGATATCTGTATTAAAAGCAAATGTTAATGGAAATTCAATTGGTAAATGGTTACAGAAATTATGCGATGGATGATTAGCAAAATTTAAGGCAAGCTGATGAAATGTGTTGGATTGACTCAGGTCCCTTTCTATAAGCATTCGATTCTGTTCTTTCGCTCTGACTTACAATAGATAAAGACGGTCAGGTTCTTATATAAGGTTGGCTTAAGAATATTATTTATTATCAAGACAAAATTTCTGTGAAAGTTTTTTTCAGTCCGGCATCTCTAATGATAAACTTGTTCCAATAATAATCTTCCTTGTAAAAACGTCTCACTCTTTATTCAGTGTTTTACATGTGTTGGAACCCCCACAACCAAACCTTTCGTAATATTTTTTTCTTGCGGTTGCAGTTGTCTTGCAGTCTTACTTGATAAATTACGCAATCAATATTTTAATTTTTAACCAAAAAATTAATGCAAAAATTGGCAAATTTTCACCATTTAACTAAACATATGCATTTCGATAGCCGAAACGACGCAACCCCCAAACTGACAAGTTTTGTTGCTCAAGTCATTCGAGTTTGGTTACTCGCCCAATGGCCGCAAGGAACAACTCTCAGCGCACAAAACTCAAAAATGAAACTGAAACTAAATCGACTCGACATAACCGACAAGCGTGTTACCAATATTCATAAACTTCACTCTCCAATCCAGATTTCGTATCAGAAGGCATTTAACACGAGCCAAGTTGATCCAGCCAAGGATAGAAAATACATTTTCAATTATTACATATCTCTCGTCTGGTGCTGTTCCATATTATTTAATCAACAAATTTTCTGTTGTGGCTGCAATTTCCTCATGAAAAATGATTTTTAATTGCCAACCCAAATTGGAGGGTGGGGGGAATGATAACAAATGGCGGGTGCCAGCGGGATGGCGGTATATTGCATTTTAATAACGGGCGTTTCGCGTTACGTGAATGAGTGTGAATGCACACTCGCACTCGTATCAAAGATTACCATAAGGCGATTACACTGACGACTCGAGTGGAGGAGCTTAAGTGAATTAAGAAGTCAATTTGAATTAAGCTAAAATTCAATTGGTCAATGAAAGGAAAATGCATTTTTAATTGATCCATAACAATTTTTATCGTCAGATGGTGCAAGGTGTGAAATTTCCTGATTTTTGTCTTACCAAAAATCTGAAGACAAGTGACCTGCAGTGTAACCAAACCAAATGCCATCTGAGCTCACGAGTCTGACTAGGGTCATCTGTGGTGCACCTCACATTAATTAAGCTATTGCCATTAGTGGCCAGTTTTTCTCATAAATCGCATACTAAACTACGCTTACGCTTTACGATAACTTAAATATATTCATTGCACAAAAATTCCAGTTGCCCAACTCAAATTTTTATTGCAATTAAGAAATGGATACTTAAAATCAGACAAAGCAAAAATGCACTTCGTTTTAAACTCTTAACTTGCTATAAAATTGTTAAACATTGTAAATGTCGTCGCATAAATTGCAATTCCAACATTTGTATTTTTTTCCACACTCTCAAATGAATGTCAAATCGAAAGACTTGGGCTACAACCAAATCAAGCCAAATAACATAAATTTTGTGATTTTAACACTTTGATCGCGTGTGTTGCACTCAAAGCCGTTTGATGATGCTGCTGCGGCTAATGCAAATCAAAGCAACAATATTTAAATATAGAAATTGTCGGACACACGTTCAACTCTTTTGTAAATATCAAGGCTAAACTACAATTTGTTTTGAAGAAGGTGACGATGAAGAAGCTCTAGAAAACTCGTTTGATGATGGCTATGTGTCTGATGTCTGTGCCTAATAGAGTTGGCCAAAACGTCTGAAAGCTGGGTATGTCCAAAATGGCAACATGTTGTCGCTTAAGCTACCTAATAATTGCGCTTGTTATTGTATGCTGAATCAAATGGCGTCAGAGACAAAGCAAAAAGAAAAACAGAAAAAGGCTAAATAAATAATATGCCATGCACTTATTGAGCTAAGCCAAATGTCAAAGTGAATGCAAAGGGCAAATCTGACAAGAGTTGTCGAGCGATGAAGATGGGTCTGATAGAGGTGCGGGTGGGATTGTTTTGATGCGAACGATTAAGGAGGGAGGTGACAGGCCAAAGTTATATAATTTTTCATAAAAAATATATTTATTTATGGGAGGTATTTATTGAATGCGGATTTGAATAACATGTTCTGGTTTTGAGCAAAAGTAATCCTATGATGAAAATTCTGTTCATCATTCTATTCTTATTTTCTAAATAGTTCTGATACAGATAAACTCACAATTTGCTCTGTTATTTGCTAGTTAGTGATAGATTGTTCTTCAAAGATATGAAATCGGCCCTTAGAATATTATCAAGTAAACACAATCCACAATCGGATACAAAATCATTAAAATTTTACAAAGGTAATCGCCAATTCTCTGAGTTTTTGGTATATTTTGAACATTTTAGATAAATTCTGAACTAATTTTATTTTTTTTGGTTTTCAATAAGGATGCAAGCCGGTCCGAAACCAAGCCCATTCAGAACTCGTACGGTTGGGATTATTTTGTCCATCAAACCGGACCATGGACTTAACTTCAAAATCTGTTAACCTCCGAACCTCATTCAGAACCAGGAAAAAGTTACGGCCGGTGGGCTCGAACCTCCGGACCGGACTTTCTGCAGAATTTTAGAGGTTTGCTGCCCTTGTTTGAGCAGAATATTTGAATTTCTAAAGCACTATTTCTATATTAAGTAATCTTATAGAGATCTTGAATTTACAAAGTGATTGGGCGTATTCAGCAGATAGTTCCGATTTACGATTTGTGATTTATGATTGCCGATTTTACCTGCTGAATACAGTGATTGCCGATTGGAATTGAACAATTTGACAATCATGTTTTCTAAATAGAAATCGAACAAAACGTACGATTGGTTAACGATTGCGGGGTCAGCCTACCTTTCATAAAAAAATTTTTAATTTAACAAATCCATAGATATTGGAGATTTTGTGAGAGTTTTTTTCATTGATAAAAAGTACTAAAGCCAACGGATATCTTAAAGTCTGCTATCAAATCTATTCAGCAGAGACTTATCAGCAATCGCAAATCGATAATCGGTAATCGCTAATCGGAATTATCTGCTGAATACGCCCATTGTTTTAGTGACCTTTTTGATTGAAAATCATAGAACTTTTTAAGCAGGCTCAAGGTCATTTAAGTTTTGGATATTGTCCAAAACTTGTCTAAAACAAGACACGCACAACACCACAAAGGAGGCTGGTTGACAGTATAACGCTATTTCATTGAAAACCAATTCAATCATCAGCTGTCTCTGCCTGTCCTTGGTGTGTTGGCAGAAGTCACCTCATGACAAAATTGCTATAACCGCTTGGGAATCCCAAAGGCAGGCTTGTAGCAAAATTCGTCATCAGCACCAAAAACACAAAGGCCTTTGTGGGTATGTGTGTATCCCGTGTATCGGCCCTTCTGCTGCTAGTGGGGGAAATTCTTTCCCCGCATTTAACTAACACGGGCAGAGACAGCTGATGATTGAATTGGTTTTCATGAAATAGCGTTATACTGTCAACCAGCCTCCTTTGTGGTGTTGTGCGTGTCTTGTTTTAGACAAGTTTTGGACAATATTCAAAACTTAAATGACCTAGACCTAGCCTGCTTAAAAAGATCTTGAATTTATTAAACTTAATTCTTACAAATTAAAAATGGAGTTGTGCAAATGTATTTAACAGCCAGAAGAAAGAATCTCCGACCCTTTAAAGAAACCACATTACTTGGTACAGGGCATTATGCAGTCAGGGCACTCGACTGCACAACTTTCACTTGTTTTTAATTAAGTAATAGATCAGTTTTCTTATTTTAAGCCTTGCTGCAAGTTGGACCTAGATTTAAGCCCTGAAATCGTGTTCAAAAACTGAGTGAACCAACTAATGAATCGAACCTCTTAAATTATTGACATTTTGATCCACAACTCTTCTCTTCGTTTAAAGAAAGTGCTTTAAATAATTTCTCATATGATTCAGAAAATAATTTGAAAGTTCTGATGTGTATTAGAAATCATATGCGAACTGGGAAAAATAAAACTAAAAGAGGGAATAAAGCTCAAATCCTTTCTATGTTTTTCAAACTTCAAAGATCAGACATTTTTGACAATTACAATAATGAATGCGGTTCCTTGATTGACGATAGAACAAATTTCTTAGGTTAAATAAGTACGGGATTCGGTCCACAAAACAAACTTTAGACTTAACAGCGGGTTCAAGAGGTTTGCAGTGGACCTGCAAAAACATCGATATATCAAATAAATGGTGTTGTGTCAAACTATCGATAGGATTTTCATTCTTTGACATTCTTCGATAGCGTTGAGAAGGCAGTTCGGTTGTACAAAATATGGAGATAAAGTAATTGTTAACCAATGATAACTAAGCGCAATCGCTTAGATAAGGATTCACTGGTGTTGGCGGCTATAAAATGAATAAATACATATGTATAACATAGATACCAATCAGACAGATTTTGGGCGAAAATTCAGCAAAAGGCAAACTCACGTAAAAGACTGCGGATTGACAAGTGCCCCTTTTGCGAACAGACATATCAAATACATCGAATATAAATAACCACATAAAGCAGATGAACCCAGCAATGAGTTTAGATGATTAACTAAGCTCGTCTAGTACAATATTGCCTTTAATAGTTCAACTTTACAAAGATAACCAATAGTTCAATGGTGTTTAATGTCAATTGATAGAACAAAAACTACCACTATCTATGAACTAAGGCTTCATTGGTGAATCTGAAAACGCAGTTCGGTCTATTTTTTGGTCTGAAGTTGTTCGTGGGAAAAACGAAGCATGGTTCTTCATTTGGAGAATTTTGAATTTCCCGGAAAGTTAAGGCCGTCCCATCATATTACCTTTTTCAGAGTATTAGGAAGATCATGAGGATTACTCCTAATTTTATTTATTAATCTCAAAATTGCCTTTTTTTCCACAAATCGCAATTCAGTTTTGTTTTCTTAAAATTTGGCGGTTTTTTCGTCCAGTTCATGAATGCAAAAAATATTTATTGAACATTTTTATTTATTTTTTGACCAATCAAATATTTAGCCATAAGCAAATTTAACAAAAATTCTGAAAAACATTTAAAAGTCGTTGAAAATTGCTGTTAAGGCCAGACAAAAACTTAAAATACTTATTTAATCTACTCCATATTGATCGTAGTAAAGAACAAATAGTTTTTAAATTCCATAAAATTGAGAGCTAGTTCTAAGCTAGTTCACATATAAGTCAGTTTGTTGTTCGAACATAATTTAATTACTTCGCACATAAGATGCACGTACTTTTTTCTTGCCTCTCAATTTTTCAATGATCAAACAAACCCAATCTCTTCCCACTGCAATTAAAAGAGCTTTGATGGGTTTAGCCCCAAACAATTATTAATAGCGATTTGTATCATGAGTGGAGGTTAATTGCTATTATATAAGAGATATAAGAGATGCTCTTTGGAATTGGCCTGTGAAAGGTAAATTTTCATTTATTTTCATTTCAGGGCCAAACTCTTTCAGCGCGTCATGCACATATAATTAGCAGAAAGATAAAAACTTCGACCCAAACATCACAGACGGTGCATCGGGCTCGACCTTTTTTCATATTTAGCCTCATTTGTTTTTTTAAGACAACCCAACCGGTCTGACATTTGGCGTAATTAGCATTAATCAAGCTAAGTTACACTACTGCCCCCTCCACCTCCCCTCCCGACTCAGATAAAACAACAAGAACTGGCGAACAGAAAAGTTATGATTACAATTTATATGATTGACGTCTGCGGGTTTCCCTTGAGCTCGTTTCGTTTTTGATAAATTTCCAACGCACTTTTTGTGTGGTTGTTTATCTTTGTATTTTTAGTTTTTTTTTTTTAGTGTCTGCTGAGAGCAATGCACTTATGGTAAATTGCCTTAAACAATTTGCAAGCGCACTGAAATTATTGTCATCAATTTTAAATATTTACGAAACAAATTGACACACATTAAATCTTAAATACATCAAAAGGTGGAGAGTGTAATTGACCATGAATCATGCATCTAAATGGGTTTCTTTGCCAAATTCAATGTCAATACTGATTAGATACATTATCTGGCTATTGAGGTTATGATAGACAAGTGTGTTAAACGAATGTTCAAGTTCAGGGTGCTAAGGGCATTCACTATAAATACATTTTGTGGTATTTCTTTCCCACACTCGGCTGTCTTATTAATGAGGGGGATAATTATAGACAAATTTTGATAATGATTAAAAAAAAGTGTGGGAATCAAACCATAATCAAGAGGATTTTTTATGATTTGTAAGAAGTTTCAGTATGCAATTTATGGGCTTGTGCAAATATTAAACCCTTCACATGTAAGTCGCAAGTTTGAGCAAACACTTTACCTGACACTGGGGCGTTACTTTTCCCCCCAGCTGTCATCGGAGACGTCAATTGACTTGCCAGTAAAAACTGCTGCCCATTTTTATGTTCGCTGCTGTTGTTGTAGTTGCTGTTGACTTTTGCTTTTACCCGTCACCATGTTAAATGCCTGTGGGCTGGTCAGCCCATCAGTGGCTGCATTTACTTTGTAACTTTTTTATGTAATCGACTTGAACCAAATAGTGCGTGTAAGTCGTGTGCCAATTTTGTATTTTGTTTTTGTTTTTGTATAAACCGTAATTAAATAAGATATGATGGAAAAGTAACGACAACAACAACAGTTTAAAGCATGAAATTGGTTGCCAACTTGTGCAATATGTGCAAGTTCGTTTCTTAAGTCATTTGTTTGCACTGTGGTTGAAGTCTGTTTAAAATTCTCACTAAATCAAATAAGTCTAAAATTTAAATTTTTAAAATTGAGTGCTTGTAGGTTGTCGCAGCAATTGGTAATCGCTCTCACCTAACATACTTTAGGTTCGCTTCTTTTTCAGTAGTAAAAAATTGTCAGATTTAAAAATAGCAATTGGCAATCACTGAACTCAGCTGGTAAATCAAAACTATCCGCCCAATGTTACGGAAGAGTGTTCAAAAATTTTGAGTTAAGGTTCACGGATTAAGGAACTATTTCTCATCTTTTACAAGGTGCTATCTATCACATAAACTAATATATATGTAAGAGAGTAAAATCTAAGTTTATCTGTCACGTAGCAGGTATCTATACCAGGGGTGCCCAGAATGAGCTTACGGCCGCGTGAAAACAAATACAAAAGCAGAAAATATTTCTTAAGCAAGAACAACCACAAGAAATAGAAAGAGAATCCGATTCTGGTTTGATGGGCACATAGCCAATAAATTCTTCGCTCGAAGAGAACGAGAATAGAGATCACATTGAAAGCTGCTGTTGCTTCAGATGCTTTGAGTGACGGGCTGACGCGCCGGCAACAACAAAACCTTAGCTCGGGGAGAACGAGAGGAGAAAATGCATGTGCATTAGTTGTTGGTTTATGTAGTCTTAGTGCACCCGTGGCCCTTATACGCGCCAGCTAAACCTTTGCGTAAAACAACAACGAATGCGTGGCTTGCACAATGGGCTTGAGCACCTCTGATCTGGACGATGAGATATCGGTCCTTAGAGGTATTACAACAATTTCTCCGAACCCAATAAATCTTCACAGTTGTAAATCTTCACAGTTCTCAATACCTGATTGATAGATTGATATCCACACTCAATCAAATTCGTTCTAAGACAACCGAAATAAAACTTATTTGTTTGACTAAAGTATGACAGTCCGGAATTTTCTTAAATCGTGAAATGTTGTGTCATTTTATTATTTCATTTTGGAATCGTTATAATGCTGTAATAAGGGGACAATACGTTTTTTTCTTATTTTGATCAGATTGGAATAATTTTATAAGCTGCTTTTAGAGTCATTTCGATAGCGATTTGAGATCAGTTTTAGTTTATTTTATGAACAATTTGATTTAATTTCGGTCTTTTTTGAACCTCTTTGCGTCCTCTGTGCTGACCACAACATATTCTAATGAGTGATTAGTGTGGTTACGTGTCACGCAAGTGTAGCTGCCTCCCTAGGCAGGACTGATTTAGTTATATGTTGTGGGCATTGAAGACTGCAAACGACTTAACAATTTGATATTTCGTGCGACAGCATAATCGAACATCGATATTTTGTACAATGTATCAGATTCAAAATGCATTCGGCTGTACTCATCGTATTTGGTCAACACAACACAAGCGTATTTACAATTTGCCACAGACAACGCCATACTATGATCTTGCTTTGGAAACAGATAGATACGGTAGTAGATTCTACATGCTGTACCAGTACCTTGGTTACTTTTACAAAACTCTATTTTATAATGTCAATCGCAATGCGCTCATAGCGCACTTGTGCAGCAAAAACTAAGAAGCGAAGGGAAAATCTATAAAGAGATCGACCAGAGCTCAAAAATATTATATTTTTTTTATGTATTTTTGGTTTGATACTGAATTGTTTATAATTTCAATATGATTCGAATAAACACCGACAATGATAAACACGCCTTGTACTTGATTTTTATATACGCGAACTAGTTTTTAAGACTTGTATCATATTGTCTAGTGTGTAATAAAAAATTATTTAGAATGGTTGATAGTTTAATTAAATCGATATAATTGTTGTCTTGATTTTTACTACCTTTATTAGCAATCAAATAACACTTTATATTAATAATAATCATCTAAAAATACTTTAAAATCACACTTTCCAGGTCCAATTAAATTTTGTTTTACTCACTGAAGAATTGTTTTACAGGCTCTTTATTCATATAAACTCAATTTTATTAAGTAGGAAAATGTTTAATTATTACCAAAGGTACACAGAGACAATTAAGTTTGTGCCAAAGTATGTAACAGGGAAAATAAATCATTTCCGACCCTATAAAGTATTCAAGTATATATATTCTAGATAAGCATCCGAGTCGGTATAGCCATGTCTGTCCGTCTGTATGAACGCACAGATCCCAGAGTTGGTAAGAGATAACGGTTTGCCATGTATGGGACTTAAACCTTTTGTACTTTCAGGCAGATAAAATTTTTTTTAAATTTTTGGCACGCCCCCCTAATTTGAAACAACTAAGTCGCCCACAGCTTTGTAGATAGACGGTTTGTTTTTTTAAGAGATAGTTTGTAATAATCATTACTTTTTTGATGAACGATTTTCAAGTTATGAGCAAAAAATAGCAGTATAAACGTAAAGTTCTTCATTAACGAATTGATGAGCCATCAGTTTTATTTCCCCCTCTCCACCCCTCTCAAGATGTTTTCAAAAATTTCTTGAAAAGAAAAAACATTGCGCAAAATGATTTTTTTATAGAAGCTTAAGTGCGTTCCCATGCAAGCGTTTCATTTTTATTAGTTTTAGTTGGTAGACACTAAGTGAAGTACCCGACCCACGGTTACCAAGCAGGTGTTAATCAATCCATTTTAATAGGCCTAGCAAAATACTTAAAATTTTCTCAACTAAATTTGGCGGGTCTCATTTAATGTCCATTTGCAGTAACTTCATTTGGTCGGCATTGTTTGACTCAAAACTCTTACGCAATTTTTCTTTTATTTTTATGGCTACCTTAGACATCTTCTGACAATTTCTGGTTAATTACAAATCGACAAAGCGTCGGCGTCTCTTGATATTTCCAAAAGCCGTTTAAGGTCAGCACAAAAGCCGGAAGACAGGCAATGTCCAAGCGGGCCGGCCAGTTAACCGGCTGCTCGAGCAGCTGCGTCTGCGATAGGGTTGCGAAATTTTTGCCACAACTTTTGCACCTCAAAATGTCAGCGAGCCGCAACAAATTTTCATGTATGTGCGCGTATTTTCTACATATGAATTTATGAATTCTTCCATCTTTCAATGCAGTTTGTTTATTCGGCGCACTTGGCCATAACAAGTCGGTCAAGTGGGACCAGACATTGCTGTTTGACCTTTTATTGGCTGTCAGTAATTATTATCAAAAAGCCGAAAATACCATTTTTCGGCTTTTGTTTAACAAATTGAAATTAAGCAGACGTCCAACTAAGATAATTGCCAAAAATCGAAAAATCTGTTGAGTGGCAAAGTTGAAGTCTTGTTTATTAGCCTTATTGATTGTTGCTGCTGCTGTTGTTGTTGTTATTTGTTATTTATTGACCTTATTGTCAGGCAATATTTTCGGGCTATTAATTTGGCGCTGGGCATTGTGACATTTGCTTGTGCAATTTTATATGCAATTAAAAAAGGTTTGTTCCACATTTCGCTATGCTGATTCCCAGGTCTTTTTTTTACAATGGCTTTTAATTAAGAGCCCACCACTTCCTCTTGCCAATTTTAAAAGCAAAACGTGTTCTAGTATCATAAAAACATTTTACTCTTGAAAAAATTCGCATTCTTACGTATATTGAGCTCTACATTTCCGTTCGGGTTAAATGTTAATTGCCAATTGTTTTTGAAATTAAACGTCATATGAATTTATCAGCCGGCAGTAATCTGAATGAAATACAGCAAAAGAACATTAAGTGTATGTGGTCAGCTGGCGGAATTGACCTTCAACTATGCAGATTAATTGCAGCGAGTAAAGAAACTGAGTAGCAGGAAGTAGCAAAAATTTGTAAAGCAGTGCAGTTTAATCTAATTCAAAATAGGTTTAAATAACGTCCAATAAACTAAAATTAAATTAAAAATTTGTCTTAGCCGGATGTTTATACAATGCAATAAATGTTTTACGTTGACAATTTGAGTTCTTTGGATAATTTGACACTACAATACAAATTTGAGATTTAAGAAACTAAATTAATAAAGGGTGGTAGGCTCCTTCTTATATAGTGGGCGCAAAACTACAAATATGACTTTGTTGATTCTTTTATAAAATAAAAAATTTAAATTTTGTTAGTTTGATTACAAATCTTGAACTGTTTACATAGTCAATTAATTAATCGTGAGTTTTTCATTCAACTCGGAGGAAAATTGGGTACAAGTGTGCTGGTTTTGGCCAATTTAACAGATAAAGCAATATGCGCAAAGCTTATTTCCACCATTCTACCAGTGAATAAAATTACAATAAATAGTCAACCAAGTTTTGTTCAAGAATAAACAATTTGGAAAGATGACCTGCAAATGTGTGTGGTTCAAATGAAGGCATAATGTGATACATATGAAATTAACACAGACGAAACTAAATTTAACACTATTGTAGGTAAGCCAGTTGTACAGTACATCAATCAAGCGGTAACTAACCCATGGGATCATGGTAGACGATTTTTGTCAACTCCAATACCGATCAAATTCATTTCGAGTATCTTATTTAGCTCGATTTAGTTTTGACTTACCAGATGAACGAATTCCACGTTTCTTAGCAACTCATTCACATCAAACTTAATAGCAGATATTCAAGTCAGCTCCAAGGACAGTGTTATTACCACAAAATATTTGGTGTCAAAGGACGAAAATGTTCACATCTATCATGTGGTATTATAATATAAATTAAGGAACATTACGTCTAAGTGTGACCTGTATATGGAGTCAGCCGGAACTACTTACCCACGTAAATTTAAGTACAAGGTTAATAGTTGTTAATAGTGAAGAATCGGCATCGTGCTCACGACAAACAAGTCAAGCCGGCAGTATGCCAAAATTCATTTAACTACTTCTTTTCAAAATCCTGCATGGAAAAAAATTCTTCACAAAATCGACCTGTTAAAAGCATACCATCAAGATAGCAGTCACGACATCAGTTGGATGTTTTGAATTTAATTTCTTGACACTTGAACTTCAAAACGCAGCTGAAGAAACTGCATTACAAATGGCTTTGCGCCGAATATACATAAACTGCAGCACCTGCGTTTGAAATGGCTTTAAGGCGATGTACAGAAACTGATGCAGCTCTTAAATCATGGATGCCCGCATTCTGCATACGGTGTAGCAGAGTTCAGTATACATTAATAAACTTATTTGTCAAAAGAAAGAGAGAGAGTGTGTCGAGTGTGTCCCAATGGCTTTACCAAGTGCCGCGGTGTGCAGAAATTTGATTTTGGCAGCAGTCTAACATAAACAACAGAAAAATCAACCGTTTTCTGTGAGTCTCGATCGCACACACTACACCTGTTGCTCCAACCCGTTGCAAAGTCTAAGGTTCGGATCGTGGACCGGAACCCAATATTCTGGTTCGAACCTCGGTTCGCTTGAACAAAAAGGCTAAGTTTTCAATTATTAGTACTCACTTTTTATTATCTAGCTAAAATAGTTTTTAAATTAATTAGCTAACACTGACAACTTTTGAAAGCTGCTTAGTTTAAGTTAATTAGCATTATCAGCCATGCTTCCACTTTCGCTTTCGAAAAAAAAATTCCGATTCCAAGTTCAAATTTGCTCTTAAAACCGGATTGAAATAGCAAAAGCTTTACGATAGTGTTCATCTATACTAGCTATATCTTTAGAAAAATCAAAGTTGACTGTTGAAAAGGCACTGAGAATTTAAATATTCCTGGTTTTTAGGTACCGTAATGCGCCTAAGGATTTTTGCCTGGACCTCTCTAATCTTTGTCAGGTGACTCTTCGCGGCGATTCCATAAATTTATAGGCCGTATCTCCATACCGAAGCCAGAATTGCCTTGCAAATTAGGACTTTATTCCTGAATGACAGCTTGTTCTTGGAGTTCAATAGCCACCCCAAAAGCCTTGTTTTGGCAGCCACTGCCTGAGCTATGGCCTTGAGTCATCCCAAGGTATTTACTGTTTGCTGTATGCTCCATAAGTTAACCGTGCAACAATATGTAGACCTGGACAGTTGGCACGACGGGTGGAATAAGTCACCGAAGCACACTTGTCCGTGTTTATGGCAATGTTCCATCTAGCTGCCTAGTTGCTAAACTTATTTAGGTATTCTTGAAGGGAATCTGTGTGAAGAACACTTAGAATTCGTAGTAATACACAATGATTTGTTGAAGATTTTAGAACATTTACTCGACATGAAAAGCAAGCGTAATAAAAATCAATTGGTTGTGAATCGTTCAGCTCTAAAGAAGTTCTACAAATTGGAGCTACGTTTCAATCAAATATTTTAGATGGAACCAGTTTAAGGAACTCTGAATGCATCGTCCAGATCAAGAAATGCATTTGCTTTACATAGCAATATGTAAGGGTCAGATCAACTTAATCTTTTTTTTTTCAGCGGGTCAAGAATATCCGTGATAACGTTGTTTTTATTACAGCTTGGGATTGATTTGATCCCGTATGGATTAATTCTTTTTGAGTGTCAGGAAAAAAACAAGAACTTTGTACTTAAATCGAGAATAAACGCATTCAATTGTACGGTCAGGTACGATTTTTTCAATCCCTATAAAGTGGATTTAAGACTGTATCCGGAATATATTAATTACATTTCGACCTATTTGAAAATCTTTTTGATCATAAAATGGTTTTAAGTACAAACCGAATAGCTTTTAAAATGTGTGAAAAATATTCGTACGTCAGAAATCTATTCGCACTTCATAAGCAAAGTTATAAAACCAGAAGGGAATTTCAAAAACAAATTCGATTTAAAATAATTCGCATTTTCTGTTTCACACTTTTTGGAGCTAGCATTGTAAGTCTATTTCGTTCTCAATTCAATATACTATGTACTTGACTTAAGAACTCGCTTGTCCTAAATTTTTCGGCTCCTGTAAGTACGAAAAGTTTTTGATTCAAGAACGTTTGTTCATATTCTAATAACATTAAGAGTGTTTCGTACTTAATTTAAGTACATAACATACTTTTTATTCCAGTTTCTATTTTCGTCCGATTTATAGTATTCTTCTTTTAGTTGCCGTTGGAATGGTCATCGTTATTAATTTTGTTGCTCTGTGTAATTTTATTAGTCGACTTTTCAAATGCATGCATTACAGTTGCTATTTATCAGCTATTATAATATTTTAAAGAATTATCGCCCATACGCCATCACAATTGGTCAAGGTGCCCGATTTGGACGACAGTGGCAATCGTGAGTTCTTTTTGTGCATAAACAGATGGCAACAGAGGTATATTGGACCGAAAAACAAACATAATTTTTACAAGAATAAAGTTTGACTGAGTTTAAAAGATACTTAAAACGCACAATTATTGGTGAGATCACTTAACTAGGGACCAAATATAAACATTAGGATTGTTCAGTTTTTGGAATAAATTTTGAAAATTACTATATAACTTTTCGCACAAAAGCTAAGTGGTACACATTAGTCGTTGCACTTTACGCCTAAGTCTGCGCTTTCCTCACAATGTCTATCGACCATACCAACCATACCATTCCGCCTAGAATCGATAAATTAATGTTTAATCAGAAAAAAATTGTCTAAATCCGCAAATTATCCGCTTTGGTGGACACGGGCGTTTAATTGTAACGACAGCCCCCAAAGTGCAAAACGGCCCCAGCCCACAGAAATCATTTGGAAAATTGAAATGTGCGAGACACCAGCGCTTGGTCAGTCATGTCCAAATCTGAACATAACAATGGCCGTATGACAGAGCAACAAGAAAACAAAAAAAAAAGAACAAGCTTTAACGGGTGCGCTAATTGAAATTCTTGTTCTGGCACATTTATTGATTGCAGTGACCTTGTGAGGTCGTAACATGACTTGTAAGGTGTTGATCAATGGATTGGTTCGTGCACTTACCATTATCAAATCGCCCGTTTCCATATGGCGACGCATAAGAATTGCTGCCATGTTTTGCTCATCCTGAAACACTTCGCCAATTTCATGTCGCTGATGCTGAAATGAAAGAAGGAAAAATGGTAAAATAATGGTTAAAGTTTTATTTGCCTTGACTTACAAAATTCTTTTTCATAGCTGCAAAATATGACTTGAAAAAGTTTTCAATCAAAAAACAATTACGGTTTATTTTTTTGTTCTGCCTGCATTCCAAGCATATATAAAGTTTTTTTACTGTGGTTTTTTCTTTTCAGCTGGCCAAAATAAATTTAAAGTCATTTTTTATAAAAACCAAAGCCGGTCTGTAATTTTCTTAGACAAAGCGCCTGGTTAATTAAATGCAACTTTAGACAGAGAAAGACGAGGACAGAAGAGAGCAAAAGAGGCGAGGGAGAGAGACTTTTGGTTAGCTTTTGGCTGATTTATGCGCTTGGTCAGCAAATGTGACGCCTCAGCATGCATGTCACTCATACGACGTGTGGCCGTTGGCTGACCATGAAAATTCTTGGCTTAAGCTTAAGCTTTTGACATTTGACTGCCGCTGTGCTCTGGTTTCAATCCTGCAACATCGACATGCGCATTTCAAGGCAACACTCACACACACACACGCTCGTTGCCAAAATTTAGTTTTTTTGGCTGTTACCCAGGGGATATTAAACGCATATTTCTTGTATTCGATTAGCATGAATTTTGATTTTGATTTCTTTAACTAATTAATTTAATTGCCGCTGCGCCTGCCCATTAATTCTGTAATAAATATCAAAATAAATGTAATCTGACACTTGACATCAGCATTTGGCATTGGACTCTGCGTTGGACCAGTTCAGGCCACTGGCACTCTATCAAATTACACGGCATAAATCATTTTTCATAACCAGGCATGCTGTGCAAAACTAAGCCAAGTGCCAAAATCAAATTCAAAGTCAGTCACACATATGGCCGAAATGCCCGTTGGCCTTTGGTCTGGCCACTTGTGATGAAAGTGAGACAGATGGAAACGGAAAAACTAAAGTATTCTATATGTAGTGTTAGTCAATCTTTTACTGTCCATCAGTTGAACTGCAAAGAACGGAGTCAAATTGCTGCTGGTAGGTTTTCATATCTGTTAGGTCTGAACCACTTTTCTACAGTTGATTAAGCTAATTCAGAATTACCACCATAGTTCTCAATCCATTCATTATTTTGATAAACTGTTGGAATTGGTGGAAATTCTCTAGAAGTAGTTTACTATGTCATGCAAACCGCAGAACCACTAATTGATTTCATATTTATTTACGATAATTTGTGTTTAAAATGTAACTATCTGTGATTTTTGGGATTCAATTATTTTGTGGCTGATTGGAGTGGAGCGTTTGGAAATTTTGGAAATCGAGATTATAAATATTTTGTACTTTAACTATGTATGGTAGAGTGCCAATCATTTACAAAGTTCCACATTTGCATAACTTTTACCGCGAACAACTTGATTGAATTGGACACTCTAAATTTAGCAGACAACCCAGATTTCGCAACAAGCTGGCCCTTTTTACAGGCTACCAGAAAGAACAGTTACCCTCGGACACTGGGCAGTATCAGCTAAAAATGTATTTAGCGCTTGTATGTGGGAGTCTTCTAAATTGACAGCAGGGAAAAGATTAGTAGAGCATATTTTGCGAGCTCTGAGTTACACAATAAATTGCTTTATTTTTCGTAAGAGTTTTAAAATCAAGAGACAATCCTAAACCTAGTACGACCTATGGCACAATAATAGGCTGGCAAGAATATGGGTTTACTATTGGAAGAATGGCCAAATGCAAGAATCTCATTTCGAACGGACTCTTCACACCCCATATTTGCCTCATTCAGCCCATTGAAGCCATTGGCAGTTCCGAGCATAAAAAGAGTAAGAAAGTAGGTCGAGCCCGACTGTAATGTACTCAGTACCAGCCTAATCCAAGGGGTCACGACGGTATGATGCTATACTTCTGTTATTTTGTTATATGGTCATCCCACAGTTTCTCTCTCTCTCTCGCGCTAGTCTTTCTTTGCTCATAACTTTAGAATCTTTCATCCGATCTTCATCATTCAAACTCTGTGATCAAAAAGAGTTAAGAGTAGAACTGCGATAGTTAAATTCATAGAAAAAAGCAATACCACTGCTAAGAACTTTCTTTTGCTCATAACTTGACTATCGTTCATCAAATCTTAACCAATTTTTTGTCAGAACGATAAATAAAGTTTATGTCCCTTTTATGCATACCTATATTTATAACCATCTAACCAGATCTCTGCATTCATACAGACGGACAAACAGAATTCGAGGGGACGGAAAATAGAGTTAATTTAAAGGTTGGATGGATCGCGCATTGACTATAAGTAGCTTAGCGCTTGGGGATAGGTCTGATCTCGCTCTCTGGGACCTCTAAGAACTGTAAGTCTTGGCATAAGTGGTGCACTTGGAAAAACGTCTGGCAGAGTTCCAGATCGCGGTATATGCGGTTATACGTTTTTTTTTGTTAATTTCAAGTATATTTTGTTTTTAGATGTACATTAGCCCGGACGGCCTATGCCAAAATTGAAAAAAACAGGTCTCAGCTTTCCCAAAGCTAATATTTGGTCGACTTTTTTTTTTTTGTTGGTTTTTTTACGCTGATTATACATCAAAACGTATCAGATAGGAGGGTGAAAGCATGACATTAAAAAATTCATACTCATGAGGTCCAACCTAGTGTACATAAATAAAGTACGAAACATTCTAAAATCGAAAAGCAATAGCTAATGTTATTAAAATGAGAACAAACGTCTTGAAATCATTAACTTTTCGTATATTCAAAAAATTCCAAAAATTTATCAAAAAGAGTACAAAATATATTTATTAAAATAGACTAATTAGACTTACAATTTTAGTTCCAAAAAGTGTGCTATAGAAAACGCTACCCCAAGCCCAAATATATGACAAAATGTGATATTCTTAAAACTCCGCTATTTATTAACCGATATTTATGAAAATTTTAGAGACTATGGATATTGGGTATCGTATTCTTATACATTTTGGAAGTTATTTAACATTGCAAATTGTGGGAACGGGAGGGGCGTTGCAAAATATTTTGAAACAAACTTGTTGTGCGCACAGACAATAGGAGTCAGGTTTTAAATTTGGTTGTTCTAGCTCTTCTAGTCTCTGATTTCTTGGAGTTCATACAGACAGACGAACGGACAGACGAATATGACTGCATTGACTGTTGATGCTAATCTGCTATATGGACACGGCTTTTGATGCTGATCCAAATTTCTCTAGCACGTCAAGTCAATGATCGAAATTAGTTAAATTGCCTAGACCATGGTTGAATAATATGAGGTGACACCGAGCGAGTGAACGGTCTCTCTGTTTGTAGGGCCAGTGAGTCAGTTCGTTGTGAATGCTTGAAGTGACAGGTTGGGGGGGCGTACAATTTTTTCTGTGTTTTTGTATGTATGTGTCTTGTTTTTGTTTATTTGCTGGTTTTAGTGTCAAATGTCAAGTTACCTAAGGAAAATTGCTATATGTGCAAAAAGTATTTTTGAGATTTCTTAAACAGTAATTAAAGTTTGTTTGTTTTGATTATGCAGTTCTTGTCTCTTATGTTTCTCCACATTTACCGCAAATGCACGTCTTCTTTGAACCCTGTTTGTGGTCCCGCTAACTTAGATAACAGATCTAAGTCGCTCTCTCCATTATTAAGTACGTATGCACCTATTCAAAACGGTAAAAGCTAAGCAATAACAAAAATTTTGATATATAGTTGGAAAATGCCTCGTGGTACTGAATGTTCTGAAGAAGAACAGGAAAGGATTAAGGGAATGAACATAACTGGGATGAAAACTGGTAAAATTGCTTCCTTAATGAATCGACACCGAAATACTGTATCCAGATTCCTAAAAGATCCAGAAGGCTACCGTATAAATCGCCGCCACGGTCCCTTACCAACCATAAGTATCCGGACAAAACGACACATGCGGCAGTTAGCGACTCAAGACATGATGAGCTGTATGAAAATCAAAGCGGAACTCGGATTAACAGTAACCAGACAACGTGTGGGCCAAATTTTGCACGAAAATTTTGGCCTCACATTTTGTTTTGATATGTAGTAAACCTCGCTTAACCAAACGTCATAAAGATGCACGCATGGCATTTTATGAAAGACACCAGTTTTGGGATGTTGAGTTTGAAAATATTATTTTTAGTGAAGGGCGGTCCAGACGGGCATCACAAATATTGAAGGGATCCGCGTCATCCACGGGCAACTTGTTACAAGCGGAACCATGGCGGTGGCTCGCTTATGATATGGGCTGCCTTTAGCGCTAAAGGCAAGTCTCCTATATGCTTTGTATCCGGCCGGAAGAATGCTGATGCATATATAGAGTTGGTGGATAGTGAGCTTATTCTGTTTGCTGAGGATTTTCATGGCGATGAATGGACCTTTCAGCAGGATAATGCGCCGATTCATGTTGCACGGAGTACAATTTGTTACTTTGAGACCAACAATATACCGTTGATGAAGTGGCCGGCAATGAGTCCAGACTTAAATCCTATTGAGGATCTGTGAGGCATCCTTGCGGCAAAAGTGTATGCCTGCACAAAGCAGTACGATAACTTAAAGGACCTTAAGAAAGCCATCGTCGCTGAATGGGCCAAGATTGAGATATCAACCCTTCAAAACTTGGTAGGATCCATGCCCCGCAGGATGCAAAATCTTCAAAATCGTCGTGGCGACTCTATTAGTTATTAATTGTTTTCATAATCCTGAATTCAAGTAACTTATTGAATAATTTTGGATTAAAAAGCAAATTGCATATATACCCATTTTCTATTTAAAAAATTTATAAATATTTTTTTTCGTGTAATATAAAATTAAAACAGAATCTAGCAACGTTTTTTTTATAGTACTTATTACCAGATAACAATAAAAAAATACAACAGAACTAAAGAAAATAAGTGTTTAAAAAAAATGTCATCCTAAGTATTGCACATATATCTATTTTCCTTAGGTACTGTGTAGTTTGCCGCAAATCGTTTGGGCGAAGCAACGTAAAGCTCATACGGTTTCCAAAAGACGTGGAAAGAAAAACCATTTGGGAAGAGTCTTTGGGCATTTGTATTTTTAAAATTTGAGTTAGTCTTCCTGAAAATTGTAGACTAAATGACAGTTCCCTAACTTCTTTAACACAACAAACAAAAATTAACAAACACAAAACAAAGCAAGCCATCTGCTATCCCTTTCTTTTTGACACTGGCCCTCAACAGATGCTGACGGTGTCACTTTTTATTATTACACCATGGCCTAGACAACTTTCAACTTGCCTTGCAAGAGGCATAGGAGAGAACGAGAGAAGAGAATATACATTAGCACGGATATCTCTTTGCTCAAGACAACACCCCAAAAATAATTTAGCTTTACTGTGCTTTTTGTGTAATTATGGATATTAATATGGTTAGCCACCAGAAAAGTGCCCATTCCTTGGCTTAGAACGGCTTAGATCAGGGTTCCCCATAAAGAGAGCGCTAAAACGTGACTGTGTCTCCCTCTAACACACTAAGAAGTATGACTTCGGCAAGCATTCGGCGAGCAAGTTCGTATCGCTGGGGAACTCTGGCTTAGATATTCGCTTATCATGATCAGCACTCTTTTGATTTATGTGCAATAAGTCCCACATAATTTGTCCTCACTTAATCGAATTACTGGGCTGTCGCACAGGGGCGTGGCTTAGTCTACTGATTATTATTTATTTAAGTATTTTCAGGCGACCGTCAAAATGTGTGGACACGCAATTGGCAGCAATTTTCATGTGCAACAAGGCATTTATGGCTTAATTTGTTGTTGCTGTTGTTGCTAGACTCCAACTGTCTTGGGGTCTCATGCCAACGACCTTGTGGAAAATAAGTTCAAAGCAACAAGTGCGACCCCCACACCAGCTCACGTATTTCGGTTGCCAAGAATCTGAGTTGTCAACCGCCGGCTGGCTAGTCCGGCTGGCCAAGTGTTTTGGCCATATTTATGAACTGTCAGTGTCCACTTATTGGTCTGCTTGGGTCTGCTCTGCACTTGACTCGACTTTGCATGAACTGGCAAACAAATAAACAAAAAAACTTGCACCAATTTCCCTTGTGTGTATGCACATTGTACACATGTGTGTGCCGGTTGACAATTGTTGTTCGCATTTTGACTTATTTTGTGCTGCAATTTTAATTAGTTGACTCGATGCATGAATTGCAAATTGTTAGCTGTTAGCTGATTCGATTTTATTTTTATTTATGGCGTCGTAAATTTTTAATTACAAAATGGCTACAAGACATTATGCAGATTGGCCGTACACTGATAGGGAATTGTTGTTATGTAAAACACATTTCTCGCCTCATTTTTTTGGAGTGAGCCCCGAAGGGTTAGCCACAACTTTTGTATCATTAAAAAATGTTTGCTCGAAGCAATTATAAAGTAAAATGGAGTGGAGAGTGTGGAAAGTGATGTGTGTGGGCGAGAGCTTAGAGAACCACACAAAAGAAAGCCAGAAAACTAAGTTTTATCTACAAATTGTTCATTAAACTCCTTCCAAAAAAAAACTGAATTAAGCCAAAAATGAAAGTAAATGCCTAACTTTTAACAACTTCCTGGTCCAGCGCTTTTTTGCATTTCTCTCTGCTTTTTCTTTATTTTGGCAATTGTGTTATGCAAATTAAGTCTCAACGAGAGGAAAATAGAAACAAATGACTTAAACAGCAAACTTGGCGAAGTGAAAATTAGCCCCTGAACTTTTCGTCTGAGAGAAGGTTAAGCGTTGGCCCTTAACCTGACCCGGTAATTTGCCATTGTTACTGAAATGAAAGCTACAAGCGGAGTCTTGGACGCCCACCAGGGGAGTTAGTCGCCTAAATCTGCACACCATTTAACCACGCTAACTGACAATTAACGCATTAGCGCAGTCGATGGCCGTGTGGGCGTTCGTTTTCGTTTTGTTTGTTTGGCATTTGTTTGGCGTTTGTTTGTTTATTACGCATGCGCCGCATGCGGTTGTCTAGCATAATAATTTCCATTTATCTGCGTGTCGCTTTTGATTTGCTTTGGCCGTTTATTACGCACCATTGTGCATTGTCCAATGGATTTCGCTGTCTGCACTCCAAGTCGAGTCAGTCGAGCACTTGTTATGGGTTTTCTGGTCGGGCCTTTACAATGCCAAGGCTTTATTTTTTTTTGGTTGGTTCGCTTATTGTTTGGCTAATTACACATTTCATTGCAATGATCAATGTTATGATTAGGCGAGCTTAGATTATTCGGTTATTTAGGCTTAAATGAGGTTGACAATGACCGTATAATTAGGTGGATCAGCTTGGAAAAATATTTACATTTATTAAAAGACAAATATTGTTTTCACATAAGCCATTTCGAACTTGTGGGTGATATAGATTTAGAATTATTGTTAAGAGCTACCTAAGCTTGTGTTCAAAATGGACAAGTGTTAGAACAGAACTAATAAAATAACAAATAGCTTTAAGTAATCTTTATGGCCTTTTAAATCAAATAGATAATAAGCTAAATATATATTAAAATCTTTTACTTTTTGTACCACTTTTGGACCTAAATTAGCGTGCACTTGCAAGTTGCTAGAATTTCTTTAAAAATATGTGACAGCACTGATTGAAACTTATAAATTGTACATTCTTTAGAAATCTTACCTTTGCGGTTATGGCCAAGAAATAAATGGTATATAAACTTAACCAAAAATAATTTAATTTCAATTAAACTCAATTTTGTTTTATTATTGTAGTAGCTATGGTAAAATACTGTTCAGATTTTAATCGGATCTTTGACAGACTAACAAAACAAAGAGGATATTTGTTGATTTTGTACAAAAGGATATTGATAATATCCAATTAATGTTGAATTGATCTTAGATTTTCATCTAATGGAGCTAAAAATCGTTTAAAGAACTAGATAAAACGATCCATTTCAAATAGATCTAACTGAATAAAACGAAAAAAAAATAATTTTATCGATAAATGGCTTTTTAGTCTATATATTAAAAATTAATTCTTCAGTTCAGCAAAGAGGTTTAGTTATTGACATATGGAAAATGGTGATTTCGGAAACCGTTCGGGTTGAATAAAAATGACCCATGTATCCGTACACACCCACAGCCAGTACGGCAGTAGTTCCGACTCCAAAAATTTGGACAACACTTATAATAATGGCAACAGCACTAATTAGATCTCAAGAAATGGTGAGAAAGGCACAACTAAATTATATTTAAATTATATATTCTCTCTTTCTCTATTCTGGAAGTTTTTCATATAATTTTATTTGGGCAGTCGGTCTAAAATCCCTGGGCTTTTGTCTTTATTATCCGAAGAAATACTTTTCATATTAAATATGAAGAGGTATAAAAACGATATACGAAGTTCTTTAGAGATCTCCAAACAGTCGGTTCTACACAGAGAAAAAAAAGATCCCCGTAGAATGGATATTCAAATATCCACTTCAAGATCCATGTATTAAAATATCCTTTTCACATTTTTCAGCTCATTTTGATGAAGAATAAAGATCAATGAAATATTTTTTCCTGATATATCCTTTTAAATTCTACTTTTTAAGCGAAAATAAATCGATTCGAAAATATCCAATGGTTTTAAAAAAAGAATAGTCAACTTTCCAGTCCAAATGGATGCCGAAAACATCCTGAGGATCATCAAAAACTTTCCTTTTTTTCTCAGTGTACATAGTAAGTACTTTTTTATACCAGTTACTCGTAAAGAAATAATTAAAAAAATGTTGCATACTTTCGGATGTCCGCCCTTAGGAACACACGCCATAATACATATTCGCAATATCTTTAGTCCCTAAAATTTGCATCAAGACTGGATTATAAATGGTCGAGTTAAGAGAATGTTGCCCTCAGGAACACTGGGAGGCTATTAATCATTTCTTTTCATGAGTAACGAGTTTAGCGAGGTCGTTTAGAGTTGACTTTAACTTACGCTCTCCACAGACAGATAAACATTTAAATATCTACGCCCCACTGACTAACTGGTTATCAACTCACTGCCAAGACCGCTTATCCTAGAGATCTAAAATTTGGCAGAGACCTTCGTTTGGTAAACAAACACTATGAAAGATGAAAGAACAACACACACTTGCATCTTAGTCCTCTCTATTTTCTCTGTAACTATTGTCTATTTTGCCGCCCCAAAGACAAATGAAAACCAAAACAGTCGCAATAAGATACAAGTTGCACTCTCAATTGTTCTTACAAAATTTCAGCTTTCATGATCAACATGCGTGAGCGGAGATTTTTAGTACAACAATTACATAAATTTTTGCACTAAGAAGACAAACGGTAATTCTATCAATTATTCTATTGTTGTTGTTGTGATTGTTTGTAAGTGTCTCTGAATTTTTGTTTTGACTCTTTCGTTACTCTAGGAGTTTAGCTTATTGCGCTCTTTACATTTAAATTTCGCAGTTTTATAAAGCAGGTTAAAATAGTCTAAGGCTTCTGTAGTTTAATAACACAAATGTAAGACGACTTTAAACTGGATGACGGATAAAAAAGCTTTTGGCGAATCTTCTGCAGAAGTACAAATGTGTCAGCCTTGTTAAAAACTCAGTTACATATTTAACTTTAATTTACTTTAAATAAACTATTCTCCGCCTTTTTCTAGTGGAGGATTGAACTTCGCGCATATGAATTCAATTTAACCACTGCTATTTCAATGGTGTTATGGTAAAAGTTTGCTGTAAAATAGAGGCTAAGAACTTCCAACCTAAGGCGATCGGATCTGGAAGTAGAAAATATGTTTATCTATGCAATATATTAGGTTTGTGCAAAAGTATGTACCAGGGAGAAGAAATCACTTCTAATCCTATAAAGCACATATATTCTTGATCAGCAGAGTCGATAAAGCCATGTAAAGATGGTAAGAGTTCGATTTTAGACTTGTATTGGAAATAAACTTTTAATACTTCTTAGTTCAGAAAACTCGCTAAGTGAATAACTATTTCATAGCCAAATTGAATTGATTTTTTCACTTTTTTCACAAAAGCTTTCAAATGCATTTTTCTCCAAGTTTTTTTTAAACTTTTTTCTTATCTTGCCCACTCATTACACAATTATCGATTTCTTTCATCATGAATATCGGTTATGTTATCGTACTACTTCAACATCGTCATTTATCTTCTCAATTACCTTTCCACACTTTCCAGCTGGTCAATAATTTGCCTATTTTTTTGTGAATTTCTACCACTTAATCATGAGTCAGTTGGTTTTTTTTTCTCCTTTATTTCTGAAAGCGACTTAACAAATTAGATAACTTCCGTGGCTTACATCAACACTATTTCATTGATCTTGGCTAAAAGAGATAAGCAAATTTTCAGCACAGAAAAAACATTAACCATACTGGTACTTAAATAGTGCAAAAAGGGAACGAGCAGCCTCGACTTGGACTGGTCGTTGCGGCTGTTGGTTTTTTTGTTGTTGTCGTCTTGCTACTACAAAGCAACAAGCCGCACAGCGTTAACAATAACTGCAACATGAGCATAACAACAACTGGCCACATTATGCAATCGATTGCAGCCACAAAGAGACAGACACAGAGAGAGAGGGAGGGAGATAGAGAGCGAGAGACAACTTGAACTGCTTTCTAAGCCAGGCAGACTTTTCCCGCTGCACAAATCAGCTGCATTGAGACAGTGAGCTAATTTCAAATTCATTCAACTGCCAAATGTTGCTCATTAATCATGCAGCTATCTGCGCCTCCGCCTTGCCAAATGGTTTGCCATCGTTTTGCAATGACAAGCTACATTTTTCGGCTTGTGAAATGTGTAAATGTAAACCAAATGCTTTTATTTCACTTCTACATTTTTTTGAAAACTTAATTAGTTGGCTTTCAATTATGGCTGGAGCTTTAGTGTTGTGAGCGGGAGGCGCACTTATGAGAGTTTAATGCGAGCAAGTTCGTTGCCTAAGTCTTTTGATTTTATGGTAATTGTTTTGGGTTATTTGTGACTACAGGTTGCCAAGCCTTGTCCGAAATGGGGATTGTTCTGGTAGAGACTAAGGAAAACAATAAAAGACAATAGTATATGGGCAATGAGTTACGGCTTTATGTACTTTTGGGCACTTAAACACCCAACCAATTTAACAATACATAAAAATATGGTTTAACATTAAGTAGGACACAATAAAATTTATGTATTTGCTTGGCTGAAGCAAGAGAGTATTAAATTGGTTATGCTTCTGTAAGAGCTCAGCTATCTTGTGGAAAATTGTTTGCTAAATATTTGATTTCAATTATTTCTATACTTTTTTTAGATAACACAATAATAGCACAGCTAAACGCTTCCTCAAATTATGTTTTGTACTAACTAAAGCTCTTTTTTTCATTTTTATTTATTTAATTTTATTTTTGTCTTGACAACTTTAAATTCTACAATCACTTAAGCTTCAGTTTATTTTTAACAAAAATAATAAAAATAGTCCCCAATCTTTTTCAATTCAAAATTAAATAAAACGTTTTTATTTATATAACGAGTGCCTGCCCCGAATTAGTTTCCCTATTTACTACAATTTAGCACGCCCTGTTTACCAGTTTCCATTTTGGCACACGAAAAGTGAAACAAAACCTGCACCTTTTTTTAGCTTATTTATTTTGTTACTTGACCTTTGGTGAAGCCTATCGATTGAATGCGGTAGTGGGTGTGGCCCAGCACCGCCTAGTGTTTGCCAAAAAATAAAAGGAAAAATAACAAAGAAAATTTGTTTTAAGGTGTAGACACAATATAAATTTCACTGCCTGAAATCTGATCTACAACCAGAGAGAAAGAAAGAGCAATTCAAAATGCAATTATAATTTTCAAACAAGATTTTCCTTAAAAGTTTTTTGTGGCTTGGCAATCAAAACGGGGTCAGTTTTTTTTTGGCAAACAGAAAATTTTGTGGTTACCAAAAAAATTGGCAAAACTGCCACAAATTAGAATAAATATTGTTCTGTGTGTGTTGGTGGAAGGTCTCCGACAAAATGCCGCCATTAAGTAAAAATAATAGACACAATTGTGGTCTATATCTTAAGGCCAATTTTGTTTTTTGGCACTTTTTGTAGGTGCCGTGTACATACAACAAATAATTGCCAAGTCTGCGTTACGGTTGGGAAAAATAAATCTTTATGTGTCTTAAGTAAATTATTTTTGTTTGATTTTAATTAAAAAAAGAAGCCGAAAATCCGCATAAATCTTTCCGCATTGAGCAGAGGCTTAAAAAAAGTTAAACTATCACACATAAATCACCATTTCTTTGACTGTTTTTGCTTTTTGTCGTCTGACATGACATTTCACTTTCATTTCCGAAGTCTGTAACTGGCATTAAAATTATTTGTATATGCACAACAGGCCTCCCCCTCAAAAACAACAAAGAAGTAAGCGAAATGTGGTAATAAGCAACGAAAGTAAAACGTGTAATAAAATGGGATCGATCGATCGTTCGTTCGTTCGTTGGTTAAAAAGGGAAGCAAAAACAAAACCAACCAAAATAACACGCCCACAAATTGTGGTGAAAAAAGTGGGAAAGAAAATTGTATATATATATGGTCATAAAAATATATGTATAACAATTAATAGAAGCAAGCCAAAAGAAAGTTAATTTTAAGTGTAAACGAAACAAATCACGTGCAGAGACAAATTAGTTTTGTGTTGAAGTCCTATGCGCATTTTAAACTTGTTTGAGAGTCTAGAGTGAAATTGGAGTTAAATTAAGTTATTTTATAAGAAAGTTTGTCTTTTTTTAATGCGCATATTCTGTTCGCCTTATCCTATCCTAGCTGACATAACCCCTGTTTGCTGGGTAAAATTTGGAACGGAAAATACATTTCCGATTTTCATTATAAATAAAAACTACCGTCGAAGTTTAACGTCTCTATCTCTAATTGTTTTTGGGCTAAGCGTTGATGATTTATAAGAAAACAGAACATCAGTTGTCAAATCCTGAAAATATCTTTGTCTTCTCGCTTATTGTCAACTTCATCAAAGCTAAATACTAAATCAAGTTGCTCATCTTTGCATAATAGCCCAAATATTATTGTTATATTTACACATTTTGTATATTTTTTAAAATACGATTTCCTTACGTCCTTGACTTTAACCACTTTTATTGTTGAATATTTTCTTCCACAAAATTATAGGCGTACATGTCAGGTAATTATACAACAAAAAATGTAATTAAGCAAAAACTCAGCAATTTTCCAAGACGGAGTGGGGGCACCTAATCTCTTTATCACACGGCCAATTAATTTTGATTAGATACAAGCAATACAGAAAAACAACAAAACAAACTGAAACGAAGCGCAACTGAAAAGCAACTGACAATAAGAAACGCACAAAACATAAAGCGGAAGCAAAGGCAAAGACAATTCGGCCAAATATATATGTCTAAAAAATTTTTATAAATCATGATGTAATGTAATAAAAGTGCAACAAAAGAAACCCAATAAATATGGTAGGCACACAAAGATGTAACACAGCCCATGTGCATGAAAAGGCAGAAAAAATTGTGTTAACATAATATATAATTAATCATCCATAATTTGAAGAATTCGTGCCTATTCTTGATTAGACTTGAAATCATGAAATTTGAGTTAGTCTAATAAGCCGTAAATAACTGATTTTTAATTTTAACTGGTACGGTTTCTTTCTAATCATTACAAATTTTGATGTAATAGAGCGGAGTCGGGAATAAATTTCTTTCGAATGTTATATTATTCTTAAGCCAAAACTCCGGTAAGTACAAAATACCTTGATTCAAATACAACATTTTCATTTTAAGTACGGTTTTTTTAGTTCTCAAAAACATTTTGTGTTATATTAAGTGAATTTCTTTAAGGTTTTAAAAGTTATTATAAACTCCCCCAGCTAGCAATTTAGCAAGCGGTTTGCAAAACAAACTTATGTTAAGATTGTTTTTACCTGCTACATTATATTATAAAACATTTGCTATGGTAAGCGATTTGCGCATGTCATTTCGGTGAAGAAGAGAAATTTCGGGCTTCCCCTCTATCGCTCTCTCGGCAAAACTTCTGATCTTGGAATGCTAGGCAGATGCAGCTGGCAAAAAACAGTCGACCTTGGCGAAGGCAAAAAAAATTGTGTATCTCATTCTCGTTGTCATTGCTGAAGAGGGAAGAAGTAAAAAATATTCTTCAAAAAAGTAAGTGCGGTTTTAAATTTATTTAATGCCGGCAGCAACAAAATTTAAAAAAATTAAGAATGCAGATCATAAACGATTGTCAAAATTAATTTGAAGGAAATGTACAAAACGTGCATTCGAGCCTTCAATGTCGCCACTGCCATTCGTCTTAAGTAAATGCTTTCATTAAGTTTAAAGACTGTACTCAGAAAATTATTTATCTAAATTTAAAAAAAACTCAGTCAATTTTTGTTTTTGTATATGGGCATTTCCACCAAAAGGTCAACCTGGGCCAAAAAGTTAAAAGTGGTTAAAAAAACTACATTTTATCGAATTTTTATAGGGAATCAACCAAATTAAGCTAATGTAAGCTAATCTCACATTTACTAATAACCCAATTGGATATATTCGGTTTCACGGCCGTGCTAGCTCAATTTTTCTCATTTTTACATTAAAATTGCTTAATTTTTGTGGAAAAAAGTGACTTTAGATTACATGTACTTTCGCTATCTAGAATATTTCTGATGGTACAAAGGGGTATACATGAATGCATAAGAAACCATGAGAAACTATTTCAATGCAATTACCTGTAAGTTTTTGCTTCGCATTATAGCAGTAACCACATAAATATAATGATGGAAAAAACTGTCCCGTGCGACATGTCCCGTGCGAAAATGCTTAAGCTTACATTTTAAAAAAAAACTGTAAGTTATTTTTGGGTGAAATAAAATCCATTTTAAAGAGACACCACTGCACTACATTCTAATATTTATCGCATTAATATATTGCCTCAGGATTCGCTGAATTCGGCGTTTGAATGGTTTCCCGCGAAAACCACTTCTATTTTTGTCCCGTGCGAATGTCATGTTTTTTTGCGATTATCTTGAAACCAAAAAATTTTCCAAAATCGATTTTTGCATCAATTGTAGGACTGTTGAAGAGCTACAAGTTAAGCCTATTGTGAAAATAAAAATCCGTTTTATTTTGACTTTTTTGAATGTTTAAATGCGTACGATTGTCCCGTTCGACGTCATTGAAATGCCCATATATAAATTCATTCATTCGTTATTTAGATACCCTAGTTCTAAATATTTACAACTTTCTGTTACTCCTAAGATTAACTTATATTGTAGTGCTATTTTGATTCATTTGTCTGTCTTAATTTGTATATTGAGTTTTGCTATTTGTGTTAATCTTTTAGTCTGGGTTTTAACTTAAGATTTATAATATGTTTCCTAGTGTGAATATCGTGTTTGTATTTTATGATTGAGTGATTAAATAAGTTTTTGTTTTTCATTTAAGGTAAGTTTTGGAGCTGTGTTTACAGGTGAGTAATGATGTATAGCTAGTAAGTGTTTTGTATGTTCTTTTTTTGCAGGTAATTAGGAAGTGTTCAAGGTCAGGTAAATATTTACACAGGTGAGTATTTGCAGTTGATTATTTAAATGTGTGTATGTACAGTAAAAATGGTTTTTTGAGTTTAGCTACTGAGTGTTTGGGAAAAAAAAGTTTAAGGTAATAATAGGCATATTAAGGCTAGATCCTTCGATCAGCTGGGTCAGTGGGGGTGGGTCCTTTGAAGTCTCCTTCTTGCCCTGATCAAACTCAGACAAGGGTTAAGACAATTTTTTTTAGCGCAACTTAACTAAAATTCAGAAAATATGTTAGGGACTAATTTTTCTCAAATATAGAAATAGAATATTGCAGCAACTTTCACTTGGCACGGAAGAGGACTTTGTATTTTTCTCAAAAGCAGTGAAAAATTATAATTTTTTTCAATTTTCATTTCTGTTTATTATTACTAATAAAAATAACCATACAGAACACCCTAAAAATTAATGTTTATTACTCTTAATTATTTAATTAAAAACACATGTTTTGTAACCGTATGTCCAAAGCTTTTGATAAACGTATAAAATTGAAAAATTAAAAAAATTTTGAAATCGTCTTTTTGAAGCTGTTAAATATGGTTGCGTTTCGATTACAAAACGCTTACTTTGATGCGTTTTATAAATGTCACCGCAGCGTTTTTCTTATTTTTGAACGTTTATAAAACGTGTCTTTTACATGAAATTTTTTGCTGGGTCATTCCTTATTAGCTTTTTAAGATCTAAAAATCAACACTTTTTACCCTATTTATTATATTTATGGTGGGGATGATATCCTACTACCAATGCACATTGGGCGGAATGGCTGTTTTTTGGCAAAAACCCTAATTTTTTTTTTTTTAATTTTTATGGTTATAATAATTTTTTTCATTGAGCAATTGTCCCTCCTCATCGAAAATATTTAACTTAAATTTTATTACACAACCGTTGTTTAACACTAGCCCTTCAAAGTCAGCTGACTTTGCCACGCTGTATCTGCAAGCGGTCTGATTACAAAATTTGTAAATATTTGACAGTCTCCCATTTTTAAACAGTTTGACGGATTGAAATAATTTAAAATGGAAAATAAACGTGAAGGTGTGTAGAAAAGAGTTGTATATGTGTTAAATTATATAAGCTTTTGTTTCGTTATGTTTTCTATGTTATACATAAATCATAATTTTTACGAATCTAACCTCAATATAGTTGTGTTTCGTGGAGCATATCTAGCAAGATACAGCAGGATTCAAAAAAGTGCATATGAGGTAGTATGCGTTATTATGTATATATTTATGTAGAGTTTAAGATATAAGCGGATTTTTGCGGTTTTTCGATATATTTCAATAAGTGTGAGCGAGGTTTCTATTCGTCGTGCGATTTGCTGGAAGTTTGCTTGGAAATGCGTTGCAACATCAACGCCACTTTCGACTGATGAAAATGCTTTAATGGACATTAAAATGAAAGTAAAGATTTTGTTTGTCAAAGTCAAGAGACTTGTGAATAAAGGCCAAAGAAATGTTCGACGGGTTAAGGATCAAAATGTTTGCTGGCTTCCATTAGATATAACATTTGGTTCAAAAAAGGCTAGTTGTGGCAATAAAGGTGGGAAACCACCTCTATCATATGAAAAAGGAAGTTCTCGTCAAAAAAGAAAGTTGGTTTCCAAACTGATCTCCTTATTCGTGCAGCGTCTAAGTCTGCTAAGAAGACAAACGATAATACAATACCATTATAAAACGAGAGCGTAAGTTAAATTCGGCTCTAATTTGATGTCGATATCTTAAAAAATGTGGAAGTTATTCAACATTTTTTATTGTGGGGGCGGGAGTGGGCGTGGCAAAAATTTGAAACAAACTTGATCTGTATGGTGGCTCTGGCTCTTCTAGTCTCTGATATCTAGGTGTTGATACAGACGGACGGACAAGTCTATATCGACTCGGCTGTTGATGCTGATCAAGAATATATATACTTTATATGGTCGGAAATGATTCCTTCTGCATTTGCTCGACTTCAGTATACCATGTTTCTTTACGAGTAACGGGTATAATGAATAAAAACATAAAAGTGATGCAATTTTTACATTAATAGTTTTGTAATATTGATGCATATTTTAATGAAAATAAGTTCTGTTTTTGTCAATAGATTTACAATTATTCATTCTTTTTAGAAAATAATTTATAAAATATTAACTTTAAAGAAAAAATTATAAAAATTAAATTATGTTTCGATTTGTCATGAATTTTTATATTTAATGCAGTTCTATTATGTGGGCGGCGGGCACGGTATCTCGCAGCGCTAAACAAAAAAAATCAAAATTCACAAATAATATGAGCAGCAAATTCCCAAAGTTTCAAGTTTCTAGCTTCAAAATTGGAGTTGTTGCCAAAAAATCGGTCTTTCCGCCCACTGTGCAATGCATACTTTGTTATTTCTACATTTAAAGGGCCCTTCAAGCCGGATCATGAACCGAACAGTTCAATCTAAGCCCAGGCTACGCCTATTCGTGTTTGTAATAACCTGCAGGCAGTGACTCAGGTTAGTTCTTCATAGTTTGCAAAGAAGACCTAACAATGGAAAAGGAAGGTTTTAGAATTTCCAAAGTCTTGTCTACAGCGGATAAGCCACTTTCCGCTCCGCGTTGCTAAGCATTTGGTGTGAGCCCTCTCTATGCGCTTAGTAAGTTTAATTTCAAAGAGGATTGGCTGAGCTCCGCTCCGCTTTCTTTGTGCGGGGGTCCTTAGGCCCCAATACAATACAAAGATTAAATGGCTTAACATAATCCTCTGAGATTTCACCCAGAACTTGGTTTAGTCATGTAACCAAGGACAACAATACAAGAAAAGCTAGAAAACTCCTGCACAAGTTGTAAGGAACCTCTTATTTTTAAAATAGTTGACAATTCGCATGTGATGTATAAAATAAGAATTGTTCTGCCTTCTTCAGAAATGAAATGTATCTGTTTTCCTTTTTTATCGGGGTTTCCCAAAAATCTGCAGAGGTTTTCGTATAGTGAATTTGTGAAGTAGCACAAATATACCAGGCTACTAGATTAGATTTTAAAAGATGCGCGATTTTGAACCGCCGGCTTAAAACCAAGTAGATTTAATGCGTAAGGTTTTCCTTCCATATGAGCTAGAAGCCGGTCTTATTTTAATCACTTCACAAATAAAGTAGTAAAACTGTGGTCCGAAATGCAATCGTTTATACGAAAATCTCTACCGGTTTCCAGGACACCCCTTTATAAGATTGTTATATGTTTGGTCTGTTGCTTAAAACTTTTTGCAGGAACTGTCTTCAAAGCAAAAACGAATATAAATTCTTGATTAGCATGACGAGCAGGTGCATTTGACTGCCCGTTGGTCCATTTGTCTGTTTTGAAGCTATCTTCTTCGTAAGTCTTAAAACTTTGTATCACCTCTCGAAATAAAATTTTCCAAATCACTTAAAAAAGTATTATATCTAAATCAAATTGATGCTCGTATTTTCAACTCACCTCTTCTTGTGCTATCTCCTGCAAATCCAATCCTTGGGTAGCATTTGGTTCACTGCCCACCGACCACATTTTCAGTTCATGCGGCGCTCCCTTGAACAGACCCTGCGTGGCATGCAGCGTTAGATTCATGTGCCTTCCAAAGGCACTAAAGGACACATTGTGTGCCTTGATGGTGCTCACATCATCGCTAAACAAATGATTACCACCTCTCTTCTCGACTGCCGCCTGATGTTTCAGTTCACTGTAATAGGAATTCTTGCTGAGATCCTTTTTCACATGATGCGGCGGCAAGGCAGTGACTGTTGACTGGCCAATGCTGCGACGCCGACGCTGATGCGGTGTGTGATGGAGCAGCTGAATGAGCTCATAGTGCGGCACAGCCTCGTGTGTGTCCACATGAAAAACTGATTGCAGTTGCTCCAGCGACATTTGTTTGTGCAGCTGAAACAAATAAAGAAAAGAGAGACCAGACTGGAGATTACCGCGGGCAAAAACAAATTGTAGCAATTGTTGAATTGTTAATTGAAAAATTATCAATACTTCAATGTGAGCGCATGAGTGTTAACTGTGGTTGTTTTTCAAACGGTTTTTTTTGTTCAAGTGGTCTAGAGATTAACGACTGAGCCAAGCCAAGCTCAGATTTGAGTATCTTCAGAAACTGGGTCAGGGTCAATGCGTTGTTTGTTGCTCTTAGATTTTATAATATGTTTATATTTCCGAATTAAAAAAGCGCACAGTTGGCGTGTACCAGAAACAGAAATCGAAATGAATAACAAGCTTATCGCAGTGCGTGTAGAAAAGAAAAAAAAAACTATTTTTTATTGCATATTTCAATTAAATTCAAATTAATTTTGATTGTTGTTGATGGGATTTTAAGTTTGCGGTTAATTGTTATTTGTGAATTGGACGCATTCTGAAGTGAATATGGGGATAACCAGGTTTATTGAAAAAATTAACTCTCATTTCTACCTCAAGCCCCATATTGCCGGCAAAGGTGATGCAAATTATGCTTAGAATTTCCCCTTCCAGTTAACCATTTTTGGTCTCTAACAATTCTTCAATCAATCTTTAGCTTGTCAATCGACATCTGCATTTCCGTTTCATTTCATCTCAAATGCACTCCATCAAACACAAAAAAATTTGTTACAGGGTCAATACAAAAACTAGAATTTCCTCAAGCCAAAATGAACATGCTGGCAATTTAGGCAAATTTCTTGAATTTTTCTGCGTTTGTCGATCAATCCATAAATGGTTTCGCTTCAGCAAAATGAGTCAAATTTTTACAGCGGTGAAAAAAAAGACAACAACGGGCTACAACAAAAAAGCAACAGCAGAAGACAAGGTAAACAACATTGAAAGCCGCCTGCCGCCTGCCTGACTGGATCGTATAAAATATATACATATTGACGCTCATATACATTTATTTATATGGAAGATTCAGTTTACAGTTAACATTTTTGTTGTTTGTTAACGGTAAGCAATGATAATTCTTTTGTAATTGAAAAAGAGCTCGGGGAAGCTTTATGAATTGAGCTCGGACAGGTGAACAAACGCCAGCAAAGAAAAGCAGTCGCACTCAGACAATGCCAAAGGAGTTTTTACTTTCATTTGAAACGTGTTTTGTGACCGACCACAGACAACAACGGGGTCGTCTCCGCTCTGCGCATTGAGCAACTTTTGCCTCTGCTGTCGTCGCCCCATTGAAAGTGAAACGGTTTTTTCTTTTGTTTTGTTTCTTTCGGACTCTCGAGTGGAATTGTGAGCCGAGTGCAATCTAAACTTTGAGTGCATCTAGGGCTTTTGGTCAACTTTGGGAAAGTTGCACTTTTGCACCTGCGGCAAATTACTTAGCCATATCAATATGCAAATCAGTTTGAACAAAGTGGTGCCTGGCCACACCCAAACACCAATCAACACTTAGCTGGAGAGCTGGAACTTAGTCAGAGAAGCCCTTGTGGCCAATTAATTGCAATTATAGTGTCAGCAAAACACAAATTATGCAAAGAAAAAAGCCGGTGATTGGATGAACAAGATTAGTAGCGCCGATTAAAAGTTGGAAGGAAAAATGGTTAGCACTTTGTTTAATAAGAAGTGAAGTAGACTAAATAGAAAAATTATAGAATGTTGGTTGGTGGTAAATCATGGCTCCAAACAAGTCGGTTGGCTTAGCTCTGCAATTCGAAGACCGTTTTCTAAGTTAAGCACCCTAAAGTTTTGGTTTAGGCTCGTTGAGACATTTTTGCTTCTATTTTCAGCAAGTTTGATTAAAATTAATACGAACTTAACTATTTATGTTTATGATGATGAATTTCTGGTAAATGTGTTGCAGTTTTATCTTTTGAATTGGAATTTTAAAAAATTTTAAAAGCATTATTGTTCACTTCTTAAATCCAAAATATGAAGTAAATTATCGAAGAAATTTAAAAGTAAATCAAAAACCAACCGATCAGTTTGGACGTTGTTCTGTCTACAGAAGTCGTAAATTTAGTAATTTGATTGCAGATCATTTGAGAAACGCTGTAAGGACTTCTGGCAGATTTACACATTGTTCAGTTCATTCAAACCATAAAGCATTCGGAAAGAAAAATCTTATCCAGATAACTTCATCGACCAGACTGATAAGGTTCTAGTTGAATGTTGATACAATCAAATAGTTCTTTTACCAACAAGCAAAGCCTCAGACTTATATAGTTTATGACTTCACATCAAAACTTGGATCTATGGTTTCATGGCACAGCGGAGCATTCTTTTTACCCACCTTAAAATGCTGAAATTTAGTTTGCCACAATTCTTCACATGAATAAAAACAGTTTTGAACAGTTTGACTAGAAATTTTGACTAGAAACTAGAAAATAAAGTGTCTGATTTCGAGCGAAAGTTCGAAAAATTGCTATGATAAAAGGGGTATTCTTGCAAGTGATTTTGATGATGAGATTAGTTCCGATGAGACCAGAGAACATGCAGGAAATGACCAAAATATGGCACACAAAATTAAAATTTAATCAGTATGAGAAAATAAGAAAAAAAGAGTTACAATTAATTTTAAATAATAAGCGTACAATACGAAAGAAGGTGGTAGGACAGGGTTGTTGTAATCCACACTGGCCTTAATTGTTATGTTATTGCTCTGGAGCCATGGCACGACCTGTTCTTTTAATAATAAAAACAGCAATAAATATATAGAGCAATTAATTTTTTGAAATGCCAAAATGTAGCAAAAGGTATGTAAATTTCATGAATGTGTCTTTGTTTTTATGTACCTTTTTTATAGGCGAATCTAACCTAAATGTCACTTGTTCCGTGGAGTTAAAGTGAGCAGCTACTCGTTTGCTTCTCGCAACTCAAAATGCAATTGTGTCCATTAACATGTATATGACATGGTGTAAATAATACATTTTGCTCGTTTTTGAAATATTTGATGTTGTTATTTTGGGTAATTTTTGCAATACAAAAAAGATTCAGAAAATTATTTAAGCCCGACTGTAATATACTCTGTACCTGCGAAGGAGAATGCAACGGAGCTGCAGCGCAGCGCCTAACTGGTTCGGTCTTGTCCAGTAAAAATAGTTTAATTTCGAAGTAAATAGCTAAGAAGTTTTTTCGTTGAAGTCTTAATTTGTTAATGGTTTTGTGAACGGTTCAGTGTAAAATTGCAGATCGTTTGATCATAAACGAATTGTTTGGGTAAGGTATCCCATGAGAATTAGTCCGATATGGCAACCTTAACAGAAAGCATGTATACCGGTTTCTAAGGGGGGATTCTCAATGTCGAAGCTGTTTTAGGACCTTTTTTTTAAAAGGAAATCTTAGTTGAAAACGCCATGGATTAAAGCAGGGAATCAATCCGATTCGAATTTCGGTTCCGGTTGCGGGTACGTTCCGAAACTTCCGTTTAGGTAAAAGGTTCTGTTTTGGTTCTATTTTATTTCGGTATTTGGTTCCGAACAGGTTAAATTAACGGAAAATTTTAATCGTTTGTCCAAACAAAATGGGTAAGCAAGCTTTACACATTTATAGTATGTGAACAAAAACTATCCATTTTATTAGCATGTTTTTGTGATATAAAATGCACAAGTTTGTATTCATAAAATAATAAAATAAAAGATAATAAATCCAAAATTAGTTAGTTAGTTGAATCCTTAATGGAAACAATCAGGCAGAAAATCTAAATCAACCTCGAGATTGAGTTTGATTTCGATTCTGGCGAAATTACACAGTGGAATAGCTAAAATAGCCTGGGAACGGAACCAATAAATTGCTTGTACAAAGATACCCATAGTCCGCGAACCAATTCTTCGTTGGTAACACTGAAAACGCAGTTCATTCTATTTTTATCTCTAGTTTATATCCTATGTAGACTCGATAATGGTTGCTGTCAAATGTGGTGCCCACTATCGCGTTTTTTCAATACATGTTACCATCTCTTAAGGACACATTTAATTGGTACTTAAAATCTTGCCAAATTCTATCGAGTGGATTTCCAGTAATTCCATTGTCTAAGTTAGACCTCTATGAGCGGGGTACTAACCACTTAAGAGTGGGAGGCGGGAATTTGGTACAACAATAGTGGCGATTCCCTTCATGTTTGGTGAATTTTCCAAAATTTCAGCTCTCACTTTTTTAAACAAGGAACGGTTGTTGTAGTTTCACAATTTATTGGTCCCGTTCCCAGGCTATTTTAAGTGTGCTACTATCTGTCTTCCTGGACCTAAGGCACTCAAGAAACTAGAACCTTCTTTAAGCCGAGTACTCTACCGCATCGCAGTTGCTATCTGGTATGTGAGGCATACAACTTTATACCACGATATGCGCCCAAACCAATGTGCGTACCAGCAGGTATCATGACCGACTGATTTCCCACTCAAATAGACTTGCATCTAAAATGCCTACAACAGGCTCAGAAGACGCCTTTAACAACGATATCCTTCTGGTCTATGCTGTGTGGGGCTTAAGGAAATTAGCTTAGTTCCATTTTGGGTACACATCACAGCTAAAATGTTAAATTTGGCTGCTTTGACCATTTTAAAGGAGTAGATGTTACATTAAGAGTAAGTTTAGTAAATAAATGCTTCTAAATTATTCTAAAGGGCCATGCAGATTAAAAACGTCAAGAAATAAAATTTGGCTAGTTGCAATTCAGTTGAAGACATTTCTCTCATCTTTTCCGCATCTTCTGTAGCAATTTGCTTTGCATTCCTTTCCATTCAATGTGCTAGCCAACCCAGAAAAATGCATTGCAAATTCTTTTAAAAAATTGTGTGAATCACGGGCACAGCAAAAACTGTGTTGGTTTGGTTGTCATTCAATTGGATTAGTTTCCAGTTGCCATTAAGTACTTGCCACTAGCAATGACGGCGGCGACGTCGACGACGTCGTTCGATGGCGATTTGTCCGAGTGTCGCGCTTTTGGTTTAATTTTATTTTTTTTTTTCCGACGAGTGCAATGACGGATATTGTGAAATTTGTGTTTGTAATTTGTACGGCTGGCTATAGAGCCTGCTGTTTCTGTTGCTGTTTGGCGCGCTTGCAATTACTAAAATTGTGCGAGATTACTCATACGCCCGATATAACCGGCATGGCTGGTCAAAGTAAAAGGTGTATGCGGCCGTATTAAAAGTAAGCAGGCAAACAGCAAAAAGTGTGCTTCAAATTGGCTCTGGGGAGGCCAATACACTGTTTATGGCATAGACGCACACACACAAACAAAATCATACAGACTGTTGTAGAGCTTACTGTTGTGCAATTTTCTTGGCGCGTTGCCGGTCAAAGTCAACAGTGTTTCAAATGAGAGGCGAAACGAACGAAAGAGTGTCACTCGACCTTTTTGGCAGAGTCATACAAAGAAATTATTCACTTCAGACAAATTGTTAACTACAAGTAAATATGTAAGTATGTAGGTACATACAATACATATTTTTGGGTGTGTTGACCTTGTTGTTTGGCAGGGACAAACGGCGGAAATTAGCAACTGCTGCCGCTGGCGCCACGTTTTTAAGTTTTTGCTTATGGTTAAAACTAACAAAGTGTGATAAGTTCAGTTTGGTTACGACAACAGAAAACTTTGGCTTATGTTACTGGATCGAATTAAAATGCTCTAAACGGGTTTCTAAAAAAAACTTTATAATCGGGGGTGCCACAGAAATCTCTAGAGATTTTGCCGACGGTTGGTTTGTAAATCTCTCGAAAAAACCGTCGGTGCCACAGAACTTCGAGAGATTTCATTTTCATATTAGAAAATGTAGTTAGAGCACCAGCTGTTCCAATTGAAGTTCCATCTCTAAATACAGGGCTGGATTTCTGGCCAAAAAATTTTTCTTCTTGTACTTAAGGGTTAAATTGATGTTTAAATTAAATTTTTTGATTGTGTTATATGTTTTATGATGCATTTTTAAATTATAATTTAAATTAAAGTCAAATTCTCCATAAATAAAATGCAAAGTTTAAAAATTTGTTGGCGCAAAACATGAAGAATATCTTGCCAGCCCTTAATCCGCTGGCTGCCAACCAGATGGCGACACAAACTCGCGACAAACGATAGGAGGAGCCACAGTAGTGGTTGGTTTTGATTAACATGAAAGACTTTAGTTGTTTTTCCCAATAATTATTGAAACGTTAATTTCAATGTTTAAACTTATTAAATAACACTAGTTTACAAAAAATAAAAAAAAAAATGACCCATTTCAGCTGAAAATTTTTCTTAGTATAGTTTGGAATGGTGATCTAAAAAATCGATTTCAAAAATTTTTTCATGGCTCCGTTTTTGAAATATTAATTTTTTAAATTTTTTTGGTAGGTACTCTTACATTTTAAGCCATATCTCAGTTCATAATTCTTAGATAGAGTCAAGTAAGAAATTAATCGAAAGATAATGAAGCTGCCAATAATTGCGTGGAGCATTGTTTTTAAATCGGTTCAGTAGTTTGAATTCAACAACCAAGAATATTTCAAAAAAATCTATTTTTTGCTCGAAAATCCAAGAAATTTCATTTTTAAACGACTAGAAAAAATATAAAAAAATACAAAAAAATTATTTTTATTTTTTCTACTTAAGAATCGCACTTTTTCGAAGAAAATAAGGTATTTGTGAGGAAAATCGTGTAACACGTACCATAGATGGATCAAATTGAGTAGAGGAACTAACAGTCAAATTTGGGTATATTGTGTGTTTCCAAAAATTTACATTGTACTTTTCTTCGTTTTTTGGTCAAATTATGAAGTGAACGAAAAGCCAGAACAAAAATAAAAATTAAAAACGGAACAAAAGTCGAAGCAAACGAAAATTTATTTTAAAATTTTCAGGAAAATATCACATTTTTTTGCACTAAATTCCTTACAGCTCCTGTGTTTGTTCACAGACTTTGATCATCGATATCTGTTTTTCTTCGTAAAAGTGCGGTTCTTATGTAGAAAAAATAAAAATAATTTTTTGGGATTTTTTTATATTTTTTCCAGGCGACCAAAAATGAATTTTCGAGCAAAAAATCAATTTTTTCGAAATATTTTTGGATATTGTAGTCAAACTAATGAACCGATTTAAAAACAATGTTCGCCTCGATTACCGGCAGCGAAATAACCTTTCGATTCTTATCTTGCTTGACTCTATCTGACAATTATAAAGTGAGATATGGCTTAAAATGTAAGTGCCCCTACCAAAAAATAAAAAAAAATTATATTTCAAAAACGGAGCCATGAAAAAATTTTTGAAATTGATTTTTGAGATCACCATTCCAAACTACACTAAAAAAAATTTTCAGTAGAAATGGGTCTTTTTGGCTGTAAACTAGTGTAATTTATTCGTTTGATGCAATCTATCCTAGAAAATAATGTTGTTTACATTTCCAAAATTTATTTTGCTTTTTAAAATTGTTTGGGTGGTGAATTTTGCTAAATCTCCTTACAAAACACGGGAGGTTTGAAACCAACCAAACGGAAATTCTGTGGCACCTAAGAATTGGAATTGGGTTGGAATTTGGTTGGAAGAGGTTTCTGTGGCACCCCCGAATAAGAGATATAATATATTTTTTTCTAGATTCTTTTCTGAGCAATACTCAAAATTTTAGGTGATACTTGATATGCGTCTATATCTTAGGTTTGTATCGGAGAACTTACAAGCATATTTCAAGCCGAAGTAATGTGGGGAAAGAATTACCATAACAGAAAAATAGCTACCCTTTTAGATAGCCATCAAGTTCCTTCTCCTAGAGACAAAGAACAAATTGAACCAACTACCGGGACATATCAATATCCCCGGAAACGAATTGGCCGACGAATCTATGTAACACCAGGAGGTTAGACAAGCTAAAGCATTAATAGAGAACCACAACCTCAAAAGGATCCAAAAGTTAATCCAACAAGGAAAGAATGCCCTCAGGATTCTAATAGGGCTCTACACTGGCCGTTGCAGACTGCGGAGCTACATGCACAAGTTGGGAATAACAAACACCTAACTATGCAGATATTGTGAAGCGAAGAAGAAGTCCTCTGAGCATATGCTAGCACACTGCTATGCACTAGCCCAAACAATATTAGAAACTTAAGCGGAACCCACGAAAATCCTGACCTTTGTACAGAAAATAGGTCTACTAGGAGAGTTATAAACTCAGTAGGAGGGCACAATGGACCAGAATTGGTCGCAATGAAAACTCAATCTTCAGCGGTCTTTGCCAGAGTTGCCATAACCGCTTGCGAGTTCCAAAGCGACTTAACTGCATAAACCGACTAAAATTGTCGAAGTTTTAAACAAAATTGTGGCAAAAATTGAAAATAAACTTGATCTGCCTGGAAGTATATTATACGAAATTCAAAACACATTTTTAAGAATTTGTAAAATTTTTAAAAAAGCTTTTCTCAAAACTGTGGTTAGTTTAAATTATGGAGGTGACGCCTTTTTAAGAGCAATTTTCTAAATATTAGGGCGAAAATTACCCATTCTGGGGTGAGTTCTTTTTTGAGTGGAGGCCAAGTACATTTCGCTATTTACACCGACACCAGCCTGACGCTTGAAGAGAGCAAACAGCTTTTCAGTCACTGTTCAGTAAAGTTGGTCAGTGCTGGCATGCGTGGCTTTACTTCGCACTCCAATATACTATCACTTTTTGGGCACGCTTTTCGTGACAAAAGATGATTTAGAGTTGGGACTGACAAAACACACATGCTTATTTTGGCGTTGCGTGTGTGTGTTAATCCACGTTTAAGTGCGCTCATTGAGCACTTTGAAAGCAGTATAAGCTCGTATACTGTCGGTGTGTCGCTGCCGCAGAGCAGTCTTGTGTACACAGTAGATAATAATGTGCCGGGCTCTTATCTAGAGGCAAAGCAAAAACATCAAAACAGAAAAGAGAGCCTTTGAGAGCTCCTATGTTTAGGACTATTTTCTCATTTGCCAGGGGCAGCATTGCCGACCCCTCTACATCAAGCCATAGTCAAATTCAAGCTGTCTTTGCTAAAATTTGGTATCTAAAAAAATTATGTTTTAGTTTCTTGGAATTGTATCGACTGGCCATCTTAAGCTCTTAATCATACTGATACACACTGCGGCAGAACGTGACCCAAAAGACTCGGCTCAATCTAAAGATAAACTACAAATAACAGCAACAAGAAACCGTGACATACAGCCGCCAACTGCAGACAACAACAACAAATCGTGCAAAAGTTTTCAAACGCCACAACATTCTTGATTTCACAATTAAAACTCTTAATTTATTTGTGCCTGCAATTGATAGCTGGAGTCAAACAGGAGCGGGAGTTCCGGGGATTTCTATTTCTCATACTTTGTCTACAATTCTGACAGCACATAAAACATAAACAGGCCACAAGCCAGGCCAGCTGACTCATGCATTTCGTATCGAAATTTAGCTTTGCTCTTTTTGTAGTTGGTTCCAGTTTTTTTTTTGTTTGTTCATAATTTTATGCTTGGTTGCGACTTGGAAGGGCCTCGTCATAGTTTGTTTTTATGAAGCAAAACAAAAGTCAACTTTAATTGCAGTTAGAGACAATGTTGATGTGGAAGTAGCATCATGTTGCAAGCGCCGTTTAGAAGACTGTGACAAGGTTGTAAAATAAGGGGGGTCTAAGTCTTCTGGTTGGAACAAACTTGGAAGTGAAGATGGAAATGAGAAGAAGAAATACAAACACAGGTAAATAAAGTTCAAATGTTGTCCAATGGGCTATGCTGTCTGCAGCCTCCTTCGACAAAGCAGTTGTCACTATTAATACTCTCTCTACATTGCAACAAAATTCTACATATTTTCAAGTCTATAGGAAATATTTATAATTTATCAAAGTCAGTATTTCTATATTATAATTCATATATTCCAAGTGTGCACAATGTACCACCTAACGAGTTCCATTCAATCATAAATTTTCTAAGCATAACAAAAGTCAAGTCAACAGCCACAACAAAAACGCTGCAAGACAAGCACAAAAAAACGCAAACAGTGGCATAGACAAGCAGCCACAAAACAATAAGAAAAAACTCGAGCCAGACAACAACGACAACAGAAAACTGTTTAAATTTACTTGAAATAATTACAAGAACTTTTTACGTTTGACCTTGAAAATAATTTTTGTGTGCTTAGCTTTTTCTTTGAGACAAAAGCGTAGCCAGCGTTTTGTTGGCCCTCAATGCTATTGATTTCTAGTAGACTCTCTTCGAGGCTTTTGGCCTCACTGAAATAGTTTTGTAATTTAATTAATATACAAAAAATGTTTTTCGAAAAAAATGCTAATTACGCACAAAATGACAATGAAATTTGTTATTGAGTTTTGTTTTTTTTTATATATACCAAATGTCAAATTTTTACTGTTAACTGTTAACGCTTAATTGTAATTGTCTTTCAAGTGCCCCCCAAAAAATGGTATTTATGTGTGTATTTTGTTGTCTCTTTTGTTTTATTGCTTTGAATTGATTGATGAGTTCTGTGGATAGAAATCTCAAGGCATTTGGATTTTAATGGCTTAACGTAGACAATACTTACATCTGGCAGTGCTTGGCATATTGTACTGGCCAATAGAAGCGCTGTGATTAAGCCCAGTAATGAGGACATTTTATATGTGCAGGATTGTTGATGTAGAGTCTATGGTGTATCCTTAAAAAGCTTAAACTGCAATGAAAAAGAAGTGAAAGAAATTTGATTAGCAATTAAATACCTAGTATTAAATCGGTTCAGTTTCATTTTGAAAGATTAAACTAAACTAACCAGAGGTAAGACAGAAAAGGATTTATAGTTTTTACCAACTTGAAAGCATTTCAAATCCTTTATTTATTTTACACCTTAACCAATAAAGTTACAACTTCCTACTGCTTCTAGTTTAAAGATATTTTTAATAAACCACACTTGACTTAGAATTAGCATTTGTCGTTGAATTTACTTGCCAAGTTTTTTGGTTTAAGCCGTAACCTATTCGTGACATAATGTGTAAATTATGCACTTGCAAACGTTCTAGTCCACATACAAAAAATCTTAGAAAAACATACAGATGAATGTAGAGATGAAATTATGGTTATTTTTCAGGACATTCCAGTTTTTTGTACGGATTATTAAGTTAAATCATGCCTGAGACTTGTTATATGGGTTTGGCGACTGATCTCCTTCCTTTTTAGTTGACATTTGCCTCGACCTAAGGTTTTTATGGGGGTGCAAGCACCAATGCAAATAATGATAAAGTTACAATTGATTGAAAAAAACGCCATGATGTAAATACATGCAAATACATCGGAAATAGTGGAAAGAAAACAAAAACAGTTTAAACCTTTTCTAGCTTAGCTTGAAATTTGGTGTGTGGGTTGGTTATTACTACATAGAAATTTAAGTGCCCTAAGACCGGCTCCGAACCAGCTGAAATCGATAATAAGATCAGAACCATCTTCCAAATATGCTAAGACCTGCAGCAATCCAGCGCACAATACAAGACGAAGGTTAGGGATATCATGCAAGATAGGGAATTAGAGAAGTAAACAACTAGTTATAATTAAATAATTTAACAAAATTCCTTTATTATAATTAAGTTATATATCTGTTAGCGTTTAAATAAAAAATTTGTTATATGTAATTAAGTTAGGAAAATTGATTGAGTGTCAACTTGACAAGTATAAAATACTGGGACTAGCGCGTTAAATTATAAGTGCCAATGTACTTGATGCGATGGGAGTAAATAAAAAAAAATAAAATAAATATTCAGTATCGAAGAGCTGATATTTCTTCAAGAGATATTGTGCAGTCATTTTTTCTTTGTGTCAGTTGTCAAAGTTAGGGCACACCCGAACATAAAATCGAGGGTCATATTGCGTTGCAGCGACTTGTGCACCTGAGTGGGATCCTCGTCGCCTAGCCTGCCTTTACACTGTTTATTGCATGAGACATGATAATCTAGTAGTCCTGCATTTCATAATGATTCTTCTATGAATTTGAAAAGCTATTCCAATTTTAAACATAATAAACAGGGACCGAAACTAATAATTGTTTTGTTTTTAATAAAAATTCCAAAATAACAATTAATTTACAATTCTTAAATAAAAATTGGGTCATACCTGTATAAAATAGTTTTATTTATAAATTGCAAATTTAAAATTTTTTTATTGGAATATAAACATTGACACAATAAATATTTATATTGCTACGATGTCACACGAAAGATATCTTAAAGTAATTGTTATTTGAATTTTTAAAATATTTTAATTAAACATTTTTGGATATCAATTAATTTCTAAATTTTAAATAAAAATTTTAAATTAATTGATTTTTCGAAATTTTTATTATTAAAAAACTATTTATTTCGGTCCCTGATATTAAAAATCATATAGATGAGAGTCCGCCACGTTCCCCTATTCCGACGTTGGCACACCGACAGTAAAAAAAACTTTTACTACTCTCTTTTGCAACAACAAAAAAGTGCTAAATTTACCTTTATCTTTGGAAAGCTGGCAGCGCTCTTAACAAAATCCTATACTTGTCTAGCCAAAGTGTTCACAAAAGCAAAAGCAAACAAAATGTATCAGAAGTATATATGGGGTTGGTCCGTCTATGAATAGAGATCAGCTCCATCATTGCCTATTAGGAAACACAATAGAGACAAAGATTTTGCAAAAGCTTCAAATAAGTGTAAGAGTCGTTTCCCAAAAACTATCTTAGTATATCTAATGTTACAAAGGTTTCCTATGGGCCAAGGGAACGGATGCTAACCTAACATAATAAAAGTCTTGTATACATTCGAATCAGTCGCTTATTTTCCGGAAACAAGTTTTGACACAATGACCAAATTGACAAATACAAAAGCAATAGACGAAAATAGAATAGAAATAGGATAAACATTTTGGACTAAAATTTGTTTTATCTAAATAAATTTATTTTGTTTTTGTTTAGACAAAATTATATAACAATAAAATTATTTTAAATTAATAATTCAAGTATACTACTACTACTAAGTATACTAACAAAAGGGTTGGATATGTTTTTCATATTTAACATTCACTTTTGCAAAATAATCAATAACATCAATCGCTACCATTTCGCAACAAATTCCACTTACTGCTGCCAAGCCAAGTGTGAGAACTAAATGAGATCTACTTAAACTCTGATCATATCCTACCCCTAAGGCTTACAAATTTGCATTTCCCAAGCTTTTCCTCAGCCACCAACTTCACGCAACAACATATTGAAAAATAATCGCACTATACCTCAGTCACTCCACCCCTCGTCACGCTCAAATGGATAAATTTACTGGCGTCATCGTCTAACTTTTGCAATTTTATTGCACTGTTGCTGTTGTTGTTTGGGTTGTTTTGTACAATTAATAATTATTTATTGTACAGAAAACCTAGTTTTCTGGCCTGCTGGCCGGGTAATTAATTGTTGCGTCAGTCCAAGAAGCAGCTTCGAGGCTATAAACAAAAATCTTGTACGGCCCTCGTAAAGTTGTAGTTGTTGCTTGCACATCCGCCCAGTACGAAATGCCATCCAATGCGGCTAATTGTCAATAATGATGCAGCGATGCGTGGCAGCATCCACCAAAAGTCTCTGACATGGCCAAACCTTTTGACAAACCAACTGAAAACAAACAGAACTGCCCAGCAGTAGCAGCAGCAGCAACAACTTTGCATGTTGCAATTTCTCAGCGGCATTTAAGACAAATTGCATGACATTTTATTTCACTTTTGCACAATTTTTTTAAGCTGTTTTTAGTTTTTTTTTTTTGCCTTGTGCAACCGAAGCTGTTAGTCTTAGAAATATTTGCATATATTTTTCATTCAATGACCTTCAGTCACACTTTCATCCACATTTAGCTGAAATAAAATGGATCCATCATAAAGTGTTAAAATTATGTTGAATTCAGAGCTACTGCATGTCAACAGGAAACGAGGCAACTGCATCATCATTCATTAGAAAAACGTTAAGTGGCCACCAACCGGAGGCAAAACGTGATGCTGTTTCGAGTGGCAAACATTTTGGATCTTAAATAGAGTTGTTTGTTTTCATACATACTTTACATAAAAGTTAACAACAAAATAGAAACAGTTATGAGGCAAACGAAACCGAAACTAAAACGTAGCCAAAAGTATTTTTTTTTATACTTTTGGTGTGGTCATTTGCATAATTAAGGTCGATTAGGGTCTCTCTGATCAAATGAATCTCAAATCTCAAGGTTATGGTTATGGCAACTGTGATTTTTTGTTTCTTTAATTTATATTTGAAAATTGCACAATCTTATATAAACCAACTGGAACCGTAAGAAACGCTCAAAAAGTAAGCCACAAAAGCATTGAAAGAAAATGTCAAGACGAAAACAGCAAGTTGCATTGTCAGCTTCCGCATAATTATGCCGACACCAAAGCGACACTTGCCTTATACTTCGTACCTTATAAATAAATAAAAGTCTGTTTGGCTGCTGCGGTTTTTTTTTTTGCTTCGTCTTTTGCCAAATGCATTTATGGGAATTTTTTGTCGGCTTTCTTAATGAATTTGCTGACACAACCAAGCTCTGTTGTAAGCTCGAGTTGGAAGACCCCCAAAAAAAGAAACTGAGGGCGTCAGCGTTTTACTTTAATTGACATTGACAGTTGTTGGTGGCCTACTCTGGCTCTCTCTGTCGCTCTTTCTCTGAAGCGACAGCAGCTGTTAGTTGTATACACACACCTGTGCTAACCACATGGAAGAGTGCTTAGCTTTGTTGTTTTGGTTGATAATGAACTTATTTAACAATTTAAATGCTGAACAGCACAAAGTGTTTTTTTTTTTGACCCTGACGGCTGCCTGCCAGACAGAGCGGATGATGAGTAATATGGTTGACTTGTGCCAAAATTTAGCTTAAACGATTTTAAATGCTTATACAAAAAACCGTTTTGTGAGAAGAGTCGGTATTCTTGGGGTAAAACTGGGGACTAGTTTTTTAAAAAGCCATTTATAAACACGAATTAACCTTACCTCCCCCAAAACTAACCTAGGTAGGCTTACTTAAGTACTCTATATCGAATCCTTATGTTATTTTCAGCTATGTGGCCTAAACAAGAAAGAAAAGCAGTCAAGCCCGACAGTAATATACCTTGTACTCTGTTCCTTTGGTGAGAATTTCGTTCTGAATCTTATATTCCTTTGCAACTGGTAAATTTTTATAAAGCGAATAATGTTTTTCATCCGACAATTTTATTTTTGCTTTGAACTTGCTGGCCAATAGATGGCGCCACACCTTGCTATGCTTGTTAAGGGATTTTGAAAACTGACCAATTGATGGCGCTACTACTGTAACCAAGCAAGCCACCTCTGGGGCAATTAACCTTTTTTTGGTCATAACTTGAGTTCAGTTCATTTAATCTTTATCATTCTTTTGGCAAATCGATAATTAATCTTAATTACTAAATATTCCTAAATGAGATAAAACATCTATAGTCAAAACTGTGGGAAATATAACGATTTTTACAAATTGCGGAGGCGTGAGGGGGCGTGGAAAAAATTGAAAACAAGCCTTATTTGCCTGTAAGGATAAGAAGTTTATGTCTCATACTTTTTAAACCTCTTCTCTTACCATCTCTGAGATCTGTGCCTTCATACAGATGGAAACGCCCAACCCGCTTTATCAAAATAATCATGTCTCGACGACTATCGAATTGTCATGCGGCCGACTTTATCTTATAGCCGCCTTAGGAACATGGGTTTTGGTTAGAAAACCGGAGCGGAAAAATATCTTGCGTCCGAACCTGGACCTGAACCGGAGCAAAAAAAAAATTATACATACAACAACATACAGAAATGATACATTTGTGTTTTTAGGTTTGAATGTTCGTACATATTTAGAAAGTTCTTAGATAAATAGTTCCATTTCTAGCAACAAAAACCTCGGTTTGAATTCAAACATATTGGTCACTGTGTTGGAAGTGGGGAGGAAATCTTTCTCACTTACACAGTAAGGCCAAGTTGGGAACATAATCACATACAAAGCATACTAAGGGCGCAGGTTTTTGCTGTTAAGTCGTTTAGGAACTTACAATCGATTATGGCAGCTCTGGCATGAAGAGTTAGCTGTTGGCTTCAGTACAAACGAGCAAAGATCGCTAATGTTTTGGTAGAAATTTAATTTTCTTTAGTCAGTTTATCCACAATTAACTTAAACAAAGCTCGAATATTGTGTAGAAAATATCAAAATATTGTTTAAAAAACTAGGTTAACAGACCTTCTAAACCCGCTCAGTGAACCCGAACCCAAAAAAGTTGCACGGGTTCGAACCCCGGACTGAACCCCTGCCGATTTTAGAGGGGTTTGTAGCCTAGATACTGGACAAAGCCCACCTTTATCACTACACACTCTAAAAGTTGTAATGTTCCGGCGAAATAAGATAACCTGTTTTAGAAGAGCTTATTACCGGGACATGAGTCAGATGGTCTCACCCCTCATACGGCAATACCAAGTTTGTGCATGCGGGAAAAAGGAATGGTTTCCGTTCTCATAAAGTAAAGGGTGCTCCCATTTTAACTTTCGCAATACTTTTGCGATATCACAGAAACCGTTTTTTGCGAAAGCGACAGATTATAGGCTTTGATTCAGTACTAAGTCATACTGAAGCGTCACTATTTTCTTTTGTATAACGGTTTGTAAATATGTAATGACTTTTTTTAGAAATGTTTGACTGAGAAAAACTAATTAAATTTCTTGTCGGACCTTCTAGTCTATGTCAACTGTCAACTCCTGAAACATATTTGCTTCAAATTCTGGTCAGATATTGGAATACAAAAGAGCGAGGTATATCGTCTTGAACTGAGGGAGGTAATCAAAACGACTGCAGTGCGAAATGCGATCGCTAGAAAGACAAAGGGAGGACTAGTAAACAGACTTTGGGAATGATAGACAATTGAGAAGTTTGAAGTTTGAAAAGAAATTAAGGAGAACAATCGAGTTCTGCGGAAAGCAGGAGTAAACAATAATTCAATAAATAAATTGTTAGGTTTTCCAATGACATTGCTGGTTCTGTCCAGCTATACAAGAAAACGATTGATAATGATTAAAAAATAACAAATATATTGGTTACAATTAGTCATGGCAGCATATTTCGAATTATGTGAAAATTTATATTTTAATCCCAATTTCTTTCTATGTTATGTAATTCTACATTGAGTCCAAAATCAAAAGAAATTCGACTATATAAAGGGAGTGTTTTATTTAATAGTTTACTTGTTTTTCGAATTTATATCTAATTGTTTTTATAATTTTATACTCTTTCTACCTCCTCATATACCGGTAGGCACGGATGCGTGAAAAGCGAAAATAGACAATAGTTTCTGTCGTAAATTATCTCAGTCTCTTCAAAACCATTGTGCTGAGAATTTAAGCACCCGCCAACTCGCAACACCAACGATTTTTCACCTTAGACGAAAAATTGTTACAAAAAAGTCATACCAGCTTAAAAAATTTTCTGCTTACAACAACTTTACTATTTTAGTAAAACATTTTCTCCAATTATTCTTTCAGCAAGTTCGTTTCCTAAGTCTTTCGTTTTCTTACATTTTATTAAATTCATTTAAAACTAATCCCTTCAAGCATCTTAGCTAGCTAATAATTACAAAAACAGAACCCCCATTAACCCCACACTGACCTACTAATGTCTCTATTGTGGCTGATTTAGGGGGAGGAGTGGCGCTGCACTCCTTAACTTAATTTGGCTTAATGTGAGTGAAAACTCACTTTCAGCACGAAAACGAATGTTTGGCTGTGATTTATTTTCTCAACTCTGTTTTCCTTTTTTATTTGTGTGTGTCTTGCCAATAATTTGCAATTAAATGTTTAGGAAATTTCACTTTCTGTTGCACACATGCACATGCGCTTGGCATCCGGAATCGGAAGAGTTATAATTTAAGTTGAATGCTGTTGGCCCTAGGCGTAACTGTGGCACGCCCCAACACAATTTTTGTGCCCCAAGAAGGGAAAATCCATTTACGCAATTAAATGTCTGCATTTTTATCTCTGTGTATCGCTGCTCCATTTGTTTATCCAAAACTGTCTCACCGCCCACCAGCAGTCACACTAAAGCTGACATAACAAAGTTCAACTGTGAAACGTTTTGCGAACAAAAATCTTAACACAAAAGATAATAAATTTGATATTTTTTTTGGCTTTGCAAGTTGCGGGTAAAAGAGGATTACGTAAAATGTCTGTGACCTGAACTTTTTGCATTTGCAATTTGTGTGTGCGGGTGTGCGGATGTGCGGTTGTGTGTGTGTAAGGGCGAGCGAATCTTTGCCATTGTTTAAATTGGCAAACAATGAATGTTGGGAACTTGTACCTTGAATGTGTGTTGAAAAGTGGCTGACAAGCTAAGTAGGCAAACCAAAAACAGCTGTGCAAATGTTTTTTAAAGGTGGAAACATTTTTAAGCCCTCAAAATCTATTGAGAATTTCTGTTTGTTGAAGGGAATCTGGGTTTTAAATAGGTGACACAGTTAAAAGATTTTAATGGAATTTTTTTTTTTGTGACTCAGAGCTTAACTGCAAGCCTTCATAAGTATCTGTTGTATTGTTCTCAGCTTAACATTTAAAATAAATTAAAGCTATTATCTGGTGCTTTTGGGTAGATAACTGCATTATCTACTGAAAGTTGTTTGTAAAATAAATATGTTTTTGTAGCCTTGATAATTTGCCATAAACACACATTTGTTTTAATGGGCTGAATATACAAATTTTTAAATATTTTTTAAATTATATATTAACAATTTGGCATTTATTATTCACATTTATTAATAAATAAATAAAAAGTTTTAAAAATAAATTTTTGTGGCTTCGCTTCTTCATAAACCTTGACTTTCTTAGAAGGCCTGACCAAATTTTCAATCTAAGTCATGACGGTCTGTAACTATGATGAACTTTCTTATTGGTCGAAAACTAATTTTGAAAGTAATTGTTTGCTATTGCTGATCTCTCTTATAGTTTAGTTAGACGGTTCAAGGTCTTATATCCTCAAAACCTTAAACCACAACACAAGACAAAATCTGGTCGCTTGCATAGAAATTTCTACACTAGTTTTATTTGCAAGCTTTGAACACATACTGAAAGTAATTGGAATTTTAAATGCAAATACTTTTAAACTGAAAATGTGTCACAAAGCAGTTGTTTGATTAAAAAATTGGATCTAAACTGGAACAAGGCATAAGTTCACGAGTGAGTTAAAGCCAACATTTTGAAATTATTTTAGTTTTATTGCTATTTAATCATAATTTTAACCCCAAACAATGTTGACAATAAATAATGTTGGTTTTAGTTGCAATTTGTAAATAAATTTTTATTTTGAGTAAAGGAAAAGGTGGAAAAAATAAAAAGTAGGTACTAGGAAAAAAACATTTTTTTTTATTATAACACTAGCTGGCCCGGCACGCGTTGCTACGCCGCAGTATTTTAAACACAAAACGAAGAATTCTCTTTTAAAAATTTAGGAAATTTCGCCATCTTGTGGACCTTTCGACCTTCACCATCCCCCGTGTTTATTATAATCTAAGCCAGTGGTGCCCAAACTCACACTATCAAGCCGAAAGCACACGTCGTGAGAGAGCAAGACGCCGAGCGTGCTAATAATAGAACTCGCGTATTCTCTCTCTCTATGCGTGTGTCGGCTGCGACGCCGGCAGAATTATGAGTTTCTATCCCATGGGATAGGCTTTTGGCGTTTTGGGCACCACTGATCTAAATTCGTACGAAAATTGATTAACTTTCGCCATTTTTTATAAAAATCAAAACTAATTGTAAAATTTTGCAAATTTATAGATTTTCCTAGACCGTTTGATCTACACCTCGTGCTTACCCGTCAATTTGTCCGTCTGTTTACCCGCCTGTTTATGCGTCTGTATGACAATCTTAACTTTTATTTGATTTTTTCAAATTTCCCTCTTCCCCGAACATTTTACCCGTCTTTATGACTAGACCCCGGATTTTATGCAAAATCATATTTTATACGGGTGGACCGAGATATGTTCTGATTGCACTGAAATTTTATTTATAAAAAAGTAACACGATTGGACCTAAGTTATTTTTGCATATTTTACATATTTTGCATGTTCAGCGTTTAACCGAAAAATTTTCCGACATATGTTCAAAGCCATAATTAATATTTTTGAAATAACCTCACCGTTGTGCCAATATAAGGAAATGATAAATATTCAACTAACACCGTGAACCAAATTGGCCACTAAGATGGAACAAGTTTAAAAAACAAAAAACCACATTTCAAATCTATTAAAAAGATCAACAAAACTATTTACAGTGTCATTGGGTTCCAAATAATTGATAGTGTATCCGCCGCCTTTATTTTTAAGTATAAATATGCTCTACTGACATCCATCAATGTTGTGAGAAGTTTTTCGGCGATTAAAATTATTTTGACAGACAAGCGCCATGGTTTAACACTAGAAAACCTAGAAGAGATCATGGTAACAGATTGTCAGCCCAATTAAAAATAACATTGAAGTCAATAAATATTATTCATACTTAAGCTCAGTTTTCCACTTGAATTCGCATTGCTTGAATTTGAGGTTTTTTGGTGCAGAAATGAAGGAAAACATAAAATCCGGGGTATATTTATAACAATCTAAATACATAATAAAATATTGCAAATTTTGCGATTTTTCGCTCTACTATCTGTGTACATATCCATCTGAATGACATCAACTAACCTCATACATCTTCTATTTTACCCGTATTTATGACAATCTAAATTTAAATCGATTTTTTCGGGCCGACTGGACCACACCTCCTATTGACCCGTCGACAATTGCTAACTATTCAATCTTAACTTATTATAATAATTTTTTTGACCGATTGGCTTTTCGCGGTTTTTAATTGCTATTCTGATACTTCAAACATTTCAAAGATCTTAAAAATCTGTCTAGCCATTCTAGAGATATAAGATATAAAACGACGTTGTCATATATAAATAGATAAAGAAAAGAAGACTTAAACTATTAGATTCTAAGTATTTAATATCACAACAAAATGCAATACTAAAAAGTTTTCTTCTCACTAGAAATTGCAATTTCTTACAATCTTTCTCAATGCTCAACGAACCTTAACAATTACATTATAAAAAAAACATCATTTAACTTAAACACTAATTTCTAAACACTTCCTATTTTCAAGTCATAAATATGCAATAGATCACAAACTCAATTAGTCAAAATGCTGTGCAATCATAAATAATGAAAAAACAATAACAAAATGCAAATGTCAAAAATTTAATAGATTTACTCATTACTTTAAAGCACGCTGAAACCGTAAAAACAATAACAGCAAATACAATATCAAAGTCTTCTTCAATTTCAATTTCACTTTCATTTTGCGGTTTAAAGTTAAGTTTTTCCGACAGTTGCCGGCTTCGACATCGACCGCAATGGCACGCAATCAGCGAGTTTTGTGTTTGTGTTGTAACAAAACAACAGCTGGAAAATTATAACAAGAGCAAAAAATAATTGCAACAAAAAAATTTTAATTCCGAAATACTTTTCTTTTGAAAGCAACTTTAGTTGCCTGTTGGTGTAGTTGTTGTTGTTGTTGCAAGTTCTTTATGTTGGACTCTGCACATTTCTTTGGCGCTGCCTCACAATTATCCATGTCTGTCATTTGTGTTCGTGTTGTGCGCATCATTTTTTTATATACGTATTTAATTAGTTGGCATATTACGTATACGCAATGTGGCGTTTTTTTCAGTTTTTGTTTATAATTTGCTTGCAGTTTTTCAATATATTTGCACATTTTAATGGCATTTTAATTTTGTTGAAAATTACTCTAAAACTGGTTTTTAGGTGGTTTCTTTTATGTGTTTTTTCTTGCTTATCATATTACGTATACGCACCATATGTTTGGCCATGCTATTGAATGTTTTAAAAAATGATGGTGATGGTTTTTTTGCATAAAATTTATGACCACGAATGTGCAGGCTCTTAGAATGAGAACTGGCTAAGTAATAATGAGATAAGTTTGGTGTGGGAAAACGTTGATCAAAATATTGTTTTAGTTTTATATAAGTTTCTTTATCTTGCCGCCTAAGTCATTGGCCTAGTCAAATATGTTTGACTAGCGTGTTTAAAAAGATGTCATTGCGTGTCAAATCAAATCTACATGTCAGTCGACCCCCAAATCCAAGGTTTTAATAGCATCAATAGAAAATTGGTTTTGAATTCTTCTTTAAAATCTTGCGTTCAGCAACTGGGCATAAATTAATCTTAGTAATTTTTTAAACCAGGCAACCATTTGCTTAATGCTGCCCTTATCTCACAGTATACAAGTTCAGTCATAAGTTAAGTGTTTTCTCTTTTAAAAAGACCTCTCTAAGAAATTTATCAACAACGAGAATAATAAAATATCTCCCTAACTTAACAAAGATGTAAACATTTAGATTGCAAATGTTTAGTTATGTACAACTTTAAGTTTTTACCAATTTCTCGACTCAAATCCATTTAACTTAAGCTTAATCAAGCCATAAAATGTTAAAAGCCCATTAAAACACTATTCAGAAAATGTTTTTATATGTGAAAAACTGGAAAACTGTTTATTAGTACTACAAATGAATATTTAAAATAAAAAACAAACAAAGTTGAATGCCTAGGCAGTCATGAAACAGGTTACTCTGGTTTCTTCTTCGCTGTCAATGAAAATATCAAATGAAACAGATGCAAAAAAAAAAAAAAAGCTGAAAGATAAACATGAATGATGAGCAAAGCGCTTGCCCTGGCAAGGTTTTCTTAATAAACAACAATAAATATAAAATTAAAACTAATAAGGGCTGTGGTTACGTGATTTCCATAGAATAACAAACACCTTAGAAAGTGCCAAGTTTACTTCAAACTTGCAAAGCTTCCTCTGTCTCTCTATGTTATACTCTCTATTTCTCATTCTCTCTCTTTCTTCATGGCTAAGCTTTTGTTTGTTAATTTAAAACAAAAAAGAAATACAGCAATAATTGCAAACAACAAAAAGCGAATAAATAAGATACATTACAAAATCGAATGAAATGAGAGCCAAATATAAAATATTTTTATAAACCTGAACTGTAAGAGTTTTAGATTTAGTTAATTAACATCTCTCTCCCTCTCTCTTTCGTTGAACTGAAATAAAATGTGTCCAAAACGTGTAAAGACTGTATTATTAAACCTAAGAATAGAAGCAAAAAATAAAACTTGTCCACAAATTAGTAAAAACTAATTAATAACATGTTCGTTTTTATTTTTTAACTAATGAAAAATGCCATACACATGTGGATTAGTTAATAATTTTATATGCGCTTTGCATGGTTTCAACGTGCAGACACTTAGTCTGGAGCATACTGCCAGGGACCAGTAAGAAAGCAGTATAAAAGATGAGCAAACATCAGGTGATGATCAATAAAAGCGTTCATTCAGCATTATTCTAAGCATGTTAGCTTTCTGTAGAAATGCAATTTTTCATTTATTAATAATCAAATTTAATTTGAAAGTAATTGAAGTGAGCATAGGTAATAAAACTTAGTCGAGACCGACACGAGGAATGCACTTCGTGAAGCTTGATTAATACATATATGTACAATTCAAGGGAATGGTTTTGAATCACATTATACTTAATTCGCCGTTTGATACATCACAACCCAACTTAATATATAGAGTCGAAGTCTTGTTTGGGTTTTTTAAACCAATTGCCAGATTTATATATATATTTAAAAAAGAAACCCAATACAACTAAATTTAAGTATTTTTTTTAAGTCTCAGATGCTAAGATTATGTGAAATTCTAGTTTAATTTGTCTTTCGCCAAGTAAGATTAAAAAATGTCAAAAATGATTTTTTATAAGTGTTTGTTAGCTTAATTAATAAAGCTTAGAGCTTAATTATAAACACAACAGCAAAAAAAAAATTTTCTGAACATTTTTTACAAAGTATTTAAGGATGTAGACTGGTCCAATGAACTTAACCATTTACAGTCAAATTAAACATCTTCTTTAAAAAAAGCTTAAGTCAACATCTTATACATAATATCTTAACTTATACATGAAAGTGATGGGCGTGGGTTCTGAGTGTCCCACTGACGAGATGAACTTACGATTATGAAGCTTTACGTAATTTCTAATTGTCAACTAACCGTATGTTTGATAAGTTTAGCAAGCGGTCCGCAATTCGAAACCTAGACTAAACTATTATTATATTTAAGTGTTGTTGCTTTGATTACATTTTTATTTTCCAAATTCCTTAACAGGTTTCTTTCGAAGGCTTTCACTCTTTGTAAGTCTTTGGATTCGGTTCGCGATATCTTAAAAATTTGAAAAATTTGGTAGGGTATTTAGGTTAACCAAGAAATTAAAATACCAACTAGGAAACGACATGAGGTTAGACTAAGATCACGATTTCTGAACTGATCATGTTGTTAATCTCACTTGGAGTGTTGCATACGAATCAGGGTTGGGTTACTTTAATACTCGAAATGACGGCTAAGCTCGAGAGAGTGAAGAAGAATTATAAATGAAAAGCTATCAAGGAATACAAGCAAGAAAAGTTTGAACAAGCTTTCCAAAATAACCTTTTTGTTCGAAACTTGGTACATAATGCACTGATTAAGCTTCATACTCAGAATAACAGAAAAGTACTCTAGGCAGAATTCTTCATATAATCGCTTGTATTGCATATTTAAATTGCATGCATTTTTATGTGAAGTCAGACAAAATGCTAGATAAGATAGTGAAAGCTGAGCGAATTGAAACCGTCTGTTCAAAGCCAAGTAGACTGGAGCAGTTGGCTCCAACAAGCGATACTTATCCCTTTGAATATAAAGTGATATAATTTAATTTAAAAATGCAAACGCTTATACTAAAATCTCTAGTGATTTCTGTGTCACCCTCGATAAATGGAAACCCATCAAAGAAAAGCTCATATCAAAGTGTTTCTACTCAAACGAAGTACTAGAAAAAAATTATTTTAAGGTAATTTAGTGCATCAAACCTTTTTCAAAAAGAATTCTTTCGGATGTGGCTAAATAATTTAAAGGTTTTGAATTAAGGGTCCCTAAAGATCTGCAACGATTTTTGTTTGTTTTAAACTTGATTTTTTTTGCATTTGGGAATAATCTAAGTGTATATTTTAAATTGTTTCTTTAAAGCCTTACTCTACAGACAAACTAACTAAACCCAAACCGAAGTACAAATAATCAAGAAATGTTTAACTCACTATAACATAAATACTTTTACTCAATACTAAACTCAAATCCTTAAATAAACAAATTCGCATTTTAAATTCAAGAAGGCTTTTTGCATTTAATTCAACTATATGAAAACGATTTCTTTGATGGGCAAACAAAAGGATGATATAATAACAAACAAATAGTTTAAATAATAGGTAAAAACCTACCATGTAAACCAAAATGTAATCTAAATGTAATCTAGGAGAGGTTGTTCTTTAAAACTTAAATCAGTTAACCCCTGTGAACGTACTACAAAAATTTTATTATTTTTTTAGTCTACGCACTTAAGTGCGGGTTCATGTCAATTTGGTTATTAATTAATCCGTTTAAAAATAAAATTGAATCTTCAACTGTAGTGAACACACTTTTGTATGCTAATATCTATATATAATAAAAAATTATGTACTGATACTTAAACTAGACTTCTGTTTGACTTTTAGTCTCATACCTTTCCCTTTACACTGTTGCTACCAAAATAAAGGAGGCAAATATTTATTTGTGCTAAAAAAAAAGTATATATTGTTTTTCTATTTTATCTTTTCTAAAAGAAAACAAAGTGTTTATTAACACTGAAAATGTTATAGCCAATTAATTTCATGACCTGGTCTGGTGATGTCAACTTATTTTCGAACGGAACATTTTGTTGTAGAAGATTTAATTTTTAAACAGATTTAAACAAGTTGAGCTGTTAGTTTAGAAAAGGTTTCTTAAGGTTTTTTTAGCGTAACAAAACGTTGAATAAAAAATTTAAGACTTTTTCATGTTTCGGTTAAGTTATTGAATTTATTGACCACTTTTGCTAATTTTACTAGTTTCTTCACGTGATTCATAAGGCTTAGCATTTGCTCATCCGCTGGTCTAATAACCAAGTCAATTTTATAGTGAATGTTGAAGGATTTTTTATGGGAAATTAATTATTGTAAATCTGGGAAAACAATCAAAAATTGTTCTCCCATTTGTTAAGAAAATTTTAGGACTCTTTTTTAGATATTGATTAGATATTGCATAGGAACCATTTATCACATATGTATGTATCAGCCCCGCTTTAACTTAGGCTGAAACTAACATTTTCGTACTTTAACTATTATTTCAATTATTTGTGCATACGATCGCCAATAATATATATATCTTAGCTCAAATCCAATCACTTCTCCAGATTAATTTTGAATCCTTTGTTCTAATATCCATTATTTATTTCTTAGCAGAAATCTTCCAGATATTGTTATTTAAATTTTCGGTAGAAAAAGGGATTTTTGACACTTTTAAATTTTGATAAAACTTTTTTTTTATTAATTAAACACTATTTTGCACTCACCTAAAGTCCCTTGTGTTTTTCGATCAACTTTTACTTTCTTTGCGCAATTTTTTTCTTAAATTCCAAATTGTTGCCACATTATTTGCATATCCAAAATACTACACCAAAAACACTTTTTCTAACTGAATGGATTTATTAGAAGAACGTTTCCCGATTATTGACCGTGTGTGTTGGTTATTCCTATTCTGTCGTTACGCGGACGATGGACGATTAACGACAACGACGAAACACAGAACAACACAGAACAACACCGAACACCGAACGGAACGGAAAGAAAGACGACAAGCGATTAAGCTAAAGGCGGGCAGTGAGCTAAGATTAAATACGGCGTGAAATTTGCTTGGCAGTGAATTTTTTCTTCTTTTTAATTTTGTCGCTTTGCTGTTGTTGTTAACGAAATTTATTTTTCACTCAATTTCATTTCATTGTGTGTATATTAACCTTCTGGGCGCGCGGGCTCAGAACATGGAAAAAAAACATAAACAATAAAAATACTCGACGATGAGGTGCGAGTGCGATGGAGATGGGAGATAACTGAAAGGCAGATTCACTTTTTTCAATATTTCTTTTTGCCGTTGCTGTTGTTGTTGCTGGATTTTTTGCACGATTACGAAAACGGGGGAATTGAGAGATTGCAAAATGGTGCTTGGGGGAGAAGTTGGCGCTGCCTTTGTTGCACTTTTGTTGGTTTTCTGTAATGACGTCACTGCACTGGAAGAATAACTTTTGCCTTATGTAAGCTGCAATCTCTTTGTTTTTCGTTTTGGCTTAGTTATTTTCGGTTTATCAGACGCAACGCGGCCAGCGTTTGGGTTTTTTGTGGCCGTCTACGGAAACTGGTCGGCGCACACTAAAGTTAACGCTCGCTTGGAGCAGCCCAGCTCAGCCAGTCCACACACAAATTATAGAGCTCACGATCCAAAAGCTGTGAGCGAGATGGCAACAAACAAACCAAACAAAAGAGCTTTGGCCCAAACACGTAAAAACCGTTGATCAACTTGGCTCACATTGTTTAGGCCCACGAAAAGCTGCCAAAGCCTTGGAAAGCTTTCCATTGAAAGCGAAACCGAAACGAAATCACTTGCATTTTCCAAAGACTCACTCAAGCTTTGGCGAATTGAGTTGAGTTCGAGTGAGTTGACTGACTTTTCGAGCTGCTGCTGAAAAGCATTTGATTAATGTTGTAAAGATTTGTTTTCATTAATCTTTGGCTGGCCATCGCTACGTTACTCACACAATGCAAATTCTCAAGCATAAGCCACAAATTTGACATTGTTTAATTACTTGTAAAAAACATCAAACAACAAAATATATTAGCGACAATTAAAATGTTGTCATTAAGACATTGACTTCATTGGCGTTTAGTACAGGAAGCTAACAAAACACAAATATTTTCCATAATTTTAGAGCTAGGCGTGATCTAACGGCATGAAGCTTAATGATTGATCTGTTAGTTTTAATTATGAGAGGATGAGACAGACTCCCATCTCCCATCAAAATAATAACAAAATGTGTCACCCACTTCCAAAAACACTAAACTCGTTTCGGGTTCAATAATTTACCCAAAAACGTGTCAAATAATATTTTATGCAATCGATTGCCCAAATAAATGTAATGCCAATGCGCCTGCCATTTCTCGATCTCATCTTCGACAGGCTGTGAGAAAGCACAACTTGGCGGCCAATAAACACACCAAATTTAAGACAATGTAAACAAATGCAAAGTAATTAACACGAAATTCACATAAAAGTAATGAGTTCAGCTTTGTTGCAGGTTGAACAAGAAATGTCACAGCTCATTAATAGATTTCTATCGCCAGGTAAATGTCGCTTGGCGCAAAACAGACACAGAAACTTTTGCGCTCGGCTCCACACGTGTTGGGGGGGGATAGATGGAGATTTAGATCTATATCGTAATCATTTGGTTATATAAGCCAACACATTGGCAGCTCATCCGAATTGAGGTCAGGTGGCCACTTCAATGTACATCTTGAGACGTTGAGTTAACTGCAATCTCAGTCACATCGATTCCACTTTAATGGTTCATTGCCATTTCACCCAGACGAGGCAGCAGCTGCTGGTCTTACGTAGAGGGTTCACTGTGCCTAAAATTCTTATACGCTCACTCATTCACACACTCATTCAACTCATTGATATATTCACATCGATCTTGTAATGCGTGACAATTACCTTTTTAATTGCGGACACTTTAATTTCGAACATTTAATGGGGCATTTGAAAATTTATGAATATTTATGAATTAACTTATTTTTTTGGTTGGGGGAGCATAAAATGATACTTCCATATGACGCTTGCATTTTGAAAACAGCTGTCAATGAACTTGGGCCAAAATTTGAAAAATTCTATAAAAAAAATGTTTAATAAGTAGTATGTATGTTTATCTTAAGAACCCCTAAACCGATTTGGATGTACTAAATACTACTAATGTACATTAGATAAACGTCTTTTTTGATTTATCTTTCCGCCCTCATAACTCTACTCCAATAGCGATTAGAAGACTACAAATTTAGGAGAGTGCTATGCTATAGCATTGATGGTAACAACATAATTAATTTTGGTGCTGATCGGAGTGGGGGCAGTTTTTGTATGCTTATTCTGCTATGCCCTTTATGTTTAATCTTCATTTATTTTTTAATTAACTAGCATATAGCATAGAACCAATTTCAGAATCAGTTTGAAGTTAATCGTCAAAATCAAATATTTACCGAATTTGACAATATTTATTTAATAGTTGTCCCCCGTAGATTACAGAAAACGAATCTTACATCCATAGGCTTGAAATCAACGCTTTGCTACTTCGCCTTCCCCGTTACGTCTTTGCTGCTGGGTTTTTCCTCCAATTCCCACCCTCTTTCCACCCATTTCCCAACCACTTCTAGCGCACTAGTTTTTTCTACACAGAGTTTTACAGGAATTTTCCGACCGTTGGGTCAACCTTTCTAAAATCAGAAAATCACATCACAATTTATTTCACTTACTATCCTTGTAAACAGAGTTTCATGTCAATCGGATACAAAAATAGTTTTTTGACTTGTTTATTCCGTTTATTTTTCTCGTGGGCGGATTTTCAGGAAAATTGGAAAGCAGCTATTGTTAAATTTTCATATAGATCTTTGAAAATAAGTTTGAATCTGATGATGAACAAAAAAGTTGCATAGAACAGTTTTTCGTGAGTTTCCCGACTTTGGGGATAGATTTTCCCAAATTTCCGTGACATCTAAACTTTCAAACATAAAACCCCCGAAATTCATCAAGGGGTGAATTTTCTGGAAAATTGGTATGCAGTTTTTGTTGAGATTTCATATAGATTTTTAAAAACAAAACAGTTTCATACAAAAGTTTTCTACGAACTTTCCACATTTCCCTACAGATTTTTCAACAATCCGATCTTAGTACTCACTTTCAACATAAGATAAAACTGCTATGAAAACTAGCTTCCTATCTCTTATGGTTTAGGCTAAGCGGCAGTCACCAGTCAGACAGTCAGGTTGAACTCTTCAATAATTATAGATAAAGTAATTAATGTATTTTTAACCGAATTAATAGTTACTAATCGACCGTCATGACGAAGTAGCTAATCCATTAGTGACAGGTACTTTGCTAGCACCCTCCAGTTCTCCCGTTTATCCGCTGCAATCTATCCGCCTCTGGAATATAGCGAGCAGTTTTCGTTCTCCTCTTTCTTACAACTGAATCTTAACGTGCATGAGCTAATCACAGACGGCATTCGTAATGCATTACGTCGTCGGAGGTGAACCTAGCAATCCTCATGGGATCGATCGTATTCCAATGGAATTTTATAAGCAAGTGTCTCCTAGTTGCATTCACCACATGACGACAACTTTTAAGGCGATTCTTTCGAAAGTGGAAATTCCATTCTGCATAGAGGAGGATGTAATATTTTCCCTATTTAAAAATGGCAACCCCGGAGAAGCTGTAAACTATAAATTTATCTTTTGCCAAAACATCATAGGTAAAATCTTAATATTTATTTTAAATAAGAGGCTTACAGATTGGGTGTCCACAAAGGGAATGCTCTGCGAATTCCAGTTCGGGTTTCTGAGCGGATACTCCACAGTCGACACGATTTTTGTGTTGTCCTCAATATCGGCGCTGTTTATAGCAGTGAAGAAAAAATTCGAACTCGGAAACGGGAACAGGCCAGTATATATGTTGTGTGGACTTTCGAGCTGCTTTCGACAAAATTAATATAAATAAGTTGCTGTAAAAACTCAAAAATCTAAACGTTTCAACCAAATATTTTGATGAATTTGATGACATTAAAAACCTTAAAGAAGATATTATGGCTGCAATTTAGGATGGAAATCAGCTATCGGAACGCTTCGAGAATAATACAGGCCTTTGCCTTTGCAGCCCACTACTGTTCCCACTATAAAGGGTTTGTCCTTATAGGTAATTGGACTCATTTTCTACTTCGAAGCGTGAGCGCACCGTCTGGACTCGGTAGAGGGCGTTCCTAGCTCACGAACGAGTGGCTGGTAAGTTATCTCCGAGCACCTGGAGAGTCCAGACTGGCATTTTGGCTTAACGTGTTTCTGTGAGTGGTGCAAGCCGAAAACGCAACGAAATGAGCAAGTCCAAAGTGAGAACGAAACAAAATGTTAAAACTGTTCAGTTTATGTCATAATCTTAGCTCAATTTTTTTTATGATGTTTAATTGTATAATTAACTAAATTAGCACAATATTTATTAAGTTAATAACTTTTCGTGCTAGGATGTAAGAAATAATCTAGTAAACTAATTCAAAATAATATCAATTACCACTCGTCGTTTCTTTTATTAATAAGATTAATCAACAAAAAGGGATATTAACAAGAATTAACTTCCGATCGCCAGCGAATAAAAAGTAAAAGAGACCTTGGCAGAAACCAGAACTGGCGGCCATCTTACGTAAAGTTGCCGGACAGTTGAATATTCTGGGTTGCTAATCAATAGGTTGGCATGCTGATTCATCTGTTTTAGGGGTCTATACAAGAGATTATTCAGGCAAGTCACGGTTCTTCTAATAGCAGTCACCTGCGAAATACCTTGGATGTCCACACCACACAGCAGTAAGATAATAGTTGATTGGCTGAAACCAAAATATGATATAAAATCTATATTCTAGAAGAAAGAGTGTCGTCACATTTGTACTTTATTGTTTTAAATAACTGCATTGATCAAGAAAATAACAAGTTTTAAGACTTAAATATAACAAAATTTAAAAAAATTACGATCGTCTGATATAACAAATCTCTCCAAATTCAATCTTATTGCAATGCAACGACTTAAGAGACATATCATGACAATTCATCAGACTATTAAGTAAATGCTTTAGTTGCCTTTTTAAATACTGAATTTTGTTCGACATATTCTGCATGGCATTAAACTGAATGGTAGACTGCTGATTAGAATTTGTCTTTGCCTCATTAAAACGAAGCTTTTGGAAAAAATATAAAAAAATTGTTAAATAATAAAGACGATATGAACAATAGACTATGGAGAGTGAAGTAGAAATGATTTCTGTTAAAATGTTTCTTGGGAGTGAATTTGACAGACTAAGAAATAGTAAAAGACAAAACTCAAGACTAAGGTGATTTGAAAATCTTGTTCGCAGTAAAATTCTTAAAAATATATCAGAGTTTCGGAGGTTTTGTAAAATCCTCTAAGTGGATGTCGACCGGGCCAAGGGTAAATCTCTGATACAAAATATGTATTTTCTGGCCCGACAGAATACGGAACTCCGAGCTGCTAAATTGCGCAGATATGGAGAGTGTTGACATTTTAATACGCAGTATGAAATGGAACTGAAAAGGATACTAAAAATTCAGTTATGTAGGTACTCTGCTTCTTATAAGAAAGAATACAATTTGATTTGAATTCTGTATTTAAAAACAAGGCATTGTAGTGCAATGAATGGGGATCTAATCGATTCTTAACTTATTTTTGAGTAACTTTTTTAATGGATTTCATTAATAATGATATGGAAAGCCAAAAAAAAAATGAACGAAAACTGCAAAATTCTAGAACTATTTTGTGTGTATTGCATATCTTAAATTCACGATGTTTGACTTAAGCTCACTTACGAAACACGTACGGATCACGCACGAAACTCTGTAGTTGCTCACGAACACGTCGTGACACTCCGTGACTGGTTCAGGGAAAATAAATAAAAAAAACTTCCGAAATTGAAGAGAAAACCCAGCAGCTAAGTCGTAACAGGGAAAAGGCAAAGTCGAAAAACGTTGATTACAAAAGGGGAAACAAATTAAAATAATATTTTCCAATTCGGGAATTCCCTGGTCGGAAAAGTTAGAGATTATTTGATTCTAAGATTGGTTTTACCACTAAGAAAATTATTCCAAATTGTATTTAAATGAAAAATTTCGAATACAAAAGTATTACATTTACATTTCAAATTCTGGCAAAGTTCAGAACCCTTTAATGAACCTTGACAATAAAGGATTCCCCCAAAACGTATTAAGTTGTAAACGCTGCTGAACTCAAACCTCAGTACACAAACAACAACATCAAACCCCTAACAAATGAACAGCAGCTGTTTGTGTGCAACGTTTTCCATTAACAAAATGTTCGATTTTGATCAAGATTAATAGTGTGCTAATTGCATTAAAATTGTGCCCCGAAACATTCTTTGCCGGACAATCATCCACGCGTCCTGACGCGGGCAAGTTCGTTGCTTCAGTCTTTTGTTAACGACTAATTAATCAGGGGCATCGATTCACTGTTTGTGTAAACAAATTTATTGCTGTTTTGGCGCCTTTTGGATCAAGTGGCGCAAATTTTTGCTACCGATCAACAGAGCATCAGCGTGTTAAATTGTATCAACAAATTTTAAGCTCATCAATTAAATTTAGCCAAGTGAGCTTAGCGGACTGAGGCAACGAACTGAGACGACCGAAGTGACGAAATACCCCAGACAAATGAAAGAAGAAGGTTGCATCGTTTCTTTGAACAAGTTTCTCAAAATGCATTCTATGTGGGCGCAATTAATCTTCGCCCTCTTCAACAAGTCAAAGTTCAATGTCACTTGACCCGCATTCCCACAGATATATTGCTCAATCATGATAACCACAAATACCCCACGCAGTCATAAATCGTAACGAGGCGCTAACAAACTACAATAAAACATAAAAAACACAACACGCACACTTCGGGTCAGCTGTTGAAGCCGGCTACGGATATTTATGGGACTATTTAAATTTCACTTAAACAAACAAAGAAAATGCATAAAAAAAATTTGCATACCAAACACAAATCCGCCAACCAAAACCTATATAGACAATATTTACGAAATTGTCAAACTTTTATGGGCTAGCTAAATGATGTAATAAAATATAATCAGGTTTAACGAAACGCAAAGTGTAACAGAAATATGAATATGAACAAGTTGAAGAAATGTGCATAAATTTCGTTCAGCTTTGGCTGCAAAATTGATTATATTATTATTGGTAGGAGGAGGGGAGCTACCAGTTACCCCAAAATGAAAATTCCCCATAGACCAGCAGACCAACCATTACAGCTTGGCCCATAAACTGGGTCTGCTCTGTTGTTTGCTGGTTTGGTTGCGGTTTTTGTTTGAAGAAACAACAACAACAACAGCAACAGCTACAAAAACTAAATAACATATCTATAAATATGCATAAGTTGGCACACATGGCGCTTTGTCTGGCATCGTTAGGCTCCTGGGCTTGCGAAAGGCAGACAGACAGACAGTTTTGCCGGGTAGGCAAGCAGGCTCCAATTCCCAACTCCCAGCCATTACCATTAGTTAGTCAGTCAAATCGATGGCCAAGTGTGGGCCCAGCTTAGATCATTAAGACAATTTTTGCACTGACTTTTGATGGCCTTTAAGGTGACACAAGGAAGTGGACAGACAATTGAGTTGATTAGTAGTTGCATTGGATTATTTACCAAAAATCATTTGAGTTGTACACAGCGGGATATGTGAAATTTCCATAGTCCGAGACTTGTATTTCACCAGGATTTTACTCTAGCTAAGTGGTATGGACGTAGCTTGCTACTCTTGAATACCGACCGTGAGGGCTTAGAACTTACAACCTAATATCATCCAATAGCCTTCATTTTGGTGCGTTTTTTCCTTTCAAAAAACATTAACGGTGTTCTTGACAAAATAAAAACATTAAAATTTTAATACTTATTTCTTCATATAAATATTTTGGTACCATAGTGTCAAAAAAAAGGCAATGTTTAAAACACCACAAAAAAAATCAAAATATGAATTACCACTACCTTATACTTATTTATAAAATTCAAATGACAAGCACTATTTTAATGTTTAATTATTTTCAACCATGAGATACACTTGAGATGTGTCTACAAAAATTAATTGTGTATGTTGTAAGGCACTTCTTGATGAAAAACCAGCAAAAAACTGTGGGCGTCGCAATAGGTTAACACCTTTTTTGGGCCTAAGAATTGGTAATAAAAATGTGCAAAAATAATTTTTTTAATTTTTAGTGTTTTGGGTACTTACAGCATATATTTAACACATCCAAGTCGGTGAAGCGGTTTTTGAGTAAATCGAATTTTTTAATGTAACTCTACGCTGCACTCCAGTAGCGGCTAGGAGACCAAAAATTTGACGGAGTGTGTTTCTCATTAATGATAATCACATATTTAAATTTGGTTTTGTCGTTTTATAGAAAAAAGACATTTCGAGCACAAAATATTCTTAAAACATGTCCAGAACATCCAAAATGTATGTCTTTTAGCATATAGCTAGTTTTTGCCTATAATCAAAAATATAATAGCATACGTCGGATCAGAATTGCCGATATCCCAGAAATCCAGTAATTTTAAATATTGTTTTGCAAATCAGCATATTTTTTCTTTCAACCACTTTTCTAGGCATAACTAAAATCAAAGATTTATTGATATTATAGACGACGCATGTGAAACAAAAAACAATTGTTTTTGGGAGCTGACATTGGATGCCAATTTTTGCATCTCGCTGTCTTTACGAGGATACATTTACTACTACTAGTACTGAAAGTTAGCTATACGTTTTCTAAATTAGCTATACGGCCGAGAGCAAAAATTTATTGATATTATAGATGACACATGTGACGCAATAACCAATTTTCCTTGGGAGCTGACATTGGATCCCAAAAAAAAAAAGAGTTTGTATGAGCTGCGGTATCTATATCTGTAGTGTCTTTGCGAAAATGTATTAAAAAAAAATTATAACAAAAAAATGTTCGGTCCTTACTGTGACTTGAACCTTAGTACCTAAGATCCAAACAATTTACATCTACGCCAAGGCTCCTATTGTTTCTGAATAGAACGAGAGCGCAAGTTAAAGTCGGCTCTAACCGACTTCGATATACCCGTTACTCATGAAAAAACATGTTTAACAGTGTTCCTGCGTTCCTTAGGGTGAACATCTGAAAAGTATGCAACACTTTTTTAACTCGGCTATTTATCACATTTTTACCCATAAATTGAGAACCGCTCATCCGATCTTTATCTTTTCTTCGGCAAATCGATTCATTTTAGAAGGTACGAATCGTCTATCTTTAAAACTGTAGGAGATATAACGTTTTTTCCAAATTGCGGGGGCGGGAGGGGGCGTGGCCAAAATTTGAAACAAACTTGATCTGCGTGCAGATAAAAGAAGCATTTGTCCCATACATGTCAAACCTCTATCTCTTACCATCTCAGAGATCTAGGTGTTCATAAAGATAGACGGACGGACGGACAGACGGACATGGCTAAATCGACTCGGCTGTTGATGCTGATCAAGAATATATATACTTTATAGGGTCGGAAATGCTTCCTTCTCCCTGTTACATACATTTGCACGACTTTAGTATACCCTTTTTACTCTACCGTTACTCGTAGGTATAAAAATGGCCCATTTAAGAAAAAAGAAAAGAATATACTCATATGCTTTTTAAAAAATTTAGTGGGAATACACATTCATATTCATTTTTTAGCTTATATATCCGGCCTCTAATTATAAGACAATCCTTAACCGTTAATGAGTGAGTGTCGTTAACACTCAAAAGGCTTCAATGTGAAACGCATTGCATAGTTTAAGAGCATATTTTCAAATCAAAATTTTCAAAATTTAAATCAGCAAGGGCACTCTTTTGAAAGAAGAACACTAACAGGGAGTAGAAATACCAGCAACAAGATCACTTTCAATAAGTCTTGTTTATTGTGCTGATCCATGATAATGAATTATGATGTTTCACCCACCCAGATACCACCAAGGTGAGATCCCACACAGATCCCTCGCAGATACTAGCTGGATACCACACAGATCCCAACCCAGAAAAAATGGAAAGAGTCGTTTGGAAATGTTTTCGCATTCCGAAACAATTTTCTTTAATTTGCTCCGTTAAAGAATAATTTGACATCTTTCCCTCCCCAAACATTCCGACTTAAATTTTGTGCACAAGGTCCAGCTTCTACATAATAAGTATCAACATTAGGGCGGGTCAATTTTTTTATGCGATAAGCGTATAGCAGATTCGGAATCTGCGATGAATTCTTAGAATATTTTACGAAGAAACCCCATGTTTAAAATGAATTCCTAGCTCCCGCTGCGAAGCATGAAAATTTAGGGTTCGGTATAGTTTGGTACATTGGTATATTTTCATGCTTCGCAACGGGGGCTAGGAATTCAGTTTAGACATGGGGTTTCTTCGTGAAATTTTCTTAGAATTCATCGCAGATTCCGAATCACCTATACGCTTACCACTTTTTTTTTAGCTCCATACAAATTGACCCGCCCTAATCAACATGCTATTCAAAACAAAATACAGATGATCGAGCAATGTAACCGACCTCTAGTTAAATTTTAGATTCCACAATTTAAGTCTGGTCACACTTCTCTTACACAGAAAAAAGGCCTTTCATACCTTGTACCCATTGAAAATGGGTAAAAGGGGATCATGGAGTTGTGCAAATGTATGTAACAGGGAGAAGGAAGCATTTCCGACACTTAAAAGAATATATATTCTTGATCAGCATCAACAGCCACGACGATTTAGCCATGTCTGTCTGCATGAACTCGTCGATCTCAGAGACTATAAGAGCTATCTCTTATGCAAATTTTTTTTGCATAGGTTTATTCCGTACGCAGATCAAGTTAGTTTCCGATTTGCAAAATTTCCCCCCTCCCCCCTTAAACCGCAAAAAACTGTAAGAGTAATTTTAAAGTTACAACCTCGTCGCTTAGACCTTAAGTCTATTTATTCTGTAAAGCACAATGAGATCTGAGCAAAAACACCAAAGTTATTCATAAAAAATCCAAGTTTGTAGTTGATAGGGATGTCCCATGGCATGTGGCCTTGGCGGTAGGTAAGGATGAAGAGTTATTTTTCCTGGGATCAAATCAATATTACATATCAAGCTCAAATTAATGTCAAACATGCTAAACATGATTCAGCTTTGGGATTAAATTGTGCTCTAATCTTTTACTCTTAAATTTTTTGCTAATTCAATCTCTTAAAGGATTACTCCGGGATAAATTTAATCTGTCTTGGGATCAAAAAAGGCGGATCAACTCAATCGTTTTGTTTTATCGGTTCAAGCATATTCGGGACTACGTTGTTTTCATTACCGCTTGTTATTGATTTGATCCCGTATGGATTGATTTTTTATTTTTTTGAGTGTATATCATTGTGAGTTATCATTCATTCATACAGATGCTGGGCCTGCTGTCTCGATTGCTGATTGATATAAATCACACTACGTTGGATTTATTTATTTCTAAACAATTAAGATCTCCAAAAACCCTTCCTAATAGAATCTTATCTGTAATTTTAAGCATCGTGGGAATTTCCCTTTGAATGCTTCATTTAGTGTTTACCTAAAATTTTAATTTTCTGCCCCCGCCACGCAAGTCAATAACTTGCAAGTGCAAGTTCCTTAGCCTTTTTCGCTGAGATTTTTGTTTGTTGTTTTTTTTTGTAGTAATTCTCTGAAATTTGGGTTAATCAGCGATAAAGAGCGCATTGCCTTCGCACATAAATTATTTACATTTTATGTAAAAACAAAACAAAAAATTCCAAAAATCCGACAAAAATTTTTTATTTATATACAATCAATTTATAAATCGGCTTTTGTGTCTTGAGCTGCTAATTGTTTGTCATTAATTTGCATGCGAAATGAATTGTTATTATTGTTGAAAAAATGAAATGATTACTTCCTAGGCAAATAACATGACATTTTTTTTTGTTTGTTCGTCTGAGATGACACCCCACGAGTCTGAATCTGGCACTTGAAGTGGAAGTTCAAGTTTTTGCAATTGACCCACAAATTAATTATGCATGCAAAATGTTGGTAATTGAAATCGCATTTTTATTTTACTTTTACAAAACATTAGACATACGTATACGTAATTTTTGTATATTATAATTTTGTATTGTATCGAATGTCCCTCTCTATTTTATTTCCGTCAACATTTCAGTTATTAGATACAATTACAATTAATTTTCGTTTCAATTTCAATGGGCCCACTCAATGAAGCAGATTGACTTGGGAACTATCGGAAACATTTTTGGTTTTTTGTTGAAAGGTCTCTGTGGAGCTGTGGATGCTGATGGATTTTTAATAGTACCATTGGCTTGGTCAAAATGTCATGAGCGTACGTTTTTGACAGGGTCGATGATTGGCCTGAAGTATGTGAAAGAAATTATGCAAAAGGTAGGTCAGTTCATGAAGCAAAGTGGAAGGGAGTGACCGACAATACAATTGTTGGGCCGTAAGACAAGTTTAACTTCCTGATCAATGTTAGATTTCAGACATTTCTTTTACAAGATAAGAGACTTGATGGGAATGCAAATTCAATTAGGGAGGAAATATTATTACAAGGAACAAGCAATAAAGAAAATTAAAAAATCTAAGTTCGCGCCTATGAAATGAGTCTTAAAAACAGTTTTTCTTTCCAATTTTGACTTTTATCAAAATAAATTGTGTCATTAATTCATGCACGTGCCAGAATCAACAAAGCCCCTTTCCGCCCAAAAAAACCCATCAAATAATAAAATTCATAAATTAATTTAATTATTTTGGTTTGTTGCTTGGTTAGAATTCATTTAAGTAATTTATTAATTGGTTTATTGCACTCCCATTGATTTTTGTGACAAATTTTACATTCATATTTTAATTAAGTAGGTATATTAAGTATTTCGTTATATTAACGAAACTCTGTCAACGTAAAATATACCTTAACCCAGGCGCGTTCTTTCTGATCAAAGCTAAACGTGTTATAGAGCGCATATTCACCAGAAGGTAGGGGTAACATATCCAAGGCCTTGACGGGAAAGCGAAAATGCTCTAAGACGAGTTCAGACTAGAATAGAGAGTTTGAACAAGTAGAAGGCAGATCTCTTAAGGCTGCAGATGAAAACTTACCTGAAGAGGACATTTGTTGACATTGGTGCGATTGGCAAAACTATTTAGTATGATATTGACAAAGGGATGATTACGTTTCTCCAGATATTGGCAGACATCCTGTTGGTTGATATCATAGAGAAAGGGTTTATAGCCACTGGCTCGCTTAAGCAATTGCATGCGCATCTAGAAAATTTAAAATTAAAATAAGACATGTTACAAAAGATACCTACAGAGTAAAAAACCAAACCAAATTTGATAACTAGACATCGGATTTTGCTTATTTTGAACTGTATGTCTGAATTAAGTTCTGTTTGCACACATCTTATTTTTATTTAAAAATGAAGCTTAAAGCTATTTTGCAGCTCAGCTGAGCTTTCGTCTGAGTAGCTGTCAGACCGTGTAATGTTATTATTCTAGTAGGTCATGGTTAATGTGTTCTTTTTGCGATTCTGTGTTCACCATTTTCAGAATTTTTTCCAAATATGATTCATCTTTTAAATCAACTTCATCAATTCAACTTGTAGTCAACTAAAATGCAGAAAATGAGTGATAAAAACCCGTTGGATTAAAAGAGGGCTAACCAATTTGGAATCGTACTGTTTTGAAATGAGGGATGCAAACCTGAACCGAACCGGTTTTGAACCGAACCGAACCGCTTTTTTCGCTCGTGAACCGAACCGGTGTGTTTTCAAAAATGCTGAACCGAACCAAAAATCTAAAAATAAAATGGTTCGGTTCGATTTACTTCAGCTAGGTATTGCTAGCTAGTTACTGGCGAATAGTAAGCAAAATCAGCAATTCGCTTTAAAAAATTGCGAAAATACTTGGAAAAGCAGAGTTTTTGTAAAAATAGCTAAGAACATCAACATACTTTATTAAATTTGCTAAGGACCGAAAATTGTAATAAGCCAAGTCATGATTGTATTATCCGTTGGGGGTCAACATACTTAAAACTCAAACGTTAACGTTTTATCTATATTTGAGATTGGCTTAAAATAGAAAATGAGCATGAGTATTTCTATGGCTGGCAGGTCTGCAAAATTCTTTTAATTCAGTAATTTCAACTCTTTAGCTAGGTACCGAGACACTCGAAATTTTTGCGGAGCCCATCTAATTACATAGCTCAGGAAATCCGCTCGCGAAAATTGTCAGAGCGCATTTCCTGAGCGGGTACCGAGACACTCGAAATTCGCTTCGATAATTAACATGGACCTGCCAACTCGTTTTCTTGAAAACAGCTGATAAATTGTCGAGGGGGTCATGAAATTATGAAACTTGTTTGATAATTGTCAGAGGTACCTACGAAAATTGAGCACGCAATGAAAAAAGTTAAAGCAAAAAAAAAAAAAAAAAGGGTTAAAATGGGTAGGACCCAACTTTATGAACTGGCCAAGAAAAAGGGTTTTGATTCGGGCAGCTCCGGCCGCTGCATCACTTGTGGCTGAGAATCTTTTGCGTTCCCCCCCATTTGGGTGGTTGGTATGCCATTCGCCCAATGTGCAGAGTGAACACCTCTAACCGGGCAAACAGCACTAAGCCTTCGCAGTCTCCATAGCCCAATATAGCAGTGTTTCCTCCGGCTTACTGTGGTAGTTTCCGTTGCTCCAGCCGCTCCCGTGGCTACCTTTAGGTATTCAACTAATACGCCCGGCGAGTATGATCCTCCAGTCCATGGAGCTGGCTGTGGCTTCGTTCGATGCGTTTTGGGTTGTCGCTATAGCAGTATGTCTTAGTGGATAAGTTCTGCTCACGCAGGCCAATACAATAACAAAGGACACTGCTTATACCTCCAGCCACACACAAAATGCATCCATGAAATGGCATTGCCTATGACCTTTGAATTTCTCCCAGTGACTTCCTTTATCAATTCTCTTAACTCTTTTATTAAACTATTTCCGCTCCGCAAAAGTTTCGAGTGTCTCAGTACCTTAATATACCTTATATATGTATAAAAATGATAAATTTCGCGATTTTTTGGTCCGTATGATCTACGCCTTTCATTTACCCGTCGATTAACCTGTCTTTGTGTCAATCTAAGCTCATATACAAATTTTGCAAAAGTTTAAATTTATTTAATCTCGTCTTCAATTTCCAACTTGTACATCTTCACACAATAGTCTAAACCAGAGATGGGCGCGTCGCGACGTTCCTATACACACGAGGCAGCGTGTGCATTGGGGCTCTGCCGCGGCCGACTGCACAAAATCACACGTACGCCATAAGCATTGACAGCCCAGTCGGACTTTGCGAGCTCCAAAAATAAGTACATTTGGTGGCATGAAGTTTCAGGGAAAAGTCATACATAATTTTGTGGCATGACATTGGCCTCTGCATGAAAACTCACAGTCGTTCGTGAGGCTAAGTCGGCTATTGAACTCAAAATAAAGCCAAAGGTTGATTATGGGGGGACAGCGCATGAAAACTGTATTTGCGTATACGTCGGCTCGAAGTACTGAGTTCAAGGAGAAATCGCTGGTGCGTGACGTCACCAACGGTTAACGGTTGGCAACAACACCCCTGAGTTTCCGGCGTTTCTTCGTTTGTCTTAAGAAACGCCGTGAAACTCGGGGGGTTGTTGTTGTAACCGTTAACCGTTTGGGTGACGTCACGCACCAGCCTTCGGGTTCCGCGCTTACGAACTCAGTACTTCAGATGCCGATTGTATACGTAGGGGAGGAAGACGGCCGTCAGCTTACGAATTCATGTTTTTGCATGCCTTTTAGTAAAATGTCACCCCCATAATCAACTTAACTACTTTGGTTTATTTGCAATTTTTATTAACAAATAATTTAATATACAAACCAATAACTATTTTTGATTATTTGTACTTATTATTGTGTTCGCCATGATGCCTTTGGTTGCTAATGGTGGGAAGATTAAGGTTGTTGCTTATCGTTCCTGGGCCGTTTTAAGTAATAAACGGTTAATAATGACAAATTAATGTTGATTATATTACTTTAGTGCTTTGAGTCCGTAGATGTAACTAAATTCGAAACCCACCAACAATGTATTGCGCATTTATAAATGAAAAAAATTTTTATATATTCTCTGGGAACACGTCTTTCCATAAGCCGAAATCACACTGACTTAAGAATTTTTTCGCTTTTCTCTCTCTCGTTTGGTCAACGTTCGCCAGGGTGCCGGAGCTGACTTCGGTTTTTCTACTTCGTGCTCATCCCACGACTAAGAGAGACTTACTGCGATAGGCCGACTTTTTCGCCTTACGAATACTGAGAGAGTAATTTCATGCCTCAAAATTTGCAGTGACTATTTCCCTGTCGGGAAGCACATGCTGCAAAGTCCGACTGGGTTATATTTGCTTGTGCTTGTATGCGTGTGAAAAATGTGACGATATGTGTGCATGCCCATCTCTGGTCTAAACTAATTAAATTAAATATATATTTAAAATATTTGGACCAGTCTTGATCTTGACCCGTCAATTTACGTCAATTTACATTATACAAAAATTTTCAAAAATGTCGCTTCTTTTTGGACGATTGGATTTTACCATTTCCGAGTCAACAATTGCCGGTAATTAAATCTTAATGATTCCTAAAAAAAAAACTACATTGCGTTACAAACTATTTTTTCCAAGGTCACAATATTTGTAGAACTAGTGCATTAATGTATCCTTGTAGCACTAGGAATTAAGAAATTAATAAATAAAAATACATAGTCCCATTTTAAAGGATTCTTTTTATATATATTAACGATTAAATCGGTAGCTTTTTGAAAAAAGGTCTAAAATTTAAAGTTTTTTTTATTACTTAGTAGAACACAGACGAATTTCTGTCATTAACTCGAATATATTTTTTGGTTTTATTCAACTTCTTTCAAAAAAACCAGAGCTCGCAAAATATGGTCAACCAAATTTTTCTATACTGTCTGCTCACCGAAATGACAGGAAAAAATTTAACAGAGTAGCTCACTCTCTGAACAGAACACTAGATTTTGATTTACTAGTGTTTTCTGTCTCATAGTAATCGATGAGAGAAACACACGAAGCTGTCTGACCATGATACAATTATATTAGGTATGGCATTCAGAGTTTATCGAGGACCGACAGCTTTTGCTAATATCGAGAGAGAGAGAGAATAAAACAAAAAGCAAAGCACCCTTAGAATTACAAACACATAGTATATACATGACAAAATTTTATTAGTATTCGCTTGGCACTTTTCAAATGGCAGCTGATAAAGCCAAATCGCTGCTTGGGAGCGTTGCCGGTTGGAACACTCTAGCCTGGTAATGGCGCTGCTTCTTCGATAGAGATTTGTTCTGAATTTTGATTGTTTGGCCAATAACTGTTTGCTTTTTTGAATTTGTGCCCGTTTTTGCTAGTGAAGAATTGAATTTGTAGTGATTGTTCGCTATGCGGTCTGGGGTTAAGATCCCGCCCTGAAATGACTTGCCAGCCGGTGTCAGCCCAAAATGCAGTGCCGTAACAATATGACAGGAGAAACACACAGCCACAAACTCGGGCTCTCTTCTTGGGGAACCCTGATTTACTTCATAGCCGGCCAAGAGAGCACTCTTCAGACCAGAGGCGGCGATCCACAGCTCACACGAGCCGGTGTTGGTCGTGTTTTTAAGCAAACGCGTGCCGAACTTGTGGTTGTGTGAATCGGTGAAGATTTCATTGCAAGTTAAACTACTGCAGTCTGGAGGGAGTTCTCTTGTTCACCAACACAAGCTCCCTTTTCAGTCCTCTCCGTTTGGCCGCCTCTGCTCCAGTCCACAGGCGTCTTTCTTGCAATTCAGTGTTCACCGATTCACACAATCAATAGTTCTTCTCGCGTTTGCATTAATCCAGGACTGACATCAATTCCGGGTAGCTACGGGCTGGCACTGCTTTACATCGACATACGCAACAGTATTGGCCCGACATTTTCACAAATTATAAATAAATCCCGTCGGCAAATCAAAAAAAAATTCGTTAGCACACAACCTTTTCAATCAAATGACAGCAACAAAATGAAAATTTGGAGTCCCCAACAGAGAGCTCTCTCAGAGAGCACCTTACCCTATATAATTGTATCATGTGTCTGACTATAACAGTTTGATGTGGAGAGTTTCGTTCGGGTGTCAGCAACTGAGCATAAGCAACTGAGCAAATCAAGCAAAGTGTCCGAGCAAAGTGTCTTTTCTATTGTTGTGTTATACACTCACCTTGGCCTACTAGGATTAAAATATGTTTAAAAATATACAATATTCGATGAATAATAATTTAAATTCTTATTTTTAGGCAATAAGTAGCTGGATCATCATTTGCAGGGCATTTATGTATTTATTTGGATTATAATTTTACGAAACCCTTTGCAGGCTTATAGTAAAAAGGGCCTGCCGTCGTGGATCCAATTTTCACGTTCGGCGCAATTATTGTTTGTTCATTTGCCTCGATGGCAATTTTTATTTCTTTGCATTTTTTGCACGCCGGTGTACTCTTTGACCTCATTAAATGATTCGAACACTTCTTAGCGTTTAGCCGTCAATACCGCCTCAAAATTTTTGACATGGGGGCCAGTAAATACTATACCTCATTCGGTGGAAAGCGATGAATTTAAGATATTGTAAAATTTAAAAATTATGCACTTTATTAAAAAAAAACGAGAGCGCAAGTTAAAGCCGACTCTAACCGACTTCGATATACCCGTTACTCATGAAAAAACATGTTTAACAGTGTTCCTGCGTTCCTTAGGGTGACCATCCGAAAAGTATGCAACATTTTTTTTAGGGTGGGAAGGGAGGCGCTTGGTTCACTTTTGTGCTCATAGCTTGAGAACCGTTCATCCGATCTTTATCATTTCTTCGGCAAGTCGATTCACTTTTAATTACTAATTATCTTTAGAAGGCACAAATCGTCTATCTGCAAAACTGTAGGAGATATAACGTTTTTTCCAAATTGCGGGGGCGGGATGGGGCGTGGCCAAAATTTTAAACAAACTTGATCTGCGTGCAGATAAAAGAAGCATTTGTCCCATACATGTCAAACCTCTATCTCTTACCATCTCTGAGATCTAGGTGTTCATACAGATTTAAGGACAGACGGTCAGACGGACAGACGGACATGAAGGCTCAGGAAAATTTATAACTCTTAATGCCATTATAGGCTAATTAACAACAATCAGCTGCGTCGATGTATTGATTTGCCTTTTCGAAAGCACACATACACACTTATAGTTTACTGAGTCACACACACATGCTTGTAAGACACTTTCGACAAATTCTGAGCAGCAAAGTGTCTCAAGGAAACACATGAGCAAAGCAAGCTAAAAAAATCTCTCATTGATTGAGCAAAGAGCACTTTGTGAATAGTCTGAGGTGAGATGTCATTTCGTTACACTAGTTCAAAGTGTCTCAGAGTGACTGTATTTTATCTGACAGCCTGTGAAAAGGGAGCATTTTTTGGGAGCTCTGAAAAAAACGAATGATCTTGCTATCTAAGTCTTCACCCAAATCCCAATCTTTATTTGTTTTAAAGGCAACATTAACTTAAAACGTTTTCGAAAAGAGCAAAAACGGGCAGCAGGGATTAATTTCACATTGAACAATCTGCCGTTCAGCAGCAGTGTGTTGAAAAAAAGCTATATACTATGAGACGCGTAACCTTTATTAGAATTTCGCTTTAAAAATACACCAACAACAATTTGACAGGCACAACAAAATACATAATATCAGCAAATCGGAATAAAAAATGTAATTAACGGGTAAGGCACACAGTAGCGGATCCAGGGGGGGGGCTATAGGGGCTGAAGCCCCCCCTTAGAGCCCAAATATCTTAATTCACCCAAAATATGCAAAGAGCAAAATAAGAAATTAAGAATTTCAGAAAAAGATGCAAATACTTAGATTGTTTTAAAAAGGCATGAGAAGTAGAGATTTCGAATTATCGATATATAACACAGAGGAACAAAATTCAACTTTTTTTTTTGCCTGGGACTGGGACCAATAAATTGTGAAACTAGAGGCATTAGGTAGCAACACCTCATACCCAGTTTTTCTGGAGCACGTCAAGTTCGCGTTTAATGGACACTTTTATACTAGCAACACAAAGCTACAACCTCTGTTGCTGGTTAAAAGAAGATGAAAGCTAAAATTTTGAAAAATTCACCAAAGCTGAAAGGAATCACCAGTATTCTAATATAAAATTCCCGCCTTCAACGGATAAACGGTTAGTACCATGCCCATAGAGGTCTAACTTAGAATATGGAATTAATGGAAAACCACTCGATAGAATTGTATAAGATTTTAACTATATTGAGATACGGACTAATAAAATGTGTACTTAAGAGATGGTAGCGTGCATCGAAAAACCGCGATGGTGGGTACCACATTTGACAGCACCCATCATCGAGGCAATATAGGTCATAAACTAGAGATCAAAATAGACCGAAATGCGTTTTTAGATTCACCATCGGACCCTTAAGTCACGGGCTATGGCTGTCTTTGTACAAGCTATTGCCTCAGAGCAACATTGACCATATGGGTATCAAGAGCGTCTCCAAAATTATGCAATAAATCCTATAAATAAAAGTCGTCATTTCCATTAAGAAAATCAAAAATTTAGTTTAAAAATGTCTTTGGTGGACAAACCGCGATACGCGAAGATGCCTTGAACTGATGTATTTAATTGATCCGATCTGTTTTTCTGCTGGTATTGAAGCACTTTACTCATAAGAATAATTCCATAATTTTGGTGAAACTGGTTTCGCCTAAATGGTCAATGTTGTTCGAAGGCAATTGCTAGTATATAAATGCCTAAGAACCGCGAACCAAGCTTTCATTGGTAAAACTGAAAACGCGATTCAGTCTATTTTTATCTCTAGATTATGGCCTATATTGCTTTGATGATGGGTGCTGTCAAATGTGGTACCCACCATCGCGGTTTTTCGATGCACGCTACCATCTCTTAAGTACACATTTTATTAGTCCGTATCTCAATATAGTTAAAATCTTATACAATTCTATCGAGTGGTTTTCCATTAATTCCACTTTCTAAGTTAGACCTCTATGGGCGGGGTACTAACCGCTTGTCGATTGGAGGCGGGAATTTGGTATAACAATGGTGGTGACCCCCTCTAACTTTGGTGAATTTTCCAAAATTTTAGCTCTCATATTTTTTTAACCAGCAATAGAGGTTGTAACTTTGTGTTGCTAGTATAAAAGTGCCCATTAAACGCGAACTTGACGTGCTCCAGAAAAACTGGGTATGAGGTGTTGCTATCTGATGCCTCTAGTTTCACAATTTATTGGTCCCAGTCCCAGGCAAATTTGAGTGTTCCACAGTGTAATACTTGTAGAATATATTTTTGGTGTGTATTTTTGTTAGTTCGGCCACAAAAAGGGAGTTTTTCTGAAGGCATTCTCTTGAATAGTTAGGTGTGTTCGCAGGAAGATCGAATAATAAAAGTTTTTACTTTCTTCAGAAAAAATCTTTTACACATCCGGTCACCTTTACCACCTATTGGCGCCAGCTGTGATGTAACTAGCCATGAAATAACAAATTCTCAAACTTTGCCGTTCGGACTCGGCGGCACACACGCCAAGAAATTGAGAGAAGCTTGGGTTGGCCCCTTTGAAGCTGTATAGCCAATTTTACATTCTCTTGGATATTACTAGTATTTTTAATATTACTAATATCCAAGGGAATCGATATTTCGACAACCTTAATCAGCAGAGAAAAGAATCTACAAACTAGGGTTGTCGAAAATATATCAAAATATCAATATATTGATAATATTATATATCGTGATTTTTTTTATCGAATATCGATTTTTTTTTTGGGATATTTTCTGATATATGTGCGTTGGTAACTTTTTGATCTGGGTAGCGAGCGCATGCGCATTGAAGAGACAAAAAATGGAAAATTTTTCAAATTTGATAAAAGCAAATTGGAGCGACATAAAAAAAAGGCACAGCAAGTGCAATTTGTGCGGAAATGTATTTAACGTTTGCACGACCAAATGTCCCGTATGTTGACTTTATGCAAGCCCAAGAGTTGCAAAATAGCGGGCTGAAGTTATACTTTAGGTTGCCACAAACATCATGAGAAAGTTATCCCCTAATATTCTGGAATTCGCATAAGGCGGCCATGACTGGACAATCCAGACTAGCCGTAAGGTATCTTATTACTCCAGTGCCTTCGGAGCGACTTGCTTCTGCTATAAAATGCGCCATATGCGTCAAAGCGACGCGTCTTTTTAAAGGCCCTCTTCTGGTCTAGACAATTTTTTTTCCAAAATTTTTGTTTTGTTTTTATTTTTTAGCTTAGATATTCAAAAATATTATCCCAAATGGATTTTTAAGAATGCGAAATACTTTAGATTTTGTCGACCAATGACTTCGGTATAACAAACAGTTTTCAAACTACTTTAAACTTTAAACTCATTTATTTCGAGACCGATTTTTTCGGACTGGTGCCCACATTTTCTCAAGTTCTACCGAACCGATTTTGATAATGTAGGGCTTTATGGACGCAAAATTAACGTGGCTATCGTCCCTACCTTAATCTTTGAGAAAAAAAAGTTTTTACTATTTTTTTTGTACACTACACTGCAAAAAAAATGGTGAACAAGGCCGCACTTTTTATACACTTGAAAAGTGTATTATAATTTTGCCCAGAAGTTTGCAACGCATAGAAGGAATCATCTCCGACCACATAGAGTATATATATTCTTGATCAGCATGACGAGCTGAGTCGATTAAGCTTTGTCCGTCCGTCTGTCCGTCTGTCTGTTTCTACGCGAACTAGTCCCTCAGTTTTAAAGCTAGCGAGCTGAAATTTTGCACAGAGTCTTCTTTTGTCTGCACGCTGCTAATATGTCGGAACTGACCGGATCGGATGACTACTTCTTGTAGCTGCCATACAAATGATCGGTCGAAAAATGGGTTTTATTGAGAAACACTGGTTTGTCGTCAATATTACCGCTCTCAATCACGGTCTTGGGTAATATTTAATGTTTTTATGCTGACCTGCTAAGTTTGGTCGAAGTCGCTAACCGTTGAGACAAGCGTTTTCAAGTGTATAAAAACTTCGGCACGGACGAAGTTAGCCTTGCCTTTCTCGTTTTAAATTCAACTTTATTTTCACAATTCTGCTACGGACGATAATGGCATTTATACTAACAAACTTCCCATCTTCCGTTTTGCTTTCTGATTATTGTAACGACACATCTTTTTTTGGAAGAGCCCTCGCATTCACAAATTTTTAACTTTGGGTTTTTTTTTATAATGAATTGTACAATCAAATGCAAAAAACAGAATTACAAAATCTCTTCCCCGACTTCTTTTTAAAAAACCAAGACCAAGTATTGGAACTAAAAGTATTTTATATGTATAATACATAGAAAACTCGAATCTCATGGAAAATATTGTTATGTTTGCTTAATATAGACTATATCTTTTTATTTTGGGGCAGAGTATTTCCTCTTTTTGGTAAAAACAGAAAAAAAAAAATAAAATATCAATTATATCGATATATCGATGTTTAAAAAGTAATATATTTAATATCATTTGATATTTTTTTAAAATCAGAGAATATCATCGATACGATATTTTAACAATATTCGGCAACCCTACTACAAACACACACCGTTGGAATATGGGTTGAAATATTACGACCGATCGTTGAAAATTTTGTGGAATATTTAATAATTTGAATAACCACTGTTCTTTACGTGGCAACAGTTTAGAGGAAGATTTATTCGAATCGATTCCTATCTTCTCTTCACCTTGCGTCACTGAGCGAACAGTTATCGCTTGATGAGAATGGTTATTGTATGCACGAAAAACATGAATGCGTGTACACATTCGCCGAGTTCCTTTTATACATTATTGGAGAATTAGAAAAGCTTAAGAATAATAGAGACAGCGAGACATCATCAGAAGCGGCAAATCTCATGAGTGCGATTGGAAAAACGGACTTTCGTATCTGTTTGCATGTTTTTACTGCCGTCAATGCTGCAATTTTGACACTTAGTAGGACTCCTGTGCTCACGTCGCCCATGTGATTGAATTGTTTCTTGAAACAAGAAATAATTAATCATCTTTTGATGTAACTTTAAAAAAAAATGAACAAAATTGCAGACGAAATGTCACTTGAGTTGAAAATTCCTCGATTATATGGTCGTCAAAAACCCAACAGCTTACGCACGAGTATACGACACTTTTTTTACCCCCCATGTTAAATATTTTTATGCAAAATAATATACTAAGAATGAAGCATCTAAAAGAAACTAGTAAATATTTAGTATACCACCCTTCTAAACAACAATTTTGTAAAAAATGTCCGCGAACTATAAAGAATTATTATACAACAAAGTCGAGGAGGTCATCCACGAGTTCCTTTTTAATGAAGATTTTAAATTTGCAGGTTTGTACTAAGAATATGTGAATTTTATTCGGCAATTGTAAAAAAAATCAGAAAACGTTAAAACTTAACCACGTAGCTTAAATGCAATAGCATTTCTAAATTTATAAAACTAACCAAAATAATGTATGTACAAATATAGTCTTAGTGACGTGTACGACGTTTTTTGATTTAAAATATGTTTTACTTGAAGGTAAAATTTTAAAATATGCTCTGCACATCCTGCGAAGTTTTTTAATGTTTATTGTTCGAGCAGTTTGTGGATACTTACTTAAAAATCGTTCTCCACTCGCGACTTCAAAAAGAAAAATCGCCTGCGGCGCTATTTATTTATCTAGCTTTACCTTTAAACTAGAGATTAAGACCGAAACATATTTCGGTTTCTCTCAACGCAAATACATATATTGGCCAAAAACTTTTTATACTCTGTGCCAATGGTACAGAGAGTGAATGATAATGCAGTTGCACTCTAGAGGTAAGACCAAAATTGCTCAAAAAAGTGACCAAAAAACAAGTTCTTTATTTTTACCTTGGGAAATTTATTACCTTCAGAGCATATCGACTTTTTGTATGAGATGATGTATCTATTCCGAGAAGCACAATAAGATCCGAACAATCTTGAGTTTTTTGGGGGGGCCCTAAGCCCCCTTAACCAATTCCTAGATCCGCCACTGAAGGCACAGTATGGGTGCAAACTTTGTTAACAGTTTTAACAGTGTTCTCAGTGTGATTTTCCTATCATATACATAGATTAAGTTCCTTTGCTAATGCTAGCACTCACACTGGCTTTGTTAACGAATCGAAGTAGATCATCAACTCCCAATCAGATACTAGATAGTTTAGTAAAATGTCTCGCTTTGACAGTGTGAGCATTGATACTGTTGCCTGTAACACACAATTCATTTCAACGAGATTGAATTATTTTTTGTTTAGTGTGCACTCGTGCAGGGCTCTAGTGCAAAGTCTATTAATGTTTGCAACCGATTTTTAATGAGTCAGAACGACCTAATTTTTTTTTGAATATTTATTTTTCTTGTCTTGTGAGTGTATGTACTACAAAATAGATTCTATATCGAGTTATAAAAACTTGAAATTTCTGACTTTATGCTGCATTTTCGGGCACTCTGACCACTGTGCAGTGTGAAGGCAGCCTAAAAAAGTTTAATTAAAATTATACAAAAGTAAACGTTTCCACACACAGCAGGCTCTGCCAAACATTTTATACCTTTGTGTAGTCAACATTTTCCATTCAATCACAACTCTCCGAGCCTGCATAAAGGTACAATTTCAATTCAATTTTGTTCAAGTAAAAAATTCCGAATTATAACGAAATTTGCTTTCACACTTTTAACATTCCAGAACTAATTGTACCCCAAGATGTCTGTTTTTAACATCCTAACGCGATTCGTCTTCTTTTTTTATGGCACCTTGGGCCCGGCCTATAACACCTACAAGACTCTCGCAGAACATGGGGAGCAGGATTTCCAGGACTGGGCTAAATACTGGATTGTCTATCCATTTCTTATCTGCCTGGAGGTGGTAAGCGATTTTATGTTTTCGTGGATGCCGATGTACGCACTCAGTAAATTGATGCTCGTAATCTGGTTGGTGGTGTCGGCACCACAGGCCAGTGTGTGGATTTTCGATGGAATTGTGGCTCCAATGCTGGTCATGCGTCAGCGTGATATCGATCATTTTATGCAACGTGACAAGAAGCAGATGCTTAGCGATTTTTTCGATGGATTTACTCAGTTGGTAGTGCGCTCGCGCAATGTTACTTCGCCTTGGTTCTGGTATGTGTGGCTCAAGATAAAGTCGCAGAGGTTGCGCCAGCAGGAGATGATCATGGAGGAGCAGGATTCCGCTCTGGAAGATAATTTGTCTGGGTCGAGGTCTAGTCAGTGTGTCAGCGAGATCAACGTTGAGCCAGATCAGGAAGATGAACTAGTAGCCTCCACAGCCAGGACACATTTGCCAGAGCGTCGGTCTTCACATCGTTCCGTGATGCCGTCCATAAAGCTTGTAGGATCCAGTTTCCCCAAGCTTACCAAGAACGCACGGCCGTCCAACAAAATTCGCATTGATGCAACAGCTCAGAAAACTTCAGCCGCCATTAAAGAGGATGCCGAGGACGAGCTGTTAGAAGAGTTGAATGAAGCCGAAGTCGAGCAGAGTCTTGGTATGAACATGCCGCGCTCTCGTCCAATGACCGGTCGTCGTCGTATTGGACACCAACTTTAATTAACCTTTTCAATATAAAAAAATTTTGTACTGGTGGACATTTCTGGGGGAAGCTGGCATAACTTTCGCCCCCGCAACACATTTCTACTTATATATGAATATTCAGGTTATCATAAACATGTTCCAAATTGAAATATTTATAAATAAATTAAATGTGTGTCTATCAGGAGAAAAATAAAACTTTGTACTAGGTTTACATTTTCAAACCCTATTAAGGGAACGGGGTTTACGGTCTTTTAAACCAAACCCTTGTTTAGAAATTCAGAGAATTGATTTAAGTTCTGCGAGGTCATATTGCGTTTAAAATATCTTTCGAAGTAAGACAACAATTTTTCTGAACGCAACATAAATATAGTCCTATGTAAAGACTCAGAAACCTATCCATCTTGAAGGTTTTGATTAGAACCATGAAGGATGAGGTTTTTTATTAGATCAAACTGTCGTTGATGGATTAGGTTGTTTGTGGTTCAAAGCTGGAATTGAATCAGTTCTGAGGAGTTTATTGGTAAAGGTTGTTCACCTGTTTTTATCAGGGATCATACGGCCATGTTCTCAATTCCACTTCCACAAAAGTTTTGTGATTTGAAGTGCAAATTTAGTTCTAAAACCGGTTTTAAATCACAGAATTGGCCGGTAAATAAGAGTTATGAGCTTAAAAAAATTAAACCTGAAAAAAATTATCTACATTAATGGAAAAATCTTAGATATACTAATTCAGGATTCAGTGGCCGTATTTGGCCCAGTGGTTGGTGTGCTGGACTGCTGGGCGGGAGGTCGTGTTCCGGTCGGGTTCGATCCCACCTCTGAACATCTAATAATAAAAGTTTTTTTCTTTCTTTAGAAAATGGCTTTTACACATACGGTCACCTTCACAAGCTATTGGCGCCAGCTGTGAAGTAACTAGCCATGAAAAAGCAAATTCTCAAACTTTGCCACACACGCCAAGAGATCGTGAGAAGCTTGGCTTGGCCCCGTTGTAGGAGCTGTACAGCCAACATTTACATTTTTACATACTAATTTAGGATGCAGTATCCTGTTAAAGCCGGGTATCCAGCACCGCGGAAACTAAAAATTCCTGTCAAACTTCATATAAAAAATGTGAATTTTTAGTTTGTTTCTGTTGGTATCCAGCACATGAACGTAATCCACATTTGTTATCGATAGCGTGTGTGGATGGAGAGAACAGTGACACACGCGCAGGAAAATATTGTCAAAATTATTTTGGATGCCACGAGCGAAAAGTTTGGGAAAAATTCTTTATTTTTTTTGTTATGAGCTGTCTATGGCTGAAGGACCATTTGCTTGAAAGATTGGTAGAATAGGTGCCAAGGGCCACTAGCCAAATTGATGAAACCGCCAGAGGGATGCTTTCCATAGACAAAAGGTCGGAGAGTGTTGTCCATAGATGCCTTCTTAATCTGTGTGTCGCCAGATCATAGCAAAGTTATTAGAGTGGTGCAAATGGTCATGATAGTGCTGGGTGCGTATTTTTAGCGCATAATGGCAAGCGTTACAGCGTTATATTATGTTGTTGAGCCTCATCAGGGGCCCACAATTATGTGATGATCAGATTCTGGGGCAGTCGGTTCCGTCCATAACGGGACCCAAACCGCTACGAGGCGGGCCATGTAATCATAGTGAAACAATACTGAGTAAGGATTTCTGGCCGACACGCAAGGTATTTAGACCCCATATTCGTATAGGATCTTTATTCAGGGTTGCACGGTACTCCGGGTCTCCAACGTGTTGACTCGAACGATTAACGATTATTCGGTCGCCCATACAAATAGTTATAACCGGCATAAGTTAAAACCCTTAAGAAGAGAATGTATTAGGCAATCTGTATCCGACAGAAAGACTATCGATGGGCGACCAACCAAGAAGTCATAATACCTAGGAATAATAGCATTATAAGTTGCGCAATATAAGTGTGATGTTTGTCACGGGACCAGCAAGGGAACCCGGTATCACCCAAGATAAAGTTTTGCTACATACTCCGAGCAGCATGCTTTATTCAGAAAATATTATTTATATTTTTAAATTTATTTAAATTCAAAAGTTAACAGTGCCAAACAGCTGATTGATCAGGTGACTTCCACTCTTAGGTGCTGGTCGCACTGTTTTAGTTATGTTCCACACACACAAGAAATAATAAGCAAATTCCTGACAGGAATTTTCCGCAGTGCTGGATACAGGCATTAACACGATACATTATTAAGTTTGTACAAAAGTATGTAACAGAGAGAAGGAATCATTTCCGACCCTATAAACTATATATATTCTTGATCAGCATCAACAGCCGAATCGATATAGCCATGTCCGTCTGTCCGACTGTCTGTCTGTCCGTCTGTCTGTCTGTCCGCCCGTCCGTATGAACAAACAGATCTCAGAGATAGTAAGAGATAGAGCTTTGACAAGTATGGGGCAAATACTTCTTATAGTTGCAGGCAGATCAAGTTTATTTTTATTTTTTGCCACGCCCCCTCCCGCCCCCGCAATTTGGAAAAAACGTTATATCTCCTACAGTTTTGAAGATAGATGATTCATACCTTTTAGAGATAGTTAGTAATTAGCAAAATGTATCGATTTTCCGAAGAAAAAAGATCGGATGAGCGGTTCTCAAGATGTGAGCAAATCACCCACCCCCTCCCACCCTTTCACAACTAACACCGCACAATCTTAGAGAGAGAGAGAGGAGAGAAGCTTTGAGATGAGCGCATCAAAACCGCTGCATTCAGCTTCTACTTCAGGTACAGAGTATGTTATAGTCGGGCTTGACCGACTTTCTCACTTGTTATTATTAATTTTTATTTTTGAAATTAATTTTTACTCTTATTTGTGATTTAAATAAAAAAAATTTTGATATAATTATATTTCAATTTTTCTTATAAAAATTTAAAATAAAAGTTATTATTCAATTTTTATTAAAAAAGCAAAAGATTAAAATTATTTTTAAAATTTTAAAATTAACATCAAAAATAAAAATTAATTTTCAATTTTTTATTTTTTTATTTTTATTATAAAATTTGAAAATAAAAATTGATTGTAAATATCTTAAGAACCGCGTAGTCAATTGCCAAAATTTAAAAACGTTCGTGTTGTTCCTTTTCGATATCCATAGTATGTATTACATACATCATGAGGTTGCTTGCCACCACTTGTTACTTATTTTACTCAAATGCTTTTATATCTAAAGGATCCTTAATATTGGTCCTTTAAGGACATGTGATGTATCATATGATAGGTATTGAGCCGAAGATCACGAATGTTTTTAAAATTCGGCAATACACTAAGCGGTTCTTAAGATATTTACATTAAATTTTTATAATAAAACGCTGATGCGTTTGTCGGTATGAGCTAAATATATTCAACGCTGAATCTTGTTGATTGATGAACTGTGAGTAAAAATATTTTTCATATGAGGCAATCCAGAAAAAGTGATTTTTGCAGTTTTCTGATACATATTCTCAAAAATCTAATTAAATCCATACGGGATTTAAACAATCCCAAGCGGTAGTGAAATTAGAGAATCATCGGATATTCTTGAGCAAAGTAGTAAAATATTGATTTTATCCCAAATTTTATTACCTTTTTTAAATCCTGCACAGATTAATTTTATTACGCTCCAATCTAAAATAGATTGAATTCAGCCAAAAATTCTAGAATAAAAGATTCATATTCCATAAGACGTGCTTACATATTCTAAGACCCATGCCATAATTAGTTTATTTAAGGGGCTAGTACAAGTGGCGCGTGCAGTTTTGGATGTTTTTTATACCCTGTACCCATTGAAAATGGGTAAAAGGGGATCATGAAGTTGTGCAAATGTATATAACAGGGAAAAGGAAGCACCTCCGACCCCATAAAGTATATATATTCTTGATCAGCATTAAAAGCCGAGTCGATTTAGCCATGTCCGTCTGTCCGTCTATCCGCCTGTCTGTATGAACGCGTCGATCTCAGAGACTATAAGAGATAGAGACACAAATTTTTGCATGTACATAGGTTTATACTGTACGCAGGCCATTAATCTATCTATTCTGAAACGCACAACGAGATCTGAGCAAAACACCGAAGTTATTCACGAAACTAATTTTGTATAGTAAGATAAGCGAGTTTTTTAAATTACCTTTCCGTCCTCATCACTCTCCTCTAGTGGCGACGAGGAGACTAAAAATTTAGAAGAATAAGTTTCTCATTGATAATAATCACATGTTTAAATATTGTGCTGATACGATTAGGGGCAGTTTTTGTATGCTTATTCTGATATGCGCTTTGAATTAAACAGGCCTGTTCTCGTTTCGATTGATCGGAATTGAAAAGAGTTCAGATTTCTAAGAAAGGATTAAAAAATTCAGCAGCATGTTTTTGCCAATTATTTTTTAGAAATTTCGAAATTAATTTTTGAAATTAAAAATTGTACAACTCCGATTCCGCATAATTTGATCAAAAAAAAATTTTTTAAATGCATCATAAAACATATAACACAAACAAAATTTCAATTAAACATCAAATTACCTCCTAACTAGAAAATAGGAAATTGATTTTACAACACTGCTTGAGAAGATGGACTATTATCTTGAACACCAATCTTCAACTAGATTTTCAATAAAGAGAATTAAATCTCTTCAACCTATCTATCTATGACAAAATTTATAGGGCTTGAGCTTTCCGATTCCTTTCAAGATTTTTTGTATAGTTTCCAGAACTGTTTTAATCTGTCCGATTTTTTTATTCTAGTTTCTCGTTTCAGTAAACCAAATCAGGTAACACCTCAGTACTTTCCTATTCAATTTTTCCAATTTTTCATTCACTCTTTTAACTCAAAAACTCACCGCTATGGGATGCTTGGGCATGTGCCTAATCTCTGCTCTTAAACTCATCTCGACCACATCCCGTTTGATGGCTTTCAAGCGGCACAAATTAAAGATGGTGAAATTTGTATCCAAGCTCAGGCACTGGACGTTGGTAAACTTGGCTATGCTTTGCACCTAAGAAGGACTGGGAAATAATGAGCCGAGTTCCAAAGTTCAATGGGATCCACTTGCCTGCCACAACTGCCAGAGCAGTAATAAATGCAAAAGCCCCCACCACATTGTGCACACCAGGGAATCCATTCAGAGACTGACCTGTGTGATCATTAAACGTGATCATGGTTTAGCAAAACGATTCAAGCGCATCAGCCGATACCATCGAATCGACTATAATTGAGGTCTATTTTTGTTTTAGTGAAATGATGTTTAATTCTTGGAAAACAGCTTAGAACTAGATTTAATCGCTGGCCTCATCCTCTTCATCATCGTCTTCGTCGCTGGCATTACTGGCCTCCTCCTCTTCTTCATCGCTGGCCTCTGCTTCGCTTTCACTTTGCTTTTTCTTCTCCTTCTTCGCGGTCTTCTCATTCTTCTTCTTCTTGCTATCTGCATCTCCTCCAGCCTTGCTTTTCTTCTTGGCTGGCTCTTTATTTGCAGATTTTTTACCCTCATCCGAGGAGGTGGAATCATCATCGGATATGTATTCTTTGCTCTTGAAACCGCTGCCCGAGGTATTGGATTTCTTGCTGGGCGAAGGTTCCGCTTTGCGTTTCTTGATGGAGGCGGCGGCAGCGCCCTTTTCCCGGTCCTCGCTACCAGCAGCTTCCGGTTTATAGTTGCGCATCTCATCCTGATAGCGTTGCTTATCCTTGTTCGCCAGATCTTCCCATTTGGATTTATCCTTAAGCTCTTTCCACATTTCACCAGCTTTTTTGGCAATTTCGGTGACTTTGATGCCAGGATTGTCGCCTTTGATCTGCTCACGGGTGTCGTTAAGCCAGAGCATGAAAGCGGTGGTGGCACGTTTGGGTTTGTTGGTGTCCTTGTTTTTCTTGGAGGTTTTTTTCTGTAAACGGAAAAAAGGAAAAGTAAGACAATTTTAAGGGAGGAGTTGCCTTCGACTTACCGTGCGTTCCTTGGGCTCTTTGTGTTTTTTCTCCTTTTTCTCCTTCTTCTCGCTCTTCTTGTCCTTGTGTTTCTTCTTGGACTCGCCATCTCCTCCGCCTCCCTCACCACCGCCGCCGCTGGCATCGCTATCATCATCGGAATCACTTTGAACGTTACTATCATACTCCTCGGCCACATCCGATTCATTTTCATTGGGTTTGAAATCTTCATCCGTGGACTCTTCATCAGAATCTTCCGCATCATCGTCATCTTCTTCCTTCTCTCTGGCCTCGGCCTTGAGGCGGGCCAAATAGGCATCCGGTTCATTCTCATTGTCCGAATCACCAAAGTCCACATCCTTATAGCCACTCTTATCCTTGCCCATGTTGCTGACGTGCAACTTCTTTTGGGTTATAAAATCAAACAGTTTGGCATACTCCTCCTTCTCAATTGAGGAAAAGATGTGTACAGTGCCATTCTTTAGAGTAACCTCAAAATCAAATGAACGCGTGGATCCCCCGCTGCGGGCAAAATTCACTGAGCTAATCTCCTCGAAGCGTATGTGCAGCGGAGGCTTGTGTATGTAAATGAAGCCACGCTCCAGGGGATACAAATATCCAGCCGCTGCCTTGAAGGAGCAACCCACCGCCGCAGTGCCCGAGTGGCCAATGAAATTGCCTGGGCCAGTGATTTTGCGTCCTATCAATACCTTCATCACTTTGCCCATGACCTCGTATACCGGGCCCGACAGCTCCTTCTCCAGCTTGCCCTCATATTTATCCTTTAGTTCCGCCTCCGAGAAAGGCAACTCAATGCTGGTCTCCTCATCTGGGGCAAATAACAGCACCAAGTAGTGATAGCGCGTCTGTCCCTGCTTTATAGGCGGGTCCAGGGACAAAACAAAGAACATTTGCCGGCTATCCTTGTGGGGCAACATGAACAAACGCAGCACCGAATCCATGGGAATTTTATAATCAAACGTTTTGCCATGCAACTGGAAGAAGGTGGAGAAGATTTTGATGTCATAGCGACCACGAGGCGTCAGTATCTGTATCTCCCTGAAGATGGCTATGGACTCGCCTGAGGCGGATATCACCGAGGCCTTGTTCATTACATTCTGATGGAATTTCTCCACAGGGTCCTCATCTGCCGACTCGACGGCTGGTATATGGAAACGCATTTCCAGCAGACCCACCGGTGCATCATCGTTCTGATGAAATTCCAAAGTTACCTCATTCTTGCCCGTCACACACTGTGAGACATGCGACAGCGGCACCTCGAATATGGTTTTGGTATCCTTATCAAAAGTCAAAACCGAACCCATAAACCGGGCCGTACCCCAATTCCAACCCTTGACGCACATTTCCTTTTCCACCATTTCCTGCTTGTAGGCATCCTTGATGTACTTGCCCAGCTTATCGTGCTCGCTATCCCGGAAGCCGGTGAAACGATGTAGAGCTCCGCTCTTGGTGAACACCCGCAGGCCCCAAGTGCCCACAAATTTCTGCGAGTTGATCAGATCAATGTCATCGGCAGCAATTTGCTCCACTTTGCCAGTTTTGGTGTTTTTGAAGATGATGTGCTGCTCGGTCAGCTTCAGGCGGCCCGAAGACTAGGCCGGGAGGGAGAGAAAGAGGGGGACAGGTTATAGACCAGGCATTTAGCTCATCTTTCTAACTGTAACTTACCAACACACCGCGCATCTCCGCATTGATGTCATTGTACTCCAAGGCATCCGTCATTTTGGAATGCACTTAATAATTTCACAATTTAAAGCAAATTGTTAATGGAATTTTGGATAATTAAGCCGCCAGACATCAACAATCGCAAACACGGAATGACACTGCGCGCCCAATTTTAGGTTATACGACGCCGCGAACCAGTTCGAGTCAGCTAATAGTGCTGGCACTTTAACTTTAGCCGTTTGTAAAATCACAGCAGCTAGCAGAGCAGGCGGCTTGGCTTTTAAGAGAAGCAAACCTTGTAATAAAAATCTAGCGTTCTTAAACACGGCACTTATCAAAATACAAACACAATAATCTGATAACTTTTATTCAAAAGCGATAAGCGCAATAGACCAGAATGCGGCCAAATAAGTAAGCACATGTTTACATATGTATGCAACAAATATTAGTGCTGGATCTTCAACATGGCATAAATGTACATTGTCATATACTAAATCATGATTTAAATGAAAACAAAAAAAACGCATTTTGGCTATAAAAAAACCTGTAGACTAAATTCTAAATTATTAAGTCAAAAACCAAAAACCAGAAGTGCGTAATTTAGCTAACTTCACCTCATGTTCCGTCGCCGTGGTACCTAAAGCCCCGTACGGACATCAGAAGTAGCGAGAAGTTTCATACAAAAATTGAGGGAAGAAGAAGCAGAAGTTACAACTTCGCCTCTTGAACTTTGTGCATGTACGGAGGTGCGAAGTTGAAAGTTACATTGACGACATGTTGCACTTAGCAGCACATTTGTGGATACTATGTAGTGGCTGTGGGCCTTATTGTGCTTGACCAGCTGAAGCAGCATTGAGAATGCACCATGTTAAGCCACTCTGCTTCTACCTACATCGATCAGCTGGACTGCTTTTAGCTAAAGTGATTTAAAAAGAAAATTAAAAATAGAACATGGGAGAAAAACAAAAGCGAAAGAAAGTGTTTTTGCATGACAAAAAATGTTTTTAATTTTGTCGGTAAAAGAGCGAGCTGTCATTTTTTATTTTTTCCATCCCAAGCATTCGGACTTTAATTTTTTGAATAAGGTTTGAGCCGAGATTCTACAAAAAATCAACTTGGCATCAAAACAAAATACAAATGATCGAGCAGTGTCACCCACCGGCAATTAAATTAAAAATATAAAAAAATATTTTTTGGCGTAATTTTTTCTTAAGTTTGGCCACACTACTCTTACGTTCCACGCCGACGAAACATAGGGGGAAGTTAGCTAAATTTCATACTTCGGATGTCCGTATGGGCCTTAAAGCCCCGTACGGACATCAGAAGTAGCGAGAAGTTTCATACAAAAATTAAGGGAAGAAGAAGCAGAAGTTACAACTTCGCCTCTTGAACTTTGTGCTTGTACGGAGGTGCAAAGCTGAAAGTTGCACTTAACAGACAATGTTGCACTTAGCGCCATTTGTGGATACTATGTAAGATGGCTGTGGGCCTTATTGTGCTTTGACCAGCTGAAGCAGCATTGAGAATGCACCATGTTAAGCCACTCTGTTTCTACCTGCATCGATCAGCTGGACTGCTTTTAGCTAAAGTGATTTAAAAAGAAAATTAAAAAAAGAACATGGGAGAAAAAACAAAAGCGAAAGAATCGTTTTAAAGTGTTTTTACATGACAAAAAAATGTTTTTAATTTGGGCGGTGAAAGAGCGAGTTGTAATTTTTTATCTTTTCGCATTCGCCCTTTAATTTTGTGAACAAGGCTTGGGAGAAGTGGCCGAGTTTCTACAAAAAATCAACTTGGCATCAAAACAAAATACAAATGATCGAGCAGTGTGACCCACCGCCAATTAATTTAAAAATATCAAAAACATATTTTTTGGCGTAATTTTTTCTTAAGTCCGGTTACACTGCTCTTACGTTCCACTGCGACGAAACATGAGGTGAAGTTAGCTAAATTACGCACTTCGGATGTCCGTACGGGCCTTAAGAGCAGTGTAACCAGACTTAAGCCCCGTACGGACATCAGAAGTTGCGAGAAGTTTCATACAAAATTTAAGGGAAGAAGAAGCGAGTTACAACTTCGCCTCTTGAACTTCTTGCATGTACGGAGGTGCGAAGTTGAAAGTTACCTTAACAGGCAATGTTGCACTTAGCCTTTGTGGATACTATGTAAGATGGCTGTGGGCCTTATTGTGCTTTGACCAGCTGAAGCAGCATTGAGAATGCACCATGTTAAGCCACTCTGCTTCTACCTGCTCGATCGCTGGACTGCTTTCGGCTAAAGTAATTTAAAAAGAAAATAAATAAAAGAACATTGGAGAAAAACAAAAGCGAAAGAATCGCTTAGATGTGTTTTTGCATGACAAAAAAAAATGTTTTTATTTTGGCTGTAAAAGAGCGCGATGTCATTTTTAATCTTTTCCACCCCAAGTATTCGGACTTTAATTTTGTAAACAATCTTTGAGGAAAAGTGGCCGAGCTTCTACAAAAATCAACTTGGCATAAAAACAAATACGACGATCGAGCAGTGTGACCCACCGCGAATTAAATTAAAAATATGAAAAACATATTTTTGGCGTAATTTTTCTTTTTCTGGTCCCTGCTCTTACGTTCCACGGCGACGAAACATGAGGTGAAGTTAACTAAATTACGAACTTCGGATGTCCGTACGGGGCTTTAGGAAAAAATTACGCCAAAAAATATGCTTAAGCCTAGTACGGAGGGCGTTCGAATTTTCCTTCAGCTGTCAAACTCCATATAAAAAAAATTGCTTAAGGAATTTTTCCTTGCGTTATTCTGTTGTTTGGTACGCAGAAAGCCAAGGAATACACACAAGGAATTTTGAGAGTTGCCATATCGGTGAAGCGTGTGGACTGTATTGAACAGCTGATATTCCTTCAAGAGATATTGTGCAGTCATTTATTCCTTGTGTCAATTGTGAAAAGGCAAGGCAAAAGTACAAAAATTTTAGTTATGACGTCAAAAATGCAATATTTGATGCAGTAAAAAACAATGCATGATTGTGGGATATCACGAATGACAAGCAACTGGACACCGCACTTAAAAGAAGTGTTTGGGAAGCAGTTGCGCCATGTTGGAATCTTGTCATGTGGGAGGGCCAATTGAGCCATCTTTCGTTGCAGCGATATGTGCAGCTGAGTGGGGTCCTTGCCCGGAATGATGTTCCAAATGGAAATAAAACAATTGTAATTTGACTTATCCGGCCTCGTGCAGACCATTAGATTTTTGACAACAGGCGAATCCAATTCTGAAGTGTTGCTCACATTCATCAATTTGACAGCTGCCACTGCAATTGCAACTTCATCCATGTTGTGCCTCATTTTATTTAATTCTTATAATTAAGTCAAAACACAAATCAGCTGGCCAATTTATTTATTTTCCGTTTTCGGTATATTTTTTCAATGTTATCTGGTCACACTGTCTCTTACATTCCACAAAAAGGAATATCAGGCAAATTTCTGGAAGGAAAATTCGAACGCCCTCCGTACTAGGCTTTATGATATTTTTTATTTAATTGGCGGTGGGTGACACTGCTCGGTCATTTGTATTTTGTTTTGATGCCAAGTTAGTTTTTTGTAGAAGCTCGGCCACTTCTCCCCAAGTCTTGTTCACAAATTTAAAGTACGAGTGCTTGGGGTGGGAAAGATCAAAAATGACAACCGCCAAAATAAAAAACACTTTTTTGTCATGCAAAAACACTTTCAAACTATTTTTTGCTTTTGTTCTTTTCCCATGTTCTTTTTTTTATTTTCTTTCTAAATCACTTTAGCTAAAAGCAGTCCAGCTGATCGATGCAGGTAGAAGCAGAGTGGCTTAAGGCCCGTACGGACATCCGAAGTGCGTAATTTAGCTAACTTCACCTCTTGTTTTGTCGCCTTAAGAAAAAATTACGCCAAAAAATATGTTTTTAATATTTTTAATTTAATTGGCGGTGGGTCACACTGCTCGATCATTTGTATTTTGTTTTGATGCCAAGTTGATTTTTAGTAAAAGCCCGACCACTTCTCCCCAAGCCTTGTTTACAAAATTAAAGCCCGAATGGTTGGGGCGGAAAAGATCAAAAATTACAACTCGCTCTTTCACCGCCAAAATTAAAAACATTTTTATGTCATGCAAAAAACACTTTCAAACGATTCTTTCGCTTTTGTTTTTCTTCCATGTTTGTTTTTATTTTCTTTTTAAATTACTTTAGCTAAAAGCAGTCCAGCTGATCGAGGCAGGTAGAAGAAGAGTGACTTGACATGGTGCATTTTCAATGCTGCTTCAGCTGGTCAAAGCACAATAAGGCCCACAGCCATCTTACATAGTATCCACAAATGTGCTGCTAAGTGCAACATTGTCTGTTAAGTGTAACTTTCCACTTCGCACCTCCGTACATGCAAAAAGTTCAAGTTGAAGTTGTAACTTCTGCTTCTTCTTCCTTCAATTTTTGTATGAAACTTCTCGCTACTTCTGATGTCCGTTTGGGGCTTTAGCCATTTTTTATACGTTATTTTAATTCTAAGTTATTTCTAGCATGTTTTTTTTATATCGTGCTTTCAGCTATTTTCAAGCAATTGACTGTTGACAGCACAGCGTGCAACTAGTTCCGTAATCTGGTCCAGTCTGGTCACACTTCAATTGACCTGGTTCAAAATCTGTTTTGTTTACCTTCGTGCCGCTTTTTGCATTAGAGAACATAAAAAAAGCCAATTTAATCATTTATTGGTGCCATGCAGCGTGGCAAAATCTCCTTTGGCAAGATCCAACTGAAGCCGGTTGAGACAAAAACCAAAGATGAGACCGCAGCTAAAGCTGAAGAGGATGCGTCGTCTGAAAGTGCCAGCAGCGGCGGGGGATTCAAGAAAATGGACAAACAGCAAATGATACGACAAATTGAGGATGTCACGGAGGATTTGGAGAGTCAGCAGCTAAAAGAAGTGATGGGCCTAAGTGGATTTGGACGCAAAGCGGCCAAAGTATTTGATATCAATGAGCAGATAGCAAAAGCCCGCATCACACGGCCAGGAGTAGAGGAAAGAAGAAAGCGGGAGGAGCAGACGCTCGAAGAAGAGAAGACAGAGGAAGATGTCATAGGCCCACTGCCTCCAGGTGTTGAACAAGAACAGCAGGAGCAAATAAAGTCCTCAAAATCAGACTCGGATGCAGACTCTGACGAGGACGACGACGATTCAGACGATGAGCAAAGCCTGGCTCGTCGGATACCCTACACGCATGAGGTACAGATGCAGCATGGCTCTCGTGCGGTACTGGCCCTGGCGGGAGATCCTTCGGGTGCCCGTTTGGTCTCAGGCTCCATAGACTATGACATGTGCTTCTGGGACTTTGCCGGTATGGACTCGGCCATGCGTAGCTTTCGGCAGCTGCAGCCCTGTGAGAATCATCCCATACGCTCACTCCAGTATTCAGTGACGGGGGATATGATTTTGGTCATCTCAGGCAATGCTCAGGCCAAGGTCTTGGATCGCGATGGCTTTGAGAAGTTGGAGTGCTGCAAAGGAGATCAATATATTGCCGACATGTCCAAGACCAAAGGTCATGTGGCTCAGTTGACCTCCGGCTGTTGGCATCCTTTCAATAGGGAGCAATTCCTGACAGCGGCTCTTGATGGCACTCTACGCATCTGGCAGGGCTTGAGGGGCAAGGAACAGATGCAAGTGATCAAGACCCGAGCTCAGGGTGGGCTGCGAACCAATGCCTCCTCCTGCTGCTTTAACCGGGATGCCACTTTGATTGCCGCAGGATGTGTGGATGGTTCCATTCAGACTTGGGACACAAGGAAAATGTTCGTAAATACCACAAACTGTGTGAGAGCGGCACATCAGAAGGGAGCTGAGATCACCTCCATTGTGTTCTCGTACATGGGTCAGCAGTTGGCCACCAGGAGCAATGATGAGACCATGAAATTGTGGGATTTGCGTCAATTTAAGCAGCCGATGCACACCTGGAGCAATCTCTTCTCCCGCTACGACACCACCGATTGCTGTTTCAGTCCCGATGATCGCCTACTGGTCACAGGCGAGTCCCTGCCCAAGGATCAAAAGGAGGCCAATCTCTATTTCTATAGCTCTAGGACTTTTGAGGAGGTTCAACGCATACCCGTGGCCACTTCCCATGTGATCAAAACGCTGTGGCATCCCAAACTCAACCAGCTGTTTGTCAGCTCTGGGAACGGCCTCATCAAATGCTTCTACGATGATCAACGCAGCATACGCGGAGCCAAGCTCTGTGTGGTCAAGACACATCGTAAACGTCAGCAAATGGAAATGGTTGGAGTCTCGCAGATCATCACACCCCATGCCCTGCCCCTGTTCCGACAAGAGAAGTCTCGCTCATCACGCAAGAAAATGGAAAAAGCTCGCATGGATCCTGTGAAATCCAAACGACCAGATTTGCCCATTACCAGCGGACAGGGTGGTCGCGTGGCCAGCTCGGGTGGCACTCTCTCCTCCTATGTAATACGTAATCTGGGACTAAGCAAACGGGTGGATGATGATCAGGATCCCAGGGAGGCTATACTCAAGTATGCCAAGGATGCGGCAGAAAATCCCTACTGGATAGCACCCGCTTATAAGCAGACACAACCGAAGGCAATTTTCTCGGAAAAATTACCCGCAGACGAGGCTCCACCGGCGGCCAAGAAAACCAAAACGGAAACTGAAAATTAGGTTCTGGTTCTGAGATTCTGGTCTCTTAAAATAAGTATGTAAATTAGAAGAAACTACAAAATTAGTTAAATAAAAGTTCTACTCCCAAGAAGAAAGCAGAATCCTTTAAAATGTGTTGTCGACTATTTTAAATTGAGAAAACTGGAGGTGACCGGGGTGCCCGGAGCACATAAATAAGAAAATTACGATCGATTTACTAAGTTTCTGACTCTAACAAAGTATCTCCACGTGAAGCATTTCGTCCCACACCAGTTTGACTTCATCTCTATAAATATAAAAGAGAGTGTCCTGACTGATTCACTGACTGACTGATTGGCAATCATCGCAGAGCCCAAACGGTAAGAGATAGAGGGCTGTAATTTTCACAGGAGTTTCTGTTGGTGGTGAAAGTGCGTACTAAGACGGGGTTTTGGAAAATTCCTCCCGGAAAAGTCGGAAAAGCGTCGGAAAAGTTTGTATGGAAAAAATGTTATTTTTCACCGATTGACTTGAATTTGAACGTGTTTTCCCGATTTCGTCCACGAGGAAAATGGCGGGAAAATTCTGCATAAAAAAAATTATTTTTCATCCGATTGGCTTGAAATTCGGTTTGAAAGGAAAGAAGGTGAAATAAATTGAAATGTGATTTTCCGAAGTTGGAAAACTTGCCCTGACGGTCGAAAAATTCCCGGAAAATTCAGCATGATAAAATCTATTTTTCATCCTATTGGCTTGAAACTCGGTTTGTGAGGATAGAACACGAAATAGTTTGAAATGTGATATTCCGAAGTTGGAATATTGGAAATTTGACCCAACGGTCGGAAAATTCACGGAAAATTTTGCATGAAAAAAACTATTTTTCATCCGATTGGCTTGAAACTCGGTTTGTAAGGACAAAATACGAAATAATTTGAAATATGATTTTTCAATGTCGGAAAATCCGCCCGTGAGGAAAATGGCAGGAAAATTCTGCATGCAAAAAACTATTTTATACCCGATTGACTTGAAACTTGCTTTGTAAGGTCAAAATCGGAATTAATTTATGTTATATTCCGATGTTGGAAATACCGCCGGGATGCCCACTGGAAAGTGGTTGGGAAGTGAATGGGTAGTGAGTGGTAAGTTGTTTTGGAAGTGGGTGGTAAGTGGATGTAAAGTGAGTGGAATGTGGCGGGAAGTTGGAGGGATGTGGGTGGGATGTAGATGGGAAGTAGGTGGGATGTAGGCGGGAAGTGGGTGAGATGTGGGTGGGAAGTGGGCGGTAAATTGGCGGGAAGTGGGTGGGATGTGGGCGGGAAGTGGGTGGGATGTGAGCGGGAAGTGGACGGGAAGAGGGCGGGAAGTGGACGGGAAGTTTGTGGGATGTGGACTTGAAGTGAGTGTGCGTTGGTTCTATACTGTTGAAGGCGCAGCGAAACGCGACGGGTTATTTGCTAGTCTACAGATATGGACACTATGGTTGTCAAAAACATATCAAAATATCAATATATCGATAAGCTGATATATTCATATCGTGATATTTTTTTGGTCCAAATATCGGGCATCGATATTTTTTGGGATATTTAATGATATTTGTGCGTTGGTCACTCTATTATCTGGGTAGCGAGCGCAAACGCGCTTAAGAGACGCAAAGAGAAAAGGATTCAAATTTGATATAAGCAAATTACAGCGACATAAAAATAGCCGCAGCCAAAAGTAAGTATAATATAACAAGCGTTAACACGACCAAATGACCCGTGTGATTATTTTTTGGAAGCCCATTTTAGATTGCGATTTTAAATAGACCTTTCAATGCAAGAGTCGCAAAATAGTAAGCTGAAGTTATACTTTAGGTTGCCACAAACATCATGGGAAAGTAATCCCTTAATTTTGTGGAATTCGCATAAGGCGGCCATGCCGGGACAGACTAGCCCTAATGTATCTTATAACCCCTGGTGGAGTGACTTGTTTCTGCCTTAAAAGAATTAATAATAACCATAAAAATATTGGGCGTTCAATTTAATATAAAATTAATTTTTACCCCAGAAATTGCATATAGACGAAAGCAAAAACGATTGAAATGAAACCGAGCTGTTCGTAATTCCGCATCAGTGCATGCGCAGTGTTGATCGAAATTGTTAGTAGTAGTTTGTATTCTGACCGTTTAAAAGGAGAAAGTGTCCCCACCTGGCTCAGGTATGAACTGCATTCGTGAGCATCGAGCGTGCCTCATCGTTTATTCGTCATGCGTCGAAAATAACACAACGTTTAGAAGCGTATAGATTCGCGAAAAATTAACCGATTTGGATTCTGAAAATTGGATTCTACTCTAGAAAGTAAGTACAATTTATTATTATTACCAATGTATGAAATAGCGAATCATTAATAAAAGTAGAGGTTTTTTTCGGTCACGTTCTGAAAAATCGTGTTAAAAAAGCAATAAGTCAAAACTCCCAGCAGATCCCACTATCAAACGAATAAGAAATTGTTATTTAGACAATTCTTCAAAACATAGTCAAAAATTAGCTGCCCTTAGCTGCCGGTAAAGTGTCGGTGATTATTTTTGTGCGACAATTGTCGCGACATTACAAATATACACTGATCGACAACACTCTCCCCCAATTCACCAAACCGACTTTTTTTAAAGTATTTTGAAAAACGACCGCTGAGCACGAAAAATGACATGAAAAAAAATCTGTCGAACATTTATCGAGATATTATCGATAAACGGGTTTTTCGATGTTTTAGCCAAATCAAATACGTTTCAGAAGAAATTTTCCGCCATATTGGATGCGCCATTTTGTTTTTCGAAGTTGTGACTTCGGATTCGTGATCTGCAACCCCGAAAAACCCCGAGTACAGACTTTCAGCCAAATCAAATGCGTTTTTGAAGAAATTGTCCGCCATATTGGATCCGCCATATTGTTTTTCTAATTTTTGACGTCGGATTCGTGATCAGCGACCCCAAAAACCCCCGAGTACAAACTTTAAGACAATTCAAAAACGATTTTCGACTTTTGGCCGTGTTTTTGGGATTTGGGACCACTGTGAGAAGGTCCCTTAGACCGTTTACCAGGAACAGCTTGTTTAGCAGAGTAACAGCAATTGATGACCCGGGGTTTCAAAGTACAAAGTACCGGTACACAAAAAGAACTGAACAAATCCAAGTACCGTACTCAGAAAAGTACGGTAAATGTTCTCGGTTCAGTATTGTCAGGCAATGTAATTGTGTGTGATCATTAGTAGTCTTGAAAAGCAGTTTCATGAGCATTTAGGGATTTTGTTACCATGGTTCTTTGCTGTTAATTTTTTAAAATTATTTACCTTACTTTTCTGAACACGGTACTTATTCAGGCCTGGCCAATTTTTGGGATTAAGCAATCGGTTTCAGCTGCTCCTACAATTCCGAGTTTTGTTGTATATTTGTCGCCTTTTATACAACGTTTTCAAATTTGACTGCAAAATAGTAAAGTTTACACGAAAATCGAGTCGAAGTTCGGAACAGGGCCGAATATCTTTTAAAACAGTTTCTAAATATTGCATTTATTAAATACCGTTTAACATAGCTAAATTATATCGAAACAGTGTTGGAATACTTTGGTTCATATAAAGTAAACCTAGCAGCTAACGACTAGAAAATCGTGGAATTCATAACAGCTCTATTTGTACACAGTTGCTCGGGCTTGGTTTTCACATTTTTCTGATGCTTAAACTCAAATCCTTTTAATAGTAGTAGTAGTAGTATATATTTTATTTTCATTGAGATCCATTAATGCTTGTATGTATATAGCTACAAAAATCTTAAAGTGACAAAATGTTTAAAATATTAAGGATTTACAATGATTATAAAAAAAATTGGCTGTGGCAAGTTGCTGTTAGCCAAATTTAGGTAACATTTTTTTAAATTATGACTCATCGATTTTGATCTCCAATTACACGTCTCCAAAATCCATTAAAAAATCGCGTCGATACTGCAGACACTCTCTGAGATATGAAGTGAGCAAACGCCAATTGCTTCCGTTTAAGAGTTTGAACATTTCCTGGTCGGTCAGAGCATCTTTTTCCCAGTATAGGACCCTGAGCTCCTTTAGGATTGGACAGCGAGAAAAGAAGTGGGCGGTGTCTTCTCTCTCTCCGGTGTTGCAGAGAGTGCAATGGCTGGGCCTTGATATATGTGGCATATAGTTAAGGTTAAGCAGTTCCGTTCTCGTTCGAAAAATGACTGATATTGCTGCCACGTCTAAATTGTCACTGAAATAATTTTTATCTTTTAAGTAATACTCCAGTTTGCTGTACGTGTCACGGGACTGACTTTCACGGGCTTGTGATTTAAAGCCAATCCTTTCCCTGCTGTCTATGCTCTGCAGCAGTTGTGTCTGCCAAAGGTTCCATGTAGTGTTATCCTCTATATTGCAAATTATGTTGTGGTCCAGCGCCATGGCTTCCCACCTGTCAACGAACTGTGATTTTTCTTTTAATAAGTGTTCTGTGACAATTCTTGGAAGACGTGTAGATGGCATTTGCATAGTTTTCTTAATATAATCGAAGTGCAGTTGCAATGTGTAGAGAAACATAGTTGGGAGACCCGTTTCCAAGTGTATAGCGTAGTTGGGCGAGCATAGAGGCAAGTGGAACCCTCTCTTTATATGAAAGCGGAGGAGTTTTTCTACTTCTTCGTATTGACCAAAGCCCCATACTTGGGCTGCATATCACATAATTGCTCTTGCTGTGGCTAAGAACAATTTGTACTTGGTGCTGTGATTGACGTTTCTTTTTCTAAGCAGTTTGTTCCATGTGGTATTGATCGCAATTTTCGAGTCGCTTAGTTTTTGTTTAAATGCTTGCGGAATGACATATTTGGTGTTAGAGTGACTCCCAGGTACTGGAATTCGGTGACAATATCTAAATTCACTCCGTTGATAGACCAGTACGAGTGCATTGCGTCGATCATTTGCTGCAAATCACGGGCGTCATCGGCCAGAAGTACCATGTCATCGGCATACATTAGGACTTTGATTCGTTCCGACCCCAGTTGAACACCCCCTGGCAGAATGGATGATATATCGTCGACGTACAGTGCGAAAAGTAACGGGCTCAGTAAGCAACCTTGCTTCACTCCAAGGTTCGTCTCAAACCATCGGGATAGGTTGTGGCCATCCCAAACTGCGGTCTTGTTGCAGATGTATAGGCTTTGGATCATTTGAATTACCTTAGTAGATACTCCAATGTTGCTGAGTTTTAGGTAGAGGCTTCGTCTGTCAATCGTATCGAATGCGGCTTTAAAATCGACAAAGAACGCAAACATCTTTTTTTTGTTTTCCAAGTACTGTTTTGCAACGGCGGTGAAGGTGAAGACGCTGTCAACAGTAAAGATTGGGTATATAACATTTCGTCTGAAGTTTTCTGGTGCATTTCCTGTATAAAAAATTGTATTATATACTTTCGTAAGAAGTAGTACAAAGTAAGGTGTGACATTTTTCAGGAACTCTGCTGGGACTCTATCCTCCCCGGGTGCCTTATTTCGTTTACTGCGCGATATTGCTGATGTTACCTCCGTGATATCAATTTCCATATCTAGCTCCGGGACACAGGTAAATCCTTTTAATAAATATTTTATAAACAAACATATGAATAAAAGACGCAAATTGTAATTAAATTTTTTCCAGGCGTTCAAAAATGAAATTTCTCGCATTTTCGAGCAACAAATCGATTTTATTTTCCATTCCAAACAACATTAAAATACAATTTTTAATAGAAATAGGTCTTTTTGGCTGTAAACAAGTGTCATTTACGGAATTGGAGACAGGCCTGATTGTGTTCAGATGTTATGTTCTGTATACGAACCCTGTCGAGGACACTAAGCATTCAGGTTTTCTCAAGTCTCTTTATTGGGTAAACAAGGTTGCTGTCAGCAATACGTTTGTCGATTTCTAACCTGTTTTTGGTCCTTTTGGTCTCAAGAACGCAACATTGTTGGGAACTCTGTTTTAGAGTCTCAACTGCCGAATAAGAGCTGTCTAGCTTGAGTTGGAGTGGCGTAAGACAATATTCTAAAGAAGGATGCCACGTTTTACGATGTCGAAGGCCTTGGAAAGTTCAAAGTATTATCTACAGTTGTGAACGTTGCTACAGGTGATCCACTGGGTAGTTATCTAGCCCCGTTGTTTTTTGTACTCTTTGTAAATGACCTCCCACAGGTCAAATCGTATTTGACCGTATTTATGTCTACCATACCAGCATATGTAGCAACCTCACCAATCAGATCGTGAGTATTAGCTCCATTGAATCTATATTTCTATATATAGGTCTTCGCAATCTGCACTAGGGCTCTAATATGCATTTACCGATCTTCGATCTTTGCATCACAGCAGAATATGCAATAGGACACAAACTTCTTCTCTCCGAGGTTCCCTCGTACATTTCGGCCACTACGTTTGTCATTCTGCAGGTCCCACTATGCCTTACATTGGCTTTATGTTTGGTTTGAAAATCAATTCTACCGCTAAATCCTCTTTTCTAAAAGCAAAACATTTCGAAAGTTAATAGGGAAACACATTTAATGTTAATGCGTTTTGGTACATGCTTGCTTTTACAAAAATAGTTTTACATATGCACTTAAAAATGTAAAGAAAGTGTTTTATTTCTTAATAAATTTAGTTTTTACCTCATGGGCGGAATTGTTTTGAGGTCGGACGGTTTCAGTTTGATGGCAATTCGTTTTGAAATGTTTTTACAAACGTCTTTGTAGGGTGCCTGCGAGGTTTTTACTGGAGGCTGTTTGGGGGTTGGCTCGTTTTTGGAAACATAACTCGGCGTTGATTGTGCTCAAATTCGGTTCCGAAAGGGACGCGACTTGTGATTTGTTTTTTTCTGTTTGATAATTATTCTTTTATAATATTTTTTATCTGTACCTATTAATAATCACTCGTTCGTGTTAACTTTCTGATTTGCTCTTGGATGAATTGGACTGGGGGTTTTTGATAAAACAATTTTTTTAATTTTCGTTGACTTGTTTGCATTTCTATCAAGTCGAACATATGTATACGGTTGTGTCCAACAAAACTCTAAACTTTCAGTACACCCCAGATCATTTTTGTAATTCTTAAAACTTAATATATTTTCATTGCTTTTAAATAGCAATCAACTTGCTTGCCTGCATTTGGCGATTTATGTTTACAATTTCACAACGTAATTACGTGTATTTTTTTACAAAACTAAGCTGATTATCCTAATTACAACATCACCTCCTGCAGGCGGTAACAGTCGGATGCAATCTTCCACTTATCATTCTGGGCGGTTATGACAAAGGATTGCTGAAAATTGCGCGTCGGTTGGTTTGCAAATTTCACCGTGCCGCTGGCCAGAATCAGGTAGGTCAATTGATTCATCACCGCCGGATCCATGATGGGTTGCGCATCAAGCGTGTTGATCTGATGATGAGATGAGGGTAGCTCCAGGCAGTAGCGCTCAATCATCTCCCGGCCACTGGCTCCATTGCCGTTCCAACTGAAGACGGCATTGTCTATGTAAAGACGGCCGACTTGCTAAAAACAAAACAATTGTTGTTGTTTCATTTAATATTGAAATTAAACGGAGACACTCACATGGCGCCGGGTATCGAAGGAAGCATAATAAAGGCGCGTAAAATCCTCAGCAGTGCGGGCACAGCTTTCCACTCGGTTTTTCAGTTCCTGCAAGAGGTATGGGTAAATTTTAATTGTTTAATATACAAATTATTGTTAATTTAATTTCTTTACGCTGTTCATTGTCGGCTTCTTTTCGATTACTGTGACAGATGTGCGATATTTGTGTAGAACTCACTCCGGCAATCTGGCAGCCCTGCGCGTCCGTGAACAGTCCGGCAGCCCCGCCGCTGACTTTGTCTGGTGCTGCCAAATCGGCTATTTTCCCGTAAAATCTGGCTTTTTCAAAGTTTAATAGCGGGAAAAAATCGAAAACAGCGGGCAGCGGGAATTCTGGCTTTTTTTTTTTAAATATTTTTCATACAAGATCTACTACTGTCAAGTACTGTAAAACCTACACTACACACTTGTATAAAAGAACTAAACTGAAAAAAACTATTTGTAATTCTAAAGCCATTTGGAAAGTGAATGAAGTGTTAAAATTCTATAAATCGGAAAAGACATTTAGTTAAAAAATGTTGGCAACATAAAGGTAGGAGATAAACACAATCAGTATATCCAATCTTTAAACCCCAGTCCCAATATTTAGGAATTCATATTTTCATATCTTTATAGCTATTTCTTATAACACTAGTTAGTTATTTTTAGCTATATTTAACAGTCGATTTAGCTACTTTTGGGCTTCAATAGTTGGCAACTCTGCACTACATAAAGGCTGTTAACGGAAATTTAAAACATTGGTAGGATTATTGCAAATATTTTTATTTTTACATAAATAATAATCTACTTACAAAAAATTGCTTGCTTGAGCTTTGTTAAAATATTTCTATAGAGCTCACTTACTTTTCTTTGTGAGAAACGGGTATATTGAAACCGGGAACGGTCGAATTTAACTTACGCTTTACTTTTCAGTTGTTTGAAATGCATTCCAGAATCGTCAGTATTTTAATAAGTTAAAATTTTCCAAATGGTTTAATTAAATACTTTTTTATTTGTATGTAAAACTAAGCATAATTCATCACAATTTTAACAAATAAACTTAATTAATAAACGATATTCTGCTATTTTGTGTTTTTGAGGCTGATTTGAAAAAAAAGATCTGCTAAAAGGAACACTGGTTAAACTGATAAAAATGGCTATCAACTACGAGGCACTGTGGACTTACAAACTTAAACCCTAAGCCTACCTGACTAAATCACTGAGCTAAACTCTAATGGAATCTAAGAGCTCTTTAACTAAATTGTAGATTTGATCTCCCTGCAGATGGTCATTGACCCAACTTCTCAGGCGCTGGCTGAGTTCTCTTTAAGTGGCTGCAGTGGCATTAGTTTAACGGTCTTATAGCCACGATCCCGACGGAACCACAGCCAATTCTTGCCATTGAAATAATCTTCAATATGCTCCAAACTTCGCCCCTTGGTCTCCGGCTGGAACAGGCACATGAATAAGGTAAGCAGAAAACTGGACACTGCAAATACCAAAAACACGCCGCGCATTTTGAGGAAAGACTGCAGAGCCGGAAATGCCTTGGCAAATATAAACAGAGCCACATTCATGGAGGCAAAGACACCACCCGCAGTTCTGCCACGAATCTTCGCCGGAAAAAGTTCGCCGATCATGATGCCCGGCATAACCATCAGAGCTGTATTGAAGACTATGTAACCCAGCAAACAGCCGCCAGCCACCAGCACATCGTAGGGCATCTTGGGCTGACCCACTCGCGCATACATAAAGCCACTCAAAGCCAGGCAGAATAAGCCCGATCCTATGCCCGATATAAGCATAATGCGACGTCGGCGCACAACTATAAGAATGGCACAGAAGATCATGCAGCAGATCACACGCACGGCTGCCGTCCAAATGGCCGCTTGCTTCGTATCGAAATCTGCTCCAAACTCCGAGACGATGTCAATGGCATAGAAGATCACAATGAAGGTGCCCGAGAACATTTGCAGCAGCGAGAAGACAATGACGATGAAAAGTGGCTTGATGGCCACCCGTTGGCAGCACAGCCTGAAGATGTTCTCATTGGTCTTGGTGGTAGCCTGCTCCTTGGCCAAACGTTGCCTCATCTCGTTCAACTCCTTTTGAGCACTGATCTCACTGCCACGCAGGAAGGTCAAGGCCCGTAAAGCTCGATTATCGTGGCCATTGCGCAACAGCCAGGCAGGAGTCTCTGGTATGCAAAATATGGAAATGACGGCTAACAGAGGTAGGATATTGGCACACCAGGCCACATGACGCCAATAAAGCAGCGAACCCAGGGAGTAGACTAATAAAATGCCACAGGAATAGGCCACATACGGAGCGCCAATAAGTAGACTACGTAAATTGGGTTCCGCAGTTTCTGCTATATACACCTGGAAAGAGATAAAAACGAAAAGGATAATTAATAGAATTCTAAGAATTTTTCAAATCGGTCAAAGAGATAAATAGTTAATTAACTGTGTGTATATATCAGTACATATCGCTCACTTACTTCAATACTGGCATAACTTAAAATAATCCATTTTGAGAAAATCGCGTTTAAAATTCTTAATGGATTTACCACAGAAAAAAATGGTTCTTTTAGTTTCAAGTTAATCTAGTAAAATACTATAAATTTAAAATGCTCATTAATAAAACTTGAAAATATGATGTTTAACTGAAAGCCGAGGTATGATTGTGTCATATCGACTGCAGGACAACTGAGATATGACGCTTTTGCATAAACATGAAAATGAACCTGTAAAATAGTATTTCGACATATTTTGATCTCACGTGAAAAGTATAAGAGATATCAATATGAAAATTTTACACAAAATAGTACACAATACAGCGAATATATCTGCACCTTTAAGTCAAAAAACGTATTTTTTGAGTTATGCCAATATTGAAGTAAGTAAGCGATATGTCCGTCTGTCAGTTCGTATGAACAAAAAATCTTAAAGATGGTAAGAGAAAGATGTTTGACATGTATGGGATATTAACACCTTATATTTGTAGGCAACATACATGACATTTCTACCACGCCCCCCGCAGCCGCGTATAAGTATTGTGGATAGTTGATTCGCAACTTCTTAAGAGGGTATTCTCCATGTGCAAATTTTTTTCTCGATTTTTGAGAATATCGCTCCAAAAGGATTTTTTGAAATTCGAAATGCCTTAGAAGATATAGCCTTTTTTGTCGAACAATGTCTTTGATTAAACAAGCAAATTACTCAAACTTAAAACGCATTTATCTTAAAACCACGTTTTCGAATGTGCAGCCATTATATCTCCAGTTCCACTGAACCGATTTTGATGATTCATCATGAAATCGCCGCAGAATTGTCACCATTCTGGTCTGAGCGTCAATAATAATTTTAAAAAATTTTTACAATTATTTTGTAAACTGAACTACATTAAAAGGGCCCCAAATCGAATTTTAATTTTTTAATGAGCGCCATTTTGTAAAAAAAAATCACAACATTCGAGTATCAGACCAGAATGACATCTATACTGATTATAACGCCGTTTTTAGTTTTAATTTCACACAACCTGGAGACGTGGCCGCCAGCACTATACCTTTTTTAAACCCTCCACTTTGACGGCAGAGCACTTTTTGAACAGCCCTCATATCAAGGCAGCCAAATTTTGTATGTTTTCTTTAATCCGTTTGCAGCATAATAAAAAAAAGAATTGAATTGGAAAAACTCTTTGCGTTTTCAAATAAAAAAGAGCCTTGAGATGGAGAATACCCCATTAAGATTAGACATAAGCGCTGCTTTCAGCTGCTACTTCAAAAACAGAGTATATTACCTTCCTTCTTTGTTTTTTAAAGTATTCCAGCAGCACAATTAAAATTTAATGAACGAGTCAACTCGAATTATTCCGAAAAGGATTGTATTAGGTACGGAAAGTACTTGCACTCTTAGGGCGAGCGCACACATGCGGCTGATCTTGACAAATAACCACATTCCGTCCATGCTAGTGTGCACTGTACGCACTGCTTTGTTTTTTAAAATTCAGGTCAGCTTTGCGGGATCAATCAAGCATGGTCGTTTATATTGGCTTGCTGACGTTCTCTGCTACATTGACAGTTCAAAGAAAAATTAAGGGGATATTGGAACTTTTAAAGTCTTGTCATGGAGCAAAGAGTATTAGAGAGAAACTTTGCTCAGTCGACAAAGAAGTCTTACTCTAACAACAGAAACTAACCCTTGTTTCCGAACATCTATGTATATAATACTATATATCAATCAACTCTAGTCAAAACAAACCGCCTTGACCTCACACAAGATACCGAAAACGATTACCCCACAAACCCATTGTCACTACAACAACAATAAACACTTTCCCTTAATGTGTGAATTCTACCCTCCCATCCCAAAAAAAAAAGAAAACACAAATATAAACAAACAATTTAATCAACTTGAATGCCTTGAAACATTCTCGACTTCTTAATCTGTTGAATCTGTAATCATAAACTCATAAATCTGGTCATTAATGAAAATGATACAACACGCGCAACAAGTCGACGCCCAGCCACAGTCCAAATCCAAATCCATCCGCCCCGGCAACAACAAACTTATTATAGACTAAGGTCAAGAATCCGGAAGGAAAGCCGCGTCGCTAATGCAAAAATGCTTGCCATTTAAAGACGATGATGATGATGATGACGTTTCGTTATCATTTTGGCCGCCTGATAAGTCATGGGCATATCCATAAGATAAATAAATACGCAACCGGCTGAGTAAATTGTTCACTTGACAGGAAAAAAGCGAAAAAAAAACTGACAGCGCATTATCATAGACACACAATAGCCAGGCAAAAATGCCGGGACAATAGCGTTAAGTGAGCAATTGACAGGCCCAAAACTGAATGGGTAGGTAGTATTTGGGGGAGTGAGTTCAAGGATGCGCTATTTAATGGTTAATGGGTCAGTCGAATAGTAAACAATTGACGAGTGAATGACCCACATTGGCAATGAACTCACCTGGCCAGGTCCACCTAGAATGCCGGTGGCAAAGCCGCATAGGAAACGTGCAAATATCAAAACTTTCACTGATTTCGCCACGGCCATGGTGCTCCAGCCAAAGAAAAGGGGAATCACAGACACCAGTAAGGTTTTTCGTCGTCCCAAATAATCGGCCAAGGGTCCTGATATCAATGAGCCGAAAGGAGTGGCCAAACTGTGTACACTGGCTGGAAGAAAAATAATTAAAATAATCAAATAATCACTAGCTGTCCCAAGTCATAATAAATTTTTTAAAATCTTGTACAGTTTGATCCACACCTTCCTTCGTCTTTTGACAATCTAAACTTTTAAATTAATTTTTAAAATTTCGAGTTTTTTTGGAACGTTTGATGTGCACCCATCCATTGACACGTCTTCATGACAATCTAAACTAGTTATTAAATAATGAAAATGTTGCGAATTTTTAGAATCAATTGGCCTACATTAAAACATTGGCAACTATTAAATCTGCACGAGAATCACAATACAATTTAGCAAATTTAGTGATTTTTTTGTCCGTTTGATCTAACTTTCCTATTAAACTGTCTGACTATTTACCTGATATTTAAAGCGTCTCTTTGAACATCTAATCTTATATTTAAATTCTGCAAATTTTTTGGACCGTTCCATGTAAACCTGCCGGGTAAATAAACCGTCTTTATAACAATCTAAACTCACAAAATGTTGCAATTTTCTCGATTTTTTGATCGATTGGCCCAAATTTTCTATCAGGGAATCAGGCCAAATTTAATATCGGTTCCGAACCTTCAGCTTTGGTTAAAGGTTCTGTTTCTGTTTTATTTTATTACGGTATTTGGTTCCGTATCGGTACGTTATGAACCGGTAAAGTTAACGTACAATTTTAATCGTTAATCCAAACAAAGTAGGTAAGCAAGCTATACACTTGTATGTGTACATAAATTATAAATTACTATTAACTGTTGTGTGAAAATACTAAACAATTTGTATGGTTATTTTTCTTTTCAAACAAATTTAGATATAATTCGACTTCATCTCCACTTTTTAGACAAAATAATTGGGTCGGAGCTGCTTTTCTCATTTGGTTGTAATCGAACAGACGGAAATAAAATTCTTGAATTTATATCTGTCAAAGCACACACGTACTTTTCTATTTATCGGTTATTTTCGGTATAAGGTTCCGGTTACGATTTGACTGCCTGCCTTTTCGTAATCATAGTCTAAACTTATTATAAAAATGATCAAATTTTTCCACATTTTTTTTTGACAGGTTTTGGCGAGATTTTAATTGCTATTCTGAACTATTAGGAAATGCTGCTAAATCTCTTTAGTTGACTTAAGCACCAAAAAAATATGGGAAAAATATGTTTAGAAAAAAACCGTCTCTTTCATTCACCCATACCTAATGTCATTTATTTTATTGTAAACTTACCGATCCAGGAACCCATTTCCAAATCTATGGGTATCTCTGTGGTGTTCTTATCCATTAATTGGGGTAACAATACCGCTGAGTAACCAATGGGCATGCCACAGCCAGCTGAGAGCAATAGAACAGCACAAGTGGCCAATATCTAAGAAGAAACGGAAAGATCATTGTCATTTAACAGATGCAACAGTTTTTTTTTATTGAATTGCAGTTTTGTAATGGACAGGCCCAAGTAATTGGAATCAATTAAAGTTGTGTGTTGATGCAACACTTTCTGATTTGTAGGGGCAACAATAATGATAATAAACGATCTACATTCAATTTGCTGTCGTGACGTCACACCCACAGGCTGGGGGACATACAATTTAAATTATACATATTTTCATTCAATTTTCTGATCTCATCACATGTTCGTACGCCACATGTGGCTCGCTTTGCTATTTGTAATCATGCGAAGAAGAAAGTTCAATTGCGTATCTTATCATTTTGTCCTTCAATATGTAGATGGCTTGTCTTTTCGATCATAGACATTTTCATTTTTTATTTCGCTGTGAAATAGATTACAGACGTGGGAAAAGTTTAAGTTCTTCAGAGAAGTTTGGCAATAAATAAAAAAAATTTAAAGTATGGGTTTTCGTTAATTGAGGACATTTTAAGCATGTATAAAAAATGATTCATAACATATATGAATTATTCCAAGGTAACAGTTTGGTTACATTTTCGTCCGTAACTTTGTGCAGCCTTTATAAAAATAAAATTAAATTTAATAGTGTAAATAGCCAGTAAATGCTGTGCCCTGTTTTAAAATTATGAAAAATTAAACATAACAATAAATTAATAGAACTTTGGCTTACCTGATTAATCATGCCCCTGCGATTGGCCACATCGTAGTCCTGTTCATCAATAGTTGATAACTTTCGTGTGGTGATATGATGCGAGGATAATTTGCATTGAAACTCTGAGCCAGGCACCACATGATATGACAGTTTATGCGGCACAAATTTACTGTATTCATCTTCCCTGTTTAGTTTTTTGTAATGAAAAGAAAATTTTATTATTCATGATATAGTAGTCATAATTAGCTTAAGTATGGTTCTATTTATGACAAGGGGTTGAAATATAAATGTTAAATATTTTTCATATATCTCTAATGTCGTTCTTCTAGTTATTTTATTCAGTTTTATTCACTGAATGTTCTGAATGTAATTATTCGTTTTGCGTACTTTCTCATAATAGGTAATTGAATACTTGGATTAACTAAAGGCTAGACTTACTATAGCTAATTGTATCGAAGGCCTTTCCAAGGGTGTAGGGGATCAAAGGGACCAAATTTTGATTTCAAATCGGCTTCAATTAAAAAATTGATATTTTATTCGAAAATGCACGAAAGGGCATAGGGATGGAGGTTATATTGGAGTGCACTTTTATGAGTAAAAATATGTTTTGGTTAGAAAATCTATCGATATTCTATAGGAATTTTGAGATTTTTTGGAAAAATATTTTTAATAACTTTGTTTTATGCTCTGTTCTGGATGATTTTTTCTAATTTAGATTTTCGCTTACGAAGAAAATTAAAAATTTATTAATTTTTGTAAGCGCATAAAATACTCAAATTTGATTTTAGTTCCTTCACCCAATTTGATCCATTAAAGGTATTTATCTTTAGTTTTTTTCCTTCAATGCCTTATTTTCTTCTTAAAAGCACGAAAATGAAAATAATTTTTTCAATCAGTCTTAACAATAAAACCCTTTGAAAACGACTTGTACAGCGACAAAATTGAAGATGCTGTGTCCCACCCGCTGGGTGCAGCGTGACTCGTGAGGTACTGGTGTTTCTGGAACTTCAGCTGTTATTGTTACTCTAGGCGAAATTGCAGATTGGCGGGGAACAAACAAACTTGATCTGCGTACAGTATCCACCTTTGTACATGCAAAAATTTGTATCTCTATCTCTTAAAGTCTCTGAGATCGACGCGTTCATACAGACAGACGGACAGACGGACGGACGGACGGACATGGCTAAATCGACTCGGCTGTTGATGCTGATCAAGAATATATATACTTTATAGGGTCGGAAATGCTTCCTTCTCCCTGTTACATACATTTGCACAACTTCATGATCCCCTCTTACCCATTTTCAATGGGTACAGGGTATAAAATATCGCGCGCATTGCTTCTTTTAAAAGTTATTTTCCAGCGCCGTTCACATATATTTTTAATAAAGCAAACAAACCGCGAATGTCTTTTGGTCGAATCCTTACTTTTTTCAAAAAACTTTCAACAAATCTACTACTAAATCCATTTCGCATTTCACACATCAATGATACACTAACAAGAATTTCACCATACGTAAGATGCATAAAAGACAAAAAATAATGAACGGTACATTCATTCAAGAGATACAACAACGAGAACTATATTTCTTGCTGAAGTTTCTTGCGATCAAAGCAAAACGTATATTTTGGAAAAATCGAGGTTTTTGTCATAGTTGAATGTGACATAATGCCCGCGGATGTTATGTCTCACCGAAAGCGGACGTTATCACACTTTCAAAAGTGCTCCCAAATGTTTATATTATACTGAAAATATTCATATCATTGCCAATCTTTTTATTCCTCGAAGATTGTAAGAACATATTTGCGGAATTCAATATATTCATCGTGATATTAAGGTCAGCGCTGCAGACGTACTGAATATGCGACTTTTCTGTGATTGATATTTGTAATTATAATTTTTTATTTTATACCATAACATGTATAACGATGACATCTAGAAAAAAATCATGAAACTATGGCCTTTAGTTTTACACCTCCCCCTCACCCAAAAAAATGTTGTTGTCCAAAATTGAGAACATGTTCGGAAAACTGGCTGATTACCACAAAACTTTACTTTAGTTTAAATACTTTTACATTTTTTTCGCTTACATAACTAAATTTTTTTTATGGAACAAGAAGTACAAATAGGAGAAATAGCGTACCATTACTCTTAAGTGTTCCCGTGAATAGGTTAGATACTTCCCAAGGTCAAAATCTTCATGTTTATGACTATGTTTAGGAGATAAGGAATACATTCTACAGTAGAGAAGAATCCTGAATCTTTAATCGCTCCTAATAGCTAAATATAAAGTGAGATAAAAAAACTTTAATAGGTACAAATCACTTTCATTGATAAAGCCAAGGTAAAGTGACAAAATAATTTGTGCTTAAAAATGCGATCAAACTTAATTGATTTTTAATATTTTATTAATGTTATATAAAAAGCTACCTGATTTGTTTTGGGTTTCAGGTTTTGTGTTTGGTATATTGAACTGTCTGGCTTTTAACAACGACTTCCCTAATCGAAATTGATAATGAGAATGTACATATAGTATAAGTGAATGCTATCGTACTTGAAAAAGATGTTATATTTATTTGTTGTTTTGTTTTTTTTTTTTTTGGCAAAAACAAAATTTTTATATGCATATCACGATGAGTCGATTTTGGTATGGCCAATGTTGGTATAAATGGGGTATTGTTGTTCAAGGTTTGGTTTGTTTATTGCCATTTCATAAATAGATCAATGACATATACAAATGGTGTAAGGAAGTGTGAAATGTAGGTCTGAAGTTTCCAAAAAGAAAAGAAACAGAACTAAATAAATAAAACGGAAGTAAATGGGTTTAACAAATGCAAAAACTTTAATTAGTACGCCAATAATTTGGCATAATTCTGATGAATGTTAGGCCTATTGAGGGAACTTTATTTAGGCACCAGAGGTTTAGATTAATGAACTGCAAAATCTGCAATAATTGCTGTTTATCCCAATTTTCAACAAAGTTTGAACAAAACTTTTGAGACAATTTACTGAATTATTATATTTAATATGAAATTGTTATGCAAAACCAAATCAAATTTGTGTTTTCCCGTAAGGCCTTTTTAAATTAAACGATTATTTGTTTACTTTAACTTAAAACAATTATATAATTGAGGGCAGAAATTCAAAAATTAGTGGTTCAATTGGCCCAATAAATTGGACAAACAAAGCATTAAATTAACATGACACATGAAAAACTAGCCTTAATGCGTGATGTGTGAGTCTGGTGACTTTATTGATAATAAATTTAATAAATTAATATAAAATATTTTATGTTTAACATTTTATTTCTTTGTTATTTGAATTAAAATTTATTATTAAATAATTATCCTAAGGCTACAAATACAGGCTACTTATTTTTGCTCTAGCAACGACTGTTAAAATTGTTTTAAATAACATTGAGTATGTTTTTGTTTATTTGTTTGATTATTTCTTTTTTAAGATTAGCTTGTTTTTATAAATTGTTTTTGTAAATATTGCTGGATCCTTTGTTGTTTGTCTTATTTTATATATATATTTAAATCTAAGTGGGTGATGGCAAAACAGTTCAATTCCATCTTGAGCTCCATATTTGTTGCAAATGTTGTAGAAAAAGTGCAAAAGTATTCATGTATTTGTGAAATTTATTTTGGGCAAACATTGTTGACAACAACAATGAATCATTGCGTAAAACAGACTGAAAGTAAAATACAGCTGTGCTCCGGCTTTCACTTACTTTGGCAAGTTGCTATTCGATCAAATTTGTACAAATTATCCAATTCTGGATTAGATAAAATTTTATTTTTTATCAAATAGTGATAGTCATGGGTATCTAAAGGGGTTCATAATTTCGAGAAAAGTTTGAATTTCGAAAAAATTATATACTTTTTACTACTTTTGGCTGTATTTATTAATTCCATTTTCAGACTGCTCGAGTTGGCTTTGATTTAAAATTCAATTCAAAGTTGTACAGGACAATAGAGCTGTTATTTCTATTGTCAGTCGTTCAACATAATTCAAACTGTACGGACTGGGATCGTTGTAAGTATGAACTCGATAAAAAATTTATTTAAAAATATAAATATAAAAATTACAGAAACTGAAACTGCATTTAAGATGACTGAGGCAAATCTGTATGCACCCACATTCAAGTGCGTGTTTGTTGGCGACGGTGGCACAGGAAAGACATCATTCATTAAGCGCCACATTAGTGGCGAATTTGAAAAGAAATACGTGGCCACTATGGGCGCGGAGGTACACCCGCTAGTTTTCCACACCAATCGCGGTGCAATACGCTTCAATGTCTGGGATACTGCCGGCCAAGAGAAGTTCGGTGGTCTGCGCGATGGTTACTACATTGGGGGCCAGTGTGCGGTCATCTTCTTCGATCTAACCTCGCGAGTCACCTATAAGAATGTGCCCACCTGGTATCAGGATTTGGTGCGTGTATGCCAACAAATTCCGATTGTCCTTTGTGGAAACAAAGTGGACCTTAAGAATCGAAAATTGAAAGCAAAATACATTTCGTTCCACCGAAAGAAGAATCTACAATATTTTGATATTTCTGCTAAATCCAATTACAACTTTGAGAAGCCGTTCCTCTGGCTGGGACGCAAATTGGTCGGTGATCCCAATCTAGAGTTTGTTGCTATGCCAGCCCTGCTGCCGCCAGAGGTAAAAATGGATCCAGAATGGCTGCAGCAAGTTGAACGCGAAATGAAGGAAGCTCAGGAGAACGCACTGCCCGAGGACGATGACGATCTATAAGCATGGCGGTAAAGAGAAGGAGGAGGAGAGAGACTATCCACTAAGTATTAAGAATAGCTTCTTAGTTTCCCAACATATATTATATAACTCACTTATTTATTTCAATATAATAACAGCTTAATCTAAATTAAACGCAAGCTAAGCATCAAACAAATTGATATAATTTTCTACCTAAATAATCAAAGTGAAGGAAACGGAGAGAGTCCACTCAAACTACATAGGTTATTTATCTAAGTCAAAGTAAACACGTTGGATAGTCCAACCAAAGACTCTTGAATTTACAAAAATTAAGAAAGATACTGGTAAGTTCTATGTAAAGCCCCATACGGAGTACGACGATAAATTAGTTTTTTTTTGCAGTATTTCATATAATTAGAAACACCTTGGCCTTGCTTTGATGTTCATGTGCTGTTAGAAAGTGTTTCTATTCTAGAAACATTTAGGGCCGATTTCTGTTCTCCCAGATAGCTGCTATGTGTCAGATAGTCGTCGATTTTACTCTGTTATTTGTTAGTTTATGTGACAAATAGCTCTATGTAGAAGATGTGAAATCGGCCCTTAGGGTATTCACTTTGTTGAGCACATAGGCACTTGAGCAGTTTTGCCTGACTAGTATTGTGAGCAGCCCTCTGTGCTCGAAATTTGTGCACAACTACGTTTGAGATATGATTCGGCAATAATCCATGGTTCGTTCGAAGTTGGCGCTTTCTCCATACAATTTATATAAATTTGATCACACATTTGATTTTAGCTTGTATAACACTTATAGCACTAAGGTACAAGTGCCCGACTTTTCGTAGTCAGGGTCTGGGTCGAGCAAGCTGTACACAATTAGTTCAGAGTAAATTGTTGTTGGAAATGCTTACACTTTTCCCCAAGTCCCTAAGTGCTCAACAAAGTGAACACCCTAATTCTGTTCTAATGGACGGAGTGTTGATGGGACTTAAGGCCAGTGTTTGGCGCTACCTGTTGGTACATACCTAAACCTTTTACCTTACCTCGGTATTTTCAAATTCGAGTACCTTTTGCCTTACCTAGGTCTTTATTTTCATTTACCTTGTCAGCTCAGACAAACTAAAATTTCCGTTTCTGAGCGTCGGAAGCTCATGATGCCGCTATGCTTTATTATTGTTTACAATGATTGATTAGTAGGGCATCGTTTTCTCCAAACGAATTTCAACATTAGGAACAATAATATTTATTCATATTAAAACAAAGAATTGAAGCAATTTTTATTTTCATAATTAATATAGGAGAGAACTAACAACAGACATAGTTTATTTCATACCTGTTAAATAATGTTATAGTTGTAGTCATTATTAATTAGATTATTTTTGTTTAAAGTGAATTAATGTTAAATTGCGATTATTTTCGGTTTCACACATATTTAATGATTACGATTAAAAATAATCAAAATAATGGAACCAAAAATAAAAGAAAAAGAAAAAACACAGTTTACAGCATTTGATCCCGACCATCTGCGTCATTTCGTATGTAAGTCCAGCTAGTCAAAAATAAATTTTAGGGGCTTCAGAATCGCGGAAAAGCTAGTTTTTTGATTTGTAAAAGTACCTTTAGAAAAATGCGTATCTTGGTCCGGTTCCGCATGAACAGGTAATGCTTACTGGAGGTATTGAACGCCTACACGTGATAAACGTCTACCGCGTAGGCTTTCGGAACATCAAAGATCACTTTTTTAAAAAGCTAGATTTTAAGTGCGATTTTACCACGAAAAATTGGTAAAATTTTTTTGGTCACTAAAGATTATTTATAAAAAACAACGCCATAATTATAAACGGAAGAAAAAGAAGTTATTGGTTTTAGGAAAAATGGAAGGTTTCAATTACCAAATTGTTTGTTTGGTTGTCGACAGGCATAGTTAAAATCAACAATTCTTGGGCACATAATTTTTTGTACCGGTAGGTTATTTGTGATTGATTAGGTTAAAAAAGAACGTAAGGCGTTAATTGAATGCAAGGAGTAAATTGATTATTTTTTAATATTCCCCTAAAAATGTTTATAAGTTTTGATTGTGTATCTTATATAACACAGTTAACACTCAAAATAGCCTGGGAACGGGACCAATAAATGGCGAAACAAGAGGCCTCAGATAGAAACACGTCATACCCAGTTTTACGATCGTTCGCGATTAAGGTGAAGGGAGTCACCACTTTGTTATACCCAATTCTCATGGGCGATTATACCCCGCCCATAGAAGTCTAACTGAAAATAGAATTAATGGAAACCATTCGATAGAAATTGTTAGCGGAGTCGAAAATGGTAAGCCTGCAAGCAAGTCAGGATCATTTTTGCTTCAATTTGCGCCTTACATTCTTTCAACCTAAGTCAACACAAAATAACTTAACCAGGTACAAAATAAATTTTGCAGGTCACAGTAGCCCTTAAATAGAATAGTTTAAATGGTTACAATGCCTCCTACGACGAACATAAAAGAGTCAAACTAAGTCAATTTGCTTAGTTGAAACCTTCCATTTTTTACTAAAATGCCAATAACTTCTTCATTCTTAGATGGATTTTAATGAAACATGAGGCGTTCTATTTTTAATAGAGAAATCTTTAGTGATCACCAATAAAATAAATTTTACACAATTTTTTTCGTTGTGAAAATCGCACTTAAAATCTAGCTTTTTTTAAAAAAGTGATCAATTTGATGCAAAGTTGACGATAAAAGCCTTTATAACGCCGAAGTCCAGCACCGGATTAAGAAGTGATGTATCAACGTATGATAGGGCGTTCAATTACCTTCCAAGTAAGCATTACCTGTTCATAATGCAGGAACCGGTACCAAAGATATACGCATTTTTCTAAAGGTACTTTTTTTACAAATCGAAAACTAGCTTTTCGCGATTTCTCGAAAACGGCCCCATAAAAAAATTTGCGGATTGATTTTTGGACTCAGCGGAAGGACTTACACAAGGAATTGCTACCAAATGTTCGGGATCGCGAAATTTTTATTTTTTGTAAACTAGTGTAATCGTTTCCATTATTTTCCATTATTTTCATTTTTCCTTATCCATTATTTTCATTACATCATATTTTTCCATTATTTTCCATTTTCATTTGACATTTGGACTATTTTGAGAGAAACAATTACAACAAACAATGACGAGATTGGCTTACAAATATTATAAGAACGTATAAAATACATGTTTTCACAAAAATAACACAAACACTAAACATCGAGGGGGTCGATTTGTAGGGCCGAAAACGTACAAGCGTATAGAAACGAAATTACGGTCAATCAAGAAATTTCCAAGAACCAGGGTCGGTCAGCCGGCAAATCGACTAATATTTTGTTATTTCCCAAAAATCAGTTAGAAGTCGAACACCTACTATATGTTGTTAAGAGCTAATATGAAAAATTCAGAGCCAAGTGATGTAAAGGCCAAGTGAGCGGGAAAAAATTTTTGTTTTACGTATACTCGTATCGATCACGATTCGTTCTTTGGCGATGATAAAAACAGATTAAAAAATCTTAGAGGGTACAAACCATATCTAAAACTGTGGAGATAGGTTTTATGCGGGGGGGGGGCGGGCAACTGTGACAAAAATTTGTTGCCGGACTACAAGAGTATTGCCAAAGTCAAACTATTCAGTCAGGATCGTACTTTTCAGGTATTTGGACAGACAGACGAACTATTGGATTACTTTTTAGCGGGACCGACCAAAAAAGTGATGAAAAACAAAGAGAGGAAGGTGGAAAAGAAAGACAAGGGAGAGGAAAAAAAGTGAAATAAAAAGGGGAAAAAAGCAAAGAAAAGAAAAGAGAGTGAGGAACAAGCAACAAGGCGACCCAAAAAAGCAAATAACTAAAGTGTGGCCGGGCCCAAATGGTTGGAATTTGATACCTAAGTAGCGGGAAAAGCGGAAAGTGGATTGAGAAATTGTGCAAGTTTTTCAGGTATGCAGGACGGGCCAAATTGGACCTGACGCTAAGTAAGAAAAGATTTTTTAGGTGTAAAATTTGACCAAAGACAGTTTGGCAGACATATTTAGACGAAAATAAATGTTCGCAAATACGTGAATGAAGCAAAAATTGAGCATAGGGGGAGGTTGTATATTTTTAATGAGCGAAATTGGCATATGAAACAAAAGGCCGTCAAAGATCGTATAGGGGACGGTAGTGGAAACGATGGGGAAGAGAAACGGAAGAAGGGTCAAACCCCAGGACCAAACTTTAAGTCAAAACGGGAAAGATAGAACGGATAAAACAACGGAAAAACCACAGGCCAGAGAGACGGAGGAAATGGACGGAAAAAAATTAGAAACGGAACTTGAACCAGAAAACATAACAGGTAAAACGCCCAATATTAAGGGTTTTACTAAATCGAGCTACATTGTGCGACGTACTTGCGGGTCCCGCCAAAAGAAGCCAAGTGTTTTTAGACAGGATACGGCCGGGCCCAGTCAAGAAAGGTATTATATTGGAGGTATTTGTGTTTTTTTTTTGTTTATGCGGTCAATGTAGATATGTTTATGGAGAAAAGTAATTTAGGACCAAGGGTTTATCATAAGAACCCAGAAAAGACCGAAGTGATGTCCAAGCAAAGTCAAAAAAAAAAAGAGCCAAGTAAAAATAAGCTAGAAACAAAGGCGAATGAAACATTGAAAAAAGATAAATTGAAAAACGACTGGGGCAATAGGAAAGCAACAATAGCACACTAAAAAAAAGTGGTGTAGAAAGCGTGAAAGTAACGTTAAAGAAACGGGGGCTTTATAAACTGAAAACGCAAAAAGTTAAACAGTCAAGACAACAAAAAGAAAAGAACGACAAGAGTAAACCGACAGCAGAAAAGTATAAACGGTACAGTATCTAAGTAAAAGCGGGGCCATAACAGATGGTGAGGAAAACCAAGTGAGGTATGAAGGTATAAGAAGGCGTTTTCGGAAAACAAAAAAAATTTGGGGGAACAAGTTGGGTATCGGCGGTATTTGATGGAACATTGAAAAAGTTACCTTTCGAAAGAGCTTTGGGAAAAGTCAAAGCTAAAAAACACTCCGTGACGTTGTTTCCGTTCTTTAAAATGTCCAAAACAGGGAAACAGTACAAACTACGCGAAACGACCGGTGTACGTGGTGAAGCACGAGCAAAAGATGCAAAATGGCAACAACGTAACCATTGTTCATAAACCTGTAAAACACAGATCCGACATGGGGTAAGTTTGCGTACAAACTGTGTTGTAGAAACAAATTTGTACGTCACGCCCGCGAATCAGAAAAAACTCATCACAGTGGAGATAGATGGTTTGTATAGGAATTTTATAACGTTTTCGTTCCAAAGAACTATGAGTCGGATGATCGAAAGCGGAGTTATACGTAAAACAAAATTGGGGTAGCACCGCTTAACGTTGTGGGCACACTGGCTCACTTTTGACACCTGTATCACTTGTGTGGCCATATGAAATTTTCAGATAAATGCAAGCTCTGGGTATACAGAACAGTTATAGAGGGTTAGGCTTTAACTTGTTTTGGGAAAAAGTAACTAAATTTTGGTCGATTTCGCGGACAGAACTTTAGCCCTTGGTTTCTGGTGAAATTTTCTTAGAATTGCCGTAGATTTCGTTTTGCTATCGCTTGGTACGTTTTTTCGGCCCATACAAATCGACCCCCACTGAATATGTTTAGTGTTTGTGTTTATTTAGTGAAAACAGTAAATTTAATACGTTCTGAATATTTTGTAAGCCAATCTCGTACAGAAACAATGTTGTTATTAAATGTGATGTTGCAATAATTTGTTTCAAAATAGTCTCAAATAGTCGAAATAATGGAAAATAGGAAATAATGGAAAATAATGGAAATAATGGAAAATAATGGAATAATGGAAAAAAGGAATAATGGAAAATAATGGAAAAAAAAAAAAAAAGGGAAATATGGAAACGATTATTTTCCATTATTTTCCATATTTTCAATTATTTTTAATAATTTATGGTAATTTTCCACTATTTTTGATTATTTTTAATCGTAATCATTAAATAATCATACATTTTTCACCAGACAACTATATAATCACTACGACTATTTTCCAAAAATAATTTAATTGATTAGTAATTCTAATGGCAACTTAACAGGTATGGTTTATTTGGATTGGTTTTTGCAATGCGCCATTCTAAAAAACTCCTACCCTTTCGCCTCAACATGGAATAGTTTTCAAGGCAGTCTTCCACGTATTTTGTAACTAAGATTATTTACGAATCGTGCTTTTTTGCATAAATTGAACTACTTCACTGACATTTTCGCTGAGGCTATTGATCTTTTGCATTCGCCCGTTGTTGCTTAGGTTTTTTTTCTGCCCACTTTACATCAAGTTTTGCAGAAGCTTCAATGCTTGATTATTTTGAATTTTTGTTATCCACTTAAAGATGCTCTTAAAAATGAGGTTTTAAAGCGAATTTCTCGACGATAAGCTGAACAAATTCTTTATAAATTTGGTAGCTTCTACGAAAACAAGAATGAGTGCACGGCTGATAATAATGAAGCAATGCATGAATAGCAGCATTACTAAGGATTAGGGGAAATTTATTCGTACAAATGGCAACTATTCACTTCAACTTCCAGCTACTTAGTTACCCAAAGTAACAAAGCAAATTAGTAACAAGCAAAAGGTAGAAAGATATTAAAGCATTCGTGACAAATAGGTAATTCGATTTAGATATCTTGATACATTATTGAAGTTGCTGCATTAGACATGAAAATGAGAATAAAGTTTATGCAATGGGTAGGTCAGCATTCGGAGGAAGGCATTTATTACGATTTTAGCTAAGGATAATACGCTCTTGGTGAACTATTAACTGAGGTGACCAAATACATTAATAATATTCGACGTCATGGGATATTGTTAATATGATCGATAAAAAGTCTCAAGGGCCAAAGCCTCTTTATAGCAAGAAAATGGGAACTACCACTTAATGCAGAGTTGGAGATGAAAAGTATAAGAAATTATCTCTTGCCTGCTTACTTTATAGCTGAGGTTGTAGCAAAGATCAAAGCCAAGCCCTTCAAGCAGACCGACTCGCTGCGGTTCTGTAGAGTTAAAGTAATTGAGCAAGGGCTTTTGACACTGGTGTTAATGGCTGTCAGCTGTAGATTCATTAAAGTCTGAAAATCTTACAAGCTGCATAAAAAGCAAAAGTGGGGGTTTTAGTTTTTAAATAGGCAGAAACTAGAAACTATTAAGGCCTCAAACTAAAAGTATGAAAACTAAGTCAAGCGGGGCTTTCCCGAAAATCTTATTGAACCTTTGAATTTCGAATTGACACTGATTAACTTTATTTGTGAAGTGACACAAATAGCTTGGTTACCAGATTAACAATCAAAATGTTAAGGGAATTGGCTATCTAGCAAACTAGATTTAATTCAAATTGTTTTTATTCCGTTGTGGTCATGTTATGCTTGCTCATAGCTTAAAACTGGAACACACAACACCACAAAGTAGGCTGGTTGGCCTTACAGCTGTATCATGAACTTCCAAACTAAACGTTCAATTTTCAGCGTTCTTTGCTTGACTACTGAAATCCAGCAGCTGCCTCCTCATGCCAGCTCTGTTATAACCGCTTGTTAATACCAAAGCGACTTAACAGCAAAAACCGGACACTGCCAGATAATGCCGAGTTGCCAGTAGCCTTTGTGTGCGTGTGTCCCCAAATGTCCTTACTGTATTAGTAAATTATATATTTTGCCACTGAGCTCTAGGGAAGGATATAAAAATTGCAGATTTATTTTTATATAATTCTCAAAACTCATTAAGTATTTTTAATCAATCTCAGAGCGATAAACAATAAATACAAATAAATTGTAAAATTAAAGAAATACAAAAATACTTAATCTAATCTAAAAACTACACCCATTTCCCAATCAGCAATACCAAACAAAAAAAATGCAGGTCTTCAAACGTGACTTAATTATAACCTTGCCACTTAAATTGTATTCGCACCCTACACCACAAATTGTCCACCAATGAAAACAAAACAATTATTGCCGGATAAATATAATTATAAACCAAAATAGAAACAATATAAAAGAGAAAACAAAAGAATCACATTTGTTGTTGGGAGAATTCGCCATGCGTATGTTTTTTAAATACATTTTATGTTGGTTTATTGATAAACTTATTAGCAACCCAAACATTCAAACACACACAGCTGGCTTTTAAATTCAGCCAACTATGACGTATACGCCGCGTGGGCTGCTTATCTTTTAAATGCTCACTCTCTCTTTCTCTCTGGCGTTCGCTTGTAGTTTGGGCACAAATGAGTCAACTCCAAGTGGGGATTAAAGTGCAAAAAAGTGCAATCTGACCGTTTAGAGTGTTTAGCGTGTAATAAGTAAACTACAATAATTGGTCCATGGTCCAGCAATTAATATAACAGATTGTAGACGATTCTCAAGGGGCCATGAAATTGCCACTGAAATGTAATTTAAATGCCACATAAAAACAACTGTTTATAGCTATTAAGTAAAACTTTTTATAACTGTAAGCTGGAACCTAAATTATTTCACAAGTATATAGAAGTTACTACATAGCTTCGAACATTTTCTTTTTTATTGACGAGTGTGAATAAAAAACAAACACAAAATACAGTACTCATTCCGCCTTCAGATACTTAATTATAAAGCTAGAAATTGAACTAATCAGTGAGGCATCAGCTTCTCAGAAGCCTATTGGTTTCATTATCAACCAACAAAGAGAGACAGAGAGAGGGAGATAGAATGAGAGAGCTTCATTATGATGGTTGCCAGGGTTTTGAAAAATTTCAACTGTTGCCCAAGTTCAGATAAGACACATAATTATTTGTTTTGGCCTGCAGTTTTGCTAATTGGAAACTAAACACTGGCTTATGGCAGTAATTAAAATATTAACAAATTCAATTTGGCTAAATAACACAATCATGGTAATTTTCCATATTCATATTTTCTTCATAATTATGATCAATCAATCAATTATGTTGTGTCACAACAAGGAAAATCCATTATTAATTATGTATGAATAATATCCACTCAATTATTATATTTATATATTTTGATGTTCTATATATGTATAATATGAAAATACCCGCAATTGGTTTTCCCCCAAACAAAAATAGTTTTTGAGATAATCTAAATTAAATTTAGATTTGAGCGAAAAAATATAAATTTTTCACTTTAATAGTCGAGTAGTCGAAAATTAAAAGTGGTAAAAAAGAATCCTCTAACATTGATCTTTATTTTAAGGTATCAGATATTGTGTGCTTTATTATGCTAAAAACTCGCTATATATTATGAAAACACTGTAGCGTGACTTCACAAGACTTTGTGATGAATTATTTCGCAACAATTATCTATTATTAAATTATGTTTTATTACACATCAATCTCACTAAGCACTACCGCACCTTTTTTTTTTAGTGGAGCTAGAAAGATCGTTAAAAATGACATAAAATAGATGACAAACATCAACACTCTGAATGCTAAAATGAACTGATATGTTTCATTTTCGTTTTGTGAGAGGTGCATAATTATGGCCGCAGAATTTAATTTCTCATTCTGTGTTTCCTAACGACGATTTTATTTTCGCAAACTTTGTTAAGTAACTATTTGTAAAAAATTTGTTAGTATGCCAAGTGGGCCAGTGCTGTCAGATGTCGAGAAAGCACAAATTCTGGCTCTTAAAAAGTAGAACTGCTCATTTCGTTAAAATGACAGAAAAACTGCACGAACCAACAAAAAAACCAAACATAATATGGAAATAAATTCCTGAGGACGTAAGCTACAGATAAGTCAGTCCGATTAGTGAGAGCTGCAAGTAATTCATATTAGACCGCTTATGAGTAAGCGCCTGATTGTGGCCTAAGCGTGTCTCGCTGTACCGTTGAATCTGAAAACATTGGGCGACAAAAATTGAAGGTTGTAGCAAGGTTACTGGACCAACATAAAGAAGTCCGAATGAAATTCGCCAGAGATAACATGGCAACTGACAAAACAAAGGTAAAAAGCTTTTATAGAGCAATGCATATAGTAATTTATCTTTCTAGATCATTTTCTCTGTTGAGGAAGAAACCCCTGTACTTTTCTAAAAGAAATTTTGAAGGAGGATCATTTAGGAGGAGGCTTGGAGCTGGCATTTGCAAACACAAACAACAAGTACGTGGATATTTTGCAAATGATTTTATGGTCTTGTCTTCTCGGTCGAAGGCGTCAAAAGTTCATACTCAACAGGACAACGCATCAATGCACGCCTTGAAGGCAATTATGTTTGGTTTTTGGAGTGGCCCGCGTGCACCCAGAAACATGAGTCCGATGAAAAACCTGTGGGTGTTGCTGGTCCGAAGGATTTATGCTCAGAATCAAACTACAATAGCAAGAAGGAGTTCAAATTGGCAATAGTTAGGCATGGGAAGAACTGTCTTATAGTATTTAAAATAAACTCGTAGACAGTATACGGAATAGGATCTATGAGTTAATTAATGCTAAAGAAGGTTACACTCATTGTTAAAGTGAAAATGTAGAAAATAGCTTTAACACATCAGGTCACCTTTACCAGCTATTGGCGGCAGCTGTGAAGTAACTAGCCATGAAAATTTTTTTTAAACTTTGCCTTTTGGATTCGGGGTTAAACAGTAGGTCCCTTTCTCTGATGTGAAATTTTATAAGCACAAGAAATAGATTTAGAGAAGCTTGGTTTGACCGATTGGCCTTTGGAGCTTTATAGCCAATTTTACATTTACAATCAGATATTTAAAACTCGTCGCAATCAACACTGAATAGTTAAGCTAGGTGTCTTTTGTGTCTTTGCCCGGTCCCCTATTCGGCGAAAAATGCGTTTCAGCACATGAAGAAGTAAACAAATGTAAAAAGAAAAGAAAATCAACATATAGTGTTTATTACAAACACGACAATTCAGTTCTTTGTTTTAGTTGTTGTTGCTTCGTCTTGCTTAATTGCCTGTTTTCAATATATGTGCATTTAAATTAAGTTTGGAGTCGAGGTGAGTAATCAAGCTTTTGATGGATTAACGTTAGACTAAGTTAAAAAATCATCAAGTTTACATTGGAAATCTTTATAAGAGTCAATGTCAATATAACAAGTACAGAGCTAGATATCACTAGAGTAAATCAGAATGCCTGAACAAAGGAACATCGCTTATAAACAGTGTAAGGCAGGTAGAACTTCGGTTTCGAAATTAACTGAAATTCATTAATTGAACTTGAAAATTAGATTTAAAATGAAATCGATTGGGTTTTCAAGCCTATGAAGTTTATTTTCCACGACAGCAGGCCAAGAAACCTAGAATATCAATCTTAAAATTAGATTTATAAAGCGTTTCTATAATTATTTTAATTTTATTCAAAACAGGTTTTTTGTGACAGATCTTTATTCCACGAATTGAGTGTGAGTGAAAAAAGTGTTTGACATACACAGATGCTGCAAGTGAGACTTGATAAGGTTCTCAAACGCTGTAATGAAAACAGAGAGCTCATCTATAATTATTGACTTTGGACAGTTTTATAAATATTAATTATATACGACTCATTTCATGACTCTCAAAATCCCTCAGAGGCCGGCTAAATTTGAATGAGAGGATTGAATATAATTTATATATTTAAATATTTGATTGAGCTTTTAAGTTGAGTTAGAAAACACAGCAAATAAGTAAGTAATCGCTGAGACATTGCCCGTTTTCGTTGGCAATAAATAACATTTCATCGGAAATAAATAATCATTTAAATGATTTGTTTTAACTCTCAATGATTTTCGTTGGTTAAAAAGTGTCTCAGAAATATGTGCAAAATGGAAAAAGCAATAGCCAATTCTTGATAAGCCATGCCCCTCAGTCTGTATAAACCTGTTGATCCTTAAAACTATGGAAAGATAAAAGAGAAACTTACAGTAGAACTTAAGTTGGATTTAACCATACGCATTGCCAGTTAACCTCTGAAGCTCTGGATTAGGTTCCATTCTGAGGTTCGAACCCGTTGAAAAGCCTTCGGCTTGGTTCTCTGGCCGATGTCTTTACTTATCAAACCTAAGGTTTTGGTTTGAAAGATTTTAAAATTTAAATCGTTAATTTTTTGGTAAACAAATTAAAAAATATTTTTTCTGAGAAGAAAGCGTGCAGTTTATGAAGCTATGAAAAACTTTAAGTAAATCCCGAACTCGAACCGGTTCGCCGGGGTTTGTTTCAGATGCGGTTTGCAGCCTTGATTTTAGTTATTAAAACTTAAATTCCATTTTACTCATACCCCGTTTATATCTTAACTGAAACTTCGGCTGAATCAACTGCGAATCCACATGAAAATAAAATTGATTGATTCAAAATTTTAACCGAGTTTTTTGAGAAAAGTTGTGGGTTTCGAAATCACCAAAAGCTTTGGCTATTAGTCGAGCATGAATTCGAAACTAAAATATATAAATTGTAATTCATTCAATAATCATAAACTAATTTCACTATCATTTTGGCTACTACCATATCAGCTAACTCCAAGTGTCTGAGTATTTTCCTGGCCTCTTATACATATCTAATCGGCAAAGCGGAAAAAAATCACCGTGAAATAAATTTACAATGAAATACCTGTAATTGGTAAAAAATCGGAAATCTTAACTGATATAGATATTTGTACTTTGGATCATTTCATTCAACAACAACTTTCTTTAATTGGCTGAAAAGTTGACCAAAATAATTGTCACACTTTGACAGACAATTCTTATCAGAGACACTGGCTGACACTCGAATGAAGGTACCTGGCAACAGAAACTTGTTTGTCCAAGGAAGGGGAGGAGCGCACTCTTCTAGCTGGCCAGACACAACAAAATTGAAAATTCACAAAAAATGCTGATGAGCAGTTGGTATTTTAGTGTTTCGTCTGCTTTGTATTTACCTTTCGACATTCATTTTGCAAATATGTATGGGATGGTTTAATTGAGTCACTGCTGCTTTAGTTAATTCAGGTACAATTCTGTTTTATGTAACTTGCACTTTTCAAAGTCTTGACTTAACACAAAGACAAGCAAATAATAAATAAACACGCAGAGCGTAGCGATCGCACGACAATTTGTTTAGATGCCAAAACGCACACTGACGGCGAGCGATTTTGCAAATGCGGCTTTTTATACATATGCCACCACATCTATATCTATCGAAGCACGCGAGCAGATACATACACACAGATACAAGCGCTCTCTTTGGGGAAATTGAACGAGAGTTTGGGTGTGTGTGTGTGTGCGTGACTCTCTTAGTTGCAATTCTTAACTGGCCTTAAACAGCTGATCGATTTAACAGCTGTCTTGGGGCTTAGCGTCATAACGGTTACACGTAGCACTCTCTTTCTCTCTATCTGTCGGTATCGAAGAATTATAAGACGCAAAGCTTTCGGACATAAATGAAAGCTTTTAAAAACTTAGCCAGGTTGTGAACCAAGCGAAAAAGATCGAAGAATTTTGATTTGAAAAAGTTTCAGTTGAGCATTTAATTAACATTTAAAGAAATCGTTCTTATCTATTTATTGTAAGATCGACAATAGACCAACAACCTTATTTTCAGAAGCATTGACTTTTAATTTATGCATCTCATTTTTTTAAGGTCATAACTAGAGATTATGAATTAACCTATAACACTGATTGCATTCATTGTCTCTTATTTGGATTATTTTCCTACCTACTGATTTACCGTTTTTCAGTTTACGTTAATTAATGTAAAATTTCACCTTTTTGCCCGAAAGAAAAAAGCTAAAAATTCAATTAATACTAAAACGTGAGTCTACAGCAGTTCTGTTCTCCTAGATTATCCTGAAACCAAGGACGGAAATAGTTATAGCTTTTTTTATAAGAGTCCACAATAAATTGTTAGTTGAAGAATTTTGTTTTTAAGGTCTCGGAATAAAAGTAATGGATGACTATTATTTTTATCATAAGGCCGTTGCTTTACACGGAGAATAACAGATATTTAAATCTATTCAATTATAGAGGCATACAATCAGATAAGATAAAAATCTAGTTCGACACAATGTTTCTGTCAGAGACTTTAATTTTTTAATTAAATAGTAAAAGTCTTTTTTATTTAGCTTTAGCGGTTTGAGCGCATGAGCGTTTTTAACTTTGATCCTCTTTTTTAGTTCAGGCCATGAATTTCCATTTTTAACAAAACTGTTAATTCTTTTATGTATTGTGTCAACAACTTCAGCTATTATTTTACAACTATGTTTTCAAAATACAACCCTTTTTCTAATATGCCATATCCTGTTATCCTGTTGCGATTCTCACGCTTCCTAAAGCCTTGTGCCTGCCATGTTCAATGTACAGCTTCAAAGTGCCAAGGATTTTTTTTACATTTTTCTGTCGCTCTCACTCGCACATAAAATGAGCAGCACACAAAAGCTTACCTTTTCCTGCCAACTCAGGAACGTCACATTGAATTCTCGTTCGGAAAATGACCCGAAGGGCCAACTAAAGCTGAATTGAAAAAGCTTTTCATTCATAACCTTGCACAACAACAACGACAACTGGTGAGCGGAAATAAAGCGAGATGGAAATTCCTCGAAAATGCGTATCTACAAAGTGGCGGCTACCGCCTTTGGGCGGAAATAGGGAAATACAGGAATTGCGAAGGTTTAATCTTGTATAATCGGCTTATAGTTCCAGACTTAACTGATTGCTTGTTTGCCTTGCTTCATGTTATTTTTTTGTGCTAAGCTCCTCTACATGCACAAATAAGTATGCAATTCATATATCTCCCACAGGAGAAGCTTCAGTGTCTAGGTCGAGGGAGCTTTCATTCTCATGTGTTTTATGAGTGTGCATTAGAGTTGATGCGAAGGTCACCGCAACACCTACACCAATACTTGAAATGTTTTGGTATGCCTGTTAAATTGTTTAGCTTGGTTAAGCCGATTAGAACTACACACACACGCATTTCTTCGGATATTTAAATGAAATTTGTACCGAGCTGCTTATATCAGCCACAAAGTATTTGATAGCTGTGGGAATTTCATTTCTCTCCCTTAGGTGGGTGAATATTTCCGTAAGGAGAGTGAGCGTTATTGACATCGATTACTAAATATGAATAAAAAATTCAAAAATAGTTTGCAAGCTCCATTTTTTTCACTTGCTTGATAGGATGTTATGGATGAACGACCGCGTTGATAACACAACGTGTACTTAATTATATCTAGTATCTGCCTATTCCGGGGATGATCCATTTTAACGGGGCAACTGAAATTTGGGCTTAAATATGTTTTTAGTCAAATCGAAGTGCATATTAATTTATTGAACACAAAAATGTAGTATAAAGTTGACTATGCGTTTTTCCGTGACATTTATATAATTTAGAATATTTGGGGACTACTGTCCTGAAAAATATTTGAGTGGGGGGAGACAATTTGCCAACACTGCTACCCATTTTCATCCTCCAATCTTTAGAAACTCAAAGTTTGTTTTATTTTTTTTGGCCGAAAACTTCATTAATTTGGATAAAATGTGCCCAATTTGGAAAAAAAATTTTACTTGGATATTTTTCGTGTGTTTATTTGTTTACCATTTCTTGACTTATTTTGACCCAAATTTTCGTGAGAACTATTTAACCGATTTTGATCACTTTTTTTCGGTGAAAGCTAACACCCAAATGCATCATGTCCATGTTTGAAATCTATAAAAAATTATTTTTATATCATCGAAAACAGTTGTCCAAACTTTAAATGCGATTATGGCGGAACCACTTTTTCCAAAATGGTTGGAAAAATTTAAAGAGTAATTGTTGACCGATTTTAAATTTTTATACCCTTGGAGAGGGCAGTGGCGTAGATAGGGGGGGTGATTAAGGTGATCAATCCCCCCTCATTGAGTTCAAAAATCGGAATTACAGCGGACAAAATCCGAGATAAACGGAGAATAAGTTTGAATAGCTTGTCTTTTTTAACAAAGAAGTAATAAAACAAAAATAAGATACCAATAAATAAAATTTTAAAGACGCAAAAAAAAAAACATTTATAAAATTTCATCACCCCCCATTGCAAAAAGCTATCTACGCCACTGGGAGAGGGTATATTAAAATTGTCCGGATTTTTGTAACGCACAGAAGGAAGCATCTCCGACCACATAAAGTATATATATCTTGATCAGCATGACGAGCTGAGTTGATATAGCCATGTCCGTCTGTCCGTCCGTCTGTCCGTCCGTCTGTCCGTCTGTTTCTATGCTATCTCCTCCGTCAGTTTTAAAGCTATCTTAACCAAACTTTGCACGAAGTCTTTTGGTACAAATACGCTGCACATTTGTCGGAACCGGCCGGATCGGATGACTATAGCATATAGCTGTCATAGGAACGATCGGTTGAAAAACTAGTTTTAGTGAGAAAAACTTTTTTGTTTTCAATACTATCGCTCTCAACGCTTGTATATATAAGTTTTCAATGATTTCACATAATTTCACTAAGGCTTATCGAAATCGGACAACTATATAGTATAGCTGCCATACAAAAGTTAGGTCTGAAAAAAAGTCTTAGTGAGAAAAACATTTTTGTTTTCAATGTTATTGCTCCCAACGCTCGTATTTATAAGTTTTCAATGATTTTACATAATTTCAACAAGCTTTGTCGAAATCGGACCACTATATAGTATAGCTGCCATACAAACTGTCGGGCACATATCAAGCTCCAAGGGTATATAAACTTCGGTCGAGCCGAAGTTAGCTTGCCTCTATTTTTTCATCTTAATTCTGACAGTAGTTAAAGCTCGCAAATTTTAGGTTTTATGTTTATGGGAGAAGGTTTTGGCTCTGGTTGGGCCAAAGTTTTATCCAAATTTACAATTTCTATAATTAACATTCAAAATTTTATTTAGAACTTTGGTACTATTTATCAAACAAAAGAATTTGCAAGGCCCTGTCAATAGACACTTCATGCGGTGGTACTGATAAGACAATTGGAGCCTTAGCTTTAAGTTGTTTAAATTCAAAAGAATCAAAATGCTTAACATCTTTGACTCAATTGTTTTTTTTGATTAAGTATAGCTTTATTATTATTTAAAACACTTTGGTAAGTTTCAAAACCGCAGAGAATTTAAAGGTTCTGTTGACAAACCCTTTTTTTCATTTAGTGAGAAAAACTGTAATGTTCTCAATATTATCGCTCTCAAAACACGTTCATTGTAAATATTAAATGTATTAGAACATCTGCACAGACGAAGTTAGCTTTGCTTTCCCTTTTTTTGTATCAAAACAAGCCTAGAGAGTATCATATTGATATTTTGGGATTTATTTTGAAACTTGCCACCTAAAATTTGGAAGATTAGCAAGAATCGCCTTGGCGAGTCTTATTCGATCCCTTTTGATGATTAAAAATAGAGGCAAGCTAACTTCGGCTCGACCGAAGTTTATATACCCTTGGAGCTTGATATATGCCTGACAGTTTGTATGGCAGCTATACTATAAAGTGGTCCGATTTCGACAAATCTTGTTGAAATTATGTAAAATCATTGTAAGCTTATAAATACGAGCGATAGCATTGAAAACAATCAAGTTTTTTTCACTAAGACTTTTTTTCAGACCTAACTTTTGTATGGCAGCTATACTATATAGTTGTCCGATTTTGACATGGCTTGGTGAAATTATGGAAAATCATTAAAAACTTATAAATACGAGCGTTGGGAGCGATAGTATTGAAAACAAAAAAGTTTTTCTCACTAAAACTAGTTTTTCAACCGATCGTTCCTATGACAGCTATATGCTATAGTCATCCGATCCGGCCGGTTCCGACAAATGTGCTGCGTATTTGTACTAAAAGACTTTGTGCAAAGTTTGGTTACGATAGCTTTAAAACTGACGGAGGAGATAGCATAGAAACAGACGGACAGACGGACAGACGGACGGACAGACGGACGGACGGACAGACGGACATGGCTATATCAACTCAGCTCGTCATGCTGATCAGGAATATATATACTTTATGTGGTCGGAGACGCTTCCTTCTATGCGTTACAAACATCCGGACAATTTTAATATACCCTCTCCAAGGGTATAAAAATTGTCCTGGTTAAAAGCAGTTCTATTAACACGCAATATTGACTTTGAAATTAACATTGACATTGGGACTGTGGATCACTGATTGGTACGTAAGTTCTTCTCGTCTGGATTCTCTAGCCAGTACCCGAGTTGCAAGGAAACTTCTAAAGTTTCAACCTTTAATCTAGATTTCCTTGGACCATACGTTTTTATTTCAAGAATATCTTGATTCTATCAGATTATCCACTAGAAATAAATAATTAGTTTGATTGCAAAAGTAGAAGAAATGAAGTATATTCACAACATACACAGCTTATTTTCAAATATTTTTTACATTTTTTTTGCAGCAATCTGAATACCCATCCTGGTCAAATCATATAAAAATCCTTCATTATCGTGTAGATTTTGCATTTTTTCTCAGTGAAATACTATTTTTGAATCGTCATTTTGTGCACTAAACCGATTTATGTAATTAAACGCATTTTTTACTTAATTTACATTTTTTTTACGGGTTCCACTTTTGTACAGCGTGATTTGAAATTAACTGTTTTACTTTGATAAAGAATTTTTATTTCCATCGTTATCTTTAAGTTTCTCTAAGTGTCTTATAAAATACCAGCCAGCGGTTAATTTAATCCGTTTGGGAAATCGTGGATTTAACTGCGAGCTCAACAACAATTTTGCGAAAATTCCAAGACAACGTTTGGTAAAGAAGTTGAGTAGTATTCAAATTCACATTTAATTTAGCACCGATGTTTTCAGCTTAGCGCCCACAAATATGCAACATATCCTGCCATTTCTTGTCGGCACGGATTATTAAGTGCATTACCATTCAAGGACCAATTCAAAATCAAATACACCACCCACACAGATAGTGCAAGGGAGAGAGGAAAATAGAAAAGCTTAGGCCGAATAACAAAACACACAATAAATCACAAGCAGATTCACATGCCATAAACTTTATAGCACTTGCGAGAGGTTGGCGCAGAGCTTTCTCCGAATTGAGATCTCTCCCACTCGGCTGCTGTTGCTGTTAACATTTTCGTTTCACTTTCAGTTGCTTTCGACTGGTCCGTCAAACTGGACGTTTTTACTGTGCTTAACCAAAATTAACAATAATTAAACCCAACTACATTCACCCACAACAGCAACAACTACATATGCTAAAGTTTTACAGGGCTGCAAAATTTAAATAAAAATTGTGTAAGTCGCGTTTCAAATCGCTATAATGTGTGAGTGTGCGTTTGTGAGTGTCCTTCGCTCCCTTGGTGCGTCTGTTCTCAGGCGAAAGTAAATTGTTCAAACAGTGGCAAAAAGGGCACACACAATGAAATCCAAGCTGGGACATAAAGCAAGGTCCTTTGAATGGACAGCTGACAAACTGAATTAACCTTAACCAACCCATGCCCGATCCGTTGCTCGCATACTAACTGGAACGCGTATGCGAGAGTGTGTATGTGTTTGATTAACAAAGGATTCTCTGCGGCCAGCCTGCAGCCAGGACATTCACTTCTCGACCATTGTACTCGCATAATTGCATTAACTGTGCAATTATGAATATAATCAGCTTTAGTGTTACTAACTCACTGACCAGCCTCAACAGCAAATTCACTTAGAATCATTTTAAGCGGCTTTTGTGGTAGGTTCAGCATCGATTTACGTGCCATTGTTCAGGGCATTAAAGCAAATTAATGAAGTTATTCAATACAACCAGGCCCCTTTGTGGTGTTGTGTGTCCTGCTTTAAGTTAAAGAGCCGGCAAATACTTAAAGGTTTGAAAACACAAAGTAACTAATCTAGAATTTTCCAGCATATTGAAGGAATGACTTTAAATGATTTTATTTTCGTTTTTGGATATGGTCCATTACGTTGAAATTTTAGTAATTTCAGGTTAAAGCCCCGTATGGAGAACGACAGAAAATTCCTTTCGTCACAGTATTTCAATTAATTAGAAACACCTTGGCTTTGCTTTGACGCTCATGTGCTGTTAGAAAGTTTTTCTATTTATGTGAAGTACTGTGACGAAAGGAATTTTCTGTCGTTCTCTGTACGAGGCTTTAAGTTGCAAAAAATGCCTATTTTTACCCTTTTTTGGACGCGTATTTCGGAAATTTCCTTGACTGATAGATTATCTAAAACCTTAAATTGTAAGTCCACCCCTAAAACTTGACCTGAGATTATTTTGTACCTTAAGGAAACCGATAAGCCTTCTTTCAATAACCTGGGCTTAGATTCGACGGAGTTACGAGCGATTCGACGACAGAAATGGGAATTTTGAGTGGAAGAAATACTCTCTTACCTCTGAGCTGAGTTGATGCAGTCATGTCCTTCTATCCGGAGTATGTTTGTCCGTCTCTTTCTATGCTATCTCTTCCGTCAGTTTTAAAGCTATCTTGAGCAAACGAAGTCTTTAAGTAGAGGAAGATGGGGGTTCTGAGCCAGGGGGGCTGTGAGCCTTGCGAATATTGGCCACAAAAAAGAATTACGACTTTTTGTTAGTGTCAAGTGTCTCTCTTCTTATTACCTAACTTTTGAAAAGCAACCTATCAGTCAACACGTTCTTTAAAAACCCTAAAAATTTTGTGTTTTAAAACTAACGATGAGCAAACTTACAAGCATCTTTAACTAAAATACGAAGAAAAATTGAATTTCGGCGAAGCTATGTTCGAAAAACAAAACTATGATCACAACCCCCCATCTTCACCTACTAATAAACTGCACATTTGTCGGAACCGGCCGTATCAGATGATTATATCGTGTACCTCTCATTGGCACGATCGGTCGTAGAACATGGATGTCACCCCATCAATTCCATTAAACTAGCTATCAATGCAACACCTGATCCATCGCCAACTCGCGTATCTGGCATCAATTGTTAATATTTAAGCTATTGTAGTCTTTGGAAGTATTTGGAAAAAGCCGCCCAGATATGAACATGTACATTAAGTAGGACGCCAATTAAGTACCATGCGCAAGCCTTTCTGATACTATCAACAATGATTGCTTTTAGGGTGTACATAATAAGTTATAAAGTTACAAATTTTTAATTAAAGTTGTAAACTCTGCGAAAAACCTTCAAAGTTTCACAAATACTACGTATACGACACGTTCACCTAATCCAAATTTTGTCAACGAATTCTCCGTATCATTTTGAAAGGTGTCAAATTTGAATTTAATCGAGCAAAAATTAAATATGGTGCAAGAATCGCATGTATTTTGGTCGGTGAGCTTAGACCTGTTTTTGACGAAGCAAACCTATTTTCAACGAAGCAAACCTATTTTCAACGAAGAGGTGACAGTCCATTTCGGAAAATGCGACTACTATGGCTCAGTTTGGAGCAGGGATGCAAACCGGTTCTGAACCGAACCGGTTTTAAACCGAACCGAACCGCTTTTTCGCTCGTGAACCGAACCGTAAACCGAACCGGTGTGTTTTCAAAAATGTTAAACCGAACCAATAACCGAAGAATAAAATGGTTCGGTTCGGTTCACTTCAGCTAATTATTGAATTACTGGCAAATAGTAAGCAAATTCGGCAATTAACTCTAAAATATTGTGAAAATACTTGGAAGAAGAGTTGTTTTAAAAAAGCTGAGAACATTAACCTTATTAAATTTGCTAATTTTGTTTTATCCGTTTGGGGTAAACTTACTTAAAACTCAAACGTTTACTTTTTATAATTCTTTGATCTCGATAAGTAAAGTCGAGTTGGAAATCCTTGCCAAAGAACTCAATAATAGGTGTTCAATTCCATGTAAAAGTAAAATATCGATTGTTAGCGTTTACCTAAAGATTATTAAATGTTGGAATATTTGTCAGGAAAATCAACTTAAGCATAGCTCGAGTAGTTTTAGCAGTTCCACCCACACAAGTGTCAGTAGAATGAACATTTTCCACATTGGAGTTTGTTTTGTCAGACGCTCTTAAGTCTTTCAATATCGATGAAAATAGGAAATATATTATTACTAAGTCTTAACTAAAATTCCATCATATTGAAGTTAATTTAAGTTTTTAAAAATCTATATTATTCCCTGTGGTTTTAAAAATCTCATATACAAGTATAATAAAACTATTCAAGTGGAAATGTCTTCATGAAATGAACCAGTCTTAAAGATCTATCAAAGAAAATTTGGAATTTGTTAAATTAAATGTTTATTGTAAAATAGGGTGTGTTCCACATATCGACGAACTTATGGACTTCGAATTAAAATTGCTTAAGTTTATATGTGGAGTACCAAATATGCAGTCAAAAGAAAATTGTAATTATTAAACGATTTCGATCCGCTTGGCTTTTGTGTCGATTTCAAACCGTCAAAGTTTCAAACATATCAATGACCAAAGATGTTTCCGTCACTTGATATGTAAAGTTGTAGGATTTCAAAACGAAATGAGAACGTTCATACGGAAATTGCGGTCGAAATTTTGTACAAACCCGATTAACTGAATACCTAAGTCTTTGTTAATGAATAATCCGAAAACTTGTATCAAAAATATGTTTCTTTAGTTAATTTAATGCATAAAGAGCGAACCGAACCGAACCATAACCGCGGTTCAGTAAGCCCCAAAAACCATGCAATACAGAGACCGGCGGTTCAAAAACTGTGTGAACCATGAACCGAACCAGTCCTTATTTCCAAGTGGTTTGCATCCCTGGTTTGGAGTCAGCACGGACTTTCTTGTCACATACTACTGCCATAAAAATGGAAACCATTGGACACTTTGGAACAAAACGTACAGAAATCCCGTAGTGACATTGTACCTTAAACTTACAATTATTTTGGTACCCGGTTTTTATATCCTTGGAGAGGGTATATTAAAATTGTCCGGATGTTTGTAACGCAGAGAAGGAAGCATCTCCGACCACATAAAGTATATATATTCTTGATCAGCATGACGAGCTGAGTTGATATAGCCATGTCCGTCTGTCCGTCCGTCTGTCCGTCTGTTTCTATGCTATCTCCTCCGTCAGTTTTAAAGCTATCTTAACCAAACTTTGCACAAAGTCTTTTGGTATAAATACGCTGCACATTTATCGGAACCGGCCAGATCGGATTACTATAGCATATAGCTGTCATAGGAACGATCGGTCGAAAAACTAGTTTTAGTGAGAAAAACTTTTTTGTTTTTAGTGCTATCGCTCCCAACGCTCGTATTTATAAGTTTTCAATGATTTTACATAATTTCAACCAGATTTGTCGAAATCGGACCACTATATAGTATAGCTGCCATACAAACTGCCAGGCATATATCAAGCTACAAGGGTATATAAACTTCGGTCGAGCCGAAGTTAGCTGGCGCCTTTTTTTTTAACATAAAATGAAAACATCTGATTATTTTTCAAATTTTAGGTAGCAAGTACGGGGTATATATAGAAGACGAAGTGCTCGCACAGTAAAAGCTTGTGTAAATAGTGTGTAAATAAAAGAACAAAAATATTTCTGGTTTACAAATAAGGTGTGGGGTAAATAACCTTCGTCTTAAAAATCAGGTCTCTCGACCCTGACCGAAAACCGAATAAAAATGCCTCACTTGCACCATATTAAACAAAGTTATTATTATTAATTGTCATTTATTTCTTTATGAATGTCAAGATTTGCTTGTGTTCTAAGTTATTAATCTTGTTGGGGTGTAACCTATGGTTCCCATGTAATGGTACGAGCTGCAATACTCTTGCACTTCTTCTTTTCTTGAAGCATTGCTGGGAACAGTATTACTTTTTACTGGTGAAAATCGTGCATTTGTGGCTAGTCAATTTCTACATTATCAGCATAAGCTGAGAAAACTATAGGCAGCTACAGTTTTTTGACTAATTGATGAATTTTAACAATGGTCGCCAAATTAGGACTTAAGCAAAGTTTTAGCCATAGAACAAACACACTTTCAGTTCTTATACTGATTGATTACCTTAGTAAAGACTTAACTATACTCCAGAGTTTGTGTGTTTCGGTTATTCTCTTACACCCTTTGACTCTCTTCGCTTACTCTACAACAAAACAAAAAACAAAAACAACAAAGTGTACTACAATGAGCTAATCCAGTTCATAATAATTTTGGTCTTTGGAAAAATATCCACTGACATTAAATTACGAGTTATACCTGGTGAGCAGACTCTTTCACTTTTGTCTTATCAGCTTATTCATCTGTTAAAATTTTATCAGAGCTTCGTTGAATTTTCAAATTGCTTAAACCAAATCATCAAATGGCCTCAAACACTAATTCATCAGAAATTATATCCTTTGTAAAGAACGATTAAACAAATTTGTATTTTATTTTAAAAATTTTAACTTACTCTGTGGGGACTTAATCTCGGAGCCTATGGACTGAGCATGTTTGGAATAACGTCTTAACCCGTGACGTCAAGGAGTGCGTTAAGAGCAACGTAGCTATACATTTATTTTTTGTGGGTGCGCTTATATTATCCAGCTCCAACGAGCGTTGTCCTTAACTAAAACCTGTACAGTCTGAAATCTTCAAAAACAATTGTGACTTCACTTCAAATGTATTTTAAAATTTATTAAAAATTGGTTTTAGTGTACGCTTTCGACAAAAGACTAAGAAAATCGGAAAACAATGAGTTCATGATTGAGTTTCCATTGACACTGCATGATTATTATGTTTCTGTGTTCCCAATTTCGAACATTTTCTGAATTTTTACATTATTGTTTAATATTTATTTCAACTTTATTAATGGCACACATCCGATTCTATATTAACTGAGGAAATCAAAGATTTAGAAACCACCCTAATGGCTAAAGGGAATTTTGCAATTGGGCACTAGACTGCAGCACTCTGACTTGCTTTGTTTCTTAAAGCGAGTGAAAAGGAGCAGTGTCGATTTGTTACCATTTTTCAATGTTTTGGGCCGAATTGGACAAGTTATTGTAAAAAGAACAATGGCTGTATTTTTTGAGAGTTAATTTCTTTTCAAAAATTTGCACATTGAAGTCATAATTTTTTCACTCGAACGTTGCCTGCCGCCCAGGTGCCACCAATTCCAGTCTTAATGGATTATTCAAGCTGTCCAAATATTTGACTCTTTCGTTCTGGCTCTCGGCACTATCGCCAGTCAAGCATGTACGAACGCAAAATTAATTCCAGCTACAGCTTCCACCTTCCTCCCAGCTGGCCGACAACTCGACAACTTTTTTACTGCTTTCTTTCAGACTTGTGTGTGTGGATGATATTTTTTTGTAGCCATTGTTATTGGATTGTCTATGGCATTGTTGTTGTTACCTTAGCATCCTTGTCCTTGGCTGCAGCCGGGTGCTCTCGGTCTTGTGGACGCAAGTCGTCGCCGCTTTTTTTTTCTTCTTTTTGTTGCTGCCTTCCTGTGTGCCTTGTGAATGGTTCCTTCCTGTTTGACGTGAACGTACGTTGTTTCCTTCTCCTACAGCAAGCTTTGGCATTGCCGTGTCCGCTTCTGTGTGTGTTTGCGTTCACCTGGTAAATATCAAACTCAACTTGCCTTTGGACTGTTGTTTAGTTGTGGCGTTTCGATTAAGCTGAAAACAAAGTTCTACATTAACAATAACAATAAAAGTTAACAAAACAACTGAATCGAGATCGGGAACAGAATCAGGTGAGTTAGCTACTAATTAATGTTAAAAAGATGTATGTCTAAGTCAATTTTGATGGATGACCTCAATTTGTCACACATGACGTATACGCAATGTGTGGCAGACTAAACTAAGCTAAGCAGTTTCTGGGTGATTCACATCTGTTCAAAAATGACAGATTGAGATGGCTTGTAAAAGTGGATAGTCTTTGACTCCGATAAGAAGGCAAAACTGAAATATTTTTTAGTATAAATAAGTCCAGTATAAATAATTATAAAATATCAAAAACATAGAGAAACACAAGCAAATTGATTTGAAGTATTTATTTAAGTCTCACGTGCAAGCTTCACTCTAAAGAGTGTACACACACAGGAACTGGACAGAATGAATGCTCTGAACTTTGACCTTTTATCCACATTTTTCTATAACTACCAAAGGTTGTTAAACAGCTTGTGCAACTGTCCCTCTTTCTCTATTTCACTCTCTCTTACGCTCTCTCTCTCCCTGTTACATCTTTATGACAATGCAACTGCATATGTCTGTGTGCGCTCGCTGATTGTATTAGTTATTTGCGGTTTACATTGACATTTATGTGCTTTTAAGCGTTGACTCTTCCAACTTGCAGACAACGACGCAGTCGGACATCGGACACAAACAACCTAGAATTTTATATATTTATGCAGCATATGAAAATCAAATCAAAATGTAGAAAAACTGTGTAAAAAATGTTATGCATGCATACACATAGCATACAAGGACTGCAATGCCATTCGAAGGTTGTTTGCGATTAGTAACAATAAGGTGCCAGAGGTGTTTTTCATTTCATAGCCTTGGGCCACGTTTTCTAAAAATGACTTTGAAATAAGTGAAGAAAATAGAAAACTAGAAACTTTCGTTAACATATTAATTTAAGCGAGGTTTCAAGGCAAGACATGAAAATCGATTTCACCTTTTGAAAAATGTAATGAAATTAAAATGCTAAAGCCATGATTTTGGTGCAATGCTTTATGGTGCACTCCGAATTGATTGGACTTTGGTCCTCTTTTACTTGGAATTACATGGGAAGTATTTTGACAAAAATATAAACAATCAGTGACATAATTTTTATGGTTTTAAAGACCCTGAAATAGTTTTTGAAGAATAGTTAATACCTGAAATTGTTTATCAAATTTAGTTACTATGTATTACTTACAGTTTTATGATATAGGCTTCCGATTTAGCTAATAAAATGTATTTTAGTATATTAAAGTGGGCAATTAATAGTACGTTCGTAATGGCCATATCGCAATATTTATGTAATATTAATTCGGTTTAGTAAAAAAAAAACAAAAGCAGAGATCATTATCAATTGCATCAGGGTCTTTTTGTGATGAGCAAATGTGGCCAGCAAACAACAGTTTTGGACAAGCCTGTAAATAAAAATTACCATTAATATTACGACTGCAAACCTCCTAAAAATCGAAAGTGGTTCACTCCAGGGTTCTAACCCTCTTAAACGATTGGGTTCAGGTTCACAGAGCGGGTTCAGAAGGTCGCGTGCACAACATGCACTGGATTGATCTATAAAATTCAGTTGTAAGCTCAGCATTGAGGAATCAGTCAAGCATGTTTGTTTTATTTTGGCTTGCTGCCCAACTAAAGGGGGTATTCTCAATGTGCAAAATTTTTTTTTTGAATTTTTTTTATTGCATTTTTTTGTAGCTTGAATATCTAAGAATATCACCCCAAAAGGATTTTCGAAATACTTTAGAAGATATAGCCTCTTTTGTCAACCAATGTCTTCGAAAAAACACGCCATTTTCAATTTACTTCAAATTTAAAACGGATTTATCTCGAAACCACGTTTTTCGAGCTGGCGGCCTTGATATCTCTAGTTCCACTGAACCGATTTTAATGATTCAAACTGAAATCGACGCAGAATTGTCACCATTCTGGTTTGACCCTCAATCATAATTTTAAAGAAATTTTTACTAACTTTTTTTACACTAAACTCGATAGAAAAAATAGTCGATTTTTTGTCATCGATTTATGCTGCTGAACAAGCTAAATCTTTCAAATCCAAGAAAAAATCAATGAAGTCGTTCAACGGTTTGATATTTGTCACATTTTCATTATTTTCTTGCTACTTAGCGAAAAATTCAGTTTTATCAGAAGATGAACATTAGACTGGTCCAAATTTCAAAAATTCTGGAAATTCGAAAATGTCCCGACGGATTCTGAAAGCTTGACACAAAAAATAATTTCCATATTTTTTTCGGAATTTTAGTTGTGGATAAACCCATGGCAAGAGGCCTCGGAAGTTCAAAAATTTGACATAATTTTGGTGCCCCGGCTTAACCGGTAAAAAGCTGAAACTTTGCACACGTGTCTTTTTATGCTCCGCTTTAACATAAATTTTTATTTTCCGCTTACCGCGCATTTTTCAACTAGCTCCCATAGAGACGATTGCTCTTAAAAAATAGAATTGTAGGATAACTTCTATGTTTGTGGTGGTACTTAAGCCAAAATTTAATGGTATTGATACTTGACTGTCCTTTATAAAATATGTAAGATTCAGAAGAAACACATAACTATTTGACATCAGCAACCAGTTGGATGAAAATTTCTTTTATTAAAATCTCTTACCTTTGGTAAGCTACAACCACAAAATTATATATTTATCAGTTCTAAATGTTTCCCCACAATATACTTTAGTTTCAGCCCAACTGCTGCATTTTATCAAGTAGCTGCCCTAGAATGTGTTGCTCTTGAAATTGAATCTAGTGAGAAAAACTTCTTTGCTATTAAAGGTACCTTGATAAAAAATCATATTTATCGATTTTGTGTGCTCCCCCACTATATATACAATGGTTGGGATCATCGAACCTGTTAATAGTGTTTTTTCTTAAATATCTCATATTAAATAATGAAAAAAAACAATTTATTTAGTTATAAATTAGATTTATTGATACTTGGACAGAATGTCATTGCGACTTGGACAGTCTGTTAAAATGGAGGAGTACAACTTAATGTTGTGGAGGATTTCGTCTACCTCGGAACGATGATAACCAGCAAGAACAACATCAGTCTGAAATCACTCTTGCAAACCGATGCTACTATGGGTTAAGTAGGGAGTTCAAGAGCAGAGACCTCAAGCGAAGAACAAAAATAGCCCTTTACAAGTCGCTTATCATCCCGGTCCTGCAATATGGCGCAGAAGCATGGACAATGACAGCAGCGGATGAAGAGGCGTTTGGCGTGTTTGAGCGAAAAATTCTTCGGAGGATTTATGGACCTTTAAAAGTCGCCGATGATTTCCGCATTCGAAAATATGACGAACTGTATGAGCTCTATGGGGACACCATGCGCTGGCTAGGACATGTCGCCAGAATGAAGGAAGAAGCTCCAGCAAAAAAGGCGTAAAAATCGAAGTCGAAGACTATGGAGGCGGCAAGAAGGAAAGACCACCACTAAGATGGGAAGACCAGGTGCGGAAAGACATTGCCGAGCTTGGTGTGACTAACTGGTGGCAGCTCGCACGGAACAGAAGCGAAAAGAGCGTTACTCGCAGAGGCCCAGACCGTCAAACGGTTGTAATGGCCAATAAAGAAGAAGAATTCAGGCGTACGCAATTGTTAATTTAGCAACTTCTTCTATTGTACTCAAGAAAATGAGCACTCACTTGTGGTATCTTTCAGAAGAAGCTGTAGCTCTGTCTTTTTTTGACGACAAAGTTCCCATCGATGAAAAAGGTTGAAGTGCCCCTGAGACAATGAGCCTGGAGGTTATTTCCAAGTTATACGCCAACAGAATGTCAATCAGAGAATGGAATTTACATAACTCATCATGCAATGTTCAATATGGAAGGGACCTTCTTGGTGTGACAACGAAACTTATAAAAACGAGCGTAAGTTAAAGTCGAAGTCTAACCGACTTCGATATACCCGTTACTCATGAGAAAACGTGCTTAACAGTGTTCCTCCGTTCCCTAGGGTGACCATCCAAAAAGTATGCAACATTTTTTAGTACTTGCAAGTTGTCAACGATCACGCCGAGCGGGCTGTAAAGCTGTTCCCTGAATTCAATAAGTCAATTACGCGCGATGAAGACAGCAAGCAGTATCTCATGCAAGTTATTGCTAAATACCGAAAAAAACCCAAGTGTCAATAAATCTAATTTATAACTAAATAAATTGTTTTTTTTCATTATTTAATATGAGATATTTAAGAAAAAACACTATTAACAGCTTCGATGATCCCAACCATTGTATATATAGTGGGGAGCACAAAAATCGATAAATATGATTTTTATCAAGGTGCCTTTAATAGCAAAGGTTTTTCACTAGATTCAATTTCAAGAGCAACACATTCTAGGGCAGCTACTTGATAAAATCCAGCAGTTGGGCTGAAACTAAAGTATATTGTGGGGAAACATTTAGAACTGATAAATTTATAATTTGGTGGTTGTAGCTTACCAAGGGTAGAGATTTTAATAGAAGAATTTTCACCAACTGGTTGCTGAGTCAAATAGTTATGTGTTTTGAATCTTACATATTTTATAAAGGACAGTCAATATCAATACCATTAAATTTTGGCTTGTACCCAAAACAAGAAGTTATCCACAATTTTATTTTTAAGGCACGCTGGGAGCTAGCGAAAAATGCGCGGTAAGGAAAATTTGTTAAAGCGGAGCTAAAAGACACGTGCAGTTTATTTACCGTTCCGTGGCCACCAAAATTGTCAAATTTTGAACTCCGAGGCCCTGCCATGGGTTTATCTACAACTAAAATTCCGAAAAAAATATGGAAATTATTTTTTTGTGTCAAACTTTCAGAATCCGTCGGGACATTTTTGAATTTCCAGAATTTTTGAAATTGGCCCATTTTATAAAAATTGTAAATTGTAAAAAAAATTATTTTTTAATTTATTCCACACTGACTCCGGAGTGGTTAAACTCCGAACCGATTTGCAGCCCTGATTAAAATAAGATTTATTTCGTAATTAGCAGATAACCGGCGTGCGTTGCTTTCCCCGCTTAAGGCCCATTTTCTCAATGTCCGGTTAGTCAAACTTACCGGCAGGTTAGCCGAATTTGAGTGTCTCATGCTGTCTTTGGCGAAAACCAGCCGGCAACTTTAACCGCAGCCTCACGATGGGGTCAAATTTTAACCGGCCGGCAACTTTCGATAAAACTATCGATACTTTCACTCGATAGACAACAGCTGTGTAAAACACTTGAATTATTCACTTTGCTAATTGGCAAACCAAAATGTTTATAAATAAACGAATTTGTTGCATCCACAAAATGAAATTGGGAGGCAGGCAGTGAGTCAGGAAGACACATGCGGCGATCTAGAACAGAAAGTCCAGCAGAATGGCAGCCGCCGCAATGGCAAATGTCTTGACCACCGCGCCGAAAAATTTTAAATGGCACCAATTGCAAGGCAGGCAAACTCACTGCCCGCCGTCTGCGAAATCGAAGGATCAACTAGGCCAACGGCCTTGTGATGTGGCATACTGATTGAGATCCAACTGCAGATACGTGTGCACCATAACGAAAATACTATCTACACGCATTGCCAGCACCAGGAACGGTATCACCTCAATGGCCAACATGGCGACATAATCGTAGACGGAGCAACGAGTTAATAAAGCAAAAGAGTACAGGGAGGGGGCTAATTATTTAATGCTCTGGATAAAGTCCAATTTTTTGAACGATTCAGGTTGACAAATTCAGCATGTCATATAATTTTTTTTTGCTAAATGATAACCAGCAACAGCAATAGAATTAAGAAAACCAAAACAAACACAGCTGATTCGTTGACAGTGCTCGGTCACACTATGGCAGCGATAGCAATCTATCGATATCGGGCGAACCTGCCGGTAAGTCTCGTTGAGAAAACCAAATGACTTACCGGCAGGTTATTCCGCCCGGCAAATTTGACCGGCCGGTACCTAACCGCAACTTTTGAGAAAATGGCCCTAAGTACACTACACCAAAAAGTGACTCTTACTTGACTATTGCCATCTGTCAAATCAAAATTATAATCTAAAGTCAATATAAAATTTTCCCATCTTTGTAACAATTATATATTAACAATAATATTAAATTTTTAAAATATCTGAATTTCTTAGACTGTTTGATTTACACCTCTTATTTAACCGTCTTCATACCAATATGAAATCATATACAAATTTTGCTACCTTTATCTCCCATTTCCCTACAATAATCTAAACTAATAAATTTTAAAAATATTTCGCGAATTTTGACATATGCTGGACCGTTTGACCTACAGCACGAAGGGAAGCTTTCCTAATAATTGCCATCTATAAAATCTTTACAATAATCTAAACTTATACTTACTCATTAATCCATACCTACCATTTACCCTTCTTCAATAGCCAACTATTAAATCTTTATGAAAATCTCAAGTAATCATAATATTTAGAATATTTTCTAATTCTCCCAACCACCTGAACTTTACCCGACAGTTAACCGGTCTTCACAACAATCTAACTCATACAATTTTTTTTAAAAATTTTGCAATAATTTTAACCCATTATAAAGTTTGGCAAGCATTCGTTGGATCTACACCTCCTTTTGACACGTCTATTAACTCGTTTTATTATAATCTAAATAAGAAAATTGGTAATTTCGCGATTCTTTTAACTTTTCGATTAACAGCTCCTATTTATTCATCTATATTGATATTCAAATCTTCATAATATTCTAAGATCATATAAAAAATGGAAACATTTCTATTATCATGTCCTCTGTCAAAGAAAAACTAAGCAAATTTCACGAGTCCATTCTTAGGCATGGTTTTACGAATTTTAATGGATTTTTTTTTGTCAAAGAGGGCCCCCTGATTTTTAAATAAACTATTTTTTTCTTGTAAAGAATGCTTATTTTGATATTATAGTAAATAGCTCTCGATGGCTTTGTCAAAGATTTCGCGGAGTATTTTTCTATGATAAAATTTTTTTTTAAATCTACCAAAATCATAAATTTTAATTATCTAAAATCAATCAATCAAAATTAATTCAAAATTGCTTAAAAGTAGAATGTAATTCTTAAATTTTGAGTATAAAAACCAGTGAGAAAGTCGGTCAAGCCCGACTATAACATACTCTGTACCTGGAGTAGAAGCTGACTGCAATGCTGGTGCTGCGCTCATCTCTAAGTCTCTCTCTCTTTCGCTCTCTCTCACTCTCTCTCTCCCTCTCTCTCTTTTTCTCTAGAAGGAACAAATCATCTATCTATAAAACTGCGGGAGATATGACGTTTTTTCCAAATTGCGGGGGCTGGAGGGGGCGTGGCAAAAATTGAAAATAAACTTGATCTGCCTGCAAGTATAAGAAGCATTTGTCCTATACATGTCAAACCTCTATCTCTTACCATCTCTGAGATCTGTTTGTTCATCCGGACGGACGGACTGACAGGCAGACGGACAGACGGACATGGCTATATCGACTCGGCTGTTGATGCTGATCAAGAATATATATACTTTATAGGGTCGGAAATGATTCCTTCTCCCTGTTACGTACTTTTGCACAAACTTAATTATACTCTATGTACCTTCGGTACAGAGTATAAGAACTAAGCAAATCTAATATAGTAGACTTGAAATATATTTCAAATTTGAATAGTTTTTAAATAAAATCATCGCCGACTATTAATAGACGAAAAACAACACTGCGTATGAGTTATGTACAAAAACTTCAGACGCTATTCGCGCCCTTTAAAACTCGACTTATTTAACTTTAGTTTTTTTTTACGCTTATTATACATGTTAAAGTATCAGATAGGGGGGTGACAGCATGACCTTAAAAACTTCATAATCATGGGGTCCAACCTAGTGCACATATATAATATATATGTGTAGGTTGCCACTATATCAAATCTTTGACTTAAAAAGTTGTTCCACTTAAACTCTAACTTCCTGTTACTGCTTACTGGTTTAAAAAATACAATTTTTTGTAACCTCAAAGTGGCTAAACTTACTCAAAATATCAATTTGAATAGTTCCTCAGAGTAAAAAAACACCTTGAAGCTTTTACAACTGCTGCTGCTGCTATTCAAATGTCCTGTCAACTTGTCATTTTACATTTCAAGCTATATATATGTAAAATATATTCTCCTTTGTAGTACATTTCTTGGTTTACATCAATCAAATGACAAGTTCACATCTCCACCCCAAAGTGCACCTATAAATGTACATATTAAATTTGGCTTTTATTGCCACAAACGCATTTCCTGCCAACCGGTGACAGTCGGGGGACTTTAGTTGTAGTTCACTAAAAGTTTCAAAGAAAAAAATCTTTAGAAAAATTTTTGAAACTTTTTTTTTGTACGAATAAACTTTTCTGTGTAAGTTTATTCAGCGGTTTGCAAACTGCAAGAAAAATATTGTAATATTAAGGAAATGGGAAATCTTAACTATTTACAATTGGCAGTCCTTCCCAATCAGTTAATGTTGAAGGTCGCGTTTTTATTCCATTGCTCTTCTTAGCATTCGACCACCTCTTGAATTTTTTGCATTATCAAACCATGAAGCATCTGTCTAGCTAATCGACATCCTTCACAAGGACAATTCGGTGAATTGGGTACATGCTGATGTTGCATATGCGAGAGCTGAAAACGTTGTTGGGCATTCGCTTGTCGGCGTGTCTTCCGGTCTCGTCTCTGGCAGTAGACGCAGCTGTAGATGACGATGCCTACAAGCATACAAACATAAATGAATATAAATGAGATTTCCTTCTCTGACAGCTCCCTCATTGTCTTAAGCTCACCAGTGCCCACGACTAGAGCATGCAAAAGCAAAGCAAATATGGCAATTTTCATTAGTTGTTCCTGCTGCACTTGCTCCGCACCCAGAGAAATTGTGGAACTGCTGCTGTTCTTGCTGCCTTGAAAGTTGTCACTAATATCCGTTCTATTGTTTGCACTCGTCGTATTTGTGCCATTGTTGTACATTAGCAGCTGCGTCTCATTTAGCCAGTCAAAATCTTAAGGGATTTGTTAACAAAGAAATCGATACAAATCATTTTGAAATGGAAAGAGAACTTACCTGCATAATTCAGAATTTCGCTATGTAGAAATGAGGCATAGGAGATTAGCAGTATGGTAAGAAATTTAGACACAAACATGATGTTGCCTTGATTGGTGGAGGTCTACTGAAAATTTGAAAGCTTCGTCTATTCTAGTCTTTTGCTAGGCAGAAGCAGAAAGAAATTGATAGAAAAACAGCTGTAAGGCAAGATCTTCGAATGAGCACTTAAGTGCCGTGCCAAACAATGAAGTCTGTTTTAATTTGATTAATTTTTTTGAACTTGTGGATTAACTGTGCCATTGCAAGTTTGGAGCCTACAAACACCAGTTTGAGATTTTTATGCTGGTAAATCGACAGCTAAATATATATTTTCGGGGAGAAATTGGACTTCACACTTATCTCTTGACATTACAGAAAAGGAAATAAAAATCAACCTTTTATTAGCAGCTGTGTCACCGCCAACGTCTGTTAACTCAAAACCAATTCTCTGTATCACGAAAATCTCTTTGGGTTGGTTGGTTTAAGTAAATACACCAAATTAATGATTTTGATTAGCAAAAGTAATTTCAGATATATAGTTAAATATGTATATTCTGGGAAATACAAAACTGAATGATAATTTAATTTATTTTAATAATAAAATTTGCATATCAATGCATACGAAACCAATCCAATATCATCATAAATCCAATTTACCACTCAACCTCAGTTGGCACTGCTGGCACCATCCCTTAAATCTGGGGGCTCCCAAGTATTACTACAGAAAAATATTTTTAAATTTTCCATTAAAAATGTGTAAAAGTTGTGCAAATATATGTAGCCCAGAGAAGGAAACATTTTCGACTCTTTAAGTCTATATATAATACTAGCAACAGGCCCGTAGCGCTTCGCTGCGCATTGAACAGTATAGAACCAACATCAGAATCAGTTAAAAGTCAATCGTGAGAGTTAAATATTTACCAAATTTAAAAAACATTTTATAAATTTGTTTTCTCTGTACAGCCCAGAAATCGAATCATACATAAATATATAAGCTTAAAATGAACGTTTTACTACCTTTCTTTTTTACCGTTCCGACTTTGCTGCTGCGTTCTTACCACCCCATCCCACCACACCCCACCCACTTCTATCTACTTTACACAACGTCACCGTTTCCACCTACTATCACCCACTTCTCGCCTACATCCACCACTCATCACCCAATTTCCGCTCAGATCCAACCCACTTCTCATCCATATCCCACCCACTTCCCATGCACTTTCCGCCCACAACCTACACACCTCCCACCCACATGCCACCCAAATCCCACCCTCATCCCTCCTACTTCCGCCCACTTCCCGCCCGCATCCCACCCACCCTCATCCCACCCAAATCCCGCCCTTATCCCTCCCACTTCCCGCCCACTTCCCACCCAATTACCACCCACTTACCGTCCATATCCCACACTCTCCCACCCACATACCACCCTCATACCCTCCCATTTAACGCTTACGTCCCACCCACCTTCCACCCACATCCCACCCAAATCCAGCCCACTTCCCACCCACTTTGCGCCCACATCCCAACCACCTCCCACCCACATCCCTCCCACTTCACTCTTACTTCCCGACCACTTCCCAACCACCCACATCCCTCCCACTTTCCGCCCACATCCCACCCCCTTCCCGCCCACTTATCACCCATATCCCTCCCACTTCCCGCCCAATTCCCACCCAATTGGCGCCCACTTACCAACCACATCCCGCCCACTATTCTCCCACTTCCCAGTGGGCATCCCGACGGTATTTCCAACATTGGAAAATGCAATCACTAATTATTTAGTATTTCATTCCTACAAACCGAGTTTCAAGTCAATCGGAAGAAAAATAGTTTTTTGCATGCACTTTCCACCCAGGGGGGGGAGGGTTAATTTTCCGGAAGATTAGTATGCAGTTGTTGTTGAATTTTCATATAGAGCTTTGAAAATGAGTTTGAAGTTGATCGGATAAAAAACAAAAAAGTTTCATACAACAGTTTTCCGCGAATTTTCCACATTTGCAGACAGAATTTTTAAAAATCCGTTCTTAGTACTCACTTAGTACTCAGCATAAGATAAAATTACTGTGAAAATCTCATCTTCCTTTCTTTTATGGCTTAGGCTGTGCAACGGTCACCAGTCAGTCAGTCAGTCAGGTTGAACAGTTTTATATATATAGATAAGGCTTATACAACCTTTAATCATTGACATTTTGTATTTTCTATTTCATTGAGTCTGATCTTCCTAATACTTCAAGTACAGAAACTTATTAATTGTTGTATTAATCACAAAAATGACAATCACTAGATTAAGAATATTTTCATTCATAAATCAGTCGGTGTAGAGAAATAAAATTCGTATCCTAACTTAATTTAACAGAGGGTAACAAAACTTATTTTATGGTGAAAATGTTGCTTCTAACTCAATTCTAAATTGTGGAGTGCTTCTTATGGTATTAAGACATATAGATAGCCAAAGCCTAACATCATGCACGAAGAAGTGCTTATAATAAGTGCTGAATAATAATAAATGAATTAATAACAATGACTTACATTTACTGAATGTTAAATAAACTGAGTTGTACCAAAAAATACTTTAGTTGATGTTTTGGGTGAAGTGACTTATAATATTAGTCTCCAGTCAGTGATCGGGCTGTCTGAATAATAGGTCTGGGGGGTAAAAGCTTTTTAGCCTGCGCCTGATCAAGCAGGTTAATAGCGAGGTGATTTCATGGTGTTCCAATCGGTTAAGACACCAACTGCTGAATCTGGCAATCTCCTCCGTCACAGTGGGAACCTGCTGGTCTCTGTGGATAACAGAGTTAAGCACATACCATTCAGCATCAATTAAGAGCTTTGACTAAAATCTTTAGATAATGTTGTTGGTGGAATTTGACACTAAGCTGGATATTATATGTTTGAATCGTATTCGTATCGTATAGCTTATTCTTACGTTATTTATTTTGTAACAGATTTAAGTTCAGCAAAAAACCTTGATTGATGCCATTAAGCTGTTTTGTGGAAGTACTAAAGTATTTGTATTGTCCTGTTTCTTTTCATAGAAATTCATATAAAAAATGACTTTATCTTCACTTTCAGACAAAGAAGGTGGGTCAGATCTGCTATCCTCATTTAGTTGCAATTAAACAGAAGTGGATAAAATTCTTAAATATGTAGTAGTATTAGTAGTAGTAGTAGTAGTTTTTAATTGAAAATAAGAACAATTTGTATAATTAGGCATGGCGTTATTGCCGTCAGCCTTATTCTATAACTAGTTCAGTGCACTATTATTATTATTCATCCTATAGAGCTTTAGGAAGTCCCCTTCGGAGTTACACCACCTGCCTTCCTCGCTCGTCGCGAGATAGCAGATCTTTCACTCCTAAGGGGGCCGTTCCAGGCTCGTATTAACCTAACTTAGTTTATAGCTTAATTATTTTCCTAAAAAGCTTCCGCCAAGATATTCGCTCTGTACTTGTAGGCATCCAGCAGATATTTTCCCAACTGCTTCCAGGATTGCCCATTCAACACCACCTTCAACTCATCCATCGTGAGCATCGGCTTTCCCTAAATATATATCAGTCAAATCAGTTACACATGTACTTTTCTGTTCAGAGGTTAGCTTGACATTATAACGAGGGTCTAAGAAAATGCCACATAGGAATGCATAGCACAAAAGTTTTGCTAAGCCAGAATCTTTTTTATTTAAAGCTAGCAATTGAGCCAAATTGAAATAAAAATTCACCAAATCTAACTGCTCGGTCTTTTCGGTTCCAAGAATATCGGTTCTCGGATACCGGTATACAAAAAATTAAAAGTATCGGTTCCGGTTCGGGTTCCGACTCTGAATTTCAATCGGTTTTTTTTCGGTATACGGTTCCGGGTTGATTCCCTGATAAAAATACAGAAAATACGAATCTAGTATTTTATCGGTATTTAATAGAGGCCTTCTTGTTGGAAGTGTGGACTGACAACAAAGGGATCGCCAACGGGCTTTGGCCCAAAAATGTTTGTAAGTTTCTTTTATATGGAGTTTTTTGTTTTGGCAAGTCTTTGGTGGAAGTGTATACCAGGCTTTAAAATGGAAATTTCTTCTTTAAAAATCGATTTTATTGAAATATTCTTGGTCGTTGAATTCAACATACTAAGCCGATTTAAGAACAATGCTCTAAGAGATTATTTGCAGCTTAATTTACTTTCGATTTATAACTAGGTTTACTAGACTCTATCTGACAATTATCAAGTGAGATATGGCGTAAAAGGTAAGTGCACCTACCAAAAAAGTGAAAAAAAATAATATCTGAAAAACGGAGTCATGTAAAAATTTTTTAAATCTATTTTCAAGATCACCATTCCAACTAAACCAAAATAATATTTCTGTTAAAATGGGTCATTTATTTTTTTTATTTATGCAGGCAGCTAAGGCGCGTGAGTCAGATTGCCTAAAGGCCAAAGCCAATTCGAGTCAATTGTACAGGGTATTTTAAAGTCAGAAATATCGACCGCAACGGTCTTACTTGTTCAATGATAGTCTGAGTGAGTCACTCAGAGTGAGTTACTATTACCTTGTAGTCTTATTTACCTAATTAAGACAATTTTTCTTAGTATTTTTTTGTGATCGAATGTGTACACTCATTCATGGTTTATTTGTTCATACAACCTTCTCGTCAAGCGAAAACTGTTCGCTCGGAATTAAGAACAGAGCAAAGCAGCACCCGTATTCTGTATAGATATTTAATTTTAATCTGCTCCCATAGATATCAACATAAACTTTATATTATAAAGAGAGATTTCGATAGGAATTGATTGAATCTTCTAGCAAACTGCTGCCACCTCTAGAATGGCGGTTAATTAAAATGAATTAAAATATTCAACCCGATTTTAACGAATGGTCATAGTATTTTAACTCATATTCCTAATATCTATCTATTATCTAATATCTGTCTATTTAGAAAGACACAACAAGATCCGAGTAAAAACACCAAAGTTTTAGTTTCTTTTTTGAGCCTACACAGTTCATAGATGGATTTATTATAAGTCCGTGTGGCAGCTTAAAGTTTACTTAAAGTATTATCAACATTCTGAGGCAGCCACACAATTATCAATGCACACAACATTTCTTCTCAGCCAACAAGTGGGACAAAGACAATTCACAATGCCCGGCGTATGGTGAAAGGTCAGTTCCTGTACACGAGCCGTCTCCTCCGGCAACGATGGCCACACAATGCTCTGTGTACGTGGCGCATAAACATCCAGGCTGTTAGTTGCCGCAGCCTTTGAAGAGCGACAACAGCAACATAAGCAGCCTACAATGGGAATTCTCAGTTTTATTCCATTTGTCAATTTTTCAATATTTTCTTTCTCTGATGTCTACTTACCCAGACAACCAAGCACAGCCAACAGGCAGAGCCCCAGGACGGTCAGATAGAACACATGATGATTGTTGTTTAGCTTAGTGTCCAGGCCAAGATTCAATTGCTGACTGAGCAACCTTTGTTGCGATTCAATTTGACAAATTGCCAGGGATAATGCTGCCATAATAAAAATACATCGAGTGCACGGTACCAAAGACATTTTGTTAATGGCTCAAAAAGGCTTTTGGTTGAGGAGGAAGGCATACAAAATACAACTGGAAAACAGCTGCGGAAAGAACAGCTGATAAATTTAGCCAAACTGTGGAAGTGTTTTATGAATTGCAAGCCCTCACAAAATGCTAAATTTTTGTTTATTTACTTTTTTCTTGTGGCTAAGCCCTTGAACGTGTGCGAAATTTTTGTTTCAACTGAAATGATTCAGCAAATAATCAAAAAATATATTCACCAAATTCCTTAATCTCGTTTATCCATCAACTCATTTTCAGACTCACCAACTGACAGCAGTTTTCCACACTTTTTCAGGCACCTCGAGATAAATGAGTACTCAAGAATATGACGCGTCGTCAATGACACTTGATGTGTGCGTGTGTGTGTGTGACAGTACACACACGCATGCAATCCAACTGTCACACAGCTTTGTACTAGTGGCCATAACATCATGTGATGTGAAGGTGATGAGTGAGTTGATGATGCCTTCTGCGCTTTCCCTCTTAGTGCTTGGTCACGTTTTTTATGCACCATTTTGTTTGACTTGGCTGGGGCTGGGCAAAAGTCGTTTGTTGACAGCCTCTTAATTAGGCAGTCAAATGTGCATAAAGATGATGATGATTATATGAGGTGATAATTAAGTGGGCAAGATGTGTGACTAGATTAAGAAATTTCTTTTAGAAACTTTGGGAATTTGTCACCGGACTCTGCGGTTAACTAATAAGAGAGTCCTGGGCTTGAAATGGAATTGAACTTAAAGTTTTGAGGCGACACTTAGCTAGCGGCAAAGTTAGCTGACAGTCCGCATAATACATTTTTTTCGAAGACTTTCAAAAAATTATTTTTTCCGGGACTTTTCCATTAAAAACTATTTTGAAAAATCGTATTTTCTTACTTTTTCGAGTATAACTTTTAAAAAATCAGAATTTTTAGCATACACTCTTTGGGAAAAATTAAGCTTTTAAGATAAAAATCATCTTTTTAGAACAAGGTTTTACAATCTGAACACTTCTACATCCTCTAAAGCGACCCAATAAAAATCACTTTTTTGTTGACATTCTTCTTTATGTACTCAAGTTTTTTTTTTTTACCAAAATAGCTGCCAATTAATTTTTTTAAGCTTTAAGAGCAAAACATTACGCGTTTTAATTGTTCTTATCCATGAATAAAGAAAAAAAATTATTTTTTGACGGTTTTTTGAAAATTCTGTAGTTTATCAGCAAAAATGTTTCCAATTTAATACTGTATAAAATATTTTAACAAGCTAATACATTTTTGATCAAGTTTTAACGATTTCTGTAACCAGTTATCTTCACGTCAGGCATCAAAAGGTTTTGTTCCTTTAACAGTTTCGCCAGTTTGTCCGACTTGCGTTGAGACAATTCCAGTTTCGCAACAAAAAAAAATCGAGACGGGCTTGCGATATCAGAATTGGTCCCCTTTGTGAATATGATGGTCCCGGACTAAAGTCAGACACAGTCTCTGTTTCATCCCTGTCACAGCACATGTCTCCAGCAGCTTAAATGTCTGTGGGCACACTTTGCTGAAGTTTAAGTGGCAATGAAGTGTCCACTTAACTCTTTTTGGAAACGAACACTTGAAAGTTTTTGCTTTAATGGCATTCAGCCCCGCACTTTATTTTACAAGCTAGCAGTCCTGGGATTATGCTTCCTGCCCGGATTCGTCCAAATGACAGGGGTATCATAGCGAAGAAACCGCTGTTTTCCGTTTTCGTATTCGAGGACATTTCTTGAACATATCAAACATACTAAATTCGGTGCCCATTTTTTTTAATAATTCTTTTTTTATAGCATTTTTGGTATGCTTTTTTAAAATCTTTACAGAAACCACAAGCATTTTTTTGTATCTCTTGCGCGAGTCTATTTTTGTAATAAATTTTCCACACACATAGCAAAAATTGCTAATGTTTCCTTTACGCTTGTTCATTTTGCTTTTCTGTTTGATTTTACGCAGTGTGACGGTTCAACGCCAAAATACCACCCTTTATCAAAATACCACCAAATTTTAAATGGTCACACTGCGCTGATTTAGCGATTTAGTTGTCTAGGAACTAAGCTTAACGAACTTTTGGGGTCGCTTTAGAGGATGTAGAAGTGTTCAGATTGTAAAACCTTGTTCAGAAGAGATGTTTGTTATCTCCAAAGCTTAATTTTTCTGAAAGAGTGTATGCTAAAAATTCTGATTTCTTAAAAGTTATACTCGAAAAAGTAAGAAAATACGATTTTTCAAAAAAGTTTTTAAAGGAAAACTCCAGGAAAACATAATTTTTTTGAAAGTCTTCGTATAAAAAATTTGTTCTTCGAACTGTCAGCTACAACTTTGCTGAAGTCAGTTTGCAGCTATCACTAAAACTGAATGCAGCTGTATACCCAAATCTGATGACACCATTTTTTTGTTATCACACCCAATTTCAAAAACTTTGAGGGTCCATAAAAAAAAGTGCTACCAATCTAGCCAAACGCTGATAGGGATTTACTCAGTTCGGGTAGCACTATCGATTCCGCATAGTGTAGCTTGGTAGTTTTTTTGAATGTTGCACAGTGTAATTAGTGAATGTTGCATTTTATAATACTTAATGAAGTTCAAAAGTTTTGGTGAAATATATGAGCTCACCTTCTGAATAAGCAAACAGAATTTTCCAATATTAAAAATTCTTTAAAAAATTTTTACCTCAGAAGTTTTTCAATACTTGTGAACCATCATGTCAGGTTCAAGCTTTGGTTGGCCCTTTGGGACTGTAAAGAGAATTTTACATTATAATAGTTCAAAGCAGGGCTGTAAATCTACCACAAAAATTTTTTGGGAAATTACAAATTTCACTAAAACTATTTTAATAATTTTTCATAAAAATTTAATTACCGTATTGGTATTTAAAAGTATGAGGAAACATCGTATGTTATTTTTTTTTACATGAGAGTAATTGTAATGGTAACTAAATTCTGAATTACAAATTAATTGTAGTTGAAATGCTAATTAAATCTTCAATTACCCAACAAATTCTTACAGTAATTTTTAATTACTGCCCTGGTTGAGAGCTGTAGCAATTCCACATACTCCAAAGGGGCTTATCCTTCAATTGGACAATTTTGCTTTTCCCAGTACTGGCTCTTTTAAAGTGGTATGTAAATTAACTTGCATTTGCCTTAATACAAATTACACAATCGAATGATTTACCGGCCAGATGCAGCTAACGCACAATTAATTAAAATTCGTTTGGGTGTGACCGCATATTTTGAGGAAAAATCTCAAAATGGCTCTATACTAGGTAATTTTATATTCGATACTTTAAATAATTCTCCAAAACTGCATCTCTTACACTGTTACGCCTGATTTCTAAAAACATACCCTTGGGCAGCAAAAAGTTGGTAATTTTTTCGTATGCATTTTGTTTTTGTGTTGTAAACTTCTGGAGATTTCCATTCTCGATTTGTTATTTTACTGGCAAATAGTCTAAAAATGTTTTGTCATTTTATCCGGGTGCTGCAGTATTAATAACCAGCTAATGAAATTAGTTAATGTTCTACAAAGTGATCTCAAAAAGTGGAGCTTTCCAGTTCCACCATCGGATGAGTGTAAAGATATTCCCTTCAGTATTGAGTAAATGATTAGGATTTCCATTTTTTCGGCGAAAAACTAATCCTTCTGAACACCATGGTAATACTTTTTCGCCACTTTTGTTTACTTATTGTTTTTGCGGTAGACAAATGCGCCTCCAACTGTTTCGTATTACTTGCGCTGGCTTTAAGCCACATTACCCACAATTCTCGATGGTTGTTCTTGTTGTGCTGTGGCGGCGGCTTTTTGTGCTTGTGGCATTTGCTTAGCAAATAGTTTTTAATGATTCCAATGCCTGCTGGCAGCAACAAACAAAAAAAAATCAGCAAAACAAGCCACGTTTGTTTCAAACTATTCGGCACTTGCTGGCAAAATAGTTGAAAGGATTGCAGGACTTGGAAACATTCAAATTAAAGCTTATAACTTTCTTATAATTCTAGCATACTTTTTTGCAAAAGTAAAATTACTATTTAGAAACTAAACTAGTAACAAAATACTGAAATAATCGATGCATTCTATATTTTGTAAAATTTTAAAACTTTCCAAGTGAGGTGAGAAAATGACGCAATTTTATTTAGTAGGTTAATTTTCGTATTATTTCTTCAAAGTTCCTTCGGCTTTCATATTAAAGAAATTTTTCTTTATGAGCATTTTAAATTTATAATATTTAACTTTATAAGATTATCTCAAAACCAAGAAAAAACTATTTTCTCTAGATTAAATCCCCTAAAAAAATCGATTATTTTGAGTTCTGCAAGACTTAAAGTAAGTGTTTCAGTAGATTTCTCAAAAACCCGGCTAAAACAATAGACTATAAGTTGATGGCAATTTTCAGAGTCTCCTGCAGGCCTTATTAAATAGTCTTAAATTTAACTAGTTTTAAGTCTCAATTCCAATTTCTATTAGTTTGCCATGCAATCACACATCACATCCGGCAATGCCTTTAATTGAATTTTCTAGACTTCCGCTAGGCAACACACACATTCTGGCTGAAAATGGCCAACTATGTGTTTTTAAAGTGCAACAGGATGTCGTAGAATAAAATATACTACATATGCAATTCATGCGCAACTAAAAACAAACACTAGAAAAAAGTTACAGCAAGAGTGGCAATTAAGTGTTACGTATACGCCCCATGGGGCTTAGTTATTTTTGCCCGCTCTGCTTGTGTTTGGTCAATTCGAGTGTGAAAATGTTTTTATTGTTGTTGTGCTGCAAACGATGACCTTGCCCATGTGCAAGGCAGCGCTGCTTCCCACTTTTTTTATGATTTGAAGGCATCTTGTCGGCCCAGCAGCCTTTTCCATTATATTTTCGACAGTTAAATTCTTGTTCCGCCCCGCCCAAGGCGAGACAACAGAGACCTTCATCATAGTTGCACAATGCTCGGCAATTACTGATGAGGGGGGCAAAGTTTAAATGCTTGAACTTGATCCGCATGAAGGTTGAGCCAAGAGCAAACAGCAAACAACTGGGGAACTAGGACAAAACAATTTCTGGCGGACTGCCGCAGCGCCAACCCAATGTTCTAGCACGTAAAGCAAACTGCTGGCATTTCCAATTTTTTTTCCTTTTTTCGTTATTTCCTGTACCCATTGAAATTGCGTAAAAAGGGTATTTTTCTTTCCGACCCTTTCAAGTAGGTATATATATCGTATGTCTAATCAGTGTCAAAAGTAGAGTGGATATAGTCATTGTTTGTGTGTATAAGCGCGAATTTGTAGTCGGAGCCTTGAAACAGACATCTTTTTTTTTGTACGCAATGTATGAAAGCACATGATTGCAAACACAAGAAGTCAAATATACTAGGTGATTGGTAGTCGATGCACTCCAGCGCAGCGCTTTTATTTGTTTTTATTTTTTTGTTCTTAGTCCTGCTCTTCATCGCTCGCAGTAGCAAAGCAATTGGACTTTTTAAGGGTAGCAAAATATTAAATAACATTGTTAAAATATGCAAATCGGAAACTTTTAATATATTTTGATTGATTTTGTGGCAGCCATGCAAAAAATAATAGTCAGAACTAGGCATGCAACAGATGCGGGAATTTCTTTTATTTTAAGCGTTTACATACAAAATTAAACAATCTTAAAATTTGTGGCTATTTTCACAATTGGCTTCTTTGCGTAGAGAGTGCCAGAGAGTACCCTTCTGAATTCACTTGCAATATGGCTCATTGTTTTCTTTATAAACTGCACTAAAGCTGTAGGTATGCGCTTTTGTGCAGTTTTTCTTTGGTTTGGAATTGTTGTTCCTTTTTATATTGTAAAAGTATGCAATTTGTTATGAGTTTCCAGATTTCCCAGGAAAACCTTTGCGAAATTAAAAAAAAAAAAATTGGAATAACTATATACTCGCTTTCAAAAACCGACAGTGTTCTTCGGCTTTAAATCCCCATTTGCCTTCATTTGACCCTCTTGATGACAAAAAGAGTTGCCCGAGTTCTTTCTTAGAAATCAAAGCTCTTACCACTTCTGGAAACGAGAACAGCCCTGAATAAATATTTTTTTTAAAACAAAAAAATTTTGAAGATCCTTGACTCGACGGACAGAAAAATTCAAAACCTCTTGGTTTATTATCTCATAAGCCACTTCACATATCATAGCAAATGTTGTTTATTTTATATATCTGGTACTTAGCAGTATATGCTGTGCAAGATTTGGCTAAAATCCAATAATTAAAAAACAAAAAATTTAAATATTTTCCCACTGTGATTTGGATTATTTGCATATTGCTTTCTAGCTAGGCTAGTGTAGAAATGCCAGAGTTTTTGGCCTAATCTCTTAAATTTTCATAAAGATCGGATTCTTTCGGCTTTGCCTTCTGAAGAACACAGAAAATCTACTTAACATTTCTTCCCCCTGAAATAATTCCAGATGGACTTCCAGCATTTATAATTATCTAATTTAATTTTATAATTTATCTAATACGAAACAAAGAAATCGGCTGTTTTTTAAAAGATTTCTCGCATATTTTCAAGAAGTATAATGAAAGATAATAAATTAAGACCGAATTAACCTCGAACAGGCATAAGCTGTCTAGATAAAAATTGTAAAAGCTGCTAAAAAAGTTACTTTGAGGAAAAAATATTTTCCAACTTAAACTTAGCCAAAGAAAGATTGCAGTCGAAGCAGAGGGAGATGGTAAAGTGAACAGCTTTCAGATCGATTATTGATTTTTCCCCCACAGAATCAGGTCCAAGTCCAACACTCATACAAACAACGTTTGCTGTAAGTCTAGGCATCTAATTCGCTTAAAGAAAAAAAATGGCAACATTTTACATTCTGTTGCGATTCCTTGGTAACCCTGCTTTCCATTGCTTCCTTTTTTGCTCCCTTCTCGTACTTGTCAATTTTCCACATTAAATATTCTGCTGGCTGGCGACAGTCTTCGTTGGTTATAGCAAATTCAGCGCTAAATCTCAATCAAAATGCGCGTAAAGTGGCATTTCAAGTGATTTTTATGAATTGGAAATTTTGCTCTGATTAAATGTTGTTGAAAATGTGTGGAAAAATGTCAGCCAGGTGAAATCAAATTTAAGATGTTAAATGAGACAAACTAAATGTGGAAACGATGTAAGTGGAAAATTGGATTGTAATAGATTGAAATAGATAGATTGAGATAGTAGGATGTCTATTTGGTGTGTTCTTATTTAGTGGAATCGACTTTACTAAGTCATACAGCCTGCTCAAGCTACACAGAGGATTAAAGTCAAGAAAATTAAACCCAAATTAAGTTCAAATCTTGTCAACAATAGTGCATTAAAGGGTTTTATCATTTGTTCTTTTTGTACGATAAAGCTGATCATTCTTTATTTCTAGAACATTAAGAATATTTTTCCTTTTTAAATTTGAGAATATTCCTCTGTGTAGTCTTTTAACCGTTGTTCATTGACAGTGGCAGTTTTGAATTTAACGTTAAGCTGAAAGCCACTGTCCTATCAAACTGCCAAGAGCTGAACGTAATTCAAATTAAGAGGGTCAATTTAATGCTAGATTTCCCTGTTGGTGCCTTTGAATGAATAACGCCAAATGCGTTTTTAAGGAAATATGAAAACAACTGTAAAGCAGAGAGGGTGAGATAGGGGGAAGGAATTAAGTGGATTAATGTTTTCTCTCACTTGTTTTGATATGCTTTTTCCTCGCTTTTACCTGTGCATAAATTTCATATTGTTGAAAGTACTGCATACGTGTGTTCTGTGAGTGTGTTACTTTAAATTTGCAATTTAAATGTAATTTTTCAGCGAATACGCATATATGTTTATTTGGTTTATGACGACTGCCAAACATGCACACAGATTTAACACTCTGCGACAGCCAGTCCTCCGTTTACCCCAAGAAAGACAATGACAAGTCTTTTAAAAATGTTTAAATCTAATTTATATTATAGAAGACCAAATTTTTATATGGATACCACCATTTAAACGTGAATGATTATTTTGAATGTCAATGTGAAGATTTTTTTTCTGCCTGCTCTTTTCAATGCCGTCGACCGCAAAGTGCAAAATGCAATTGAATCAATGCAATATTTTCACACTCACCAGCTGGAAAAATCTGTTGGTGGAATTTTTTTGTTTGCCGTTTTGCATGCGCTAATTAACATTTATTAATAAATTATTCATGCAATTTGAGTTGTGCAAAAAAGAAGGGAAACGAAAAACTAAAACATTTAAGCCAGAATTCACAGAAAATTATATGATAACAATGTTAGGCTTTATTAGAGTATGGCTTAAGTTGCTTTAAAATATCTTAATTCTGCTAAATTATATTTATTTTAAATTTAAAATTTAAAAATTTAACTTGGAATAAAATCTTTAGTTTCGCAAACTTCTTTCGATTAAAAGAAACACCGAAGTATGCAACTACAAACTAAATAGCTTAATCCGTTTCCGGCTCGCTTGGGTCGAAAAAAAGAGGGAATGCCTGATTTTGGCTATCATTATTTTTTCGCGCTTGACGACAACCAGCTACAGTACAAATGTTCTTCTAGACGAATCTTTAAGGAAAAAAAGCTAACGGGCGTCAGAATTGCAAAGAAGATTTTCCATGGCTTCCTTTTCTATTCATTGATGACCTAGGCATATAATGAAACAAACAAATATTTATAGAAGATTCACCTTAGTCAAGTTTTGTAGGTTTTGTTTTATATTTATTGGAGTACTGGATCTTGTTAGCTAGTGTAATTATAACCAGATGACCCGGCAAACGTTATTCTGTCATATAAATTGATTCTAGTCTATATTTATATATATAAATCTCATGTCTTTCCCTCGTTACGACTTTGTTGCTGGGTTTTCCATAAAATTCCCACCTACTTATCCCCATTTCCACCCACTTCCACTCACATTTTGCATGTGTGTTGCTGAATGCGTTCGACGGCCCAAAAAGCCACCCCTACGTGTTGCTGGCATTGTTTACTGTAACACATACACTCAGATAGGCCAACGGAGCAGTTTGCAGGAATGTTTTGCAGAGAGACACCCAAATCACCTAGCGCGAAATATAGTTATTAAACTATTCTAAAACTGTCAACCAAAAAAAAATTTAATTAAAATTTGTCAGGCCGTTTTGGAGAAGTTTACTAGCCAAGTTTGTGACGCGAGATATTTATATATAATATATCGATTTACTGATATTTTAAATACTTTTATCTGTTTGTACCTATTGTTGTCGTATGTTTCGAATGCTTTTGAAGCATACTATAAATCAACTAGATGCTCAGTTTTTGAGTTTTTTCCGCAACTGTTGACATTTTTCTCTACTTACTACTGTATCCGAAAATGAAAGTCGAGTTTCTTTTAATTTTCTTATCTTTTCTTTCCTATAAAATGTATTAAAGGAGAAAACTCTAAGACAAGAGTTCAGATCGCCCACCGAATCACGTTGAATAATTTCACTTGACTTCAAAATAGTGTGCGCAGATGTTTTGTGTTTAATAAACTGTACGTTGAATTAAATTAAGTCGCGAAGAAGAAGAGACTGATTTAAAGTAAACTAATCGATATAACAATAGAGTCATAAATTCTTCAACAATTCTGATTGATTTCATCTAAAGGCCAGAAACGAGATCACAAAAAGTTTGGATCAAGAAGGCTCTAAGTACAAGCTTTTGATCCCGAATATCTAAAGTATCCTTTACCTCGCCGTTCAGTTATCCTTATTCCACTAGTCTTCAAAGAAAATAAATTGTTAAATATTGAGTTTTTGACAATGTTACCTGTTACGTTACGTGAACCTATCTACGCCACTGTGTTGCATACATTCGCACGACTTCAGAATACCCATTTCTTTCCAAATGGAATCCTAAAACATCAACTTCAGGGTCCCTTCTGACACATTTTAAGTATTTTTGCAACAGAAATTTCATTTGGAAAACGTTTAGTATAGGTCCATTTGTCATCGATGGACCGCGAATTAGGAAGAATATACAAAACAGAAAACTTTCACACAATAGAAATAGGATTATAAAACAACACTCAAATTTAGATAATATTCGAATTTTTCTAAAGTGATTCACTTAAGTACCAAACGCTTTTCGCCTAGCCACACGCAAAAATTAATTTTTGCTCATTTTTATTACCAGGGCACAAAGATAATTACTAAAAAATGGTAAAAAATAAATTTTTATTATAATTAATTTTAGTTTTAAATTATAAGCAATTTATATAGATTTGTTGGTCTTTTCATAAAGAAGTTCTCAACAATATATAAAGAATATAGAATATAATATATATAATAATCCCACCCATTTTCCACCCAGTTTCCACCTACATCCCACCCACTTCTCGCCCACATCCCACCCACCAAAATCGGAAAATGAAAACGCAAATGAATTCTCATTTTGACCTCACAAACCGAATTTCAAGACAATCGAAAGAAAAATAGTATTTTTCATGCCGAATTTTCCGGGAATTTTCCGACCGTTGGGTCGAATTTTCCTACATTGGAAAATCACATTTCAAACTATTTCGTATTCTATCCTCTCAATCCGAGTTTCAAGCCAATCGGATGAAAAATAATTTTTCGGCCATTTTCCTCGTGGGCGGATTTTCCAAAATCGGAAAAACACGTGTCGAATTATTTCGCGTACTATGCTTACAAACTAAGTTTCATGTCAATCGGATGAAAAATATCATTTTTCCCATTCAAACTTTTCCCACGCTTTTCCGACTTTTCCGGGTGGAGTTTTCACAGAAACTCCTGTCCAAATTACAGTCAGTCAGTGAATCAGTGAATCAATCAGTCAGGACACTCTCTTTAATATTTATAGAGATTTAAAAATATTTAGCACACTTTATCTACTCACATAACGTTTTCTGACAATTTTCCATTTTATACCGTGTTCCCATTAAAAATGGGAAAAAGGGGATCATGAAGTTGTGCAAAAAAATGTTACAGGAAGAAGGAAGCATTACCGAACCTATAAAGTATTTATATTTTTGATCAGCATCAACAGCCGAGTCGATTTAGCCATGCCCGTCTGTCTATCTGTTCGTCTGTCTGTATGAACGTTTCGATCTCAGAGACTGTAATGGGATGGAGCCACAAATTTTTGCACGTAAGTAGGTGTATACTGAACCCACATTGAGTTTGTTTTAGATTTGGAAAGGTCCTCCTCCTCCATCTTTTAACAGCGAAAATCTGTCACTCTCTATGTATAAACGTGTTGATCTCACAGACTATAAGAAGTAGAGCCACAAATTTTTACATGTATGTAGGAGTACACCGTACCCAGATCAATTTTGCTCTAGATTTGGCAAATTTTTCCTCCATCTTCTTCTTACCGCGAAAATCTGTCAGAGCTACAATTTTTAAGTTTGAACCTAGTGACTTAATATATATTCAGTTAGGCCCAACATCTATCTATTCTGTATACCACAATGAGATCCGAGCAAAAACACCGAAGTGCGCCTGCCCATTTATTGAAAAAAAGCTTTAGAAACTACTTTTGCTGTCGGGGCACTCGACCGCAACACTCTTACTTGTTTTATTTTATTAGGGACCTCTTGAAAACTGTAGGTTCCGCAATAGGCTAATACTTAGACAATTACAACATACAACATATATGGGACAAAGAACTGGTAACTAAAATGTGGAAAAATAATTCTTTGAATTATGCTGTGGACAGTTACAACATAGACCATCCACATCGGTTAAGCGGGTCAAAAAATGTAAAAGGAACATATAAATCGCACTCCATGTCGACAGCAAAAAGTTCTGGTAGTGAAACTACCAGGAACTTCTTGAATAATTACTGTACAGACAAACCATGTTATCCCATATTATAGTCAACCGTTGACCTTGAGCCGGCTCAACAACTACTTAGATTAATTAATAAATTGTGCAAATGTAGCATTCCATCTCAGCGGGCTTCTTTAAGTATTTGGATCTTCATATTTCGACACAACTTTTTCTCATAGCATTTTAGTGTCCACTTAAGTCATCAAACGAGGCTTAAAGTTTAATTGAGCTACCTTGGATGATCAGCTGAACTTTAACTCTATAAACAAAAGCCAAAACAGACAATTAATCTTATCCAAAATAATTCAAATTTCCAATTTCCATTATAATTATAGTTTCTCCCGCGTCCACTGACAAAATGGCCCACAGCTGCAGTTTCTGCTGCTGCTGCTGCCATTGCTGCCCCCTCCTTCGGTTAGCCATCACCTTCAAACTAATCGGCTTCTACTAAACACACACTACTATACCAAACAAAGCAAGGCCAAAGAATATTGGCCAACCATGCAACCGCAGGACATAGCTCTGCGGCATCTGTTTGCCTAAAATCTGAATTTATGAAGCAAATCACATAAATCACAAAGAGACACAACGAGAGCAGACTAAGCGAGTGGAAGGTCACACAATTAGACGAAGGTAAACTAAGAACCCAGGCAAATCAATAGACAGCCAAACAACAGAAACATCAACAAAAATGGACAAGAAATCAAAAACAAAATCAAAGACGAAAGGACTTAAGGCAAACAAAGAGTCGAGCACCCGATTGGATGTGGACTTGTGGGAGGTAAGTTTAAAAAATATATATAGCAGTTGATTTAGTTTATTGCGTTATATTGTTTTCCGATGTCATTAAGTATTTGCAACTGTTACGCTTGGCAGCTGGCCAATCATTTGTCCAAATTTCGTTCATCACTTCCAGCAAAACGAAGATCGCTTCAGCACCATTGACCTACCCATGTTACGAGATGGTAAATTGTCTACGACAGCAAATGCTACTGCAGGCACAGTGGGCGTCGGGGGAGTGGGAGGAGCCGGTGGCACGGTAGTTTGTCCGGCCAGTGCAGCTGCACTGACAAAGGAAGCACCCGTCATGCCAGCGTCCCAAATGAGCACCACTCCCACAGCTATCAGCATTGCTGGCTGTGCCTCTGGTACCGCTCTGGTTACCCTAGATGCCAATGCCATCGAGGCAATGGGTGGCGAATCCGAGCCTGCGCGCGGCAATTGGACGGGTCGTTTTGACTTTCTGCTCTCGCTACTGGGTTACTCGGTGGGACTGGGCAACGTTTGGCGCTTTCCCTATTTGTGCTACAACAATGGAGGCGGTGAGTTAACCATTTTGCACGCCAATTACACAATTTTAACAAGGATTTCTCTGCCACAGGCGCCTTCCTCATCCCCTTCACCATAATGCTCATCATAGCGGGCCTGCCGCTGATGTTCATGGAATTATCCTTCGGACAATATGCCGCTCTGGGCCCAGTGGCCATCTATCGGCGCTTCTGCCCGCTGTTTAGTGGCTTGGGCACGGGCATGATCGTGGTCTCGGCCATTGTGATGTTGTACTATAATCAGATTATTGCCTGGACCATATTCTACATGGCTGCCTCGTTTCGCGCAATATTGCCTTGGCAGCATTGTGAGCCGGAGTGGAGCACCGAACGTGAGTAATGCAATCATCTCGAATTTGTGGGCTGTTGGTGGTCGTGGTCGGTGGGAGTGTCCAATTAATTACCAGAGACAAAGGAGCATTTTTTGCTGGTTTCGGTGAGGTAATAAATTAAGCAAATTGCAAGCTGTCAAAAGTGGAAGTTTATTTTTGTTTGTTTTTCTTTATTGTTTTTTTTTTTTTTTCTGAGAAACACCCCATGGCGCCAGGGCGAGGCACGTGCTGTGACCCATTAGAAAATTTGCTAGCAAAAAGAAAACTGAGAAAATTGTTGAGAAATTAATGAGTTGAGAGAAGAAGTCAAATCAAAATGGTTGATAAATTGGAAGATTAGAGAGAGATTAAATCTCTAAAGCCAACTTCTGGGGATGCAGTGGAAAATTCAAAAATAGATATTAAACAGTTCTTTCAGTTCAGTTTGCCCACAGCCTGCATTACTAGTAATAAAGTATGTATGCCAGAGCCAAACTGCCATCGGATTCCCATTACGGATGCGTACATTATTTTTGAAATTGTAGCCACAGAGCTGGATAAACTCGGAACAGAGTCTAGACCAATCAAGCAACCGCTTGGGAGTTGTATGAACAAATACTAAGCATATATAAGATAAGATATCAGGAGGTCTTAATGGCCTATTTCTATAGCAATATATAGTCCACCTGTGACGCCTCTCTTTTTAGCTCACCAGCCACGTAGGACTATTACAAAAAGCATCTGATGAAGTTCCTCGTCCGCATCCTTGTCGTAAGCCTCAGTAGTGCCCACTCACGTTCACACCATTTGGCACCATCGCTGCCAAACTTTTTACTATATCTATTGGGACTAAGACGAAACATTTTCCGCCCGGTATTTTGAAATCAGAAAAAAAACGATAATATAGGGACAGTCTAGTACAAATGTATCAACTAAAATTATAATTATAATTGATAAATTTTTAAATAAATAATTATTAATTAATTATATTAATTATAAATAATAATTTTTGTACTAATTGTACAGCTTGATTTTTAATGGGAATACAATTTTAAAAGTGATTTTATGAAACCGCACAAAAGCGCTTACCTCCAGCGCATTATTTAAAGAAAAGAATTAGCCATATTTTAAGGGCTTCACGAGAGGTATTTTTGGGCACTCTTTACGCAAAGTGTCCAAATGTAAAAAAGCCCTAAAAATGTAAGATTTTGTTTCGATTTTTAGAAGGTAAACGCTTACGAACAGAAACTTCTTTACTTCTCGTTTTTTAATATCTGATTTGTAGTCAACAATAAAAAATCAAACTCCCGCAGCTGTTGCATTTCTAGTTTTAAGTATTCCCTTTTTTATTTTTTTGCGTCAATTAAATAAAATAAACTTTGAACGGTTGCTATTTGAAAACCATTTGTTAAAAAGTTCTAAATATTGACATAAAATAGCTAAAAGTATTCAAAATAATTTCCTACCTTCGTTTTATCCATTTTACCAAATAAGAAATTGGGACTTGTGTTTAAAATTTTGACCTGCTGGTCCAGTGTGCTCGTTACACAGAGTATATTTAGTTGGTGCAAAAGTATGTAACAGGGAAAAGGAACCATTTCCGAACCTATGAATTAAATATAGTCTTGATTAGCATGAACAACCGAGTCGATATAAATTTGTCCTTTTTTTGACCATGGCACTCAGATTCATTTAACTCAACCGGCCAAAATGAAAATTAACTTAAGTAAAACTTAGAAAAACACCAAACAAGCAAACTTACAGATCTACTGAGCCTATCGTAAGTCAAAGAAATAATTTAAATATTTTTGTTGTGATTGTTTTAGTGATCTTTTTGATTATTATTTGTAAATCTTTTGAACAGGCTCTAAGTTAATGCACAACACCACAAAGGAGTCTGGTTGACTGTATAACGGTATTTCAGGAATTTTTCATTTCAATCATCAGCAGTCTTGGCCAATCTTTAATGAGCTGGCAGATAGTACTCCATGAAGCTAAAATCGGACATCAGCAGCAACCGTACCCTTCTGTTGTTAGTGGGGGGAATTCTTCCTCCGCATTTAACACAGACGCCAATTGTTTGAATTGCCCGAAAGCAAGCATAATTTAAAATTTAATTTGTATCCTAGAAAATAAACAATTTCCAGAACAGAAACGTACCTGTATAAGTTTCAAGGGCAAACAACTGAACCGAATCTAAGCTGGGTTCGGTAAGCTTTAAAAACCATGCATTAACCAAACATGTGGCTTTTATCTGCTTTTGAATTTCTACCGAATACTACATAAATATGGTTTTAACCAAACTTCTTATAAATATTTAATAATAGAATTTACCTTTATTCAAGTCCAGTCTAAAAAAACGGCAAAGTCTGCCACACAATTTCCTAGGCGCATGTTATTTCTCTGAGTTTCGAAATCGCTTATTGCGCAAATAAACAATAATAAGCAAACTTTCGCTAAAAATCATAATAAGCATCAACAACAACACCGGAGACCAACAAGCGGCTCCGGGAAGTAGGCAATTGTTTTTGTGCCTCGACTGCTTTGGTCCCCATTTGACATTGCAAGGTGAGCGAAGGAGTGCGTAGGCAGAAAACTACGCGTTGGCAGGGGCGTGGTCTGGTTTTATATTTGTGCGCGCCTAAGCGTGGATTTGATTTCTTTGCACAGACAAAGTCAGAGGCAGAGCGCGAGACGTTGACACACATCGGCACTTTAAAATTGCCAGCCACGCGAAGCACATAAATCTTTAACGAGCATGTTGGGTGCTGTCTGGTGGCATTGCAACAGCTTCCATCATTCCGCACACTGAGCATGAACTTCGCCTGGAGACAGATAAGTGGGGCAAGTGAAAAGGACACTTAAAGAAGGAGTACAGTGTGAATCATGTGACAGGAAGGAATATGATCGAAAAATTATTTAAAAATTGCATCCTGCTGATAAGACTAATGATTAAGGGGAATAACCAAATTCGAGGCGGTTTTGCTTAGAAAAGCAGAGCTTATTTTATTGCGGTTGCTTGCACACTCAAGTGGCCGTCTCTATGTTCAAACCAGCAACAACAATAACGTCAAATGCCATTGAAAGTTTTGCATGAGCCTCCCACACCCATTCCCACACGCACACAGCGATGATTTAGTATGGCTGCCATTGATACAAAATGCTAAGAACTTCTGCGAAACTCAGCCTCAGAGTTTTGTATTGTCTGTCTGTCGGTATGTGTGTGTGTGTGTTGGTCGCTAGAAATCGATATGAGGTCGCCGTCTTGGCTTCTCTTCTCACGTTTTGTTAAAATGACAACAATTATGTCTTAACTGTTTTTGACATTCAATCGACAGACAGAGGCCAAGTCAACCTTGTGGCACCGGATTTTTTTTTACGTTACTTCTCTGCCTTGCCATAAGCTCTTAAGATACACACAGAGCTCAGCAAAGAGAGAAGGAGACAGACAGTGCAATTTCTTAAGGATTTTATTTATTGACAGATTTCGCCTGCCTTCCTGCTTGCTAGCTTAGGCCACAACCTCGTCTTCTGATATTTTCCATGATAAATGTTTACTTTTAGTGTCATGATTAAAATGTGTTTAACTTGTTTGTAGACTGATTGAACGTCACACACTAACAACACACACACACGCACTCACGTTTGTTTAGGATTCACACAACATTTCTGATGTGTAAATATTTCCTAAGGCTTTTATATTTTTTATGGATGTTATTAAATAAATGAGCTTAGATTAAGAATGATGAGTATTTTATAGGTGCAAATTATTCTTCTGAGTATCCAAAATTATTTTTTGAAATGCCCTTTGCATAAATAAAATCGATTTGTTTTTCAATTGACATAGCAATTATGCTATAGCTTGAGCTTTTGATATAGTCAACACTAAGACAACTTTAAACTCTAGAAACTGAATAAAAAACCTTATATTAATTATGTACATCTGCGGGCATTGAATCGGAAAGTTTTAATGATACATCGATCAAGTCGCTCTTAAAAACATTAGTTCAGTAATAATCATGGGTCAACACACACTTCGCTCTTCACACCGACACAAGCCGAATGGCAAGACTTATTTGGTGATTACGCAATCAAAAATCCCGAGAAACTACAATATTTTTAAAAATATAAATTTCAAATTTTTTTTGAGAAAGGCGACATTTAACAAAAAAAACGGCAGTATTGAAATAATGAGATAAACATTTAGTTAGGCACAATATTTTGTATAAGTAAGGCTGCTGTTCAAAATCGTTCTCATTTCAAGGCCGTTTAAAACTGTTCTTTGTTATGTTTATTGTGCCGAACTATATTTGTGTTTATCTGAGTATGCTATCGGCCGCTCTTTATCAAAAGGGTTTTCACTAAGAATTTAAGAAAACACGTTATTCTGCTGCGGGTGTCCGTTCTGAAGATAGTGAACTTTCAGGAGCAATTAAGTATCGAAATGAAATTTCAGACATCGTGAACAACGCATCCGTATTATCCTCGCGATATCTTCAATATATTCCAACAGTGGCAGATCCATAGAAACAGACGGACAGTCGGACGGTTATATCAACTCAGCTTGTCATGCTGATCAAGAATATATAATATACCCTCTCCAACACTCAGAGAAAAAATAGAGAATTTCTCTCTTGAATCAAGAGCATTCGTTCTCAAAAGTAGGGTAAGAGTGAAAATTCATGATCCAAGAGCGATATTCTTGATTCAAGAGTGAATTTTTGATCCCGACATTCTTGACTCAAGAGTTTCAGTACTTGATCCAAGTACGAAGAATTCTCAAAATAAAAGACTAAAAATAATAATTTGGGTGTGAGAGACATGACCGAGACCCCGGAACAACCCGTCCGACCGACGTGGTGTTGTTTGGTCCGCGCTGCTCGCCAGTCACCATCAGCCAACCCCACCCACTTTTTTCTAAGATGTGATTGATTTTGAGTTAGTCACATAACAGATAAAAATTTTTTATTTTACTTACTTAACTGGGACTTGAACTCGGTACCTCGAAGACTGCAACATAAACAGTTGGACGAGCATCTTGAACGACTCGACTATTCTCGATAAGCTACAAGCAGCGGCGAAAGCATAGTTATGAACCAGCGCGGTTGGTATTTGGCCAGCAGCAACAGCTCGACCGTGGATCAAGTCCCCGTAGCTGCATTTATTTTTTTTATTTTTGTCCTTTTTTTTTATTTTTATTTCATTTTATTTTTTAATGTGGTGTTTTAAACATTTTTATTATATTATACAGACGTTTAATCACTTACTTTTGCCCAATCTGAATATTCAACTTTAACATAATTATCGGCGCGCCACGGTCAAATGACAATGACAAACTGCGCATGCGCTGTCTCTCTTTGAAAGAGCGCGGCCAACGTTATTCTCTCAAAGTTTGCGTTTCCTCACTCCCCTTGCCTATAGAACCACATTGAGAATGAATTTGTCTCGATTCCAAAAGCGAAATTCTTGAAAATTCAAGTGCGACTAGACTTTTTTTTCAAGAGCTTTCGTACTCAAATTATTCGTTCTAGATTTTTATGAGTGAAGGGTAAACAAATTTTCTGAAACTATACTGTACCCTTAAAAACTTGTTCATCCTGACTGACTGGATTAGACCTATTCGAAAAACTAAAATCCGCTGTCTAAACATATGTAATCATACACTTTTAAAAATATGCGTTCTTAATCTACCAAAAATCAAGCCCATTCGTTGACATAAGTAGAGTAATCCCGATTTTTTTGAACCGTGAACAGCCGGTGTCATGTTATGAACATTTTGTGCTCACTTTATGAACGGCTTGACTAAGCGCTGAAGAAATGAACTTTTTTGTTTTGATTCAAAAGAAAATATTACGAACTCTGAACCTCGCGGCTACTCATCCCAAGAGTGGGCATAGCAATCATCACTGCTGCCGACCTCTCTCGAAACATTGCGACAAATCGCATTATTAAGGCAAAGATTTGGAGACTGAGAGCTTTTTGGTAAAGGCTAAAGGCGAAAAAGTCAAGAAGTTGTTGTTTTATAGTTTTTTTCTTTTTGTTGTTAAACATTAATAATTTTTGTAGATTGTAAGACATTTCTTAATGCGCGATGTTGTGACTTGTGCCAGTTTTAGTAAGAAAGCTTTTTAGTGTTTGTCCGTGAAAGTCCGTTCCAGTATCCAAGACTGAGAAACGTTTAGCTCTGTTGCTTAAGCTGGTTTTTTGCGCTAACACTTTTTTTCCAGATTTAGGTGTAGTTGCACTCCGTTGCAGCGTGCTGCTGCTTGACTGCCGTCACTTTTTCAAAAGAAGTTCTCAATTTTTGATAATTTAATCTACCAAAAATCAAGCCCATTCGTTGACATAAGTAGAGTAATCCCGATTTTTTTGAACCGTGAACAGCTGGTGTCATGTTATGAACATTTTGTGCTCACTTTATGAACGGCTTGACTAAGCGCTGAAGAAATGAACTTTTTTGTTTTGATTAAAAAAAAAATAATAGAAACTCTGAACCTCGCGGCTACTTATCGCAAGAGTCGGCATCGCAATCATCCCGGCTGCCGACCTCTCTCGAAACATTGAGGCAAATCGCATTATGAAGGCAAAGCTTTAGAGACTGAGAGCTTTTTGGTAAAGGCTAAAGGCGGAAAAATCAAGAAGCTGTTGTTTTTGGTTTTTTTCTTTTTGTTGTTAATTATTTATAATTTTTGTAGATTGTAAGACATTTCTTAATGCGCGATGTTGTGACTTGTGCCAGTTTTAGTAAGAAAGCTTTTTAGTTTTAGTCCGTGAACGTCCGTTTCAGTATCCAAGACTAAGAAAAGTTTAGCTCTGTTGCTTAAGCTGGTTTTTGGCGCTAACGCTTTTTTTCCAGATTTAGGTGTAGTTGCACTCCGTTGCAGCGTGCTGCTGCTTGACTGCCGTCACTTTTTCAAAAGAAGTTCTCAATTTTTGATAATTTAAGAAAGAAATTTCCTACTGGAAAGTAACAAGACAAGTAAAAAACTTTCTTTCACAATTCCAATGAAACAAAATCAGCATTCAGCCTTTAAGGCAGCCTTTTCATATGCCGAAATCAATTTATATCTCTTCTGAAAACAGGTCTCACGGATTAAAACAAAAACTGTTATGTAAGCCTATAAAAGTATTTTTGAAAAGAATTTAAGCACGGATTAACAATTTCCGCTCTTTCATTTTAGACATCCAGGGCAGATTCTTTCCCTTAGCTAGTGCTTACTTTTAGCCAATCAACATTTACTTGGCCAATTAAAATTGACACATCAGACTCACATGTATACAGAAAAACAAGCAACTTCTAATTAAGACCCCTGCCTGGTCCAGCTAATCAAAGCCGAGATGTATGTAAAAAGTTGTTGGTTAAGGAATAACAAACTTCAAGGTCACACAAAATTTAAGGCCAAACTCGAGTTAACTTATACTAGAATCTCATATGCTTGAACTCTTTTCAAATAAAATTTATGCGACTGGTATCTACGGGCTGTGTGTGTAATCAAATTAATTGCCGAACAAACAAAATGTAGACAGGCAAAATTAAATGGCAAGTAAACACTTTGAAGTTTGTTACACCAGAAAACCACAAGAAAATGTTTTCAATTTAATAGCAGCGGCGCATTTTATTTTAAATTTGGATGTTGATGGATTGCTTGATGAAGAGAGCGTAGAGACCCAAATAATATGCCTGGGGCCTGTCATTGTCAATTGTCTGTTTTATGGAGCACACACGGCGTATGAGTAATGTGGATTGAGCAGGGCAATTGACAGGAACGTTGATTGGTTCAGTTAACGGTGGTGGGTAGATGTGAGTTTATTTGATTAATTTGAAGCTAATGTGAAGCAGTTGAAAATTGGGTTTAAAATTTAAAGCAATTTTTTGTACCTGTCAATTTATACTAGAAATTTAAACTCAATTGTTCAGGTCCTTTGTTTTAGTTCTTGCGATGTTCATCGCACATTGCCGTATGCACATATTTTCCATCACTGCCGTACGTATGATTTCATATTACGTGCTCTGCATAGTTTAAAACCGCAAAAATTAACCCACACAAATGTACACAGGGGTTGTAATCAAATTTCAAAGCGAAATCAATAAACCAAAATTAGACTTACAAAACATGTTTCCAGCCAACTTGCATACGAAAGCCGAAAAAGGCTGCACACAATTGAATGAAAATGGAAAGTATTGTCGAGTCTGACCAACCTAATAAACCATGTGGCAATCACTCACCTTGAATGCGAGCTCGCAGCCCGAGCATCTAAGTTGTCCAACAGAAATCAGTTAGTCACTTTTGTGGTTAACCGCATAGTCGTTAGTCGGAAGCCGAGCTGTGGGCCAGCACATGCAAAGCTAAAACTTTTCTTCACATCCGCCCCGAATGAAACATCAAATGTCATGACCAGAAACTTGAAGGACATAAGAGTTTTTCGCTTTGTTTTGGGAGGTTAGATTGGTTGTTAAACTTTGTTTATTATTTTCATTTAGATATAATTATTGTACAATGAACATAGTGCGAATACTATGAATATTTTGCTTTCATAAAATTCTAACAAATATTTCGATACCGTTTTAAGAGAGTTCATAGACAGGGTTGCACCAGCTGGAAGTTTCCATTCACGTTTGAGCTGACACAAGCTGGTTCGGATTCTACTTACCAAATATCCAGCTTACAGCTTAAACTTCTTTTGAGAAACGGGCCCTCTGAACAAATTTCTTAATCAATTTTTGAGATCCGAACTACTTTCAGTGAACAGTCAATTTTACAAACCTAGAAACCGATTGGGGTGGGGTTTTTGAGGTGCAGCTCTGAACCACTTTTAAACCCTTTTGAACACAGGGAAAAAAGATCAAATTCATTTTGATATTAACCTGATTAAAATAAACTTTTCAACAATATTAATATAATATTTATAACAATATTCATATTGGTAAGAATAAATTTAACTTTTTTTTCTCGGTGCAGTAAAATATCTTAAATTTGATCAAGTGGAGCTTATTTATACAAAATTTGTGTACTGTCTACGGTCGGCTGCCACGATTCGGAATCGCTGGACGTCCCCCTGCTACTGATCTTTATTCTCCTTCTTTTGCGTCGTTCTCGCGTCTTACTGGGTTATGGGTTACGAAATTGTCTAGGGCGTTGTTTGTTGTACGAATCACAGATGCTCACTCACAAAACTCTGTGTTTGCTCATCTGAGATAGGCAAGAGTACCTTTTTTTTTTGACTGCATTAATACTCGCTTTAATGTGACCAGGACAGGAATGATGAGTGCGGTCTCAGCTCGGTTCACAAATGTCAGTTGACTTTTGAAGAAGAAAGTTGTGTAAGTGCACGCATTTTTGATTTTATTTTTATACCCGTTACTCGTAGAGTAAAAAGGGTATACTAAAGTCGTGCAAATGTATGTAACAGGCAGAAGGAATCATTTCCGACCATATAAAGTATATATATTCTTGATCAGCATCAACAGCCGAGTCGATATAGCCATGTCCGTCTGTCCGTCTGTCCGTCTGTCCGTCCGTCTGTATGAACACCTAGATCTCAGAGATGGTAAGAGATAGAGTTTTGACATGTATGGGACAAATGCTTCTTTTATCTGCCGCAGATCAGTTTGTTTCAAATTTTGGCCACGCCCCCCGCCCCCGCAATTTGGAAAAAACGTTATATCTAACAGTTTTAAAGATAGCGATTCTTCTTCTAGGATAGTAGTAATAGCAATATGAATTGATTTGCCGAAGAAATGATAAAGATCGGGTGAACGGTTCTCAAGCTATGAGCAAAATAAAAATGTTGCATACTTCGGATGGTCACCTAGGGAACGCAGGAACACTGTTAAACATGTTTTTTCATGAGTAACGGGTATATCGAAGTCGGTTAGAGCCGACTTTAACTTCCGCTCTCGTTTGTTTTGCCGACGGGACTTTAAAGATGAGGGTTTCTTTATCACAGATCGTTGTTTTTGTGTTTTTTTTTTAGGAAATTGTATGTATGTGCGTCTTTTATTCTTGTGTTTAGTCCCCCTCTCACATTCGCGCTCTCAGCAATAGCGCGTAGTCCACATTGTTGACTGTATGGCATACCGTATTAGTTTTGTCATTATCATCCCACACACTCTTTCTCTTCTTGGTATTTTTAAGACTGAGTCTTGGATGATCATCTGTCAATATAGTGGATTCTGTTTCAAAAGTAAAAACATATGTATAAATAACTTTTATTGCTCTCGCTCTCTTCTCTCTCCTCTTCCCTTTGAGAAAGCAACGGCAATATTCGCTTAGTTGTTGTGGTTATCTAATGCAGCGTTGGCCCTCGGTACCATCCCGGGGGCGAAAACATTTCGCTTTTCACACATAAATGACCCGAACGCTTGCCGAAGCTGAGAGCTAATGAGAAAAAATGCGTCATTCGCTCCCCAGAGTTGGAAGCGATAAGGTCGACGCAAATTCACGGAGCTTTGTTTTCACACACTAACACACTCTCAGTTTTTGGCCTCGCTCTCGCTGGCCATCGCTGATCTAATGAGAGATACAAATGGGAGAGAGAGAGTTAGAAATACAAAGAGCGTTTTGGGGTGATTCCATCAACACTCGCTCTTTTCTTGTGGAAGTTAACAAATTTAGACATGAGTGTTTTAAACAGGGCTGCAAACCTCCTAAAAATCGGGAGGGGTTCACTCCGGGGTTCGAACCCGCGAAACTTTTTGGGTTTTGGGTAGGTTCGGGTTCGAACCGGGGTTCAGGAATAACTTTTTTCTTTGTTCATTGAGAAAATATGTAAGTAATTTGAATCTGCTATGTGTCAGATAAGCTTACCATTTACTCTGCTCTTTGTCTATTGTGACATATGGCTCTATGAGAAACATAAGCTGAGAAATCGGCCCTTAAACATTTTATTCATAGGTGGAAGTTAAGAGGCTTGATAATATCATAATCGAGGTTGGATCTGGTGTCGACTGCGCAACCGTTCAGTCTACATCAGGCCAGTTCCCAGTCCAGTGAATGATGTGATTTCTAGAACACTATTAAAGAACTCGACCGTATATTTTTGCTATCAAGGAGATCGAGTGATGGTAAGTGGGATTTTAAAGAAAAAAGCCCAATAGAACTGTCGATTTTTGGAAAAGAGAACATTTAACAATTCCGATTCTGCATGATTTGATCGAAATCGAAAACGGGAATAGGTCTGTTTGATTATAACTTCTAAAACAAGACACACACACCAGGAAGGATGGTCTACTGTACAACTGATTCAAGAACCTCCCGGTTTTATTATAAGCAGGATTTGCCTATCTTCTGCAAGTCGGCATAGCCCATTGCAATAACTGTTTTGGAATTGCAAAGGTTACACAAGTGCAATAAATGACAACAACAGACAACGCCATACTGACAGAAGTAGTCTTTTTGTATGTGTGTGCCCCCATTTCGGCCCTTTTGTATTAGTGGAGGAAATTCTATCGCCCCAGTTAAGACAATTGGTATAGGTTAATTATTAGTATGTCTTTAGCAATCTTTCATTACTACTGACTCTATAACTGGATATTTCAAATATAGAGTAGGAAAAGTGCGCTAGACTGATATTTGTGATGCAGGAACAGCTGATACAACAAATGCGACATCTTTAAGTTCTTTACAATGATAGTTTTGAAACTTTGAAGCAAAAAGATTGCTTTCATCTTCATCAATTATAAACAATCTTTTGACTATTAGTTACTTCTGAATATTATTCAATCAAGCAAAATGTTTCTTTGTAAGCTGTTTTTACTTCAAGGCTTACAAATTGAACCGAACCCTTTCTACTTTTTTTTTGCTCCGGTTCAGGTTCGGGTTCGGAAAGACAAAAATTGTTCTGCTCCGGTTTAGGTTCGGTTCGGACTTCCCAAAAATTCCGGAGTCTCTGACTCCGGAGCGGTTCAACTCCGAACCGGTTTGCAGCCCTGGTTTTAAACCAGGGTTCCCCATGCAGAGAGCGCTAAAACGTGACTGTGTCTTTCTCTCACACACTATGAAGTGTGACTTCGGCAAGCATTCGGCAAGTAAGTTCGTGCTCCCGGGGTTATCGCTGGGGAACTCTGTTTTAAACCCCGCGTACATGTTTTGCAGTAGTTGGAGACACTCGGGTGTAGAATATCAAGTACGAATGCAGTACACAGGTGCACATCTACTTCTTTTGCAATATACTTTTATTTGTAAACTTGTACATTGAGAAAAAAATTAATCTTAAATCTAGTTTGAAAATCTCTTACTCGAGAATATAAAAACAAGATTGAAAAACCTTGAAACAAGCTGAGAAACATCAAAATAAATGCTTCTACAGTTTTGTTTAAAGATTCAGGTGAAAAATTTTTATGATTTATATAATATAATATATCTGCTGAAAACCGGTTTTGGTGATGTATAGCTCAATTATTATCCGATTTAGAACAACTTTAATCATTCCCGGAATATTTTTAACCTTTGTTGTCAAGAATTTTGACAACATCTTGTTCCTAGTTTAAGTTGAAAGCAACTTATTCTCAGAACAGTTTTTTTCTCAATGTGCAGGGATGAATTTTCCGAAAGAACCAATCTACCGAGGCAGGCCTTCTGGAATTTTCATATAGATATGAGATATCTTTCAAAATTAGTTTGAGCTTGATTGGATGATAAAACAAAAAGTTTTATACAACAGTAAATTTTTCACTTTGCAGGACAGAATTTTCCAAAATCTGATTTTAGTTTTCACGATATCCTGAAAATCTCTTAAGGTCATGGGTCAGATTAGTTTTTGAAATGATTTTTAAGCATCTTACTTTAAATTACTTTTCTGAGATGTGTTTTTTTTTCAACTTTTTCCCATGCTGAACTTATTAATTTTTGAAACTTTTATTCTTCAGAAATTTAATCATGACCGTGGGTCAACAAATATCCAACAACCCAAACATGATGTCCATGTCCCATCATTTGGCATCGCATTTATTCACTTCACAGACTGGACTTGCGAGTTACTCACTTACTCGTCCCTTTTTTTTATGTTTGGCTGGCGGAATGACTACATTGTTGTCAGAGCTCTGTGCCTGTTGTCCTGCCCCTTTCATGCTTTCCACTGATTTGCTACTTTGTCCTTTTAATTATGTAGCCCGAGCAAAAGTTGCCAATGCGAGTCCTCGTCCATACTTTAGGCCCTCTTTTTTTTGGCACTCGGACAAATAGTTCATAAATATTAAAATATTTGGTCCCTTTTTGTGCATAATTGAGAGTCAGGTTGTTCAGGGTTTGTCCAATTTGCTGACAGTTTAAGCCTATTTGCAGATTGCTTCTCCTACGTGGAGGCCGATCAGTGCGAAGCATCCAATGGTACTTACTACCTTCGTCAGTGCTACAATTCGAGTGCCGCCGAGGAGAATAATATAACCGAGCTGGCTCTGCATGCCCTGAAGCGTCCTCCAGCCGAGGAGTACTTCAAGTGAGTGAAAAATAAATAAAAAATTAAATAAAAAATTAATTAATTTCTGTTTTTACCATCTGCAGCAACTATGTGCTGGGACTTTCAGCTGGCATTGAGGAGACGGGCAACATTAAAGTGTCGCTGGCCGTTTGCCTATTTATTGCCTGGGTCATTGTGTTCCTCTGCCTTTGCAAGGGTGTCCAATCCTCCGGCAAGGTGGTCTATTTTACCGCCTTATTTCCTTATGTGGTGCTGGTCATACTTTTTGTGAGAGGCGTAACATTACCCGGAGCCAGTACGGGCATATTATTTTATTTAACACCCGATTGGAAACAGTTGGCCAACGCTCAGGTGAGTAGACCTAAAGATAATCAATTAAATATGAATTATGCTTAACCTATTGTAGGTTTGGGGCGATGCGGCTGTACAAATATTTTTTGCCTTAAGTCCCGCCTGGGGAGGATTGATCACCTTGTCGTCTTACAATAAGTTTTCAAATAATTGCTACAAGTGAGTAACTTTATTATTTAACTGTTAGAGAAATTGTGTTTTTTACGGACAGCCTGATGAGAGATCAGGTTTTAAAGTCTAGTTAAGTATGAGGAGAAAGTAGCTCATATAAATTACCAGTGCAATCACCGAACCAATTAGACTTCGAACCGGAGCAGTTGAATTTAATTTAAATATGACTTGTAATCACTACAAGAGAACTATTGTTTGGACTAGGCAAGCAGAGAACGTTTATATTGGAGCTGTCCATAAGGTTATATATATATACTAGCAAAAAGCCCGTCGCGCTTCGCTGCGCCTTGAACAGTATAGAACCCATATCAGAATCAGTTTGAAGTCAATCGTGAGAGTAAAATATTTACCAATTTTGAATACGTTCTATAAATTTGTTTCCTCTGTAGAGCCCAGAAATCGAATCATACATACATAGGCTTGAAATCAACGTTTTACTACTTTGCTTTTTTACCGTTACGACTTTGCTGCTGCGTTCTAACCACCCCCATCCCACCTACACCCCACCCACTCCCAATCTACTTCTTACACAACTTCCACCCGTTTCCCACCTACTTTCCACCCACTTCCCGCCTACATCCCACTCACTTAACACCCAATTCCCGCCCAGATCCAACCCACTTCCCACCCACATCCCACACACCTCCCACCCAGGTCCCACCCACTTCCCGCCCAAATCCCACCCACCTCCCACCCACATCCCACCCAAATCCCACCCACATCCCTCCCACTTCCCCTTCAGTTCCCACCCACATCCCACACACATTATTGTTATTTTAGTTGTGGCTGGAGTTTTTGTATTTGCGTTTGTTTTTGTTTTATTTGCAACTGTAGTTTATTAACTTGTACTCTGTCTTGTTGTTGTTGCCGAGGCAACGGAACAAAACGTATTCCTCTGCCTTGATTCATTGTGTTACAAATTTCGTTTAATTTTCTTATCGGTAACTCAATTCAATTGCTCCCACGCACACATTGAAATCGTTTCTCTTCGATTTATGCTCTCTGGGATTTGGTTTTGCGTGCGCTCTTTGTTCTCTGATGCAACAGTAAAGCAAAGCGTGCCTTTCGAAATGAACTGGGAGCAAATGGCTGGCAACCTTTACCACCATCTTTCCACCCAGAGGTGGTTGATTTTCCGGAAGATTGGTATGCAGTTTATGTTGAATTATTTTTATTGATTTTTGAAAATGAGTTTGAACTTGATCGTATGAAAAACAAAAAAGTTTCATACAAAAGTTTTCCGCGAATTTTCCACATTTCCCGGCAGAATTTTCCAAAATCCTTTCTTAGTACTCACTTTCAGCATAAGATAAAACTACTGTGAAAATCTCATCTTCCTATCTTTTATGGTTTCGGCTGTGCGACGGTCACCAGTCAGTCAGTCAGTCAATTAGTCAGGTTGAACAGTTTTATATATATAGACTAGCAAATAACCCGTCGCGCTTCGCTGCGCCTTCAATAGTACAACAACGCACACTCACTTACCACCCATTTCCCACCCACATCCCACCCACTTCCCGCCCACATACCACCCACATCCCACCCACTACCCGCCCTCATCCCACCCACATACCACCCACATACCACCCACTCCCACCGTCTTTCCGTCCACTTCCCGCCCACATCCCACCCACTTACCGCCATCAACCCGCCCACATCCCACCCACTTCCCGCCAATTTCCCGCCCACTTCCCGCCCACATCCCACCCACATCCCACCCACATCTCACCCACTTCCCGCCAATTTCCCGCCCACTTACCGCCCACATCCCGCTCACATTCCACTCACATCCCACCCTCATCCCCCCACTTCCCGCCCACATGCCACCCACATCCCACCCACATCCCACCCACTTCCCGCCCACATACCACCCGCTTCCCGCCCATTTCCCGCCCACATCCCACCCACATCCCACCCAAATACCACCCACTTCCCACCCTCTTTCCGCCGTCCACTTCCCACATCCCACCCACTTCCCGCCAATTTCCCGCCCACTTACCGCCCACATCCCACTAACATCTCACCCACTTCCCGCCAATTTCCCGCCCACTTACCGCCCACATCCCGCTCACATTCCACTCACATCCCACCCTCATCCCCCCACTTCCCGCCAATTTCCCGCCCACATCCCACTCACATCCCACCCACTTCCCGCCCACATACCACCCGCTTCCCGCCCATTACCCCCCCACATCCCACACAACATCCCTCCCACATCCCACCCACATCGCTCCCAATTCCCGCTACATTCCACACACTTTACATCCACAACATCGGAAAATAAAAACAAAAATTAATCCCGATATTGACCTTTCAAACCGAGTTTCAAGACAATCGGATGAAAAATAGTTATTTGCATGCAGAATTTTCCGACCGTTTTCCTCACGGGCGGATTTTCCGACATTAAAAAATCACATTTCAAATTATTTCTTATTTTGTCCTTACAAACCGAGTTTCAAGCCAATCGGATGAAAAATAATTTTTTCATGCTAAATTTTCCGGGAATTTTCCGACCGTTGGGTCAAATTTTCCTACTTCGGAATATCACATTTCAAACTATTTCGTATTCTGTCCTTTCAAACCGAATTTCAAGCCAATCGGACTAAAAATAGTTTTTTGCATGCAGAATTTTCCGACCATTTTCCTCGTGGGCGGATTTTCTGACATTGAAAAATCACATTTCAATTTATTTCCGTACTTTGTCCATAAAAACCGAGTTTCAAGCCAATCGGATGAAAAATAGTTTTTTTCATGCAGAATTTTCCGGGAATTTTCCGACCGTTGGGTCAAATTTTCAACTTCGGAAAATTACATTTCAATTCATTTCACCTACTTTCCTTTCAAACCGAATTTCAAGCCAATCGGATGAAAAATAGTTGTTTTCATGCAGAATTTTCCGGGAATTTTCCTCGTGGGCGGATTTTCCAAAATCGGGAAAACACGTGTCGAATTATTTCGCGTACTAAGCTTACAAATCAAGTTTCAAGTCAATCGGATGAAAAATAGCATTTTTCCCATACAAACTTTTCTCACGCTTTTCCGACTTTTCCGGGTGGAATTTTCCAAAACCCCGTCTTAGTACGCACTTTCACCACCAACAGAAACTTCTGTGAAAATTACAGCCCTCTATCTCTTACCGTTTGGGCTGTGCGATGATTGCCAATCAGTCAGTGAATCAGTGAATCAGTCAGGACACTCTCTTTTATATTTATAGAGATATATTTCCAAATGTATCCCGAGAGCGTAGGTGAGAAAGCACAGCTGACTAATTTTTGACTGAAGCGGTGTTGACTAAGCAATTCTTTCGTCTAGATATTCTAGTCTATGGCATGGTGGAATTATATGAGGTGACACCGAGCGAGTGAACGGTCTCTCTGTTTGTAGGGCCAGTGAGACAGTTCGTTGTGAATGCTTGAAGCGACAGGTTGGGTGCGGACAAATTTTTCTGTTTTTGTATGTATGTGTAACTGTCATGTTTTTGTTTTTTTTTGCTGGTTTTAGTGTCAAATGTCAAGTTAATGTGTAATTTGCCTCAAATAGTTTCCGCGAAGCAACGAAAAGCTCATACGTGTTCAAAAGACAAGGAAGAAAAACCATTTGGGCAGAGTCTTTAGGCATTTGTATTTTTTAAACTTGAGTTAGTCTTCCTGAAAATTGTTGACTAAATGACAGCTCCCTAACTTCCTTAATACAACAAACAAAAATTAACAAACACAAAACAAAGCAAGCCATCTGCTATCCCTTTCTTTTTGGCACTGGGCCGCAACAGATGCTGACGTTGTCACCTTATATTAATACACCATGGTCTATGGTACATGGTTGTACAAAAAACTAGAAAAAATATTACTTCCACTGTGGTCTAGTGGACACAATGCCTGACTCTGCAGTAAACTTAGCATTATGCTATTGCAAAAGCTTAAATCAATAAAGTAGGCTGTCCCTTCTTGGTATTTCCGGTTGAACGGGAAACAAAAGATATTGGCAAAGCCATATAGCAATGAGTATTGCAGATAAACGTTGAGCTGCCTCTCAATTTTGAGTGGTGTTAAGCGTTAACAGAGAAGATATAACTAAGACCTACCAAAGGGTTCCTAAGGGCCGATTTCTGTTCTCTCAGATAGCTGCTACGTGTCAGATAGTCATCGATTTCACACTGTTATTTGTTAGTTTATGTGACAAATAGCTCTATGTAGAAGATGTGAAATCAGCCCTAAATGTATGAGCGAACAGCTGACTAATATCTGACAAGAGCGGAAGTACACAGTCGACATCACTTCTGTCAGAAATTAGTTAGTCGTTCGCTCTCTTTTACGCTCTCTAGATACATTTGGGAATATGTTCGTCCCGCTCTAACCACAGTGATTTCCTACTGGCACTATTAACTGTCTTATGGGGCACTATCTTTTTGAACAAGACAAATTAAAAGGCAGCGCAAATTTTCTCTTTAAAACTAATTGCTCAATGGTGAAAAGTTGCTTGTACTGACAATTTCTTTTTAATTTTTGGAATCCTGGAATTTTACCAAGTACAGAAGTATTTGCTTTTAACCTTTTTTATGAAGAGGTCAATGCTGCAAATCTCTCAAACTTGGTTTGAACCCGTTCGTTGAGATCGTTGAGACAATTGTAATTGAGAAGCAACCTTTATTAAAATGTTCGGTTCAGGTTCCAGTTTGACTTAGATATTTCTTTACTCTGTACTGGAAGTTGTTCAATGACTCTAAGTTCAAATTTTCAAATGGGTGGTCATAAAGTTCAAATTCAATGTGAAATATTAACACATCTTAAATCCTACACTGAAAAGAGAGAGAGAGCGAGTGTGAGCGGGTTGGATCTCTTTTTGAACTCTTTCTTGTCAGCTCAACCAAGCATAAGTAGATGTGAATCTGCAAAAAAATACAACGGCTGAATGTGCGGCTTCCCATACGTACCGGACTTAACTCTCAGTCAAGCCCAGGAAAATTTTTCTGTGTTTTTCTCAAAAACTTCAATGAAACGAGTTAGGTGGAGTGGGTCGTCGATGCGATGTTTCTAATTCCTATGGAATATATGGGTGGAGGAAGAAACAGCAGCCTTGCCTCAACAGAGGAGCGGAAAAGTGCGAATTCATGGAATAACCCTATCGATATGTATGGATGTTCAGACAAAATGGTTTGCAATGCCCTGGACCAGAACGAACACTGACCCAGCGTTACTTCAATATGTTGATCAGGGAGTGAAAAAAAATATAATTTTCTGTATGCAAGTGAGCTAAGAGAGCGCCCACTGCAACGTAGAAAACAAATTTTGGAAGTTATATAAAATACATTAGTACATTTTAGGTAGTGACAAGTACTTTTCTTGAATCAAATCTTATCAGTGATTTAAGAGTCTCTTTGAATTACTACAAAATGACATGTAACCCCTACAAGAAGGCCTTGTAGTCACTTATTTACTTCTTCCGCCATTTTTTTAGGGACTCGCTAATTGTGGCCTTTTGCAATATTGCCACCTCATTCTTCGCCGGCTTGGTCATCTTTTCTGTAATTGGTTTTCTTGCCCATGAACTGGATGTGGAGGTGGAAAAAGTGGTTGATCAAGGTGCTGGTCTGGCGTTTATTGTCTATCCGGAGGTGGTCACTCGTCTGCCCATTTCACCCCTTTGGTCCATATTGTTTTTTGTGATGTTGCTCACCCTTGGACTAGACTCTCAATTTGCACTCATGGAGACTGTAACCACTGCCATTTTGGATGAGTTTCCCAATTTGCGACAGCGCAAGGTATGGATAGTGCTCTCGGTGGCCGTATTTGGATATATAGGCGGCCTGGGTTTTACCACAAATGTGAGTGGAGCAGACGACAATTTATGAGGATGGTTAACAATTTTCTTTCTTTTTATTTTGAAACAGAGCGGCATGTATTGGCTACAGCTGATGGATAAATATGCTGCCAATTGGTCTGTATTGCTGATAGCCATTTCCGAATGCGTGCTTATAGCCTGGATATATGGATCGCAACGATTTCTGAACGATATACAAGGCATGATAGGCAAGAGATCGCGCCTCTGGAATTTCTTTTGGGGTGTAATGTGGCGCTTTATAACGCCGGCCACGCTGCTGGTGAGTTTTGTTATCAATTTAACCATTTGTCCTTCTCTAATCTCTCTCTTCTACAGTTCATTTTGTTCTTCAATTGGGTGGAGTACAAGCCAGCACAATACGGACATTATGTGTATCCTTTATGGGCCGATACCATAGGCTGGATTATAGGCCTACTTCCGGTTTGCATTATCTTCCTGGTGGGATTCCAACAAATTTGGAAAGCACCCAAACAGATGAGCCTTTGCGAACGTCTCAAGTATCTGCTAAAACCCACCGCCGAGTGGGGACCAGCTGGTCGACCCTGTGTCAATTTGCATGTCGAGCGTTATCAGAGTCAAAACTATGATGGTGTGACCAACACCCAGATCTTGATTCAAGCAGATGTGCCGCCACCGTACGAGGATGCCAATGGTAATGGCAATAGCAACGGAAATGTTGACTATCCCGACGAGGCTCTGCAACTCTGAGAGCGAGTGAAAGCAACATCCTCGTCTGCGATGATCAATGTTGATGTTGATGCGTTGCCAGTGGCTACGGTTGGCAAGCTGCCAGGTCCCAGCATTTTGAAGAGCTCAAGCAAATACATGGCCAATCAACAGGCTTTGTCAGAGAATGGCAGACAAAAGGCCCAGCCAGAGGTTAGTCCCAGCAAGCAGCCGCTGATACAGCCAGAAAGTGAGAACGAAGAAACTGCCAAAAGGGAAGCAACAAGTGCAACTGCTGCTGTTACCACCAAAGTTTTGTCCAGTGGCACCATGAGCAGTGGACGGGAATGCTCTACGATGTCTACATTTGCGGGCGGGGGAAGGTGAAAACGATGGGACAACAACATCACAGGAAAAAATAACAACAGCAGCAACAACAGTTACCAAAACAGTAACTGGCACTAAGCCAACTGCCGGTTTGTCCTCTTTTATGCCAAGCACAACAATAAACACGACTGGCTCGACAGCAATCAAAGGCAAAACTTCAAATCCTGCTGCAGCAACAGCAGCAGTTCAAAAGGCACAAGTGGTTTCTGTTCTGAAGATATCAAAGCCAGCAACAACAGTTGCCAGTGTCACTGCCATAACGGTGAATGTGGCTCCAAAGACAACAGCAACGTCTAATGTTAAAGTGGCTGCTATAACAACAATTCAGGCTTCGACTAAAACAGTAACAGCAGCAACATCATCTGCCAAACCTACAACAACAGCAACTTCTTCGACTAAGCCAAACACAACAGCAACCATAAAATCAGCTGCAAAGCCCACAAAAGCAGATGCTCTGCTTACTAAGCGCAACACAACAGCAGCAACAGGTGTTAAGTCAGTGACGGCAGCAACCAATTCAAATGGCAACCCCATAACAGCAGCCGCAAAAAACACAACAAAAGCAGAAACTTTGCCAGCCAAACCTTTAGCAGCAGCAACAACTTCAGTCTCAATCCCCTTAGCAGCAGCAACTGGTTTTGTCCAACCGCTTACAGTTGTAGCAGCAGCAGCCACAAAAACTTCCACCACAACAGTAACTTCACTTATCAAGCCCATAACAACAGCAGCAAATAATGTAGCTCTAGCTACAGCAGCAAGCGTAACCACAGCAGCTGACAAGCCCATAACAGCAGCTGTGAAGACAGCAACAGCAGCAACATGCTCAGCAACCAAGCCCGCGAAATTACCACAAACTTCGCCTACCAAGCACATTACAACACCTGCAATTGGTGTCAAGCCAACAGCATCAGTTGCTGCCAATGTAACAGCAACAGCATCGTCAAGTACAGCAGCAACACTTGCCCACCCAACAGTAACAACCGCTGACAAATCAAAAACTTCAAATCCAAAAACTATATCAAAAAATATAAAAAGTATATCATCACCGACAAGCAGCAACATGTCTCCGAAAATCACCAAAGCAACAACCAGCCCCACCAAGGCCACAGTGAAACCTTTGAAACAAACCCCCACAAGTCCTACAAAACCTACAAGTAAGCCTACTACTCAAAGTCAGGCCAGCAAAACGAAAGCAACATCTAAGAAATAATCACAACTATTTTTATAGGAATCTATTTAAAGAAAAACTCGACCTAAGCATAAACTATTTATAAATGTTAGAAAGTATTTGATAGATATATATATATATTTGGACCTGGCTTCCTACGAAGAAAATCTTGAATTTTCATAGCTCAAAAACTCATTTGATCGGACACCTATTTTAACCTATGTTGAGAGACTCAATTGCAATTACCTAGTTAACGTAGGTTCTATTATGTACTCCCCCCTTCCTAATTATGTATGAAATTGAGAGCAATGTTCAACGTTTAGTAAGGACTTAAGCGAAGACAGTTTTTATGTTGTGGAATTTCTTTTTAGAGAAATTTTTTACTGATTCGATTTATGTTTTATACCTATATATATATAAATGTTTAGTAAAATATACCTAGAAAGTTGCATTGTGTGTATTTATTACTCTACAACTAAATGAGAGACTCATGTACCTAAATGCAAATAAGATACATACACTTAACCTACAAACAAATATTTAGAAATGTTTTATGTGTGTGAAGTAGTAGATCGAAAAAAACAACAACAATAATTAAATGTTTATATCAATGTTGAAAAACAAAACTATATTGAAATATACAACATAATTAACAGATATACACACATGTATCTATAAAAGGTTTGTATGTGTTTGTACCTGTAGTTAGTTAAACAACAAATATATATACATATATTGTAACTAAGAAATATCATAAAATTATTTTTTGTTATCAGTTCATTTCCTTTGGGTTTTCAAACATTTTGCTCAAATTTGTGATTAAATTCAAATCAGTTATAGCCTCAGTTTTTAATATTTAAGTGTAAGAAGTTAGGATAAGCCAAATGAAACAGGAATTTAAGTGGATTGTTGTTTTTATGTTGTTATTGTTGTTGTTTTCTAGCGCAGTAGCTGTGACACTAAAACCTAACCAAGTACCTAGCTGTATTATGCCTAAACACAAACAATATTAATCAAATTGATGTTGCATGTTGTTAGTTGATATATGCCAACTATATATTTATATAAACATACTTACATATAGATGTGTACCTGTAAAAGTTAAACAAAAAAAATAAGTGAAAAGTTGATGTGAAACATCGCAAGGAAAAATGCTCGAACTTGACCAATTTGCTTTGGTTAAACAACAAAATCTTCACTGAAATGGAAAACAACTTTTAATTGTTTTAAAATCTTTTATGCAAGTATTTACAAGTCAGTTCTGTGTTCTTTTATCTATAGGTTCTTGATTTTTTTTGGTTAATGGTACCATACATTGGAGTTTATCTCGTATTGTTGGGAACAAGTCTTAACTAGAAACAAAAATGTTTCCCATGTCCCCATGACCTGTTTCAGGAGTGTGTGTGTTCAAATTTTGGGTCTTGGTGTGTACTTTTCCAAATGGTTGATCTAGTCCAAACCAACAAATTCTGAAAGAGTATGATGGTAGTACGAAAACCTTCGCTGGCTTTGGTCTACACTTTGAACTTTTCAGCTTCTGATATCTCGTAATCTATTTGTAATTTCGCATTGACGTTTTAAAAAATGTTTGTTGCTCTTACAAAACATCTTTTTGTAGCATAATAAAAATGTTACATCTTGTTGGAAATAGGCTTGTCAATATTTGATCGACTAATCGTCATTTATTTTGGACGATGAGGGTTATTCCGATATGATATTTTTTATCGACTATCTTTATTTTTATAAACGATAAATCTGAAAGAAATTCAATGGTGATTGCAGGAGCAAAGCAAGACTGTCGAATTTGCTCTGCACAAAACGTATAAAATAAACAAAATCTGAATTCTTCCATTCAACTTGTTTCACGTACGGTATATCGTCATAGTCTTTCATCTCTTATACATTATTTCTTCTTATAAAAACGGGTTTTCAGTTTTGTGGGAAAAGATTAAATTTTTAAAGGTCTTTATTACTTGAGTTCGATTTGTTCGGCAAGAAATTCATCTAAGACCCATGGTTTCTTGATGAGATTTTCTTCACATAACCCTTATATTCTTCGTCGAAGTACTACTTCTAAGAATAAATTAAATTGTTTTTTTCAGTCCTGTTCGAAAAGAAATAACCTTAAATATCTTTAATATTTGAGAACGATTTGCGCCGACTTGGAATTCATGCTATTTTGAGAAATATCAACAAACCTAGTTGAACAAGTAGAAAGGTGAAATAAATTAAAATTGACTTACGATAAAAATGCGATAAAGCGGAGACAGAGTGATAGATCCAATGTACTTTCATGCAATAGTTCAAGAATATGAGGTGTTCTATCGAAACTTCTAAAAAAACTTCTTAAAAATATATTTTGTTGGTTCAAAGAGCTTTAAATCCGAATTTAATACTGCCTCTAGCTCAAAAATAATGATTTGCCTTTAAACCAACATCTCTCAACATTTTCATATTTTGAGGTAAGGGAGTGTTTCCCATTTGTTTAGGATTACCGATTGTTCCCATTTCCCGTTGTCTTACCTTAGGAATGGACTATTCAATGTTATAAAATTTTCCAAAAATTTATTTGTGAAATCAGTAAAATGCTTGTTCAATTATTTTTGACTTTTCGTTATGCCAACAAACTCTTGTAAGGGTCTTTCCTGCGTTACGTACGTTTTTGATAATTTCTGGCTATATAAACGATAAATCCTTTATCCAAACATAGGCGCTTGGAGTGTACTTTCATATCATGGAAAATAATTTTGGTACGCTTGCCTTGGCAAAGAAAGTCATATTTGAAATCAACATATGTATATTTATTTTATTTTTAGGGTTTAAAAAAATTGTTAAAGGATACAGAAAAGAGGTATATTCAACGGTCCTAAGCCAGTCTTGGTGAGCTCCACAGAGTATAATGTTTAATTACATTATAACGTTATTATTTGTTCATTTCTATAAAAGAAGTAGAAATGGTTAGTAAGGGGAACCTTTACCATCTCCAAACCACCTCCATTTCCTCAGCGAAGGAGGACACTTAGTCAATTTTATTAAAAGGTATTACTGAAGGCAATGGTTCATGCCTGTGGCTAAGATGGGAAGCCTTATTTTGGCGAAAAAAAAATTCTTAAGATAGAACAACTGTTGTCCTCCTTTAGGCATTACTTTATTTTTTATTATTATTTGTTGTTGGGGAAGTGGTGCACCGCGACCAATTTTGGTCTATTGTGCCCCCTACTGAATTTACAACTCCCCTAGCAGCCCTAACTCCTGTACAAAAGTCAGGATTTTTGTGGGTTCTAAGTTACTGATATTGCTTGGGTGTAGAATGTGTTTCCCAAATCTGTTGAGTCTGCGCCTCGCTAGGGCATCGCAGTGTACTAGTATATGCTCAGTGGACTCCTCCTTCTCTTCACAGTATCTGCAAAGCTGGGTGTTTGTTATTCCCAACTTGTATACTCATAAAAATCTAGAACGAATAATTTGAGTACGAAAGCTCTTGAAAAAAAAGTCTAGTCGCACTTGAATTTTCAAGAATTTCGCTCTTGGAATCGAGAATAATTCATTCTCAATGTGGTTCTATAGGCAAGGGGAGTGAGGAAACGCAAACTTTGAGAGAATAACGTTGGCCGCGCTCTTTCAAAGAGAGACAGCGCATGCGCAGTTTGTCATTGTCATTTGACCGTGCCGCGCAGATAATTATGTTCAAGTTGAACATTAAGATTGGGCAAAAGTAAGCGATTAAACGTCTGTATAATATAATAAAAATGTTTAAAACACCACATTAAAAAATAAAATGAAATAAAAATAAAAAAAAAGGAAAAAAATAAAAAAAAATAATTGCTGCTACGGGGACTTGATCCACGGTCGAGCTGTTGCGGCTGGCCAAATACCAACCGCGCTGGCTTATAAATATGCTTTCGCCGCTGCTTGTAGTTTATCGAGAATAGTCGAGTCGGTTAAGCTGCTCGTCCAACTGGGTATGTTTCAGTCTTCGAGGTACCGAGTTCAAGTCCCAGTAAAGTAAGTAAAATAAAAAATTTTTATCTGTTATGTGACTAACTCAAAATCAATCACATCTTAGGAAAAAGTGGGTGGGGTGGCTGATGGGTGAATGGCAAGCAGCGCGGGACAAACAACACCACGTCGGTCGGGACGGGTTGTCCCGGGGTCTCGGTCATATGTCTCTCACACCCAAACCCCCACCCCCTTCAATTATTATTTTTAGTCTTTTATTTTGAGAATTATTCGTAGTTGGATCAAGAACTGAAACTCTTGAGTCAAGAATGTCGGGATCAAAAATTCACTCTTTGATCAAGAATATTGCTCCTGGATCAAGAATTTTCACTCTTACCCTACTTTTGAGAACGAATGCTCTTGAGTCAAGAGTGAAATTCTCTATTTTTTCTCTGAGTGTACATGTGGCTCCTCAGTCTGCAGTGACCCGTGTAGAGCCCTGTCAGAATTCTGAGGGCGTTCTTTCCTTGTTGGATTAACTTTTGGAACCTTTTGAGGTCGTGGTTCACTCTTAATGCTTTAGCTTGTCTCATTCCCTTGGTGTTTACCCAGGAGGCTGATCTAAGCGTATTCTCTTCCTTTCTTAGAAGTTCTTTTATTGTGTGTTGGCCTATGCCGCAGTAGGGTTCTGGCCCTACCATTGCGGTGGCTGCACCCTTGCGTGCCAGTTCGTCGGCCAATTCGTTTCCGGGGATGTTGTTGTGTCCCGGTATCCATCGTAGGGTCAGGTTGTTCCTGCTGCCTAGTTGGTCTAATTTGTTCTTTGTCTCTAAGACTAGCTTAGAGGTGAACTTATTGCTACTGAGTGCTTTAAGCGCTGCTTGGCTATCGGAGAGGATAGCTAATTCTCTATTATGGTAGTTCTTCCCCATATTACGGTCTGCACAACGGGAGATGGCACATACTTCAGCTTGAAATATGCTTGTGAATTCTCCCATTGGTTCAGATATTTTCGTTCCTGGCCCTGCTACCCCAAGTCCGGTTCCTTGGGGTGTTAGGGACCCGTCTGTGTACCACATAATTGTGTGTGGTTTCATTTTATGTGTCTCTTCAAGTGAGATCCATTCTCTCTTATTACTTTGGTGTACAGTGAAATTCCTGTCAAAGTGATACTCGGCCACCATTTCGTCTCTGGGTTGGAGGATTAAGGGGATTTCCTTTTCCAGCTTTTCAGAGTCTCTGAGGCTTACTATGTGGTTTCTACCCACTCCTTCTGTTGTTAATCTAAGCAATGTTGCTTTTTTCTTAGGCATTACTTTAGAGCCTCGCAAAATCTATATGACGATTTTTTACAATCGCGCATAGCAAAAATCTTCGTTAAGTTTGCAGGCGCGCAATAAGAAAAAATATTTTGCAAATTTGCCCGCGAAATGGGTGAAACGGCCAAGGAAAAGTTTGTATGGGCCAAATAAATGAGCTATTGCTTTCATGGAACATTGTGCTTAGCTGTTCTGCTATGAACACGATTGAGAGAGCGAAAGAACGAACGACTCACACTCACACAAATTAAGTATGTGTTGATTGCATGAATCAATAAGTATGAGGCGGTCCCGTTCGCGAGAGCTGTTTTTATTGTATGCTGTCAATTAGGTGCAGGTGAGAACTGAAACATTTTAAAAAGTTTTTGTTGAAATCAGGGTTCGTATACACAACAAAAGTACCGTACTCAATAAGTACCGTACTCAGAAAATTTCGTACTGTACGAAATCACAAGTACCGTACATATTTTGTAACGCACCGACCGAAAAAAGCAAGTACGGTACAGCGTCGTATTATTCGCGGTATTAATCGCGGTTTGGTATTGTCATAGACAGGGCATTGCAGTTGTGAGTGATCATTTGTGGCTTTAAAAATAAATTTCTTAAGCATTTCGCGATTTTGTTACCATGGAGACCCATTAACTGCGAATTGCGCCTATGCATTGATCCTGACATGATTTTTTACTTGGTTGGCAATAACGTTTTTCATAATTACTATTTTTATCCTCTTTGGTTTTTTTTCGCGATTTTATAAGTCTTCAGTCAGTGCACTTATCACAAAGTCTGTAACTAAATTCGTTTTACACTCCGTGTACTTAACTAAAAACCATTTTGTACTTAATTGTACGTAACTAAAATTGTTTACCATTTCGAGTGCTGAACACAAAAAAGTTCGGTACTTATTTTTATCGGTCGGTGCGTTACAAAATATGTACGGTACTTGTGATTTCGTACAGTATGAAATGAAAAGTGTACCGTACTTTTCTGAGTAAGGTACTTGAATTTGTTCAGTACTTTTTGTGTACTAAACAAAAGTACGGTACTTTGAGAACCCTGGTTGAAATGTTAAAATTGTTAGTGTAAGTGAAAGCCAACATGTTCCTTTTCTGTTGACTGCCAGCTAAAACTGACAACGGACAGAAAAGAGTGGAGAGCGCAGAAAGAGGGAGGGGGACTGGAATGAGAAAGGATGGGAGGTGAGGTGAATTTGTTTTGATATTTAGTTCTTATTTATAGGTTCAAAATAAACGGCAAGTTTTATACAAAAAAGTTGTCTCTTTAATTTTTGGGAAAGACTTCAGAATATATACGTTCGCAATTATGAGCAAGCAGTGCAGATGTTGCTATGAAATTCACAATCTTTATATATTTACTAAATATGGGCGAGGATGTAAATATCGCTAGACCCTTATTTCAAGGGAAGGGATATTTGCGGAATTTTCGAGCGCCTAGAAAATTTGGTTAAGTCCTTTTGGTTGGGATAGGAAAAAATTTAACTGGTTAACAGGCCGATGCTGTGATCTTGAAGCTGTTTTCAATATAAAACAACTCAATTTCTTAAGATCTTGGACGCGGACAAAGTCGCGGCGGGTAAAGCTAGTATTCAATATTTTCGTAATTCAATTTTACGAAACTTTTTGATTTTTATTTTGAGAAAATGGCGGCCATTGAAAGATTTAAATTCGATTTTGGACATGTGGAATACCAAGTTTATATCGGCTCGTCATATTGCTTTCTTATTCTTAATGCTTAGTGTGGAAAAATGTTGCTACTAGAGGTCTTTTGTTGAAAGTTTTCTGTATTTGACCTATAAGGTCTTAAAACCAAAGGTTAATTAAGAAATATATCAATCTTAACCAAGGATTTAATCGATTAGAAATTAGTCGCTAAGTACAGATTGGTTCGGTTCTGAACGGTTTTGCATCCGTGATCTTAACTTTTTCAATACCGATCTTAACTTCGAGGACGTACCTTTTCAATTTGTTTCCTATAGATGTTTCAAAACTTTTTAAAATACCTGCAAATAATTAAACTTCATGCGTTCGCTTTTAACTTTATATTTGAACTGTTTTTGACCAATGTATCCGCTTCACTGAACTGAATTGAATTAATTTTAATAATTAATTTTGATAGTTTTATCTACGGTGACTTTGCAGAGCAAAGATGTTTCACATCAAAACTAACCAAATTATCAACAATAAAATAAAATTAAAAATATTTAATGGCTGTTAACACAAGAATAAGGGTATTTAGATGCAATTGGTGTATATAAACATATATAAATATATTTTAGCTATTTAATTGGCCCAGCAAACCACAAAGCAATTTGCTCAAATCAAATTTAAGCTACGATAACTAAATATATCTAGATGAAAGCAAAACAAAAACAAAACTGTCAATTCAGGCAACCAAATAGGTATACTACTCTTTAAGAATGTTTACTTTAAACGATCCCCCCAAATACTAGAAAACCAGAGGAGCTTCAAATTTTATACGACATTTTGGGCTGTCCTTGTCCAAAACAAATTCATATCGCTACATAATAAACTAAAGAAACAAAAGCTCCAACCACCCACCTTTCCGAAACCGACAAAATTTGTGCATTCATACAAAGCGAAACATAAGAAATATCTATTCCTAAACAATGTAATGAATTGATGTGTTAATTAATAAGACCGAATGGCGTATATACCCCCAAAAATTTCCAAAGTTATAATTTTAAAATTTCTGATTAGGTTGCTGTTGACTAAAGTATATATATTTAGGTCTAAACAAATGAAATTGTTAATCAAAATCTGTATTTTGTATGTACTAACCCACAGTTCTTGTAATTGTTTATGTAAATGTACTCCAAGAAGCCAAACAGCATGATAATGTGTGTTGAAATAAATTCTAAACAAAAAAGAGGATTATTAAAAATTAATAGATTTTTGTTTATGGGGTTTAGTAAAACGGAAATGAAACGGAATCAACAGAGCTTTCCATTACAGTATTTTGGACAGCCAACGATTTAAAGCAGTGTCCGCTGTTATTTAACAGCGTTGTTTTGAACTGTTCTATGGGCTCAACAGCGAATACTGCTTTAAACTGTTATAAGGTTTTTTCAAGCAGTAAAAGCCCGCGCTGCAATTCATATTTGAAATTTTTTAATATAGCGAAAAATTATTTGCATAAAGCTTAGCACATTAAATATTTTCTAACATATTCTAATAGTTATAACCAAAAGCGGAAATCGCGTGGATACCATAAATTTATGACCTAAAGTAGCTAAACATGACCCCCAGCAGCAATTCCTCAGTAATCATCATCGCTCATCCATTTTGATTACGCCGGTGCAATTGGTTCGTCCCATAATAATGACAGCCGATAACAATCCAAATGCGCCCACGATAAGCGCAACTCCAACAACGATGATAAACAGTTTGGCAGGCAGGCAGACGGTAGTCGCCGCTAATAAATTTGTTCTCAGTCTAATCCTGGTAGCCCAAGCCAATAGCAGTAACATTTGACAATGGCTCTATTACATTACACACTGGAACAGTTGCAATTCTATTTAAAATATCTCACAGATAAAAATGTGGTTGCCACCACCGATATGTATTCACACGAAGTGTCATATCCTGGCATCCTCATCAACGACCTAAGTCAGATTAATTCATTGAAAAGTTCTGTATTTATGGGTGTGGTGGGAGTGCTCTTCCTGTTGGCTGTTTTGGGTAATTTAAGTACTCTGTATGTGAATTCGCGAAGGAAACTGCGTCCCTTTTTTCGTGCCTGTTTAATATCTTTGGCCTGCAGTGATCTGATGTCGTGTGTGTTTTGTACAACAGCCTATATAGCCCAATTTCGCGCAGAGTACTTACAACTTTGGGTGAGTTTTCTAAAATCGGGAGTGTAAACACGATTCTAAACAAAAGATCAGTGAAAATCATTTACGATTGTAATTAACAATTGAGAAAATCTAAATGAAACCTTAAATTTATAATTTAACGAAGTCAACCTCAAACGTTCGGAAAATCGACTTAATCAATTTATCCGAATTCGTCAAATCCTGTGGAAAGTGCAAACCAGAGCAGAGAATATTCCAGTCCTTATAGTTTTCTTTTAACCTCGAAGCTTATCGTTTTGCTCTTCAAAGTAATCACTTTATTATCGAAAATTCAGATTTCAACTAATCAAAGATGCAAACCTGTTTGAAACCGAATTAAGCCTTTAAATTAAGCTCTGCCGAATCGCGATCTGTGAATGTAAGTAGGGAATCATTATGAATCCCTCGATGCTCTTGGAATTGGCTCTAATTAGTAACACTAGGAAACAAGGTTCAGTTGGTGGGTTGGTGTTGGTTCTAGATGATCTTTGTGTGCTGAATTTTTTATTAGCTCTTCTCTTGCGCAGCATTCTAAAATCATTTTACCTCCTCTGCATATAAAGTTGGGACTAATAAAAAAAACACTTATTGCGAAGGTGATTGCTTTAAGTATTTGTTAAATATATAATAACACAGGAATTAAGTGAGACGAAAACCAAGAAAGGAATTTTTGTTGGTCCACATATAAGAAAACTAATGAAGGACGAAAACATTGAGCATAGCAAGACTTCTGCTGAAGTGTTTAAAGACCACGCCTCCTCCCGCCCCCGCAATTTTGAAAAAACGTCATAACTTCCACAGTTTTGTAGATAGATGGTTTGTACCTTCTAGAGATAGTTAGTAATTGTCGAAATGTATTTCTAAAGAAATGATAAAGATCGGATGAACGGTTCTCAAGTTATGAGTAAAAAAGTGAACCAAGCTCCCCCCGCCCCCCCCCCTCCCACCCTTTCACAACCAACACCGCACAATCTTAGAGAGAGAGAGAGAATAGAGAGAGAGAGAGAGAGAGAGAGAGAGAGAGAGAGCGAGAGCGAGACAGAGATAGAGTTAGAGAGAGACACAGCTGCAGCACTGGATTCAGCTCATACTCCAGGTACAGAGTATGTTATAGTCGGGCTTGACCGACTTTCTCACTTGTTTTCTCACAATTTGGGCAACATGAGTGATTAGCCAAATGAAGGTTCCCCCAGGAAATCAAAGATATGGAGAAAAGGTACCAAAGGTACCGAAATACCAAAAGGGAAAATAACTTGTGGGCAGATTATTACAAAAGATTTTATAAGCGAAAGTCTCAAATGAGCAGAGTCTTAGAAACTGAGTACTGAGTACTTTTGTGTGAGGTTTTGTAGAATTTCGTTGCTAGTTTATTACAAATGGCCCACTTCAATATTTTTTACAACAAGGAAAACATACTAGAGTCAACTCCAAAAATTGCATACTTTGTGGGGGCAGCCACCTAATTTTTGATCTTTTGTGAATTTTTAAATAACTTGATTGGAAAAAATCGTAGAATTGTTTGGGATAGTTGTTTTTAAAGTTTAGATAGAATTTAAAAATATCAAAGCAAAATAATAGGTTCCCCACACTGAGAAAAAGAAGGATAGTTTTGGATGATCCTCAGGATGTTTTCGGCATCCATTTGGACTGCAGAGTTAACTATCCTCTTTTGTCGGTTTATTTTTACATAAAATGGATATGTCAGATAAAAATTATTTCATTGATCTTTATTCTTAATCCAAAGGAGCTGAAAAATGTGAAAAGGATATTTAAAAAAATGGATCTTAAAGTGCATATTTTAAAATCCATTCTAGGGGGATCTTTTTTTCGCTGTGCAATAACGGCATCTAAAAAGAGGTCAAAATACACAGTTTTTAAAACTCAAAGCTCAAATAACTAAAAATATCGACGTGATGAACCAATTCTAAAAACAGTTTCATGATTAGCACAGGAAAATCATCTAGGATCATAAACGCTTCGAGATGTTGAAACAATGTCTAATATTGTTGCGTTGTGTAATATGCAAATTGGTAGGCACATAGCTGGTGGCTAATGTGAGATGCAGTCCCAGATTTTGGTTCGCCGACCAGTAATCTTACAGATAAACTGCAGAGGCGTCAACAGCTAGCGTAGATATCACAGATTTCATTCACATAGCGCTTACACACATCCGGCCCGTTAGAATTTAATGATCTCGTCCCCGGAGGAGTCGATCCCAGACCGACAGCCTTGTACTTCAGGTGATGGGTACCCATATCTTGGTTGTGATTGATTATAGGGTGCTTGGTCCACATTACAACATGGTGTCATCTATTTTATTGTTTCCCTTTCCTTAAAATGGCGATTAAGGAAGTTTTCCAAAAGCATTTCTTCCTCACTAGCCAAGTTTTCAATTCTATTCACAAAGAAAATTATTTTCCAATTTCGTAGGCAAATTTAATTTAAAGTAAACCAAAACAGAGGGAAGCTAACTTCCGCTCGACCGAAGTTTATATACCCTTGGAGCATGATAAATATGTGCCTGCCAGTTTGTTATATGGAAGCTCTTTACTATATTCATCATATGCTATAGTCATCCGATTTGGATCAAACTTGACAGACTTGTGATCAGTAACAAGTTTGGATGCGATAGCATTGAAAACAAAGAAGTTTTTCTCACTAATACTTTTTATCAGACCTAACTTTTGTATGACAGCTATACTATACAGTTGTCCGATTTCGGAGTCGGATGGTGAAAGCTGAAAGTGGGGGATCTGGTGCGGATCTGGTGGGATCTGTTCGTCTGACGAAAACTCATCTACGCGATCAGGTAATGTAAATGGAGCTTAAGGACTTCAATTGGAAAAATTGCCAGATGTAAACATTTCTGGCTAAGTTTAGATTCAGTTAAAAAAGCAAGTCAGATTATTGTATATATCTTCCGGTGGGATATATGGCAATCAGTTATAAAATTTTTTGAAATGGTTGACAAAACATTTGGCATTAATTCGAAACTTAAATTAACCAAAGTCGAATAAAACTTATCTGAGGGAATTGCTTAAAATTTAAAAGTATCATTGTCTTAAGGTAAACGCTTTTAGGCTGAACTGAACCCAACCGAACCACTTTGCTTTGTGGGTTTCGGTTCTGTTCCGATTTTCAAAAAGATGACGGTTCGTTTAGCGGTTTGACAGAGCAGCTAGAATTTGTGGTTACAAAACCGAACCCTATTTCTGACAAAGGATTTCTTTTTCCTTTCTGCCCTGACATATCCATTTTGTGGTCAGATAAACATACAATTTACTCTTTTATTTGTTATTTTATGTGTCAGATAGCTCCATGTAGAAGAATTAAAATCGTCTCTTAGTAGTTTATAATCTGCACAAATTCTCAATCAATTACTTTTAAAATATGTTTTTTATTCCCTCACCCTTAGACGCTTGGACACTTTATGTGCAAATTTGTGCCCTTCATTACAACTGCCGCTGTCCTGACCAGCAGTCTAACCCTCGTAGCCATAGCTCTGGATCGCTATATGGTTGTTATGCGATCTGTTATGGGTTTCTGGAATCCCAATCTTCGTTTTTGCATCATTTGCATGACTGGCATTTGGTTAGCCTCCATGGGAACCTCGGGACCGTTGTTTGGCATCTACGATTTGAATAGAATCTATTTGCTGGAACTGGATGAAACAGAATCTTCTTCAGAATCAGAAGAGAACACCTCGACGACCAACGGTGATATATTGGTCACTGAATTGGAATTGGTCAGCATGTGCATAGCCGGAGATGTAAGTTCATCCAAATATTCATACACCAGGGCTTATCTTATCAGAAAGCCACTCGACGAAAACAACTTTATTTTTGTTTGCTTTCTATTTATATTAACACAGAGCAATGTTGGACTCTACTACGTCATATTATTTAGCCTCATATTTGTGCCCTGCATTGTGGCCTTTATTTGGTTAAACACTACCATTGCTCGCCAGCTGTGGCTGAGGCGTCACTACCAAAATCAACAGCAACAACAGCGGCAGGAGCAAGAGCAAGGTCAATCTTACAAGGTGGATTTGCTGATGCCCTCCTCCATGATGAGTGCTCTGAATGTGGCCGTACCCTTTGGAGTGGATAAGATAACATTGCCTGGCATACCCACCAAGCCTTCGGATTCCCCCACGCCGCCCTCAATGAGTCCAGCTGCTTTGGTCAGAGAAGCGCGGCATCGGCGCATGATTCTTATGATTCTACTAATGATGGCCGTGTTTATTGGACTTCGTTTGCCCGCCTGGATATTTCTGATTATGCGTCTCTATGGCTCCTATTCAACCCCCGTGGATTGGTTGCTTTACTTCAGTTTTGGCATTCTCAATCTTACCAGCTGCGCCTTGAATCCCTTGTTCTATACCTTCCTTACCCAAACTATGCGCACTTGCTCTCTGGTTGGCCAAAAGATACGCAACTTCTTTTGCTGTGGCGGGAAGAGATTGCAGGACGAGGCCATGCCCACAGAAACAATTGAGCATAGTAAGAGATGTATGGGAGGATGTTGTGGTCTGCGTCAGATCACTGTAACCTGGCAGTGTTATGGTGCACCGACTCCAGCTAAGGCTGCGGAAAATCCAGTTGATGTTGAGCCAAAGGGAACAGCAATTGATCAGAACCTAGATATAGAAGCCGATTCCAGTACGCTGAAGTGTTTCTATAAGTTCACACATGGAGTGTACACCATAGATAATCCCAACGAGAGTTCCATAAATGAATCAATTGAATCCTCGGTGTGAATGGGAGAGAGAGTAATCAATCATTGAAGAGGATCCCCTGATCAAACGTAAACTGATTAATATTTGTTTATTTATTTTAAGCGCAACTGATAGCGCTGACTTATTACATTTGTGAATAAAGAATAATTTATAAATATTTTTTAATTTCTTTGCTTTAGGTCATTGCCGGTCACGTTGTGGCTTGTTGTTTGGCCACGCAACTGAAATGAAAATGCAAAATGGTGTCGCGCGTAGACTACTAAACCTAATACTAGTTTAACGAGCACTAGCTACTGGTGCTCCATAGCACTGTACCGTTCTGCTGACTGAGTTAAAGATTTTCTATTTAAATGCTAGGTTCACTGTTTCTTTGTTGATACAATTTGCCCACACCGATTTTATACTCGCCTTTGCTTCTTTTGTCCTGGCAGCCACATGCTTCTTAAAGCTCATTGTAGGTGTCAGGATAACCCCAAGGTATTTGTACTCCCGTATCACCTTTACCTGTTCCTCCTGAAACGTTCAGCTCTTCGCCTTTTCTAAGCACCATAATCTCGGATTTTGCCTTATTGTCTTCCATGCCCCACAATATGCAATGTGTCTGAAGGTTATGGATTATTTGCTAGAGGTTTAAGGGACTAAGGGACTATCCGCTATCATCACAATGTCATCTGCCTACAGGCCACCTCCTAAGTGTAAGAATATGACTCTTAAGAAGGATTATTTAACAACAGTTGTAATGTTTTCAAAAAAATGCCACGTGGAACCAAAATTTAAGATATCGCTACTAGAGCCAATCGACATCGAAATATAATCGCCAACTTTTTAAAAAATCCCGACTGTAAACGGCAAGTTCGGTGACTCGCGGTCCAAGAAAACATGTCTTGCATGCAGATCAAGCCCCATCTAAGTTTTAAGGTATCCAAAAGACGAATATATCAAATTCAGGCAGATAATGAACACGTTAAATATGCTTCACTTGAGCGCGTACCAAAGCTATTGCCACGCCACCTACGCGCCCGTTTGGCATTTGCTAAAAAATATCAAATTTGGACCGACGAGTTCCAGCAGGTCATTTTTCTGATGAAAAAAGTTCAACCTGACTGCTGTAATAAATATTGCACTATAGGAAATTTTGCCATTTATTAGGCATAAACCACTTTTCCAAAAGTGCACAACACTTACATTTTTTTGTCCCATTATTTTTGGGCCCTTACACAGGAAAAACAACGTCGAGATATTTTCAATCTTTTAAATCTTGGAGTAAGCCCGGCACGAGCTTGAAAATTCAATCTCGATTTCCAGGATATTCTACACAATTCAATCTTTTAAAGATTGGTCCATTCATTTCGAACTCGTATCATTCCAAATGTGCTTACTACAATCCCTTTCGAGATCACATGTCCATAAATTAGAGAGCGAGAGCGAAGAAATATAAGTAGCCTTTCAGACACGCTGCAACAACCAATGGGTATGGTGGTGTGCGTTGAGATGCCGTTCTATTCCTATTAATTGGGATACTCGAATTTTTTGCACAATTCAATCTTTTATAGGATTACCCCGGGATATATGTAATCCTTCTAAGGATTAAAAAAGTCGGATCAACTCAATCTTTTTTCAGATCGGGTCAAGCATATCCGGGATTACGTTGTTTTCATTACCGCTTAGGATTGATTTGATCCCATATGGATTGATTTTTTTTTTCAGTGTACCTCAGAAAATTCTAAAAATAATTAGCTTCGATGGACCGCGTTTTTTTTTTACGAATTTTGAAATTTTAATTTTTAACTTAAAAATATACATATGGCATCTATAAAAGAGAGTGTCCTGATTCACTGACTGACTGATTAGCAATCATCGCACAGCCTAAACGGAAAGAGATAGAGGGCTGTAATTTGGACTGGAGTTTCTGTGAGTGGAGAAAATGCGTACTAAGGCGGCGTTTTGGAAAATTCCACCCAGAAAAGTCGGAAAAGCGTCGGAAAAGTTTGTATGGGAAATGTTATATTTCATCCGATTGTCTTGAAACTCGGTTTGTAAGGATAGAATACGAAATAGTTTGAAATGCGATTTTTCGATGTTGGAAAATTTGAAGTGGGATGTGGGAGGGATGTGGGTGGGAAATGGGTGTGCGCTGGTTCTACATTGTTTAAGGCGCAGCGAAGGGCAACGGGATATTTGCTAGTATATCTCTATATATAAAAGAAGTGTCGACTGTTCATTGTTCACTGTTACTGTTACTGATTCACTGTTGGCAATCACGCACAGCCCAAACGGTAGAGATAGAGGGCTGTAATTTTCACAGAGTTTCTGTTGGTGGTGAAAGTGCGTACTAAGACGGGGTTTTGGAAATTCCATCCGGAAAAGTCGGAAAAGCGTCGGAAAAGTTTGTATGGGAAAATGTTATTTCATCCGTTGACTGAAACTTGGTTTGTGGTCGCGAAATATTCGACACGTGTTTTCCCGTTTTGGAAAATCCGCCCACGAGGAAATTCCCGGAAAATTCTGCATGAAAATCTTTTTCATCATGGCGAAATTCGGTTTGAAAGGAAAGTAGGTGAATGATTGAAATGTGTTTTCCGAAGTTGGAATTGACCCAACGGTCGGAAAATTCCCGGAAAATTCTGCGAAAAAACATTTTTTCCGATTGGCGAAACCCGTTTGTAAGGACAAAATCGAAATAATTTGAAACGTGTTTTTCAATGTCGGAAAATTCGCCCACGAGGAAAATGGTCGGAAAATTCTGCATAAAAAATATTTTTCGTTGGCTTGAAACTCGGTTTGAAAAGATAGAATACGAAATAGTTTGAATGTGTATTCCGAAGTTGGAAAATTTGACCCAACGGTCGGAAAATTCGGAAAATTCTGCATGAAAAAACTATTTTTCCCGTTGGCTTGAACTCGGTTTGTAAGGACAAATACGAAATAATTTGAAATGTGTTTTCAATGTGGGTAAATTCGCCCACGAGGAAAATGGTCGGAAAATTCTGCCAAAAACATTTCGCCGTTGGCTGAAATTCGGTTTGAGGAAAATGAATAGTTTGAATGTGATCGAAGTTGGAAAATTTGCCCAACGGTCGGAAAATTCCCAAAATTTTGCGAAAAACTATTTTTCCCGTTGGCTTGACCGGTTTGTAAGGACAAAATACGAAAATTTGAAGTGTACGGAAAATCGCCCACGAGGAAAAGGCCGGAAAATCCACAAAACACTATCCGTGGCGAAATCGGTTTGAAAGGACAAAGATTTGCGAGTGAAACCACGCGAAAAGAAACCATTTCACCGTTGACCGTGAAAACGAAATGCAACGAAACGCGGCCGGGATCCAAAAAAGCATTGAGTCAAAGTTTTTTTATTTCCGATGTTGGAAAACCCCGGGTGCCCACTGAGGGTTGGGGAGTGATGGTTGTGGGTGGTAGTTTTTGGAAGTGGGTGGTAAGTGAAGTAAAGTGTGTGAGTGGGGTTGGGTTGGGTGGGTTTTGTCGTGGTTTGTGGTTTGCGTTGCGGCCGCTTTCAATGTATATATATGGCAACTATATTAAGAGAAGCTTGGCTTGGCCCCGTTGGAGTAGATGTATAGCCAATTTTACATTTGACATATGATATTGACGTTCGATCTGCGTGATGTTGACATTTTTTGAAAAGCTTCATTAATATAAAAATATATCCTTGGAAGCTATAACCTGGTGGTTAACACTGAGAAAAAACTAAAAAAAAGTTTAGCAACAATTACTTAGTATTATTAAATAATTTAAAAATTGATAAGATTATAATTTGAGTAGAAAAATTTTTGCGTTTTAAAACCGTTCGATTTGAAAAAGAATGACCCATATGTAACATATTTTCTTCATATTTTACGATAGATCTTTGCATAAAAAAATGCATATTCCTAATGTGTCTATTTAATTCGATAAGCAATTGAATATATTGTCTTAATCGAAAAATTGAGATTCTTCAGTGCAGAAATAAAAAAAAAACTTTAAATACTGGGTGACTACTAATCTTAGTGGAAATAGGCTATTGAGTTTTCTTAAGTCCCATTTATTTCCTTCAAAATTCAATTGGAATAAATATGGTGTAGCATACTTTACAGCGGGATATAAAATCTATGTAAGACTAGCAGTTAGCAGTTAAAATCTGTCTATCGTCGTTGGCGAAAAGTGCCTTGCGACAATTTTGATATGTTGTGCCCCTTGTTGAGTTTAAAACTTTCTACGTATCCCTATTTTCTTCACATATATTAGGAAATATAGGGTAAAAGCTCATAATCATTTTGTAGTGAATGCTATGATTCCCAAAGCATTAAACTGCGCCTAGCTGAAGCATACTTTTGCTTAGGAGAAACTGCATTGTTCAGGTTTTCTTAACCACAGGTGGATCCCCAGTTTGCAGTGGCCTGTGTTCAGGTCCAGTCAGGATCCTGAGGGCAATGGACTGTAATTTAAGATTGATGTCCTGAATCTGAATTTTTATAGTTTTATATATATGTTACTGAATGGGTCATCAAGAAGAAGCTGGTCACCGGCTTTTAACTTTTCAGTACATTAAATGTGAATCAAAAATGTTTGTGGATAATTATTTACTACTCACACAACATTGTTAAAAAGTTCTAATGGCTGTTAAACAACACAATTTATTCAAACATCAGAAAATTTGGTTTAATTTATAAACCATTTTTCCATTTAACCTAATAAATAAAGCCTTGTCTAGTTTTTATTTTGCAGTGACTAAGCATCTCATTAGAGTGTAGTGCAATATTTTTTTTAGCTTAACCACTTCCGTTTTAGAACAATAGCACTCTACATGTTCCACTATGTCAGATAAGATCGGTCTAATTAAATGCCAAAAATTGCTCAAGCGAAATAAAATTCCGCCCATCACGCTCCTATTGTAAATTCAATTCGGGAAGCGTGGACAAAAGCTGGCAATCTCTCTTCTGCTCTTTCGCGCGCTCTCTTGGCTTTGGCTATCAGCTGTTCAGCAAGCTTGAGTCAAAAGCTGTGTTCGTCAGTTCGGTTTCAGTTGTTGTTGGCGGTGCATGGCGAGCGGTTTGCTTTATTTCTGGGCTTGAAAAAAACGCGTTTGTGAGGCAACAATCAGGTGAAATCTACGACAACAATCAGTGTGTTCAGTGCATGCCAAAAAAAAAAGAAGAGTAAATAACCACAATAAATAATAAACAAATGAAGTGTAAATAAATGAGGCCAATCAACAATAGAGAGTGGCGAATTATGGCATTTTGGCTATAAATACGAATACTTGGGGCAGAACAAAAGAAAGAAAAAGTGACAAGGCGATAGCGGAAGACAATCCCCTGCAGAGGAGGGGTGCCAGAACGAAAGTTCATAGTTTTGTGCTTGTGAAATTTGTGAACCGCATTCCAGCAGCTTGCTTTGGTGAATTCTAGACAGGTAAATAAAATGATTTATGGATTTTGGTGGCAATGTCTTCTTCTTTGTCGAAATGCAAAACCAGTTGGCGGCGATTTACTGTTACACATTTCGTCAGAAGCACACACACACACGCACGCACAGTACATGTCCATAAAAACCCGTTGGCGCATTTCACTTGGCCAAGTCTTTGACTCCACCACCAGCGTAGTCACGCATGCGTGCGCCCAGCTTGCAAAATCTGTAAAGTTGTCAACAATTTTTCACTTTTTTTCTTTCTTGTCCGATTCTAAAGCTCTCCCTGCTCGTCATTGGCATTCAGTTGATGTATACGCAAGACTTCTTGGACAGGTTACGCAGCGCTTTCATTAGTTGTTGGTTTCTGTTTCCATTTCCAGACCCAACTCGTGTGCCGCGGCTTTATGTTTTTTTTTTTTTTGTGTTTTGGTTCGGTAGCTGCATCGTTAATTAGCTCGTGCTAACAAAAAGAAAACCGAAAAGAGAAATAAAATCAAAATAGACTTCAATATAGGCCAAGCTAAAAATGTATCAAATTGGTTATAAAAACGTGCAAGGCGATCGAAATAAGATTTGTGTTCAAAATAGGCAAAAAATATTCAAATAATGTACTTATTTATTGTACTTTAAGAGCATATCAAAATATACAAACAGAAATATATTTCTTTTGCTGTTTTGTCAATACTAATTTTAAACTTCAAAACTGTTTTCTTGGGGCAAACTTCTTTAATTCGGTTAAGCTCATTCATCTTAAACTTTAGTTTGTTCCTATTTTACAATTGTCTAATTTTTATGTTAGTTTTCTTTTTTTTAACTAATGTCCTAATGTCTCATGTATCAAACAATGTGAAGGCAGCCTAACTATGCCTTACATGAACCGTTTCATGTCTTTGTGCTGATTACAAAAAGCTTTTACCAATAATAACTAGAAAGAAGGATTTTCGTCTTGCTTTAAAAACTTGCATTTCAACATACTTAACCCGCAGTTACCAACAACCTGAGGGTTTTCCTGTGAAATTGCTTAATTCGATGAGAAGGTCAAGAATTTTGTACCGGGTGGAAAATGAACAAATAATTGAAAATGTGAATAATTTGATGCTTATTTTATAATGAAGGAAGAGTTAGGAGAATCTCCAAGCATGAAGGCTGCCCAGTGACGTCAGCCAAAGGTTACTATAACAAGACCTAAGTTTTTCGGCGTTCATAATAAAAACTAAGAAAAAGCACAGATGAGAAATAAGTGAAAAATAAAAGCGAAATTATAACCTTTTTCATGCTTCCAGGCCCGCCTAGGAGTGTATATGCATACATAGTGCCCCCACAGATCACATATATGTAAAAATATTTGTAATTTTTTGATAACTCTTTTTTGATCATTTTTAAACCCCTGGAGAGGATATATGAAAATTGTCCGGATGTTTGTTATGCATATTTAAGAATTAAAAAAAAAAATTGAAACTAGTATTTTGATAAAAATTGGATATGGGCATTTCCATTCTGTCGAACGAGACCGTCCTACATATTCAAAATTTTTAATTCTTTTTAACTGCATAATATAGCTCTTAGCAAGCATTTTAATTAGTGTTAAAGTGTATAGCAACTGAAATTCGATTTCCAAAATCATGACAAAAAGCGGGATGCTATTCGAACGTGACAAAAACAGAAGTGGTTTTCGGGAGCAGCTATATAAGGACAAAGTTTAGCGAAACCTAAATTAACTAAGCCCAAATAGTTTAAATATCTTATGAATGAATAGTTCTTTGAAATGTTGAAATGTTTTGTAAAAATTATCTCTGTCGATAAGTGGCATGTCGAACGTGACATTTTTTACATCATTATTTTTATGTGGTTTCTGCTATAATGCGAAGAAAAAATTTACAGTTAATTGCATTGGCTCAAGGTTTCTTATGCATTCATGTACACCACTTTGTACCATCAGAAACATTTTAGATAGCGAAAGTACAAGTAGGCTTTAGTCACTTTTTTCCAAAAAACTAAGCAAATTTAATGTCAAAATGAAAAAAATTGCGCCAGCACGGCCATGAAACCGACTATATCCAATTAGGTTATAAGTAAATGTAAGATTAGCTTACATTAGTTTAATTTGAGTCTTTCCCTATAAAAATTCAATAAAACATAGGGTTTTTAACTACTTTTAAAAAAAGCCCATATATAAATTTATGCCAATTTTTAAATAGCTGACTCAAAAATTCTGATGCCTTCCCCAGTCATGTAGGTTCTTTAGTTTCAAAATAATTTGTATAATATTTTTTCCATAACTGTTATTTGCAGTCCCTGCTTTATACCGCTTTGAGAAAAGCAAAAGTCTTACACAAGCAAAAGCTGAACACGATTATTGAGAAACATAAAAGCAGCAGCAACATAAATCATTTCGTGATTTTGATTTTAATTTTGCTTCTGCTTATGTTTAATGCCGTAAGGCGAAACAGCGCTGTGGCCACGAAATTTTCTTTGAATTATCAGGACCACTAAAGTTTAGCGCAACGAAACAACTACATATGTGTTTTTTGACGGTAAATGTTTTGTTGTGTGTATTAAAAGAAGTAACGCTCCGGACAAAAATCAAAATTCTAAAGCAGAAGCGACGTGCCGTCGGGTTCCGAAAGCTAACAAATTGTACTGCTTCGTCTTACGCCACTGAACAACAGCAGATGTAAAATATAAAATAATAAAGTGACGACTGCTGCTGCTGTTCGCTTTTTCTCAACAATCGTTTTGTGCTGCAGTTCCACTGCCGCATCTGTTTCTCAAATATCCGTCCGTCTGTATGAACACCTAGATCTCAGAGATGGTAAGAGATAGAGGTTTGACATGTATGGGACAAATGCTTCTTTTATCTGCACGCAGATCAAGTTTGTTTAAAATTTTGGCCACGCCCCCTCCCGCCCCCGCAATTCGGAAAAAACGTTATATCTCCTACAGTTTTAAAGATAGATGATTCGTGCCTTCTCGAGATAGTTAGTAATTAGCAAAACAAATAAATTTGCCGAAGAAATGATAAGGATCGGATGAGCGGTTCTCAAGTTATAAGCAAAAATGTGAAAAATAGCCGAGTTAAAAAAGTGTTGCATACTTTTCAGATGATCACCCTAAGGAACGCAGGAACACTGTTAAACATGTTTTTTCATGAGTAACGGGTATATCGAAGTCGGTTAAAACCGACTTTAACTTGCGCTCTCGTTTTTGAGTGCATAGGTTAACGTCGAAACTTAATGATTTTGGTTTGAACCGAACCTCAAACTGAGACTTTTTTTAATATTCGAACTTGTACAGGATTACGAAGTGGTGTATAAATGAATGATAGGGCAATTAATTACCTTCCAAGAGAGCATTACCTTATCATAATGAATGAAACGATACTGAAGATATACGCATTTTTATACTCTGTACCGAAGGTACATAGAGTATATTAAGTTTGTGCAAAAGTATGTAACAGGGAGAAGGAATCATTTCCGACTATATAAAGTATATATATTCTTGATCAGCATCAACAGCCGAGTCGATATAGCCATGTCCGTCTGTCCGTCTGTCCGTCTGTCCGTCTGTCTGTCCGTCCGTCCGTCCGTCCGTCCGTCCGTCCGTCCGTATGAACAAACAGATCTCGGAGATGGTAAGAGATAGAGGTTTGAGATGTATGGAACAAATGTTTCTTATAGCTGCAGGCAGATCAAGTTTATTTTCAATTTTTGCCACGCCCCCTCCCGCCCCCGCAATTCGGAAAAAACGTTATATCTCCTACAGTTTTAAAGATAGACGTTTCGTACCTTCTAGAGATAGTTAGTAATTAGCAATATGTATCGATTTGCCGAAGGAATGATAAAGATCGGATCAGCGGTTCTCAAGTTATGAGCAAAAAAGTACATTGCCCTCCCCCACCCCCTCCCACCCATTCACAACTAACACCACACAATCTTAGAGAGAGAGAGAGAGCGAGAGAGAAAGTAAGAGAGAGACTTTGAGATGAGCGCAGCACCAGCATTGCATTCAGCTTCTACTCCAGGTACAGAGTATGTTATAGTCGGGCTTGACCGACTTTCTCACTTGTTTTAAGGTACTTTTTTTCAAAATCAAAAAACTAGCTGTTCCGTGATTTCTAGGAAACCGCCCCACAATAAAAAACTGTGGAATGGATTTTTAAACTCAGCGGGAGGATTAACATAAGAAATTGCTTCCAAATGTTCGGGATCGCAAAATTTTTATTATTTTGTAAAATAAAGTTATTAAGAGGTTGAGAAGCAGCCGAATACCAGCACCCAGATGATTTTTAAAACAGACAAGATTTGGAATGTTTGAAAACAATTTAAATATTGTTTATCCAAGTCCAAAGCGCTTGATAGATTGCTTTTTCAGAATTCAGGGAACTCAGATTACTCGTGGATTTTTGGGTAGTTGTTTTACGATTGTCTTATAAATCTGAACGTTCAAAACTGAAACAATTTGGCAAAATTTTTCATTAAGTAACAAAATTCAACCTTACTATAGATTAAATGTAACTGATTGCCAAGCATCAACTAAAATGTAAAATATTGATAGCACTGAGATCTTTAGTGACACATCTTTAGAGAACTCTGAATCACTTACCTAATGAAAATGCAACACAAAATTCAAAAAGACTATTTGGTCCTAGGTGGATCACATATGCTGGTCCCCTCAACATGCGCCTCTGAAATGAGACTAATACAATAAATATGAAATTGTTGATTTGGAACTGCAGAGCTTTACGTTAAAAGTATTGGTTAAAAGTGTATTAGTTAGTTAATACATTGAAAGTTTATATCATTCTTAATCTATAGTTCCAACTAGACTTATCCAAAGGTGTTATCAGTGGCTTGGATAGCTTTTAGAAGGTCTCAATATTATACATTTTAAAATTTTATTTATTTTGATTTTGAATATTTATTTTACAAAATGAAGTCTAGTACTTTAGGGGGGCCGGGATCACCTTAATCCCCCCTTCTAAGCCACTGCTGATTATGTAATCCCCTTTCACACTTTTTCCTTCAACAGAATAAATAAACAATCCATTTACATAAACAATCAACCAAAACACCCTTTTTCCGTCACAGTTGATATGAAAAACAAGAAATGGACTTTCATTTTCATTACAGTTTCAGATCTCCAACTCCAACTCCATCTTCATTTCCATTTCTTTCTTAATTATTATCAAACAAAAATGATCATTAAAACATTACATGCAGCGTGACTGACAACCAACTGCACCGTTATACAATAGCCTCCCCGCCACAATGGGCCACATAATTTGAGCTATTTAGCACATTCCACAAGCAGTTTTCATAAAGAAAAAAAAAACATTTCTGAAAGAAAGTGAAAGTTTTACCCAAAAAATTTCGATGCCCTTACGATTAAAATCAGTTGAGTTAAGTTCTCACTCAACTCAGCTGGAAGTGTGCCAAAATTAACACGTGCTTAACCGGTTTAGCTGACAATATTTCCTTGGGTTTTGTGCATCTTGTTTAGTTCAAAGTTTTATGTCTGTAACTTGACCTGTTTTATTTATCTCAGCTGGAAAATTTTTGTAACCTTGTCCAAAACTTGTTTTGTGGTTAAAAAATGTTTATGCATCTTTACTTGAACTCTTCCACACACAATGAAGAAGGCACTTTCGATTTTCGCGCACAGCAAATGAAATCACCGTTTTCTGTTTTCTGTTTTCTTCGAGGCCCTACTACATACTACTTACTCTTGCACTTATTACACCAAAGTTGACGATTTCACTTTGATGTGATGTGGGGGGCCAATGTACCGCCTGTGACTGTGACTGACTCCGACACGATGCGCGGCCCGAGCGTCGTCTGGTCTGGTCGGGTCCGGTCCGGAGCATACAAATTTTTGCCAGTGACCAAACGATGGCTTGGCATTGAGCGTTCCCCGCCACCATTGAAATTATGCATAATGGGGCTCGGCGCACAATAAACGCAACAACACAAATGGGTCTTAAGGTTGAACTGAACTGAACAGAGGCAAACAACAAATCAATTTGTTTGGTGTCGCTCATGTGACGCCTAATCAAAACGAAATTAAAATTTCCCCAAATTACAAGGCCATGGCGCCTGATGCGCCGTAAATTGTCCGTTTTCCGCGCAGGTTTACGAGATTCTGGGTTCTTTATTGGTCCGGCGCATAAGGTCATTCCAACTCGTTTTAATGGGCTGAATTGAAGACGTTGACAAAGGTTGATTGCTGATAGTACAAATTTTGGATTGTAATATTAAAGTGTTATTTTTGAAAAAAATCGATTTTTCCAAAGTTTAAAAATTCTGAAAACTTCCGCTAATATTAAATCTTAGAAAAAGTGGTAGTCCTTTTTTCTGTTTTAATTTTTCAGTTTCCGATCTCAACCCAGAGTTAACCAAAACTTAATTTTTTTGGACAACATTTACCCAAAATTTGTAGCTGAAAAACACGGTAGTTATTTTTAAACCAAAGAATGGATATTAAAAAATTATTAAGTTCGATTTTTAAAATTTTTATCATTTAAGGCTTAATATTTAAAAAAGAAAATTTTCATTATTATTTGAGCTTATTAATGTGCAACCCAATGAAAGAGTTTCAGCCCCTGCTAATATTTATGACTTTTATTATGCAAACAAAGTTAACTGATAACTAAAACTGCGCTGCATAAATATGTACTTTCTGTACAAATTGATAACACCTCTCTCTGTCTCTAAAAAACAAGCGGAAAAACGTTTTAAATTTTAATGTAGTTCAACAGTTTGTTGATTTTTTTCATACCCTCGCCCTGGGTGAGGATGCTGATAAGGCAGCAATCTTGAAAGTGGCAAATAATCTGGACAACTTTTGTGCCACTTGAGTTGTGATATTTAACAGCCTCTGACCGTTTATTTACTCAATCACATAAACAATTATGAGAGTTAAGAGACGGCAGAAAATATCTGGGAAGCTGAATCATCCAATGGTTTAGATAACCCCTCAGTAAAATAATACCATTGCCGGTTGTGGGGCAGTGGACTTAACTCCACCTATGGAATATTAAGTTATTCGTTGTCCTAAGGAACTTTTAAACGAGCGGTCACCTTTACCATCCATTGGCGTGTGTAGCCTTAAAAAAGCTTTTAAAGACCAATCAATACCAATGCAGACATTTATTCTTTACTTAAAATAATAAACAAATCAATTTGATCAAACTCATTGAACAGTGCAATTGAGTCAGAACTCAAGTACACAAGGCGCACAAAAATATTAAAGAACATACAATCTCAAAAATGGGAGAAGGGAGGTGTTGGCAATAAGTATGAAAACCCAACCAACGCAAGGCTATGTAAACCAAAAGTGTACATAAAGAGATAAAGTTTCAAATAAGAATTCATTCAGCTTCTGGAAGAGGAACTCGCAGGTGTACTTGCGTTGTATTAAATTTAGTAAAGTTTTCATAAAAAACGAGATCTCAAGTAAAGTAAAAATTTTTTCACAGGGAGGGTGACCAAATATTCTCGCACAAGCAACGATGTGCGACCAGTACCATTCAAGTGACTCAATTAGGATTCTCAGTTGTTAAGCTCTTTACTTTCTCCTCAACTAACCCTAAAGCATGGTCAAGATCAGCGATCATTCGAGCTAGTTGACTGTCAATTTGCTGGCTCCGACATGCAGGTGCTATCTGATATAGTAAGTCTGATTTGCTCGACAGGGCTGAGTTCGTTGTATTTGTTCTGTCAGAGCAAGATAAACTGAAAAGTTCTCACTGCACAAAAATTAACAAATGAAGAAGAACATGCTAACTTGTTTAAAGTTGATTTTTCTTCAAATTGTTGCATAATATAAAAAAATAAATGTGAAAACAAAGAAATATTGAAAAATAGGGTATTAGACATTAGACATCTTGACATATAAACTTTTTTTTAGTTTTCTTCTTTGCAAGAATTGGGTCAAGTCCTAAACCAAGTTTTTTTTCTATAATAAAAAAACGAAAAAGGTAAAATATTTTCCAACTTTGATTTGGACTATCAATATCCTATAATTTTTAAAACCTTGGAGAGGGTATATTAAAATTGTTCAGATAGAAGGAAGCATCTCCGACCTGAGCTGAGTTGATATAGCCATGTCCGTCTGTCCGTCTGTTTCTCCGTCTCCGTCAGTTTAAAAGCTATCTTAACCAAACTTTGCACGAAGTCTTTTGGTACAAATGCGCAGTACATTTGTCGGAATCGGCCGGATCGGATGACTATATAGTATAACTGCCAAAGAAACGATCGGTCGAAAAAGTAGTTCTAGTGAGAAAAACTTTTTTGTCTTCAGCGCAATCGTCCTTAAACCTCGTATTGATAAGATTTCTATGCCTTCACATAATTTCACCAAGTTTTATGAAAATCGGACAACTATAAGGTATAGCTGCCATACAAAAGATAGTTTTGAAAAAACGTCTTAGTAGGAAAAACTTGTTTGTTTCCAATGCTATCGCTCCCAAACTTGTTACTGGTCAATATTATATGCTAACACACAATTCTGCCAAGATTGATTCAAATCGGATGACTATAGCATATCGCTGCTACAAAAACAATCGGTCGATAAAGTAGTTCTAGTGAGAAAAACTTTTTTGTTTTGAAAATTTTGTCAAAATTGTGGTGCCATATAACAAACTGGCAGGCAGATATCATGCTCCAAGGGTATATAAACTTCGGTCGAGCCGAAGTTAGCTTGCCTCTTTTTTTTTTTTTGCTTTTTAAACACTTGAAAAGTGTATTATAATTTTGCCCAGAAGTTTGCAACGCAGAGAAGTGATCATCTCCGACCACATAAAGAATATATATTCTTGTTCAGCATGACGAGCTAAGTCGATTAAGAGTTGTACGTCCGTCTGTCCGTCCGTCCGTCTGTCCGTCTGTCTGTCTGTTTCTACGCGAACTAGTCCCTCAGTTTTAAAGCTAGCGAGCTGAAATCCCCCATCTACCCATCCTCTTGTGTGTGTGTTTGCCGGGAAACTCCACAAATCAAAACAACACAAAATAAGATTGACGTCAGCGTCACGTGAGGTTGAAATCAAATCTTACTCTACTAAAATCGTCCGTACCGAAATTAAAGATGTTTCACATCAAAAACGGATTTCCTAAAGGAAGTTAAGTTAAGATGACTACATTAATGTTAATGTTCTGTTAATTCTCAATATGGACGGCTATTTAAGATTTGTTCGCCTTAATAACGAATATATCGAAATAGGGCAGGGCCTAGGCAGGGGGATGTAAGAGACATCAATGCACAACAAAAAATAAAATACCGTTCTACTTTGACTTTTTGATGTGAATCCTCTTTAATTTTGGCACGGAAGATTTTAGTAGGAGTATAGTTTGATTTCAGCATCACCTGATGCTAACGTCATTCATTTTTTGTGTTGTTGCTTAGTGGAGTTTGAAAGACGCTGAAGAGTGGGAACAGGTTCTGGGAACATTGGCGGGGTCTGGGTGGGATACAGGTTGGATCTGGACAGGATTTGGGTGAAATTTACGAAATTTGTAAATTGCTTTTAGGCTGGAATGACACTTTCAATTTTTAGAGACAATTATTGTCGCAATTTTTTGTTAATAGGTCAAAATTGCTGTTGTGTATCATTGCGGCCTCTTCTAAAGCATTCTGCGGAGAATTCAAGCATACTCTGACCTGCTTACACCAACGACTTTTACCCATAGATGAAAAATTGTGACTAAAATTGTCCCTAAAAATTTAAAGTGTCATTCCAGCCTTATAAGTGTTAGTCGGCAATATATTGTCGAGGAAGGGAATGTCTGATAACGTTCAGAGCGAATGACTTTCAGACATTCAGTGAGTAATAACGTCGGCAAGCTTTCGGCTCTTGTGCATGTAAACTACCAAACGCGTTCGGTGCCCAGGGGCTATGGCTGGAGAACTTCATTCTTAATACATTTCTTTCTTTTCTGTTTTTTTATATATTAATTGCCGCCACCCGCTTTAGAAATATCCAATATCTTTTGAAAACGAGAAAGGCAAGGCTAACTTCGTCCGTGCAGAAGTTTTGATACACTTGAAAACGCTTTTCTCAACGGTTAGCGACTTCGACCAAACTTCGCAGATCAGCTTAAAAACATTTAATATTACCCATGACCGTGATTGAGAGCGGTAATATTGAGAAAAAAACAGTTTTTCTCATTAAAATCTATTTTTCGACCGATCATTTGTATGGCAGCTACAAGAAGTAGCCATCCGATCCGGTCGGTTCCGACATATTAGCAGCGTGCAGACAAAAGAAGACTCTGTGCAAAATTTCAGCTCGCTAGCTTCAAAACTGAGGGACTAGTTCGCGTAGAAACAGACAGACGGACAGACGGACAGACGGACGGACGGACAGACGGACAGACGGACAGACGGACGGACAAAGCTTAATCGACTCAGCTCGTCACGCTGATCAAGAATATATATACTTTATGTGGTCGGAGATGATTCCTTCTATGCGTTGCAAACTTCTGGGCAAAATTATAATACACTTTTCAAGTATATAATAAAATCAGGGTACGGCTTTCGAAAGTCAATCTTGAGGCGCTTTCCAACAACAACATTACTAAAAATATAAAATTCACTTCGCTGTGCTTACTTGCTTACACAAAGTGCAAGCCTGCTGTGCCTGAAGGAGCTTAAATTACTTCCCCCTCATACACATCTCATAAATAAATATTAAACTCGTTTAACAAATAATATGATTGTTGATTATTTTCCTGTTTTTTTATTTTACCCCAAATGTAGGTCAAGCCTCGCTGGCCGAACCAGAGAGACAACTGCACAATTATGACACAGCAGCAGCCGCCATGGCCAAGTCCCCGAAGAATATGCTGGCTCATGGCGTTGGTACTTGGCGCAGTTCTAACCGTGACGGATGGTAATAACTGGAGCAAACTGAAGATCACTTCTAACTGTTTTCATTCCCTTCTGTTTCATAGCCTTTCCCTTCCTGTTCCCACGTGTGCAGCCGCAAATCAATTGGACCCAACCCATGATGGAGGAGTGGGTAGTGGAGGAGCAGCCCAGAAGTATAGAACCGCACTTGAGTTTGGTGCATCACACAAATCGCACCAACAGCGATCCCTCGGACAGCGATGCTGAGTTTTTGGAGCGTTTGCGTGTGATGAAAGCAAATCGCAGCTCTTCCTCCCGTATGCTGTGGAATGATGCGGCAGCCGGAGATGGCCTGGTATATCCCCGTTTGTGGATAAGGCTCTGAAGCTGTTCAACCTCAAGCAGGTGGCCTATGAGATAGAGAATAGTGTGATGTCAAGGGTGACTTGTACGGCGTGCAAGGCAGGATCTGGCCTGCTGCAGCATCAGATACAATCGGGTAAATCCGATGAGGAGATCATGCGACTGATAGCCGAATACTGCACCAATCTGAATATACAAAGTGCCCGCGTGTGCCAGGGAGTGTCCGAGTTATTTGGCAGTGAATTGATTTACGTTTTGAAGAGGGTCAACTTAACCCCCGACGAGCTGTGCAGCTTTATTATTGGCGACGGCTGCAGCGATGTGTACAATCCGTATCATGAGTGGGAGGTGATCTTTCCACCCGTGCCAAAACCCCCACGCTTAGCCGATCTGCCCATACCCAAAGAGGCGGCACCCTTTTTTAAGGTTCTGCACATTTCGGACACCCACTATGATCCGCACTATGCTGAGGGGTCCAATGCCGAGTGCAATGAGCCGCTTTGTTGTCGCCTGAGCAGCGGTCGACCCGCTAATCCCAATGCGGCGGCGGGCAAATGGGGTGACTATCGCAAATGTGATACACCCAAGAGAACTGTGGACAATATGCTGGCACATATAGCCGACACCCACAAGGACATTGATTATATATTGTGGACAGGAGATTTGCCACCGCATGATGTTTGGAATCAAACCAAGGAAGAGAACTTGGCCATCATTAAGGAGACGGTGAAGCAAATGGTGGAAAAGTTTCCGGGCGTGCCCATATTTCCGGCCCTGGGCAATCACGAGAGTGCCCCCGTGAATAGTTTTCCTCCCCCATATGTCAATCAGGTGGATATATCCATTAATTGGTTGTATGATGAACTGGACAATCAATGGCGCCGTTGGTTGCCCCAAAGTGTTTCCCATACGGTGAGACGTGGAGCCTTCTATTCGGTCCTGGTACGTCCCGGGTTTCGTATTATCTCCATGAACATGAACTACTGTAATAACAAGAACTGGTGGCTGCTGCTCAACTCCACGGATCCAGCCACAGAATTGCAATGGTTTGTGGAGAAGAACAGTTTGAAAGAACAGTTGATCAATTTCCCCTTCACAGGTTTATCTACGAGCTGCAAAGCGCCGAGTTCTCCAATGAGAAAGTTCATGTCATAGGCCACATACCACCTGGTCATTCGGATTGCTTAAAGGTCTGGTCTCGCAACTTTTACAAGATCATTTCACGCTATGAGAGCACCATTACTGCCCAGTTCTATGGACATACCCACTACGATGAGTTTGAAATGTTCTATGATCCCCATGATCTGAGTAAGTAGTAAGGTGACTCGCTCCTTTATAACTAAGAATACTCAACTTTATCTCTTCGCAGATCATCCTAACAGCATTGCTTATATAGGACCCTCCGTTTCACCCTACTATGATCTAAATCCAGGCTATCGAATTTACTATGTTGATGGCGATCATGAAACCACCACACGTTTGGTCATCGATCACGAATCCTGGATAATGAATCTCAAAGAGGCCAATCTGTATGGCTATCCGATATGGTACAAACTGTACACAGCTCGGGCGGCCTTTAATATGAAAGCTCTGCGTCCCAGCGATTGGAATAATCTGCTTAACGAATTGACCAACAATCAGGAACTATTTGAGTTGTACTACAAGTTAGTTACTTGATCCAAAGTATAAATGGAAATTGATTAAACTTTTGTTTTCTCATACAGATACTACTGGAAGAATTCACCGGCTCGACCCACCTGCGATGCAGAGTGCAAGAAGCGCATGCTATGCGACTGTAAGAGTGGACGTTCGCATGATCGCAAGCATTTCTGTGCCGATGTAGAGTCCAAAATTGATGAGGAGTCATCCAAGTCATGGAAATCTTGGTTCTATCGCGGACTATCCAATTCGTATGTACTTTATAACTGAACCAGTTGCTTGTGTAGTGTTTTGTGGCTTCTTTTCTTGGTGTTGGCCTAAGTCATTAACCATTTTTTTTGTTGTTTCCTAAGCTTTAAAAACTTTTGCAGGGGATTAGAGTTGAAAATGAGAATTAATTGAAAATTATCATTATGGCAAATTAAAAATGAATGCCCTTTCAATCAGGGCCGACTTCTACTGCTTTTTATAGAGAACACCATCATCTTTTGGCATTACCAACAGCATTTGCAAGGAATAAAACTTGTCAGTAATAAGAGTATAAATATTTATAGACAATCATTCAAGCACTTATTATTAAATCACCGCTCAATTCCACAGTTTCCGAAAGAAGAAAAGGTTTGCTTTAATTCAGGGGCTGGCAAAACTTACATGCTCATTTCGTCTTTGCGTGTGTGTGTTTAGCAACGCGAGAGCGCGCTCTTCTTGTTTGTTGCAAAAGAGAGCAGAATAAGCTAGTATACTGTCGGTGAATGCTATTGAATACATTGTAGATAGGAACGAGCCGTGCTGTGCTATAATTGAATCGGATTTCCCACGCATGCATCGAAAAATACAGTGGCTATCTTCATTTAATATTATTCAAGGTAATTTCGGGTGTCGCTCATCTCTAGAGATTTTTGTATGACATATGAATGAAAGTTAAAGTTATCTAAATAGAATTCCGCAGCTTAAAGCCAAGTAGATTTAATTCATATGATCCATTTATCCCAGTTTACCTTGGTCACTTTATATACAAAATCATTTAGGAATAGTTCGAAATGTTAAAATTTTATAAAACAAAAATATCTAAATATTCCCTGGACACTCTAGAAACTTATTAGGGGTCAAACCCCGTTAAATCGCACTCTCGATAATTCGAACTATTTTCCTGTCTGTTAAATATTAGAAGTAAAACTGCTTTGTAATTCCAAGAGAGAAACTTGGCTTGGCCCCTTTGGGGCTGTAAAGCCAATTTACATTTACCTTGTAATTCCATAACTTTGTTAATTTTTCTTTGTCCATAATTCGATGTGATTGTGATGTCAGTGAAATACGATTTTCCTCAATACAAACAAAACATAAAAATTACCCGTTCAAGACAAGTCTTAAAATATTATGGAAATTGGAATTAACTGCTGATTGGACTGATATTAGCTTTAAACCCTTGATAAAAAAGTTCGACGAAGATGCAGATGAAATTTGCCCTAACAGATCTACCTGGGAAGAGTATAGTGTCTTTCCGGACGGTATTTAATGGTTTGGTTCAACAATTCCGTTACTTTCTTGAATGTTCTTAATAAATTTAGAAATTTTTGGAATCAAATTAAACAAGCAACGTTCTTTCTTCAATAAAATAAATTTTTTTTAATTCATTCATTATTTCGACTTTTTTCTTGAGAGTTTGAATTTACAGGGTTCGACTCGTATCTGAAACCCCAGAAAACCAATTAATATTGTCTGATAATATTGATATTAATATTAATATTGTTGATGCTACCCAAACCAACCAACGTTTTCAACACAATAAGTACTTTTTGCTTCATTAGATCATTCTGCATGTCTATTCCCAGCTCTTCAATCGCGCTGGGTTGAAAGTTAATTTCTTTAAGTTAAAATGTTAGTATCAGATATTAACAAAATTCATATAATTGCTATAAAAAGGAACAATCGGCCGCTGTTACATAAGTTGCTATTAAAATCTCCATCTCTTGTACTACGAATCGTTTTTAAATTCAAAAATGAATAAAATTCTTGATTAAAAAAAAAATTTAATTTACTATCAGTTTGTTCTTGGTGTAAAATCGACCTCTTACTTTAAATTCAAATCGCTCTTAGCCAACATAAATAAGTCAAGATCATGCTTATTTTGAGCTCTAAATCAAGAATTGGCGGATTTTCAAAAACGCTCTTCAATCTAGAAATTTCTGGCTTATTGATGTTTTCAAACGAAAAATTCTTGATTTTTTCTCTCAGTAAATGAGAACAATTTACGCAGCTCCCCCTTTGGCAAATTTTTTAAAGCTGCGATCATTTTGAATGCTTTTTGGTCGTAAATTTATCACTGGCTGTACCTTCTTCTTTATGATGATCGTTTTTCTATAGAAAGTATGTCCGTGCGAATACTATTATTAATACTAAATGAGTTCTGAAATTAATGATAAATTGGAGCAGTTCCTAACGCTCCATTAGTGTTGCCAGTTCCCGACATAAATATTACCCCCTGTAATGCCAGTAAGGCAGAGGTATCCACGCCCAGCTTACGGCGGCCTGGAGTAACCAAATTTAAAACGACTCATTAAGACATTTGTTTGATTAAAAGAACACATAGAAAGTTGTTTTTTTTCCACTTGCTATGCGAAAAACAACAACGAATGCCTGGCGTGCGCAATGGGCTGGGGCACCCCTAATGTATTGTATTGACTTCAGGATCAATTTTGACACCATCAATGTCAGAAACGCTTTTTCTTTTTTTTCGATTTGTAAGCTAGGATTGTTTATGACAGATCAGTACAAAAACATCTGCTGTTTTTATGATTTGTATATTATAACCACAAATAATTATGAAGAATATTTCAATTATGGCTCTCAAATAGTGACAGTGCCATTAAAATAGATTTGAGATTACATTTAAATAACTAACAAAGCATGTCCATGTATATCATTGCGGTGGCAATAAGTAATAAAACACTGCAGCAGTTCTCTGCTCTTAAAATAGTATAATCAAATATTGCTACTAAAATAAAATAAACCTTACCAATTAAAATCCAATACCTGCAAAAGTTACAATAATTTCGGCTAACCGAAATGCTTATTCATTCTCATTATAAATGCAAGCTTTTGTAATTCGTTTTGTGTGCTAATTAATGTTTATGGGCGATTCCATGAAAAATCGCCCACTGGGATTTTTTTTGGATCGAAATAATTTTTTTCGTATTCCTTGTAGTAAAACAGTATATACGTATTTTCAGCATTTTGGCGAAATACACTTAATTCGCGGGTAAAGTCGATTTGAAAATTGACATATTTGAAAAATTTAATTATTTTCAATTGCTTGCTATCCAAAGCCATTGGTAATAAAAATTTTTTAAAAATCTGGAAATTAACATTTGAATCCAAGCTTTCAAATAACTCACACTAAATAATTTTTAAATTTTTCTTTGGTCTTCAAATCGCGAAAATAAGTAAACAAAAATTAATTGCCGCGAAAGGGATTTTTTTTTTGTCTTCATTTTTTTCTCAAAATTTGGTCTTGTATGCAGTAATTTACTGTATTAAGCTGTAAATGGGCAATCCGATAGTTCCGGAGTTATGGCCATTTTTCATTTATTAAAATTCACTTTTTTTAGGAACTAACAATATCAGATGTTTCAGAATGTGAAAATGTTTTGGTTTTAAGAAGATAATTATTTTGTGGTTGAATAGAGTGTCCCTTGTATAGTTTGGCATTTCTTAAATCGTAATTTTAATAATTCTGTGGCCCTACTTTAGTAATTTGTGTTTCTGTATCTTACTGTGATGTTTGGTAAAAATTAGTTGACCCATTCATAGAGTTCCAGGGCAGGGGTCATCTGTTTATCGGTAATCATTTGAATGCTTGCCCTTCTAGCCCTTCTTTTTAGTGTATATCCAGCTCCATCGCAAGGCCCTTTGGGCTGTTGCATGGAAATGCCACTCCGCCGATCTGTTAAAATAATTTTTATGATGATATACTTCACTATATTCGACTACAAAAATATTACCCTCTTAAAATTAAACATACTAAATCTGATATTGTTACAGAAAATTAATTTAAATAAATGAAAAAATGCCATAACTCTTGAACTATTGGACTGCCCATTTACAGCTTAATACAGTAAATTTCTGGATACAAGACCAAATTTTGAGAAAAAAATGAAGAAAAAAAAAAAATCCCGTTAGCGGCAATTAATTTTTGTTTACTTATTTTCGCGATTTGAAGACCAAAGAAAAATTTAAAAATTATTTAGTGTGCGTTATTTGAAAGTTTGGATTCAAATGTTAATTTTCAGATTTTTTAAAAATTTTTATTACCAATGGCTTTGGATAGCAAGCAATTGAAAATAATTAAATTTTTCAAATATGTCAATTTTCAAATCGACTTTACCCGCGAATTAAGTGTATTTCGCCAAAATGCTGAAAATACGTATATACTATTTTACTACAAGGAATACGAAAAAAATTATTTCGATCCAAAAAAAATCCCAGTGGGCGATTTTTCATGGAATCACCCTTATATATTTTTAACATCAAAAAACAAATAATTTTATTTTCTGCACTTTGGTTTGGTTAACATTCATTCGGTTCAACGGTGCAGCGGGGAGGCAGCTAATACGGAACAGGAGGCGACAACCACAGAAACATGGGCTGGTTCTGATTTGATTATTGTCAACTTTGGTGGTTAAGGTTTTATCGAAATGTAAATACATCAATGCCCGTGGTGACCAGTCATTTTGTAATGTTTGACATGATAATAAATATCTAACTTAAATATGTGTGAAATATATCTTACCTCAGCTACAGCCTACTCTCCTCCATCACCTATCTGCCCAAATATCTGCTGGGTTATCGCTGAAGTCCATTGGAACTCGTCAGGCAACAACAGCAAAAGTCAACTACAGAGAATTAGTGCAAACGCGAACAAAAAACGCCTACGAAATAAGTTTACTATGTGATAATTAGTGTTTAAACTGGAACTAAGTTGAGATGTCGTCACAATGCAAAGCAATGCACACCACTCCACCGCCCAGCTGAGTCAATGAACAATAGTCATTAAATTTTAAATTCATGGGCGCGGTGGCTGAGCGTTAAACAAATTACTTGATAGAATTTTAGAAAATAATGTCTATAAATTAGGTTTTTATCCCAGTAAATAAAGTGCAATTAATTTAATTCAAACACACAAAATCGGTAGTTTATATTCAAATTGTTTCAGTGCTGCAAATTGGGTTATTAAAGACGTTTAACCACACAGAACTGCGCCTTACAGCACCAGCGCTGTTAATTAACAGCAGCTATCGATTCAGAGCTCAGTCTATCGAAAATGGAAGCAGTTGGCGCTTAATTCGTTACATGTACTGTACAAAAATAAGTTGTTAAATGATTGAAATTATTGCAAAGGTCTTGTAAGTTTTAAAGATTATTTAATTATATTTTTCAATGGTGTTGCAGTAACAAAGTAAGTGGAAAAAATGTAAGTAACTCCCATTTTTGTTTCTTTTCCTTTACTTGTGGGTCTTACAAATTCAAAAATGTATACAAATAAACAAGCGCCTCTGTAATTTGCACTCGTTGCTTTACAACATAAAAAGCTCAAACAGATATATTTTCATGGATTCTTTAGTAATGCTTTAAAACGGCAATTCTTATGAATTATGCAAGCTCCATATATAATACCGGTTTCGGTTTCGGTTCCGGTATTAAGCCCTGCTTAAAACTGTTGCCGAGTGGATTCAGTTCGTCGAATAGAGACGACCTGATCCACTAACCACAAATTTAAAAATGGATAAATAACGTTTACGCGGTAGGGGCTATATTTTGGTTATTTTCAGCTATTTTTTTTCATAATCCGTATTAAAAAACATGTTTGTCCATAAATTATAAAGAAATAGATCTTGGGTTCACAATATTGAATTTCTTCTTATGTAATGTACATGTACTGTACCTGCCTTTTATAATTTAATCATTTTAATTATTTAATTATTTTTTTTTATTTTATAAATTAAAAAATTATGTAATAATATTATGAAAATACCTTACATAGATATTACTTATAGCTACATAACAGTGACATTATTAGTAATGCCAGAATTAAATGGGCTATCGACACATTCAAGCCCTTTCGTCACCAGGACCAGACAACATCTTTCCAGCCCAGCTTCAAAACTCTTTGGAGCACCCCATGGTTTGGATAAGTCTAATTTTGACAAGCTGCCTTAAAGCTATATACCTATAAAATGGAGAGAATCAAAAGTGGTATTTATACCCACAGCTGGTAAAGCCTCGCATGCTAGACCCAGCGACTAGAGGCCAATAAGCCTATACTCTTTTCTTTTAAAAACCCTTGAAAGACTAATTGACGCCCACCTAAGGCAGACTATTAACCCTTCTCTCTTAGCACCTACACAACACGCATACTGCAAAGGTAAATCCACCGAAACCGCCTTACACTCCCTCGTTTCAAGGATTGAAAATCGCTTGAAATAAAAGAATACTCTATGACAGCATTTCTGGACATACAGGGTGCCTTTAACAATGTCCTACCTGGTGCCATAACCACTGCTTTGGGGGATGTGGGAGTGAAACGCGCCACTGATTGAATTAATCAACCTTATGCTCTCAAGTAGAGCATTGAATTCAAGTCTTGGTGGTGCAACCGCTCGCAGATTCGTACACCGAGGCACCCCGCAAGGCAGTGTTCTTTCTCCGCTTCTCTGGGTCGTAACCGTCAACCAACTGCTGCGCCTCATGGAGGCGGCGGGACATGTGGTGGTGGCTTTTGCAGACGACATTGCTATATTCATATCCTCATGCAGACCGCGCTGGCGACACTTTCTGAGTGGGCGTCTTCTTGCGGTCTGGGTAGAAATACGAAAAAGACAGAACTAGTTCTCTTCACACGGAGATACAAAGTTCAAGATCTTATCCCTCCCAAACTAAACAATATAAGTCTAGAATTTAAAAATAATGACAAGTACCTGGGCGTCGTACTGGACAGGAAACTATTCTGGCGTGACAATATTACTGAGCGAGTGAAGAAGGCATCCATTGCCCTCTTCTCTTGTAAGCAGGCGATAGGCCGCAAATGGGAATTTTCCCCAGCAATTGTTCATTGGCTTTACACAGCCATAGTACGTCCAATGGAGTTCTAGTATGGTGGCCAGCAATCGAGAAACCATCAGTCCTGAGCACTTTACACAAGGTTCAGAGGATTGCTGAAATATGTATGAGTGGTGCGCTCCGAACCACCCCAACGGAAGCACTAAACACCATATTTCATCTGCTTCCTTTAGACTTGATGTCTAAACAGTTAGCGTGCATTACAGCTCTGAGATTAAGGGAGTCTGAAGCCTGGAACACGGGTAAATCTGGACACTCAACAATACTAAACTACCATAGCGCGGTTCCCGCCATTACAGACTACTGTATACCCACAACGTCATTCCACAAACTCTATGACGTCATAACCCTAGTAGACTCGACTGGGATTACTTGCCCCACAGCAGAGCAAATTCCATCAATATTTACTCAGATTGATCAAAGCTCGATAACAAAGTAGGAGGAAAAGTTTTCTTCACAGACCTAAATATGTACCAGTGTGTACCAAGCAGAATTGGTTGCCATCCAGGAGGCCGCCAAATACCTCAGCACACTCATGATCAACGAAGGGAACATATACATTTACTCAGATAGTCAAGCAGCTCTAAGGGCTCTTGACTCGCACACCAATAACGCCAAAACATTCACGGAATGCTGTAGATCCTTAGATGCGATCGCTCAGCATCTCCGTATCCTCCTCATCTGGGTGCCTGGACACCGCAACATTGCGGGAAACGAGTCAGCCGACAAATTGGCAAGACAGGGCACTACCACTCAGCTCCTCCTAGATAAGAGCTTGATAGGGATGCCCTTAGCCTCATTTAAACTATTTACAAGAAATGAAACGTGGCGCATGGCTACAGAACGATGGAACAACCTTCCGGTTTGCGCCGTAGCTAAACTCACATGGCCAACGTTCAACTTAAAACGAACCATCAGTCTTCTGCGCCAAAGTAGAGAAAACATCAATTTTGATTGGGGCCCTAACGGGTCACTGCCTCATCGGCAGGCATGCAGCACGCTTGGGCGTAACTCACAACGACTTCTGCAGAAGCTGAAGCCAATGTGAAGAAGAGAAGGAGACATTACTACCTCTTCTTTGCCATTGTCCAGCTCTTTGTAGAAGGAGACTCAAAACTCTTGGTCACCCATTTCTACTCAACCTCTCGGAAGTATCCGTTATTGAGATTCCATCTCTTCTAAAATTCTTAACGTCGTCACAATGGTTCAGTCGGAAGGAACTCCTCCTGGCTTAAATAGGGAATAATATGGTATCACAATGGGCCTATCTTGGCCTTAGTGTAGGGACAGTCCTACTGACCCTAGCCATCTCAACCAAACCTAACCTATTACTAAAAATTCGTCAAGTTTAGAAAATTTTCTTTCAAATATAAAAATGCTTTCTAAATTTAAGGGCGATTTACTTTGTTAACTGAAAAATAATTTTGTGAGTCAAACTTCTTTTTTTATGCCATTAATTTCCAAATATAAGAAAACAAATTCTGTTTATGTAAAAACAGTTCGAATTTCCATAATTCATTACAAAAATGTCTGAGTTAAAGTTTTTTAAATATTGAACTCTTTAGAAATGTCTCTTTGCGCATTTAGAAGAATTTTTCAAAATTTGTCCTTGGGAGTCAACTTTGTATAAAAGCTTAGATAAGCTCGTTTTACTTCTGGGCTGTAGAAGCCATGTTTTATTTTTAGAATTAGAAACCTTTTTCAGTCAAAATTGGTGAAAGGATAATTCCTATTTTGTTCACTGATTACGTCCAGTGGCTTATATTGCTCAGCGAAGTCGTCTTAATGCTCATTTAACTCTCAAAGCATTTGCTTTGTTGTTTTACTTTATATTTGGCAAACAATACGTGATTGATGCCATTATCTGGCTCATTTACGTGCGCGTGTGTGGGTGGCAGCAGGGAGTGGGGGCGTGGGTACATCTACAGTAAATTTTGTAGCCGACTGTGTCCTCAATGTGGCAAAAGGATAAGGCCAAAGGGCCAAACAAAATGCCACAATGCAAATCCATTGTGCCAACTTAACAACTGACTCAGGCAGACTCTCACAGCGCTGAGGTCTCAAGTTGTTGTCAACTCGCTTGAGTTGCCTCAAGAGTTGCGTGCGTGTTCTCCTATATTGAAGATAAGACACGCACGGCAGCGCAGTCGCAGTCGGCGTGGGCAGAACGCGAGCTCTGCCGACGTCATCACCTTTGCCAATGCAGGGGCGTGTGTGTGTCCTGCTTGTCATTATCCCTTCGACACACACACACACACGCATAGAGAGACAAGCAAGCAAAACAATTCCGTTTACATTTCCCACATCTAACACTCAGCCACACATGCAGACGCACACATACGAATGGCGTGCGCCACTTTTTTGGTTTGCATACTTTTGGGCGGAGGGTGCTGGGAACCTCACATATGTGCGACAAACAAACAAAACCCCAAAGACAACAACAACAATGCAATTCGTGCAAATTTTTAGAAAAATATACAAACACATCACAGCAGAACTCGGGCATTATCTCGTGTGGCAGGCAGGCAGGCAGGCAAAAGGACCACAACTCTGCGTGCTTAAATGCCGCTTAACATATTTGAATTTTTTTGTTGTATATTTTTTTTGACAATGTTGTTTGTTTTGGTTGTTGGATTGTTGTTGTTGGAATACACATTTTTGCGTTCCGATAAAAGCGCCAGAGTTCACACATTCGTGTGTGTGTAAGTTAATATTAACCCGTTTAAGGCCCTTGATTTGGAAGAACAAAAAATTTAACATTTTATAGACGATTTGCAAAGATGAGAAATATATCAACTTCGTCCTTCCTGTTTCATTAAGATAGCTTTTAGAACTAATTTAGGGACTAAGTGAAGGAGTTATACCCACTTTATTCTGAATGGGTTAATTCCGGAATATTGAACATCGCTTTGCTATTTGGACAATTGGCGCCTTCATTTGAATGCCCCAACACGTTTTTAAATAAATCAACGCATTAATTATTTTCACTGGCATAAATCGTGGGGCTGTCGATGTAGCTGTCGCCTCCAACTGCTTCTGCCCCTACACCTCCACATTTTTATTAGCTACGCATAATTGCTGCGGCAATAAAGTTGTCCCACTTCCCTAACCATTCGCTGGCACAGGGACAAGGACATGGACATGGTCCCTGGGACATGGCGCGTGACCCGACAACATAACGACATTTAAGTGGCCACCGCACCAGCAGCAGCAGGGCTAGCCAGCAGTAGGCGGTGGTGGGCGTGGTTGACCATGTTTGGCAACATGTTACAAAAAATTGATGCTGCTATTGCTTTTTTGTTGTTGCAGCTGCATACAGTATTTATTGTTACAGGCGAACAACCAAAAACAGTAACAAAAACATTGTCAAATATTTGCCAAAAAGTGTATGGCAGAAAAAAGTACACGAAATTGTATGCTTAAATGCTTTAAAAATAGTTCACTTCTGAACTGGAAAATCGCAAAAGTCAAATTTATACAAATTAAGCATCAATTGCAATAAATTTGAAAAAAATGAGGGTATTCCCACTATGAGTCCAGGGACATTTGATGACTAATCAGCGTTAATAATATATATAGTTTTATTACATGCATACAGATACTAAACTTTGATTGATTGTTGTTGTACCATTTCTTAGCTACTTCGAGGATTTTTAACAGATCGTACCGAAACCGTAACCTTTAACGGCTAACAACATTTTAGAATTTTTAACCGAAACTGTCGGTTACAGAACCGTAACTGAAAAAATTGGTCTTATAAAAATTACCGTTTATTAGTACCGAAACTAAACTAAGTTCAGTTTTTCTCTTCTAGTAAAAATTTCGACTGGATGGAAATAATTTCGAAAATGGAAAAAGTAGGTCTCAGCATTACCAATGCATATATTTTTTGTGTAATTAATAACTGTGAAAATTAAAAAAAAAAAGGTTTTTAAGTCATTATCTACAAATTTTTATTACAAAAAAATAGAGGCAAGCTAACTTCGGCTCGACCGAAGTTTATATACCCTTGGAGCTTGATATGTGCCTGACAGTTTGTATGGCAGCTATCCATATCCGTCTGTTTCTATGCTATCTCCTCCGTCAGTTTTAAAGCTATCGTAACCAAACTTTGCACGAAGTCTTTTGGTACAAATACGCTGCACATTTGTCGGAACCGGCCGGATCGGATGACTATAGCATATAACTGCCATAGGAACGATCGGTTGAAAAACTAGTTTTAGTGAGAAAAACTTTTTTGTTGCAATGCTATCCCTCCCAAACCGCGGATTTATAAGTTTGCCCTCACATAACTCGACCAAGATTTGTGAAAATCGGACAACTATTTAGTATAGCTGCCGTACAAAAACAAAAGTTTGAAAATTAGTCTTTGTAAGAAAAACTTTTTTGTTTTCAATGCTATCGCTTCCAAACTTGTTAATGATCAATATTATATGCTACCACACAATTCTGCCAAGTTTGATTCAAATCGGACTACTATATCACACAGCTGCCATAGGAACCGTCTTTCGAAAAATTTGTTTTAGTGAGAAAAACTTTTTTGTTTTCAAAAATGTCTCCAAATTGGATGAATATATCGTATAGTTGCTATACAACAAACTGGCAGGCGTATATCACGCTCCAAGGGTATATAAACTCCAGGTCGAGCCGAAGTTAGCTTCCCTCTATTTTTCAAATTCAACTCATTCTTAAATAATATCAGCGACGACTACTAAAAGATGAATGAAATAAATCATAATGGGCAGCACTGTGGATGAGTTATTCACAAAAACTTTACCGATTCGACGCGCCAGTAAATACTTGCCTTTATTTACTTTTATTTCTTGTTTCGCTTAGTACATATGTATATTTTAAAAAGCATCAGATAGAATTTCATACTTAGCAAGTCCAATCCAACGTACAATGAACATTTTATTTAATAAAATTGAAGAGTAAACGAGAAAGAGACAACGCAGCTAACTGAAATCTTTACCTTCCTCATCTTTCCTTATATCTGTATCAACAGTGGAAGGAAGTCAGGAATGGACAATATAATAAAATACACCAAAAATTTGTAGGCAGGTCAGTTATGTTCTTTCTACTTTGCCACTTTCTTTTGTGTAGCCGTCGCGAAAATAAATATGTGTAAGCCGTGAATGCCGTAAGGGTATTTTTACTATGTATTATAACTAAAGCCAAAAAAGTGAAGAATAGATATATAAATATGATTTTTTGAGACTGCAAAATATTACAAGAGCTCCCTGCTCAAATGCAAGAAAGCAAGCTTAGAACGTCTTTGCCTATGAATAGTGATGGTCTTAACAATTTTTATGGAGCGCTACTTGGAATGTTAAATAATTATTTTTTAATGCAGTGTAATTCATTCTTTTCATTTTTTCAGATTTTATTTCCACGCACGGTCCAACAGTACACAAACTGCTGCGCAATGCTTTACAGCTTCAGAAAAACCCTGGCTTTAAAAAGTCTAGCAGCGATAACAAAACTCGCTTTAATGAAGATTATAATGAAGAAAAGTTATAAATAAAATTAAATAATTATAATATAATAGTAAACAACAGAGCTCCCAAAAAATGCTCCCTTTTCACAGGCTGTCATCTAAAATACAGTCACTCTGAGACACTTTGAACTAGTGTAACGAAATGACATCTCACCTCTGACTATTCACAAAGTGCTCTTTGCTCAATCAATGAGAGATTTTTTTAGCTTGCTTTGCTCATGTGTTTCCTTGAGACACTTTGCTGCTCAGAATTTGTCGAAAGTGTCTTACAAGCATGTGTGTGTGACTTAGTAAACTATAAGTATGTATTCATGAAGAAATGATAAAGATCGGATGAACGGTTCTCAAGTTATGAGCAAAAAAGTGAAGCAAGCCCCCCTCCCGCTACCACCCTTCCCACCCTAAAAAAAATGTTGTCGTATGAGTCGTATCGAAAGTCGGTTAGAGTCAGCTTTAACTTACGCTCTCGTTTTTTTTAATTAAGTGCATAATATTAAAATTTTACAATACCTTAAATTCATCGCTTTCCACCGAATGTGGTATAGTACTTACTGGCCCCAATGTTAAAAATTTTGAGGCGGTATTGACGGCTAAACGCTAAGAAGTGTTCGAATCATTTAATGAGGTCAAAGAGTACACCGGTGTGCAAAAAATGCAAAGGAATGAAAATTGCAATCGAGGCAAATGAACGAACAATAATTGCGCCGAACGTGAAAATTGTATCCACGACGGCAGGCCCTTTTTACTATAAGCCAGCTTAGGGTTTCGTGAAATTATAATCAAAATAAATACATAAATGCCCTGCAAATGGCTCCAATAGCCCCGAGAATTATGGATCATTTACGAGTGAAAGGGTTGTCCATTAAAGAGGATATAAAGGTTATGGTTGCACGCAAGCTCATATCGCTTAAAATTGTTTTGGCGACCAGACTAAATAAATCAGTCCAAGGAATTAATTTGCAAATAATTAAATATACGTTGTTGAAGACTGAGATTGTCGTGAAAAAGTTAGGAATGATCCAGCTACTTATTGCTTAAAAATAAGAATTTAAATTATTATACGTGGAATATTGTATATTTTTAAACATATTTTAATCCTAGTAGGCCAAGGTGAGTGTGTAACACAACAATAGAAAAGACACAGTGGAATTCCCAGGACATCGATTTTAAATTATTCAATCGGTAGAGAATTCAAGCAGCGACCTGTATTGACACGGTGTGTAATGCGACCGGGCGTGCTCGACTCTTCTTTTCTTTCTTGTTTGTTTTTTCAATTATATAAGCCTAAAAATAAAAGTAAGCTGAAAAGAAAAAATAAACCAATCGCATTCATAGATGATCTAAAAAATAAACTACACTCTAACTTATTTTGAAATTACACTTCTTGATGTCGTCTTGACTTTAAGTGAGGAATCATTCACAGGAACCGCATGATGAATTCCAAGCGTCCCTTTGATTGTTTTACAATTTTCGAACCTGGTTTTCAGATATTCTGCATACTGTTGGTAATCTTTTGTGGTGCAAAAAAAAAAACATTGATGGTTTTCAAATGATCACTTGACCATTGATAAAAGTTTTTAGCTGTTAGTATTTGATTTCTTGTTCCTTGTTGCAGGGCAGTATTGCCAGGCAAGCCGTTTAACCGCTCCCCTGCCCCATCACAAGCACCTTTTCCGTACTCTTGATTTCAGTAATATATGACAATTTCTCTTGGAACCACTTTGCAAAAGTGTACCATTGTACGTGGTTAAATAAAGAACCAAAAATAAAATTTATTAGATATTTTTGATAAATTTTTCATACTGATTGTTTTGAGATTACATGACAAAAATGGCAATAACTTCCTCAATTTTCAAGCTACAGATATGTTCGAGCACTCAAAATGTTTGGAAAAGATGCGGCTTTCACATATATTTTTTGAGAATTTTTGAAGGATGGGTCCTTTTTGCTAGACTAAGTTTTTTGAAAAAATCCTTTATTTTTTTAAAAAGGGCTTTTTAATATTGAACATTTGGAAAAAAATTGCCAAGCTCTATCTTAAACCGTTTTCGAGTTATTGAAAATTTAAAAAATTCACAATATTACACTTTTAAGTGTAGAACTTCCGCAAAAGAGCTCCAAAAAACGTCACATGTTGGGGTTAAGCTTCTCTCATAATAAGCTCCCTTTGGGCCAATTATCATCCAATTCGGAGGTATCATCCCAGAAAAAAGTTTTTTTTTGTATGGAATGCCCCATATATATTAAGTCACTAGGTTCAGACTTAAAAATTGTAGCTTGGACCGTTTTTCGTGGTTAGAAGAAGATGGAGGAGGAATTTGCCAAACCTGGAGCAAACTTTATCTGGGTACGGTGTACACCTACATACATGCAAAAATTTTGTTTTCAAACTCCTGTTTGTGGCTCTACCTCTTATAGTCTGTGAGATCTACGCGTTTATACAGATAAAAAGACAGATTTTTGCTGTTTAAAGATGGAGGAGGAGGATTTTTCGAAATCTGAAACAAACTCGATGTGCGTACAGTACACACCTATATACATGCCAAAATTTGTAGCTCTATCTATTACAGCCTCTGAGATCGACGCGTTCATACAGACAGACAGACGGACATGGCTAAATTGACTCGGCTTTTAATGCTGATCAAGAATATATATACTTTATGAGGTCGGAGGTGCTTCCTTTTCCCTGTTACATACATTTGCACAACTTCATGATTCCCTTTTTTTCCCATTTTTAATGGGAACAGGGTATAAAAAGAAGAAATATAAATAAAATGTTAAAGATTGAACATAACAAAATACTTATTTATATGAGGGCTTGGATCTTGTATAATCAGCTAGGTGGTACCTAGTGCGAATTGGAGGTACTCACAGAGGTTCTGACGGAGGTACTACCTGGAGGTACTTACGGTACAACCAACTGTAGGTGCTTACGGTAAGTACCCACGGTACTAACAGGTACTTATTCCACTACTTACATGTAAAGCGAAGAGGTGGCGATTGTCTCATACAAGTTCTGAATCGATTTGGGACTGAGTCTAATGGGGTATAGTCCTGGACCACTAATAACGGACGCAATGGAATTTAAAATTTGTACAATAACTGAACCCGTACTGTGGCCGTATGTGGCCCAGTGGTTAGTGTGCTGGACTGCTGGGCGGGAGGTCGTGGGTTCGATCCCCCCTCTGAACATCTAATAATAAAAGTTTTTTTCTTTCGTTAGAAAATAGCTTTTACACATACGGTCACCTTCACCAGCTATTGGCGCCAGCTGTGACGTATCTCGCCATGAAAAAGCAAATTCTCAAACTTTGCCGTTCGGATACGGCGTAAAACTGTAGGTCCCTTTCTCTTGTGCGAAAAAGTTGAAGCACACACGCGCCAAGAGATCGTGAGAAGCTTGGCTTGGCCCCGTTGTAGGAGCTGTATAGCCAACATTTACATTTACAATAACTGAACACTTGTCATTCCAAATGGGGCGCTTTGGTCTTAATGCTTACCAAACCGAGTCCTGAAACTAAATAAGAGTAAAACCCGAAAAAAGCATTTGTCCAGAACAGTAACCGTAATCCTAACCGTTATTTGTTTCGGTCTATGAGTTTTAGTACATCTATCTCACATCAATTCCAAAAATCTTAGTTAATTAAAATTACTTTTTGTTTTTAATTCATAACTTTTATTTTGATTTTTTAAGTCCGAGGGGAGAAACCCCGAATAGCTTTTGTTTATTTCTGCAAATTATGCTGTCGGATCTGCTTGAAAGTTTAACAGAATGTTTTTTAGGACCCTAACAGAGGTAATAGAAAAGAATTGTCTGCTTTTATGGACTCCGAAAAATGATTAAGTACAGATTTCGCGTAAAGACGGACCATGAAGCTAAGAAGATTGTCTGCTTGTAGTGTAAACCTTGATTTAACATAATTTTTTTTGACAGTATTGAGAATTCCTTTTCTAATCGCAGTTCAGCGCTAATTGTTGTGTTTGCTTGTCAACACCAATAACCAGCAGCAACAGTCAAGAAATATTTCTGTATTTCTACTGACCCCCCATGTCCAATGCATTCAGTTGTTGTTGATGCCGTGTAAAACGCAAAGGAAAATTATATTTAATTACTCAAGCAAAAGCATGACAACTGGGAAAGTCGCCTGGCCCTGTTCAGTCCCCTAGCCTGGCCAGGAATCAGAAGCAGACTCAGCAGGACTGTCAGCTTGTCAACAGCAGGCACCAATGTGCCCGGAGAGAGAAGGAGCGAGCCTTTGGCGGCGTTTGGTCAGTTTTTAAATTTAAATTTCTATAAATAAATATGCATGAAAACATGAGAAATGCCACTGCAGTTGGCATGGCTGTGAACCACTAAACAAAGGCCCCGTCAACCTCCCACAAATCCAAAACACAGCAGAGAAGAAAGAGAAGAAGATTGGTATGCTAAGTGTGGAACAGTTGGTGGAGCTGTGCGGAGGCTTATGTCAGCATGTGGGAGATGGTATTTCAATTCAAAAAAGATCTCAATTAAATTGACAATCGTCCAAATCTTGCTTTGCATAGCATACTTTTCAGCTGAACTAGTCTTTGACATTTTTTTAATTCATCTAACTGTGCTAATCTCCTACTGGCCTTTGTCCAGATTTAATAGATCTCCACGGCATGCCTGAATTGTTCCACCACACACACAGTACACGCACATGGGTTCACCTTTTGCATTCAAAAACCAACCACAAGTGAATATGAGAAAATACCAAAAAAAGAAAACAAAATGAAAAATAAAAAATTGGTAGGAAAAAAACCTCAGCTGCAAATGACTTGTATGCCATTGAGATAAACCCAAAATTTATTTATTTTTGCCAGCAAAACTCGTATGCAGCGGTGGCAAAAAAGGACTTTTGGCATTGTTGTGGGTAAGTGTGCGTGTGTGTGTGTGTGTGTTTGGGTTAGTATTTGTGTTTGAGCTTTCGACAATGGCAACTAACTACAAATCCGTAGGCAATTAATTTAACAGGAAAAACCAAAAATCCAGAAAATAGGCAAAAATATGAAATGGAAAAAAGCCACGCTGCTGCTGGCGCCGTCGCCGTCAGGAACATAGCTAAATATAAAAAGGAATAAGGAAAGAAAACTTGAATGGAAATTCAATTGAGTGACATGAAAATGGAATTTTTTCATATTTTTGTGCAGAGCGCAGAGCTGAGAGAACAGCGTGTTTGCCTGCCAGGCACATCACAAACACAACTCGCCAGAATAGTGAAAGCAACAACAACAACTTGCTCTCTCCTCTCCTAAGCCCGCTGTCATTTCCTCTCTCAGCCAACCAGCCAACCCAAAAAAACGTTTGCTACTGACATTTTCATAATTAGGTATTCAAAATCTTTAATAACGGTTACTGTTGCTGCTGCTGCTGCCAGTTGCCATTGCTGTTGCGGCTGCGAACACACACACACACGCACACATTTAGACAGCTTTGTTTTACAGTTTTATACTTGTGTTTAGTTGTGGGTTACACAGTTCCATTTGTTCATTTGTTGTTGTTCGTCTTCTTCAGTTAGTTGACGTCTTTGTGTCCTTGTTGATTGCGCAATTCAATGTAAAGATGAACGACTTTGTTTTTAGGCGAATAAGAATGGCTTTCTTCTGAAGGCAGCCCAGAGCCTGGAGTAGGTATTTTTTAAGTCTGTTGACAGACTAAATTATAATTCTAGTTGAGAAAGTCGTCATATTTTGGTGATTAACAACTGAGTCTCTATGATCATTCCTTCACAACTAAGCTTTGTGGTTGGACTTCTTGATATCGATATCCAGGCAGTCATCATCAACGAAGAATATTGATTCTATATTTTACATCTTTTCTTATATCCTCGCCCATTCACACTTGGTCTCTCGCAGACGTGAAGTTAAGTAAATATTTTAATCCTGAACGGATTTATGTGTAAGGTTGTTTAAGCAAAAACACAAGAAAATAAAATAAACCAAAATAAATGTACACAAAACTATCATAGCCAACCCCTGCGTAGATTAACAGCCGAGTCTGAGCTCAGTAGAAGATGAGAACGGATGTTAAAATATAAGATAGGATTTGTAAGAATAAAGACCAGTGCGTATTAAATCTTTATTGCGTATTTATTTGATATGGACGGCTCGGTATCAAGGATTCGTGGAGTCGTAACAAAGATTATCAAATTTTACAGAAGCTTTCCTCAGTATGACTTTTAAATGCTAACGCCAAAAGCAGCATTCGCATCCGATTCGTTGAAGAAGCTTTCGAATCGTTGCGACGGTATATTCGCCAGCGCGTTACAGCCTTAGACTTTTTGCTTCTCTCATCGTTTTTAAACGCTGCTGGGCTAGTCGTCATTCTTCACGTGACGCGTGCTTAAGTCGAATCAAATTTGTAATTTGAAATAAAATGACAGATTATAAACTTGTTTAGCATTGTGAAGACAACCAACTTCACCAGTGTGTAGTGTGTGATTACACAGCCCAACAGTGATTTTGGTGCAGGTCTATTTTTAACTTCACTGAACAAAACTGTATCATTGGTTTTGTTCAATCAGCTCTTGTTTCCAAGATATCGCGGAAAACCAAAAAGTTAACTTTTTGGCACTCTAGGATTTATGGAGGCCACACTATGCATAATTATCTGATTTTATGAACTAATTGCGATAAAGTACATATCAAGGCAAATTTTAAAAATCATAGCCGCTATATTAGTACAGCGGAAAGTGTCTAAATTGGCCTCTAAAGACAGACATTTTTCGATTTATAGCATTTTTTATAGCCCGTTAAGCTAGCGCAGTTATTGAATTAATATTTTCGCCCTCTGAGCCTATAGACAAACATATGATCTAACTTTGTGATTTTTATGGTGATTAAGTCAATTTATTTGGCAAAGTTATAGCCTCTTAAAGACGAAATTACATATTTAAATTTATGGGAGGAAAACTAGATTTGTAACTCATATTTTTATAGGAACTGTGAAAAGGCTACTTGTTTCCAAATATAATTTATCATCTACATGTAAACATATAACAATTTATGCCGAACCAAGTAGCCCCTTTACAGTTCCTATACAGATTTAGAGCAGCGGTGGGCAGCCTCATAGCCCTTCTTACCCGCGCAACCCGGCCCGTTATTTTTATAATTCTACGACGCAATAGAAACTACAACAAAAACACGCTGCATCTCGTTGATCGAAAGCAAATGACAAAAATAAGAATGTTGTTGTACCCTTTCCGTTATTTCTGCTGCCCACCGCTGATTTAGAGTAACAATATAGTTTTCCTCCCATAAATTTAAATATGTATTTTCGCCTTAAACACGCCATATCTTTGCCAAATAAACTTATTTAAATGCCATAAAAATCACAAAATTAGATCATATGTTTGGTTATATGCTCAGATGGCGAAAATATTAATCCAATTAACGCGCTTCCTTAAACGGGATTATTTATTTTGATAAAAATGCTATAGATCGAAAAATGTCTCTCTTTAAAGGCCAAATTAGACACTTTCCGCTGGACTTATATGGTCCCTATGATTTTTTTAATTTGCACTGATATGTCCTTTATCGTAAATAGCTCATAAATTCAGACATTTATGCCTAGTGTGGCCTCCATAAATCCGAGAGTGCCAAAAATGCAAGATTTTTGTTTTTCCGCTATATCTTGGAAACAAAAGCTGATGGAACGAAACCGAAACCAGTTTAGGAATCAGTAAACATAAACTTATCACATTTTTTAATTCAACAGTGCTGCACCTCACAAAGATGGTCATTTTGTTGGCCTGTGTTATGTAAAACCACGATGTCCAAGCTATACAAATTAAATTCTGGCAGCTGCGGCGGCGACTGTAATACACCCATATATCTATGCATGTCTGCACAACGCCGCTGTGGCTACAAAACTGTATTCTGTTTTTAAGCTCCTAATTAGTTCAATCTAAGTACATAATATGTATTACACTGTGGAACACTCAAAATTGCCTGGGATTGGGACCAATAAATTGTGCAACTAGAGACATCTAGTAGCAACTCCTCATACCCTGTTTTTCTGGACCACGTCAAGTTCGCGTTTAATGGGCACATTTATACTAGCAACACACAGTTACAACATCTGTTGCTGGTCAAATAAAGATGAGAGCTAAAATTTTGTAAAATTTACCAAAGATTAAGGTAGTTACCACAATTGTTATACCAAATTCCCACCGCCAATGGATAAACGGTTAGTACCCCGCCCATAGAGGACTAACTTAGAAAATGGAATTAATGAAAAACCACTCGATAGAATTTTGTAAGATTTTAAACATATTGAGATACTGACCAGTTAAATGTGTCCTTAAGAGATGGTAACATGCTTCGAAAAACCGCGATGGTGGGTACCACACTCGACAGCACCCATCATCGAGGCAATATAGGCCATTAAATAGAGATAAAAATAAACCGAACTGCGTTTTTAGATTCACCATCGGACCCTTAAGTCACGGGCTATGGCTATCTTTGTACAAGCAATTGCCTCAGAGCAACATTGACCATATGGGGATCAAGAGCGTCTCCAAAATTATGCAATAAATCCTATGAATAAAAGTCGTCATTTCCATTAACCCATTAAGAGCCAAGACCATTTAAAATCGAAATTTGTTTATTCCATTCGTTTTTTTCAAACATAAATAACATAACTAAAATAAAAAATTCGCGAAAGTACAAAAAAAATATTTTTAAGTTGGTTTTTGGAGCTGTACTCAAGCGGGTACAATGGCACAATGTACAAGCTTATTTGTACTCATTCTACGCACAGTGCTACGTCGCATTGTTCACAAGTCCATCTTATTCGATTATGGCATTGCCGACAGTGCAATTGGTTTATAATTCTTTTTGGAAAATGATTTCCGGAAGTAGTTGGTACACTGGACCCAGTTGATCTCTTGTGTGATGATGTTTGCGTGTAAATTCGTAGGTAATGACGGACAATATCACGATGAAACTCCAGTAATGGCATATTAGAATTGTTTGCTGTTTTGTACAACTTCCATGCATTGACCATAAGGGAACTTATCATAGCGGTGAAAATAGGCCACCACCATATTATTCCGCGGAATTTTATTCGGTAATTATTGATTGCTTGGTCGTGAAGATCAACGCCTCCCATTCCTGAGTTATACTCCGCTATAAGTTTTGGCTGTTTGACCTGTATTTTCGCTTTTGTGATTGAACACCATCGGTTGACAGAGTGCATTGGCTCAATAGCTTCAAAGTTCGAGCCAACTGTTACTGCGCTGTTGTCATTCCACTTGACAAAAAGTATTTTGTTATAAGTGTCAAATCTGTAATCATAAAATCCTCTTTTTTCCTTTTTGAATACGGCTTTTGATTTCAAAGGGCATTTTTTGGTACTCGACTCTCGTACAGTACCAATAGCTCGAAATCCATTCTGCTTTAACATAACTAAGAGAGCGTGTGATGTAAAAAAATTTTGAAAAAAGACGACGTGATCAGAAGGATTGCGAACTTTATCCAAAAAATCAGCAACACCCCTCGACCCAAGTGGCATATGTGGTTTTGTCGCACTCACACCTTTGGCTCCACAATAGGTGTCAAATTGGTATAAATAACCGCAGCTACTCGTCAACATCCAATTTTTGAAACCAAATCTAACAGGCTTGCCTCGAATGAATGGTTTTGAGGGGTGGCTGCCATAATATCGAACCATTGACTCATCAATCGAAAGCTTTTCATGCATATATCCAAATTGGCAAAACTTTTGACAAAGTAGTGTCATCAAAGTCCTTACTTTTGCCATTTTGTCAGTAGCTACCATATTGTTATTGTCCGCAAGATGAAGATATTTTTTGATTTCCTTAAATCTGCTTCGTGCCATGTTGCTGGCAACCATTGGAGTACGGGTATCTTCATCCAACTGCCAATACATGTTTTCTCTCGGCATAGAGTGATAGCCACTATATAGCAAAATGCCCAAAAAAAATGTGCAGATTTTCTGCGTTGAACGAAAAATTGTGGTCGTTAGCCTGTAAAGCATAGATACGAGTTTGGTCAAAAATTAAGGCCACCACTTCTTCGTCGAATAATGTTTCGAAGACTTCGACTGTGGACTTCGCTACTAATTCCGATATCATTTCCCTCTTACTAACCAAAAAAGAACTGGTTGCTGGCGCAATGGCGCATGATCTTTTCGACCACTTTGGATCATTTTCGCATGGTTTTGAACACTTAACCGTAGGGCACAGTTCCTCAAGCGGTATGTCATCATCACTATCGCTGCTACAAAATACCTCCATTTCACCTGGAACGTCTTCGGGCATAATGTTGGCGTTGAGCTCGTCGATGTCGCCTTCCTCCTCATCCGTAAGGCCATCTGGATCTGGTGGAATCAATGAAATGTCAAAATTGGTACTTTTTGATGATCTTTCCACAAACCCCAAAGCACTACTTAGTTTGTCAAATTGTTTGCCATAGAATTTTTATGTCCCGATGCTTTAAAATGCCATTTTTATGCGAAACAAGATCTGCAAGAAAATGATTACCTTACTAGCCATTGTACCCAAGCGAGTACACTTGGTTAGTAACTCACCAAAAGCTCCCAAAAGTAGTTTTTTTATGTTCGACTTCTTTTTATTTTGAAATTATAGGTCTTTTTGTTCACTTATTAAATAAAAACCAATCAATTTATTATGCGTGACTCCCTTGATGCGATCGAATGGCGCACAACCTCCAAAAATTTTGCAACACTGACGAAGACTGCTACAAAAAGCTCAAAATATCAAAACCGCGTTTTTGCTTCCGCTGCACTGTCAACGATTATTTGTTGCGCAAAGTGTGTATATTAAAATGACGCAAAGAACTTTTCGATAACACTTATCAGTTTAGCGTAACGGACGTTTGAAAACGCCTAATTTTCTGTACTCGCTAGGGTACAATGGCTATTAATGGGTTAAGAAAATCTAAAATTTAGTTTAAATATGTCTTAGGTGGACAAACCGCGATACGCTAAGATGCCTTGAACTGATGTATTTAAATGATCCGATCTGTTTTTCTGCTGGTATTGAAGCACTTTACTCATAAGATTAATTCCATAATTTTGGTGAAACTGGTTTCACCTAAATGGTCAATGTTGTTCGAAGGCAATTGCTAGTATATAAATGCCTAAGAACCGCGAAGCAAGCCTTTATTGGTAAAACTGAAAACGCGATTCAGTCTATTTTGATCTCTAGTTTATGGCCCATTCTATCGAGTGGTTTTCCATTAATTCCACTTTCTAAGTTGGACCTCTATGGGCGGGGTCCTAACCGCTTGTCCATTGGAGGCGGGAATTTGGTATAACAATGGTGGTGACTCCCTCTAACTTTGATATATTTTTTTAACCAGTAACAGAGGTTGTAACTTTGTGTTGCTAGTATAAAAGTGGCCATTAAACGCGAACTTGACGTACTCCAGAAAAACTGGGTATGCTACCTAATGCCTCTAGTTTTATAATTTATTGGTCCAAGTCCCAGACAAATTCCAGATTTGGGAGAACACAACTACTATATTTCTATACAATAAATAACGGAAAAACTTATGTTCAAAATAAGGAAAAACAATTTTGTAAAAATGTAAATATTTTGTAAATTTGCGAAAAGTTGAATTCGATAAATAAATATATTAATAATTTTATATAAACTTATGTAAATGGATCTGAACGAATTTATTTCAGGAGTCAAATTAATCCCGAATATCGGGTGCAAATCAATCTTGCATATTTCAGAATGCTATTTCAAATTTGTTCCATTTAAGTTAAAAAAAAAGCATTAGCTGAAGCTCACCAAGGCAAAAACAGGGGTCAAAATTCTTGTTTCAGTTCGAAGCGAGGCAGTTCCAATGGCTCGGACACTGGCTTGTGTGAATCGGCACATCAAAACGATGCAATTTCTTGTGCGGCTGCCGAAAAACAAGCAAGGACATGCCGACCACTTGTAAAGACAATAGCATTCCAACACATGAGTGAGTGTCTGTATATGCCTTGACACGCCTCCCAACACCACACACCACATCTTTCACACTAATTACTGAACATCATCATCATTACCCCAATATCAACATCATTCATCCAATCCATAAACAAAACTCTTCTCAGTGGTAAGCGCCCTGCGTCATGTACCCAAACCTGGATACGGACTGGCCCCACGATCACACACATTCAGTTCCACAACATCGGCTGCTGCCACCACCACGATGCATGATGTCACTATAAGATTAAATACAGTTCTCAGTTAGATCGCTGTCATAATATTAAGAAATACCGTCACGACATGCAAGACGCACAAACAGCATGCAAAGGGACAACTATGGCCAAATGGTAGTCACATGGAGGACTGAAAATGATTCTATCTCACAAAATTAAGCTACGTTTTAGGTTAGTCTTCAAGATTGAGGAAATACAATTTGTAAGCGAATTTACTACCATGTTATGTTGAAATATAAAACTAACGTTTTGAAAATGAAGAAATAAAAACGAGAAGGTCAAACTAACTTCGTCTTTGTCGAAGTTTTTATGCCCAGCAAATGTTTTCATACATCAGGTTTTAAAAGCGCCTGCATTAAAAACAAACAATTTATTTAAATAGAACAATCTTTTCTACCGATATGGAAGCTATAAGATATAGTCATCCGATCCGGTCGGTTCCAGTGTGCAGTAAAAAGAAGACTCTGTGCAAAGTTTCAGCTTGATAGCTTTAAAACTGGGAGACTAGTTTGCGTAGAAACAGACAGACGGACGGACAAAGCTCAATCGACTCAGCTCGTCGCCCTGATCAAGAATATATATAGTTTATAGGGTCAAAATTATAATACTTTTTGCAAGGGTATAAAAAAAGCTCAACAGGAAATCGAAGAAGCAAAGGAGTCTCGAAAAATCACCCAAATAAGGTGCGATGTCGAAGCCCTTCATGGATCGATTGCTCAAAAATATAAACTTATACATCACAATCTGGACAACAAATATCTACGAGCTATTTTTTACTCAAATTAAGCAGATTCAAGGAACATCTGAACGAAAAGAATTACACAACGGTGGGCAAACGCTACAAGCAAAGTTTCCTTAGTTCTGGTGGAGCACTGCCCACAGGCGAGATATTTCGACGTTTTCAGGGACATGATAATTCAGACGAGGTTTTGCTTAAGTCGTTCAATGTAACCAACCTCCGCAGACCACGAGGACCACTAAAGTTTGGTTGGTGAACAAAGTGGAGTTACTCAATAAATTCTAAGGCTTTAAGTGACCTTTTTGGTTCAGTTGGTTTCACTCACTACAAATTTTGTGTTAAGTTGCTCTCATTCTTAGAATCTGAGCTTCTGATTATAGGCCTTAAGAAGGTTGAAAAGTTCCTGTCTTTGAGTTGGATTTGAACTGTTGAACTCTAAAACTAGAAGAGCTAGAGCAATAAAAAGTTATCATATTGTCTGATTAGGCAAGGCAACAGCCCAAACAATAATTAATGTTGAATAACTCCCACACAGTTTTTAAGTAATCGATCTCCAATTTAAAATTTTCATTTTTATTTGCAGAATCCTGGAATACTCGCAAAATACATACGCAAAATCTATAATCCCTAAAATTATCATAAAGATCGAGTTAAAAATGTTGCATGCTTTTCGGCTTTCTCGCAAAAAACACGTTCTTCTTTTTCCATCAAAAACCACAATTATTTTTAAAAAGAAATTTGACAAAATGTTAATACATATTTATTTCACAAACCTTATTTCTATGACCGTCGTTTCGCTTAATACTCGGTTAGAGACCAGTTGCCAGAAGAATCGAATCCAAGGTTTTGGATGGACCAGTTATTCAATTATTTCAGGTATGATAATTTAATGGACTTGTTAACCAATTGTCGAGTGATCTTCTATTTGGTCTTTGATTTTAAAAATTGTTGGTAAGATGAAATTTTATTCCTTGTCTACCTAAACCATATAATCGTCGGGACAGTATTTTCGACAATAAACGGAATGTCAATAACTTCTACGTTTATTTGCTAGAGGACAAAATAAAGGGAATTTAAATTAAGAAATGACACCGACTGAACTTAGAGTTTTGTTTCTGGTCCGGTCAATAACAATCCACTATCTGGAACCATTTTAGCCAATGACTGTATCTCAATTCTGCTTCGGTGTCCTCCATTCCCGCTGTCAATTGCCTTTAAGCCTTCAAGAACGATGTCTTTTATATCGCTCATGGTTGGCTTTTTAGCCTCGTCAAATCCTTTGCATTGTTCACACTTTAGCTGCCAGTCAGCAGCAGTCGCACTCGCAGCTTCAGTTATACTTTTTACTCGTTTCACTCTGCACGATGGAAAACCAAACAAAAGAACGCCCAGCGGTCCAGGCTTGAGCCACAGCCGCCTGTCACTGACGGTGACAACCTTAACGCGTCGCCTTGGACAGGCCCAACCGCTGAGCGGCAACACCGCTGTCGAGCAGCCGAATGGTAATTAGCTCTGCGAAGTTCTTTTTATCCGCATTTCGAGTTCAAATAAATCTCACACTTAATTGTGGACCACCAGCAGCAAGTAAACAACATCATCGTCATCAGCATTATTACCCAGCATGAAGTGTTATCTGTTCGCAGTCAGTTCCCACCCCACCCCCCAAGAGCAGAGGCCAGGGCAACTCCATCTCCTCGAACTTATTATCAAAAGTCAGTCAATGCCGCACACACACACACACTCCCAGCCAACCGCACCCAACCCGAACAACAGCTTCATTTTGACCTGCTGGCCTAGAGGGCGCTTCAAGTGGCTGAGGTCGGGATGGGATGGGAGTGTTGGTCTGCTGAATTGATGCTGAGCAAACAACTTCTTTATCAGGACCAATACACGCCGCATTCGCTGATACAGAGACAGACAGACAGAAAGAGAGAGACGGGCCAAACGTCGCATGTGCCTCATACAAGTATATTTATTGTTGTTTAAAAAATAAAAATTAATAATTCAATTATGCGTCAACAGCCAAGGCAAACAGAGCTCGCTTTTTTTTGTTGCTGCTGCTGCTGCTGTTGTTGTTTCGCCCTCTGGGCGACTGGCCATTTGGACTGGACACAGCTGTCCCCCGATTCGAGCTCGATGTATGCCAGCCCAAATTGCCGTGATTTCATTCAATTTGTCGCAGCAGCAACAAATGTTGCCACTTGCCAGGCAGCCGGGCAGGCGGCGGCATGGCCCAAAATTGTTTTCGTTTGCTACGTTTCATGAGATTCTTCCCTCCTTGGCTGCCTCGGCTGGCGCATAAAAAAAATGCTGTGTCCAACCACCCCCAGCCGCTCCCACCGGCAGACGTTGCCAATGCACAATTGTTGTTTGTATGAGAAAATCTCGCCTAATGGCGTTTTACATTATTTGCCGCCTGATGCCGCTGCCGCTGCTGCTGCTGCCAGAGCCAACTGCTACCAAAGTGGCAGCAGAAAAGAAGATGCCGATGCCATTGCCTCTCTCGTCCTTCCGCTTATTTCTTTGGGTGGGAGTGCCAACTGCTCTAGCTCTAAGTTTGCGGTCTGGGTATTCGGTATTCGTTTGCGGCAAGTTTTGGTCTGCTGCTGCTGGAGAGGAGGGTTCAAGCTGGACAAGATGAATGGCCATTTATTGGCCCATAGCAGGTTTGGTCTTAGTTGGTGTGTTTGGTCAATTTGTTGAAGCTATTGAAATGTCTTGCGCATTTAGATTGATCTGTGCAGATGTTGTTCAAAGGATGAATAGGCGATTACAAAGTTAAAGTGGGAACCGTTGGGTGAGTGGCTAATTAGGTGCAGAACGCTTAAGGGTTACAAATTTTAACAACTCTGCTAGTCGATTAGCAAGAAGTAGTAGAAATGTCAAATGATTTATATTGCATGCAAAAGTACACAGCCAGATGGGTGTCGTAAATACACACAGCTCTGCACTCATCAAAGACATAATATTTTTCTCTCTCTATTCAATGTGTGAAGCAAAATCCTTTTTTTTTTGCACACAACGCGAGGAAAGCTAAGAAAAACACAGCTCCGTTTTTTGTAGTCGTCCTTAATTCGATCATTGAGGGTTCAACCCGATTTATCGACTAATATGGGCGATATATATTCCTTTTTAAAGCGGGAAACTATTTCGATAATGTCCAAAATGTTATTTTTGACTGTTTGACTGGTTGGTTCATACTAGAAAGTATACCTATATATTCTTGATTAGCATCAACAGCCGAGTCGATTTAGCCATGTGCGAAATTTGGAAAAATCATTACAAGTCCCGCAGTTTTGTAGATAGATGATTCGTACCTTCTAGAGATAGTTATTCATAAGCAATATGTATCGACTTTGCGGTTCTTAAGTTATGAGTAAGCAAGAATAAAAACCCCCCTACCGCGCACCCGCAACCAACACCGCATATCATTCAACAAAGAGAGAGAGAGAGAGAGACAAACAAAGAGATGGGCACAGCGGCAGCACTGCATACAGCTCCTACTGCGGTTACAGAGTATGTTAGAGTCGGTCTTGACCGACTTTCACACTTGATTGTCACGGATTTGTGTTGGTGAACATGTTCGTTGTTTTAATTTCTTATCAATGCACAAAGTGCGGTATTTACATATTATATATGGCCCACAGTATCATCGTTAATCTAAAAATCTCGGGAAAGGAATTTGCCAAACCAAATGCACAGTGGTAGATTTCGTGTTTCGCTCCCCCCATCTTATGGCCAATTATCTGAAAGTTTGAAAAAACGAAGAAACGCTTTATAATGAAAAATTCAAAAATTTAAACTCAATTATTTTTTATATTACACTGTGGAACACTCATAATTGCCTGGGATTGGGACCAATGAATTGTGAAACTAGAGGCATCAGGTAGCAACACCTCATAGCCAGTTTTTATACCCTTGGAGAGGGTATATTAAAATTGTCCGGATGTTTGTAACGCACAGAAGGAAGCATCTCCGACCACATAAAGTATATATATTCTTTATCAGCATGACGAGCTGTGAGTTGATATAGCCATGTCCGTCTGTCCGTCCGTCCGTCTGTCCGTCCGTCTGTCCGTCTGTTTCTATGCTATCTCCTCCGTCAGTTTTAAAGCTATCTTAACCAAACTTTGCACGAAGTCTTTTGATATAAATAAATGTCGGAACCGGCCGGATCGGATGACTATAGCATATAGCTGCCATAGGAACGATCGGTTGAAAAACTAGTGTTAGTAAGAAAAACTTTTTTGGTTTTTAGTGCTATCGCTCCCATCGCTTGTATTTATAAGTTTTTAATGATTTCACATAATTTCACCAAGCCTTGTCAAAATCGGACAACTATATAGTATAGCTGCCATACAAAAGTTAGGTCTGAAAAAAGCCTTAGTGAGAAAAACTTTTTTGTTTTAATGTTATCGCTCCCAACGCCCGTATTCATAAGTTTTTAATGATTTTACATAATTTCTAAAAGATTTTTCGAAATCGGACCACTATATAGTATAGCTGCCATACAATTTGTCAAACACATATCAAGGGTATATAAACTTCGGTCGAGCCGAAGTTAGCGTGCCTCTATTTTTCTTTATCACGTCAAGTTCGCGTTTAATGGGCCCATTTATACTAGCAACTCAAAGCTACAACCTCTGTTGCTGGTTTAAAGAAATATGAGAGCTAAAGTTTTGGAAAATTCACCAAAGTTAGAGGGAGTCTCCCCAATTGTTATACTAAATTTCCACTGCCAGTGGATAAGCGGTTAGAACCCTGCCCATAGAGGTCTAACTTAGAAAGTGGAATTAATGGAAAACCACACGAAAGAATTGTGTAAGATTTTAACTATATTGAGATACGGACTTATAAAATGTGTACTTAAGAGATGGTAACATGCATCGAAAAACCGCGATGGTGGGTACCACATGTGACAGCACCCTTCACCGAGGCAATATAGGCCTTAAACTAGAGATAAAAATAGACCAAATCGCGTTTTCAGTACCAACAATGAAGACCAACAATGGTCATCCATGGTTCGGGGTTCAGTATTGTCAAAACCATGGCAATGTTCTTTTCCTTTGGTCATCCGTGGCATTAATCGCGGTTCGGTATTATCATAAACAGGGCAATGCAGTTATGTGTGATAGTTTGTGGTCTTGATAAACAGTTTCTCAAGCATTTCGCGATTTTATTACCATGGAGACCCCTTAGCTGCATATTGGGCCAATGCATCGATCCTGACATGATTTTTCACTATCTTGAAAGTAAAGTTTGTTTGACATTATCACTTTTCTTGATCCTCTTTGGTATTTTTCAGCGATTTAATGATTTGTCATTAACAGACAGTGGTTTGAAACAGTTTTTAAGATCATACCTATGTTCTTTTCTTTTGGTCATCCGTGGTAATAATCGCGGTTTGGTATTGTCATAGACAGGGCACGGCAGTTATGAGTGATCATTTGTGGCTTTGAAAACCAATTTCTTAAGCATTTCGCGGTTTTGTTACCATTGTGATCCCTTAGCTGCGAATTGCGCCTATGCATTGATCCTGAGATGATTTTTTACTTGGTTGGCAATTACGTTTTTCATAATTACTATTTTTATCCTCTTTGGTTTTTTTCCGCGATTTAATAATTCTTCAGTCATTTGTATCCTCTTTGGTTTGTTTTCACGATTTAATAAGTCTTTAGTCAGTGCACTTATCACAAAGTCTGTAACTAAATTCGTTTTACACTCCGTGTACTTAACTAAAAACCATTTTGTACTTAATTGTACGTAACTAAAATTGTTTAGTACGTACGAGTGCTGAACACAAAAAAGTTCGGTACTTATTTTTATCGGTCGGTGCGTTACAAAATATGTACGGTACTTGTGATTTCGTACAGTACGAAACGATAAATGTACCGTACTTTTTTGAGTACGGTACTTATTGGGTACGGTACTTTTGTTGTGTATACGAACCCTGCTTAAAAGCGCTTGTCTCAAAGTTTAGCGACTTCAACCAAACTTCGTAGAAAATATATTATTACCCATGACAGTGATTGAGAGCGGTAATATTGAGAAAAAACCGGTTTTTCTGAATAAAACCCATTTCCCGACCGATCATTTGTATGGCAGCTACATGAAGTAGTCATCCGATCTGGTCGGTTCCGACATATTATCAGCGTGCAGACAAAAGAAGATTTTGTGCAAAGTTTCAGCTCGCTAGCTTCAAAACTGAGGGACTAGTTCGCGTAGAAACAGACAGACGGACAGACAGTAGGACGGACGGAAAAAGCTTAATCGTTTTTAATTGTACAGCAATTGGACAAGCATCCCATTCCCGTTTCTTATAAAATATAACCGTAATCGAGATCGGACGAGTAAGACACCTCAACCGATTGGTTGACAAATTGACAGTCTGTGTTTACGGAAACCGCTTGTGAAATGTGGACTTTAATAAATTTTCGAAATGTTGCTCGTTTGTGGAGCCATAATGTGGCAATTCGCTCTTCTCAGTGCCTTTCTATGTTCTGTGTGTAGAGTTGAGTTTTTGAAAGAAAATCGCACTGGACTTTTGTTAATTCTTGTTGGTCCACCTGAAACAATTTAATGAATCAACCTCTTTGCTCTATCACTCAGTCTGCCCAGCGTTCTTTAACATTTTATAGACGGTAAAAGGCTCAACCTAAAATTTCAGAATTTCGTTAATAATATATTTTTCAATTCATGTTGAACAAAAATTGTTTGCAAAATATGGAGGAAATGAAGTGCAGTTGAGTTCTAGAGGTAACTCCAAAATTGTAATACTAACTAAAAAATATATATATATGAAAGTAAAGCCTTTGTTTTGGCCTGGGGAGTCTACCCACCAAACCCACAAAAAATTTTTTATCTCAAATGAAAAAAATAGCCCAACATTGGGCCATATCAGTTTGTTTTGAAGCAGGAAATCAAGCCGAATCGAATTTCGGTTCAGGTTCCGTTTCTGGTACGTACCGAAACTGCCGTTTCGCTAAAAGGTTCTGTTTTTGTTCTTTTTTATTTCGGTATTCGGTTCCGGTTCCGGTTCCGGTACCTAGTATTTTATTTCGGTAGACCGATACGTACCGGTATGGAGCATTTTAAATCCGAGAAAACATCATGCTCCAGTATTTTCAATAATCGTTCCTAATTTTAAAATAACTGAAACCAACAATTGTCGTAGAGCAGTAGAAATGGTCTTCCCGTACTCTTATCGTTCATTCGTTTATCTTTGCAGGAATGTAAATTTACATATTTATCTGCGGTGATTGCATCGCTCAATCTTTGAATGAACTACTTTTAGTCTTGCTGACTTTTTTTTCTTCAAAAATAGGTTTTGCAAGTCAATCTCTTTGGGTAGTACTTCAAAAGACACATTATCAGATTCCTATTCTTAGCCTAAACCCATTCCAAATTAAACTCTAAATTCAAACCCAAGTGAAACACACTTCTAATTTGTCTGCTTTATGTACCTCCCTTGCCAGGAAGACCCCTCTAACAAACAACGACCCAAAAAAGATGACAACTTCCCAGAAAGGGGGGAAAGGAGTGTGTGGTTTATGTGGAGTAAGCATTTGACATGGTGTGAACACGCGCATAAGGCCATTCGAATGGTTTTCAAATGCACAACACAGGGTGGGATTGGGGCATGGGCATGGAGCACTGCTGGCTGTGCGAGTGTGTGTGTGTGCACAATTGGTTGGCAATTTATTTAAATATCGGCACGCAGTTGGCAAACGCAATGCCAACTGGAATTTCATGGCAGCAGCACAAATAAAATGAAACAAAACGAGACAAGCTGCTGCCAAAAAGGAATTTTTTTCAGCTGCCGCCAGCAGCAGCAGCCGCTCGAGGAAGAGGAGGAGGAGGAGGCTGAGCAGCGACAGCAGCTGATGTTAATAGCCCAGCGGCGACGTCGACGACGAATGTCTGGCAGTTGTTGCCTCTCCTGCCCTGCGATAAGCCAGCGGCTTCTACCCAGCCGGCGGAGGCGGGGGTGAACAGCTGTTTCAGCGTCCACTGCGACTGCGCAGGCGCCTCGCCGAACCAAGAAACGACTCGACCCGACTCGAACATGTGCCAGGAATGCTACCTGAAAGAACTCGCCATTCACAAACAAATTCAACTTTCAACTGGTCGGACGTCGATGCTCTCGTGGAAATTTCTCACTGCGGTTTGAGTTTGTTTTCAGTCGTTTGGCATTGCTTCGAGATGCCGGTTCTGGTGACGCGCTGTGGAAGTCGATGTCGATGTGTAAACAATAAATAAATAACATTACAGTATTTATAAATACTACTAGTCAAACGTAACGGGGCAGGAACGCGTGTGAGTGTGTGAACTTTCAAAAGTTGACTCTAAGGAAAAGTATCTACAAGATACTTTTGACAGACATGTCAGAAATCAATTGAAAATTGATGCCTAAATGACCGAAACCAAAGCTAATTAAATACAGACAACAAAGTTCAATCAAACTCATTGAAAATGGTAAGTTTCACCGGGGGTCAACACATGTTGATCTCACGCTTTTGGGTTATTTCTGGTCTTGTCAGTTTCACGTGCAAAATTATAAATTATTTGTTTCCCCCGCTCCCGGATATGTTGGGCTACGGGTTGGTCCATGACTTTGGCCGCGTTGCGCCGCCAACGTCTGTTTCTGATGGCCTTGGGGCAAAACGGCGTTTCGTACGGAAAACAGAAGTTCAACTGCAAATAATTGCAGCTGCTGGCCATGTGTGTGTCGCTGATGTCGATGACGATTCCATTGCCAAGCATCCCAAACTTCTACTGAACCAAAAGTGTCAAAGCAGGGGAGATAAAGAGATAAATGTGCATTTGAAGATTTCATTTTTTTTGAAAATATATACAATTTAATAGCTAATAAAGTTTAAGTGGATGAAAATTTTAGAAGTCTTGATCCTCTCATCTAGCTCTATAAAAGAATCCTTCATTCAAGCCAATTGGCTGCTTTGCGACCATTTAATCGTTTTGTAATCTCGTTTTCCGAAAATTTTGTGCAACTTAATGTCCTCTCTGTTTTTTTGACACTCTCACCTGGCCTGTGTCCTTGACTGGGCAGCTGTTTGTCCAAAGTGCTGATCAAAAATTGGGTAAAGAAATGAGGTGAAAGAGAACTAAGCAGCCGGCAAGTGCGCAACCAGCTGCTTTTAGGCCTTTTTTTTGGTTTTGCCTGACCCAAGCAGTCGGATCGTTGTGGTTGCTGCTGTTGTTGTCGTTGTTATGGCTGTTCCATCCCGCCCGGTTGTCTGTCTGTCATTGGCCCGACACCTGCATAAACATTTCAACAGCTTGTAGGCTAGGCTCGACGTCTGGTTTGTGTTTTTTTATTCTTCGTTCAAAAGTCTATATTTGGGAATCCAGTTGCTGCTTTGGAGTCTGCTTTCGATAAGGTTTTTAAGCGTACCTTATTCAATATACTTTTAATTGGAGACGGTATCTTCCGCTAGGGACTTACATTTTGAAATCTACAACAAGAATATTTTGAAATCTATTACAATCGAAAAGGAAAAATGCTCGATATAGGTTACAGGCAGGGAGTAAAACCGAAACGAATAACGGGTTGGGTTAAGGTTACTTTTTTGGCCGATCGCTTTTTTCCGGTAACGGTTATACAACGGTTGTGAGATATGGGTTACGGTTAGGGTTACAGTCTTTAGCCTTAATCTGTTTCAGGGTTTGGTTACGGTTACGGTTATTAGTATAAAATATTACTTTGACAAATCCTGCTCCATTTAGAATCTCATTTATTCAATTAATGGACTAAGCTCAAATTTCCTATACAAAATTGTCTCCTTTGTTTTCGCCTGTTTGAAAGTTTAACATTATAAGTTTTAACGAAGAGAAACTAACACAAAAGTATTAGATAAATATACATTGGTCAACGTAAATACTATTTGTCGTTATGTACCTTCATGTAATTTTTTGTATTTTTTGTATTTTATTTAATAGAGTTGACAAATAAAGCTGTCAACATAAACAGATTAATCCTAGTCTCGCCTCCGCCCTAATTAGGAGAACTTTTTTATGATATGCTCCGACTCACATCAGTTGGGCGGAGACAAAGATATACAATTATTGGAAAGATAAATGTGATAAAATATTAAATACATTTAGCGACATCGAACCGTCAGAAGCTAATAAATGGTACAAATCGTTATATAACATACACATTATTCGAAACGGGTCATGAGACTCAATATTAGATCTACTTATAGTTAAGAAAATTGGCCGAAACTGTCTTGTAGATCTAGGTGGGATGGAAAAATTAATTCGGCTCAGTAGAAAACAAGAGTCAATTTGACCGTTTATTAGCTTACGAAGGAACATAACTCCGTGACAGGTTCTACGATCTTGCAAATATGGTAGGCTTAATAGACAAAGTCAGTCCACATACGATGGCAGGCGACGGTGTTGTTCCCAGTTAAGTCCACGTAAGGCGAACAGGAGAAATTGCTTCTGCACCGACTCAATAAGGCCCTGGTATGTTGCATACTGTGGTGACCATACGCATGAGCAGTACTCAAGCATAGGTCGGACAAGTGAAACGTAAAGAAGCTTAGTGGTGTATGGGTCATCAAATTCATTAGACCAGCGTTTAACAAAAGCAAACACCCCCTTGGCTTTGCTAACGATATTTTATTTTACAAACATTTCCGTCTCCAGTAAATGGACCTGGACGAAAATCCGAAATTAACACATGTATTTTTTGCGGTTACGGTACTGATAACCGGTTATGTAAATAAAGGTTATACGGTTACGGTTATAAAAAGAAAATTTTTTCGGTTATGGTTACGGTTTCAAATTTTAAAGTGTTTTAAGCGGTTACGGGTTACGGTTTCGGTTACGGTTTTATCTCTGGTTATAGGTGTCAGATTAAGCATAAGTTAAATATCAACCATCAACCATGGCTTTGCGATCAATGCATCGAACTTGCATACGCAACATGCTCGCCTTTGAGTTTCAATTCAACTTAATTGTTGGCACTCTGAGTATAATCAAGCTCGCTTCATTCCACTCAGCTCGGGTGATTTGTTCGCTTAGCTCGACGACGATTATTCTTAACGAGCGAAAATCATCTCGTATGAATAAGCTCATCCAAAGACGCAGCTGTGTTTTGTTGTTGTCGCGCTCTGACCTGTCTCTCTTCTCTCTCTTCTATGTCTCTCGCAATGCGTTGGCCTGAGTTGGTTGAGTTTTGTTCGATCGAACACACAAGTGTCGCTCCAAAAAAATCTAGCTCAACCGTTCAATGCGATTGCGGTATGAGTTGAGTTTGTTCGATTGAAAATATTTGTTCGTAAATAAATACGAACAAAAATTTTGGGTTAAAAAAACTCTGGCTCAACCGCTCGATGCGATTGCGGTTTGAGTTGAATTAATTGAGTTTAGAGTTTTGTTAGATGAATAAGTGTGAGTAAGAATATTTGTGCATGACGCAATCAAGAAAAAAGTGATTTTTGCAGTTCTCTGATCTGAATGTGCCTTTTGGAGTGATCTTTATTACACTTTCCCTGAAAAGATGTACTCCCAACAAGTTGGAGGTACCATTACAATTACCATTTAAATTGTTGGGTAATCAAATTTAAACCAAAATTACCATTCACTTTCCAATTGTACCAAAAAATTTAATTATGGGTACTTGGATTTGGATTTATTGATTACATCTTAGAGAGTTGGGTAGTTCATTCCAAATATGAGCAGCATCAATGACAAATTGTCTTTCAGATATTAGCAGCTCATGTCTCAAGGATACTAGGTTATTTGTTCGAGTATTAAGATATTAAAATCTGAATGTTGTCAAAAAGATTTTTTTTGTTTGTATATAATTTTGTGTAGTATTATTTCAACCTTAAAGTTTGTCCAAGATTTCAGAGGGTGGGTTAATATGGAACGGATGTTGCTTACAAATAAATGATTTTGATATTTAATTAGACATTTAGTTGGATTCAGACAGAGACAATTATGTCTTGCCCAGCTTGAGATTTTTAGCAGCTCATTGTTACAAATATCTACACACTCGTTAAGTTAGCTTAAGGGAAGGCTTACATATAATTGGACATCATTGGCGTACATATGACAATCACTATTACACAAAATATTGGGCAAGTCATTAACATTAAAAGAACAAGGACAGATCCTTGAGGAACACCACGTTTAACATGTAGTAAAGAGGACTGTGATGCCAACAACGAATTGACACATATTTGACAGATGAGATTTTATTAAATTTAATGCCGTGTTTGAAAAATTTAAAAAATTTTAAGTTTTGTGCACAGTATGTCATGATTCACCGTGTCGAAGTCCTTACTGTAGTCCAATGAAGCGAAAAACGTCATTTTACCATCATCCATCTCTTTTCGGTTTAATTTCGAAGCTACAAGTTTAATGACTTGCCAAAAGCTTTTGCAGCTTAAATGGGATGTGCTACCATACCCACCATGTTCTTCAGACTTGGCACCTTCGGATGGGAGAACCTTCACCTCTAATCAGGCCGCCAAAAACCACTTGGACCATTTTTATACCCTTGCAAAGGGTATTATAATTTTGCCCAGAAGTTTGCAACGCATAGAAATATTAATTTCCGACCCTATAAACTATATATATTCTTGATCAGGGCGACGAGCTGAGTCGATTGAGCTTTGTCCGCCCGTCTGTCTGTCCGTCTGTCTGTCTGTCCGTCTGTCTGTTTCTACGTAAACTAGTCTCTCAGTTTTAAAGCTATCGGGCTGAAACTTTGCACAGAGTCTTCTTTTTACTACACACTGCTAATATGTCGGAACCGACCGGATCGGATGACTATATCTTATAGCTGCCATAGGAACTATCGGTCGAAAAGTGGGTTTTTGTGAGAAAACTTTTTTGTTTTTTTATGTAAACGCCTTCCGCTTAGGCAATTATTAGTTTTATATGCTTCTACACAGATTTGGTCAAAATCGGATGACTATATCTTATAGCTGCCATAAGAACAATCGGTCGAAAAGTGGGTCTTTGTAAGAAAAACTTTTTTGTTTTTAATGTAAACGGCTCCCGCTTCGGAAATGATTAGTTTTATACGCTTTTACACAAATTTGAAAGTTTTAGTCAAAATCGGATGACTATATTCTATAGCTGTCATAGAAACTATCGGTCGAAAATTGGGTTTTATTTAGAAAAATGGTTTGTTTTAATGCTGATTTATTAAAACATTTGCAAGGGTATAAGAACTTCGGCAAAGACGAAGTTAGCTTTGCCTTCTCGTTTTACCTGCAAGGATCCAAAGTTTGTTGAGCATGGAAACAATCGCTTGCCTCTTGGAGAATATATAATTTCATAAAATGTTTTACTCAATAAAAATCAATTTTCCTTGTTCTGGTTCAGTTTTGGGTTGGGGAAGAAAAAGTTTCAGGTTCGTTCGAACTTACCGAATTTCCGGAGTCCCCGATTCCGCCGCAGTTTAATTCCAAATAGGATTGCAGCTTTGATTTAAAAAGCTCATGCTAAGATTTACAAGATTGCTTTTAAACTATAGTGAATATGGAGATTGCTTTTAAATCGGGTAGACGGACTCGTAGAACTAAAATTTTTCTAAAATTCCCGTTTTCTATTTGAATCAAAAACCGACAGGTCTGCTTCTTATAATTTCGAATTTACTGTTTTTGATAGGACTTTTCATTTCAATTTCAATTAAATAGGGAGATGTACTTGCATGACTTTGGTGTTTTTGCTCGGTTCTTATTGTTGTTATCAGAAAAGAATGACAATATCTGGCTACTGAATTTAAACTGTTATTAAAAAGTTGTGGAAAAAGTCGGGAAAAGATCTTGTAATTCGGTTTTTTGTATTTGGTTGCACAATTCATTCAAAAGTAAACATGTGTGAATGCGAGGGGTATACAAAATCTTCTTGGTCTCAAAAGTAGGGTCTTCTAAGGGTGGGAAAATTGGGCTATATAAAAAGGAAAAGAAAATGAGAATATGAGAAAAGTTCAAGTAAATCTGTTAAGGTCTTTGTAAATATATCATTGAAGGTTAAAGAGTACACTCAAATAACCACTCACTCACTCAGCTTAAGTATGTAATTATTGCAACGACAAAATCGTATATATAAATATAAATGCATGTTGATCACTAATAGAGGTTAAATCAATTAACCAATCACTCACACTCCGCAATTTACAATATCCCTCCAATTAGTTTGAATAATTTGATTTTGTTTTGGCCTCTCTGTAAATCCACGCTTTAAGCCTTGTCTAATCAGCAATCAGCGGGCAATCAAACGCCCAGCAATTTACTATTAAATTATGCAATGCTCATACATACAGTATGTGGGTGGCTGTAGTGGAAGGGGGGAGTCGGGGAAGGCATTTAAAATGGACAGGCGGCGGCAAAAAAGGGCAAAGTTATTAGCGTAATAGTCGGCAGGCACAAAGCAAAAAAAAAAAACAGAATAACAGGTGAAATGCACATGACAAATGCAGCTGTTGTTGGCATCAAATTAGTCCAGTGGGGGCCACATGTGTGCCATCCCAGTCAGCCTGCTCGCCATCCAGCAATCCATCAAGCGCTCAATCAATCATTAGCACTGCAAACTTTGCTTCTGTATTTGCCTCGCCCTGCTGGAATTTTCACACCTTTTGCAATTAAGATGCCGGCGACTTTGCCTAGACGACGACATTGACTAATGAGACGCCATTTTGTTTGCGGCCTGGCACAGCTGAGACAACAATATGGCGACGACCGGAAATAAGTCAATTTGCTTATTAGCCCCAACAGCAGCAGCAGCGGCAGCAATACAAATGTTGCACGAAAAGCTCAAAGCCAAACAAAAAATTGAAGCTAAAAAAGCGCGAGCAACTAACGGTCCTCCCCCACCCCCGTCTCGTTCTCCTTCTGTGTGTGTGTGTGTGTGTGTGTCACTTAATCGAAAAAGTCAAAAACAAAATTCGGTTTTGCTGTCGCTTTCTGCTCCTAGTTCTGCTGTTCGCCTGGCTGGCTTCCTTTTTGCTTTCTTTCATTTTTTTCCTGTGGCTTTGCCAGCGAAATTGTTGTCGCTGCAAGTGGCAGCTTATTAAAAAGACGTGGGCAACAGCCACCAACAGCAGCGGCAGCAGCAACAAAAATAAAATAAGAGAAGCACCAAAATGTATTCGGGCTAAACACAAAAATGTCATAGAAAAAGTTGAAAAATATTTCAGAAAATTAAGAAAAAAATATCTCCATGAGCGTAGCATAAATGGTGAGAAATGTGATATGGAATGGACAGATTGGTAAACACTTTCTATTGATCGTAAGCCTGATTTTGGGTTTAAATAGCGTTGAAAGATTTGAAAACTCAAATAAGGCCGTATGTGGCCCAGTGGTTATGTGTGCTAGACGTGCCCGCCTCTGAACATCTAATAAGTTTTCCTCCTTTAGAAAATAGCTTTTACACAACGTCACCTTCACCAGCTATTGCCCAGCTGGAAGGAACTAGCCATGAAAAACAAATTCCCAAACTTTGCCGTTCGGACCGTGAATTTCATTTATCCTTGTTTGAAAAAAAAAAAAGATCGTGAGAAGCTTGGCTTGGCCCCGTTTTAGGAGCTGTATAGCTAACATTTACATTTACAAAGGAAAGAATGCAGAATAAATCCCAACTTCGAGTGATTTCATTTTCTTATTTGAAAATCTAGATGTATGGTAGACTCAGTAATATTTTTAAATTTTTAAAACTGTCTTATGATGTAATAAAAAATTTCTAAATTTTTATTGGAAATACTGACTTGTCAATTCTAAATATCAGTGACGAGGGGTTGATTAAATATTATCCTGCCACGAGAGCAGTTATGGAAAATCACATTTAATTGTTAACTAATGTAACGATCTCTGGCCTCGACTATAGTTGCAGAAACTTATGATTCCGTATGTTGTTGTGGTTGCTACCAATGGGCCCACGAGAATTCTTCATAGTTCGCGGTCCATCGATAACATTTTTTTGAAAATTTTGGGGGATTTTCATAAATTAAACATTTACCAAAATAAAAAAAAAATAGAGGCCTAATTCGGCTCGACCGAAGTTTATATACCCTTGGAGCTTGATATATGCCTGACAGTTTGTATGGCAGCTATACTATATAGTTGTCCGAATTTCGACAAGCCTTGGTGAAATTATGTGAAATCATTAAAAACTTATAAATACGGGTGGCGAGATCATAAAAGTAAAACAAAAATTTTCTCACTAAATCAGTTTTTAAACGATTCTTTCTATGGCAGCTATATGCTATAGTCGTCCGATCCGGCCGGTTCCGACAAATGTGCAGCGTATTTGTACCAAAAGACTTCGTGCAAAGTTTGGTTAAGATAGCTTTAAAACTGACGGAGGAGATTGCATAGAAACAGACGGACAGACGGGCATGGCTATATCAACTCAGCTCGTCATGCTGATCAAGAATATATATACTTTATGTGGTCGGAGATGCCTCCTTCCCAGCGTTACAAACATCCGCACAATTTCAAAATACCTCTCCAAGGTATAACTAATAAGTTGGATTTATTTCAGGACTTAACTCAGTTATAAAAATATCAAAAACTACGCGCGTGGAAAAAGGCAATCGGATACAGTGGCGTATGCAGGATTTGTTGGGTTTTTAAAAATGTTAAGATTCTAAAAAATAACAATTTTCCAAGCTCATAAAGCAGACCAATAGCAAAATACAAATTTTTTAAACCTACCTTCCGTCTAATTTTCCAACACGGTTTTTGCAAACTAACTGCGTCGCCATTTTTATTAAGAGGCGAAATTGAAACTCTTAAATTTAAGGTTGAGCACAAATGTCCAAAAAATGTTTAAAATGGAAGCAGATAGCAAAAAAGATGACAAAGTGTTTTTGAGGCGGAAAGAGCAATGAGGACCACAACGAAAAATTATTTCAGAAACTCACTTCCAGAGCAATATTTCGAAAATTGAAATAATTAAAAATAAGATTATCAAAATAAGATTTTAAAATTTTTATGAGGGGCGAAAAAAACGAACAAAGCGCTTAGCATAAAAACGAAATCTACGGTCAATTTCAAGAAAATTTTACCAAGAAACCATGGGTCTAACTATCGACTATTTATATTACATTTTCCCAAAAAACAAGTAAGAAAGTCGGTGAAGCCCGACAATAACATACTCTGTATCCCTTAGAGCTTGCATTTATCTGATACATTATACATATATAGAAGCCACACAAAGTGATAAAGAAGTCAAGTTGAACCGGTGCTACCCATCAAAATTTTTTGTTTTCCGTGTAACTCCGCTATCGATCATCAGATCTTCATAATTCCTTTCGCAAGTCGATAAATAATCATGATTACATAAAATCTTTAGAAGGTACAAACCATCTATCTGCAAAACTGTGGGAGATATGAGGTTTTTTCTGAATTGCAGGGACGGAGGAGGGCGTGGCAATCTGTGACATTAAAATTTATCTGCCGGCAACTACAAGAAGTATTTGTCCCATACAAGCCAAACATATATCTCTTACCATGTCAGAGATCTGGTCTTTTCAGGTTCATGGACAGACAAACGGACATGACTTTCTCTGGTATTGTTTTCTTTTTTTATGAAGTAGGAGATGATTTCTGCAAACTTCAGGGCTGAATTATAAAACACTTTTCAAGTGTATAAAAATAAAAGTTATTCACCCTCTGAGTTGTTGACCTCTTTATCGAGTTAAATGTGATTTGATGTAATAAAGTACTTTTCGATATTGACGATATCAGAGGGTGTGACGACAGTAATAATGCGTGCATTTAATCCTTCATCGCATTAATACGCTAATTTCTTTGGCTGTGGTTTATCCTAGCCAAGGTTGTGCCTCTCAAGACTGACATTGTTTCTATAAAATATAATAAGCTATTGCTTTGCAGAACTGCGCAGATCATTTTAACTCACAGACAAAACATAAAGATTTAAGACCAATATGGGCCGATATCGAAAGTTCTACTCTACGAAAATCTAAGGTATATAAGTTAAAATTCTCTAATGTTAAGATTGAGATCGACTTACATATAAGAACAGTACACAATCACATTTTACATAGGGGTGACTCAGTGACTTGGCAGTGGCTAAAAAAAAGTGACTGAAAAGTGACTTAAACTTGATTTGACAACAGTCACCTGACTGTGACTTTGCAGTCACCTGACTGTGACTTTGCAGTCACTTAACGGTTTCTTGACAGTGACTAAACACTGACTTAACAGTGGCTTGATAGTGAATTGACACTGCCATGACTGTGGCTAAACAGTGACTAGACAATGACTTAAGAGTGACTTGAATGTGTCTTGACAGTGACTTAACAGAATTAAATCAAAGAAGGAAGATTACAGCAGCCAGTGAGATTGTTGTTGGTATTTCTACTCTTTGTTTTTTACCATTGACATTTATATACCATTGAGCGAGCTTGTGATTTTGAAATTAAGTCCTTAAATTTAGTGTTAACGACACTCACACCTTTTTATTTTAAAAGATTTCCACAAGGGTCAAATTTAAGATTTTTTCAAAATATATTGTAGGGACGCTCACGACATCGTGACAATCGAATAGAAAAATATATAAAAAAAAAATATTTTAAATGCTGCCTCAGCGATCTTAGCCCTTCACAAAGCAACAATTTAAAGCAGAAGAACAAGGCTATATCGACCCCTGTGCGCGAAAACATCGTATGTGCCATTTTTTGCGAAATTGACATTTTGATGCAAATTAGTTCTAAATCCACTAACTCATCTGGTAAAATTATATAGCGATAACCATAACGGTTATGGAGATACAACAAAATAAATTTAATCGTATGTGACAATATGAGTTTATTTCTTGTGGGCGAAATGATCGTATGTGCCCCACAAATTGTGGGCCACAATACTGATATTCAACAGTCTGGTTGAAATTAGCTAAATTGTTTAATTTTCATAAAAATAGTTACGAGTTTAGTTAAATAAATTGATAAATGCTGCACACATAAAGATTGGTAGCGACGTTGCCAGCCACCGCATCGAAAAGTAGAAAAAACGCTCTCCTGTAAAATTTGGTTTTTGGCACATACGATTTTTTCGCTCACAGGGGTCGATATACTTATAATAATAAATTAATGCTATATAGTGAGAGAGTATTGCAAACTCGCTCTGACCTATGTACTTCATTGGCATGTTTGCTATCTTGGCACAATCCTCGGCTCTTCTCAGTGTGAGTAGCAAAATGGGCTCGTCTCCTGCGGACCAGGCATGACAATTGCTGATTTAATGTGCTCGCTCTTGATCTCTCATTCTACCGCTCTCAGCTGATCACTTGGGATGCAGCGCCTAACAAAAATCAGTATACAGAGAAATCTGATAAGAAAGTCGCAAGCTTTCCGATCGCGAATATCTCAAAATATTTTTCTGTATGAAATCATCCGAAAAAAATGGTTCTGTTCTTTCTGCCGGAGCGATTCCCTGTATGCTAATAGTTCTTTTTCCTTCTTTTCATAAATCAATGCCAATTATGCAATATCAAATACCTAGATCAGTTAAAAACCCATTTTGCCCGTTCTTATCACCAGGCCTCACTCGCTGTCTAAAATCTATGAAATGTTGCTCTCGGGTGAGCTGCAAGTGGTGCCCGTCAGCAGCACATGACACTGCAGCAACAATCAATTTTTGTGTGATTCTGTTTTTTTTTTTCTGGCCAAAAATCTGTTGCAGACACTTGAGCCAACAGCTCAAACAACTGTGCCATGACAAGTTACAAGAAATGGAATGACTATAGTAAGAAGAAGACAGAAAGAGAGAGAGCAAGACAGCTGCTGCCACTTGGCGGGCGCAGTTTTTGTTGTTGGGCATCATCTGCGTTTCATCTGGCGCAAGAAATATTGCGGCAGCTGTGCCAGCTGCTTCGTTTTGTCGTTCTGTTTTTTTTTTTTTGGCTGACGCCCCTTTCCCAGAGCAGGCGATTGCCAGTGTGTGTGTGTGTGTGTGTGTGACAAGGTCAGCCCTGTCTGAGGCTGGAGAGCCAGCCATAAGGCCTGGCAAATTCAATTCAAATGTTTTGCGTTCAACTTAAAAGTGTAGGCGGCCGTTAGCAGGCGACAGGAGGAGAGCAGCAGGGGCAGATACATTTTGGTAGTTTGCCAGCAAATGCCGTCTGCGATTGCACTGGACATGGCCCGTTTTTTTGTCTCTTCTTTTCAGCTTAGAAAATGTTTAAAACATAAGAGGAGGACAGTTGAGTGTAAGGATTTGAGGGCAGAGCAGGAGTGGAAGGTTAATGGGCAAAACATTTGCAACTTGCCATTTAAGTGAGGAATGTGTGGAAAATGTGAGAAATTTATGAAGAGGAAAACAAAAAGAGTTGGAGTGGAAAGTGGAAAGTAGAGTTAAAAATTAGATTAGAAATGGTAAAAATAGTAGAAATGTTTAAAAGCTTGCGTACTTTTGAATATGAATATTTTGTGTGTTTGAAAATGAAAGCTTTATTTTGAAGATAACTGAATGATGTAGAATCTCTACTTGACCCTCCTTTCCTTCGAATTCGCTCCTGGTTTTGGTCTGCTAATGGCAACAAGCTTTGCCAGGCCATTAGATATAACAAAATCAACCTCTCACAGGTGCACGTACAAAGCCATTCCAGGTTCCCGTTCCCAGTTGAGGCCATCAACAGCACCTGCCGTCATTCGCAATTTTTAATTGAAAACGGCAGCAAGTTGCAGTCCCTGGGAGCCAGGGAGACATCAACGTCGACACGTGCCAACATGTGTTGCCATTGCCAGTTGCCAGTTGCCTGCTGCTGCTGCTGTTGATTGCCTGGGCAGCCAAGTTGTCTGTTGCTGCGTCACGTGCTGCGAAACCCCAACAAAAATGCTTTTCCAATCAGCCTGGTTTGGCAGCTGGAAAATCTTCAATTGCAGCATGGCCTCGTTATTGGGGGGATTTTCTGAAAATTGCACTCGGGCAGCTGACGACCATCAGCTGGCTCTCAAACTGGGCATAATTGGTTGCCCGTTGCCTAAATACAAAATTTTGTGGGCAACATGTGGCAGGCAAATGTTCATCTCTCCTCGCTTGGACATTTCCCAGGCGCAGTTCATATCGGAAATAAAACAGACCATAAAGCCGATTAAGCGCAACACTTTTCGTTCAACTGTGTGCGTATGTGACATGCCATTATCTTATTATGCCTGACACTGACACAGGCAGCGACTCGCACGTGCGGCAACTAGTGTAAAAATGTTGATGCTGCCACCGCTTATGTTGTTGTTGCTGCTGTAGCTGCTGCTGCTGCTGCTGTTCTGTGTGTGAGTCTGTGATATGTAATTTAAAATAAAGCCCCGATGCTGCGGCACGTTGGAAACATTCACACACAGAGAGACGAAAGCACGGGAAAATAGTTTCTGCGAGAGTTTTTAGAATAGTTTTGAAAGTTTTGTTGCAAAGTTTTGAAACTCCTTTAAAATGTAACCCATTTTGTATTAAGAAGATTTGCTTGGGAACAAATTGTATACCCAAATCATCAACTTTATGGATACGGTCCAAAGGGATGGAATCAATCATATAATCAAACAAATATGGTTGATTACCACTAAAAGTCATACATTTACACTTGCTAAGATTAAGAGAAAGGCTATTAACCGCGCACCAGATGTGAAGAGAGTTTAAATCGGATTGCAGGAGTAGAGGATACATACATCAGTGCCTGCGAATGGGATAAAACCTGGGGGATATCATTAATGAAAAGGTTAAATAGTAAGGGGCCTAAATGACTACATTGGGGCATCCCAGATAGTACATTAATGGAGCTGGATAGTACTGTTTTTAAACGAACTCGTTGAGATCGATCACTTAAGTAAGATTTTATCCAGTTGAGGAGGATTGGGGGGAAGCCGAGCAGACACAGTTTATGTACTAAGAGATCGTGATCGACTGACTGGGGAGTCTGGTTCTTTTCAAGAATCTTAGAAATGTCCGATAGTTTTGATACGCACCTGTAGTTCGAAATGATAGACTTTGGTCCCTTTTATGGATAGGAATAATAAAGGATTCCATCCAAAGACAAGGGAAATCTCCCTGTTGAAGAGATGTGTTGAATAGTTTACATAAGGAGTCGGCACAAAGTTTCAACACACAGTCGTTGTCACCCGATACATTATCTAAAGAAAAGGAGGGCGGGAATTGAGAGGATTTCCTTTAAGCATTGACAATGTTGTAGAACTTCTTTAGGTCATCTTGAAAGCTCAACTTACACCCTACAAAGAAGTCCGTATAGCATTCTGAGTTGAGAACCATAAATTAGGATCGTGCCACCGAATATTTCGCAAAATCCACGCGGGATCCAGATTTCTTAAATTTTTTGTGGAGCCGAGATTTAATATTTTTCAGGTTAGATAAGCCTCTCGTGAACCATGGGGGCGCACGTGATCGAAAATTCGTTAAACACAGTATTAAGAACTTCGTAAAAAGCGTTTGTGGACTTTTCAATATCCTGAGATGAGTCCAGAAAAGGACAGTCTAAAATAGATAACGCCTCATTGAGGCGTAGAAAGTCAACCTTTCTAAAGCAAAAGGATGCAGTTAGACAAATTACTTGGAAGAAAGTTGAAAAAACCACTGAGGTCCTAAGGCCGAGCCATGAGGAACACCTCTAGTGAGGTTTTTGATATTAGACGTGGAAGATCCAGAGATAATTGCCTGTAATCTGTCCGTTAAATAAGACCTAACAAGTTTGGTTGCAGTACTAATAAAATTATAAATTTAATTTAGTTTTGTACAAAGAATATCTTAGTTCACAGTGTCAAAGTCCTGGCTGTGATCGTGAGAGGAATTGCTTTTATCCAGCTCTTTCTGAGTTCATCAACTATATTTACGAGAGCTGTTGTGTAGCTTATCTTTCTCTTGAATCCTGGTTGCACGTCACTAATTAATAAAATGCTTTCAAGAAATTCTTGTATTTGAGCATTCATAATGAGCTGAAATGCTTCTGACAAAAATGGAAGAATGAAAATTGGCCTGAACTCATCATTAGTTTTAGCTCTTTTCCAAATTTCGGAAAATTTCTTTTTCCAAATATGATCAAGAAGAAAAGGAAGAAGAAGCTTTAAAATTTTTGGAAAAACTCTCCAATTGTGTCTAGTTGATATAGAGTTCTTTAACCCATTGGACTTCAAACCCTTTCCTCTAAATGTGCATAATAATAAATGAAAGTGGGCATTTCAAAAATGAAATGGTTTTGGACAACTTTAAAAGCTTTATTTGAAACATTTATTCTTCATCTTAAGCCATAATCTGCTAAGGAATAGCTTCTGAACTCTAAAAATAGTCGATTCGATTGAAATACGCAGCAACTGGGGCTGCAAATTGTAGCCTTAAGTGAACTTTGTATGTTGAAAAATCGCCTCAAAAGACTCTTGGGGAGGATCGACTTATAGATCAATCTATCATGCAAAGCTCTGGAGAAGGCTTGACGTAAAACAAAATAATAGTGCCAAACAGTACTTCCTTTTTTTTAAGGAAAAGGTACGCAGTAAATATTTCCCAAGCAACAACAATCTTCAGAAATAGAAATAAAAACCCGATTACTGTCAGCTGCAGTGTGTGTCAGATACAGACGAACTCATTTGCCCGCCCCCACTCGTCGCTCAACAACAAAATCTGCATTGAAGACTTCCCAAACACATCGTTGTATTTCGAAATTGCAAATAACATACCAGGGAAAGTGAAAATAAAACACATATGAAGTTGATTTATTGCGCTAAGCCTTAAACTGTCCCAATAAGGAAGAAGAACGAATGCGCGACGTGCGAATAGGGCCTAGGCACCACTACTTGAACGCAATAAGCATATTCAAGCTGGTGGTCCGGAATGACAGACTCATAAAGATCAATTGCCGGAAGCCGTTTCAGAAGAAGTCGCTTAAAAATTTGATAGAAGGTAGGGTGGATCCTAATAGTGCAATAATAGCATCCATTATGCATATAGAACAGAGATAAACAATCGGCATAGTGCTTTGGTCTTACAATAGATTTTTTACCCTACATTTAGTTTTGAGCAAATGGGATTAAACCAGTTGGAATTGGATATGTATATAGTCATTCAACTTTAGTTCGAAATGAAAATCTGTAGAGATTTCCAGGACTCTCCTGAAACAGTTTTATTATTTTTGAATCATTTTTAGCTCATTCACTTCCCCAACGAGTGTCTAACAAGTTCATTTTTGAAATTGTGGTAACAAAATTGCAGCATTTGGAATAATTTTGCTCTCATCCTTTTCAATTATCACCTAATTAAGCCACCTCCCATAAAACTTCTCCAACCACCCTTAACCAAATGGAACAAAAAAAAACATTTGTAACTCCCATGTGTAATGAAGCAGCTGACGCAGCAAGTTGCAAAAAAGTTTTTAACTGTAAAACACGCACACACACACACACAAACACATATGCAAACTGCCTGGTCCTGATCCAGGCACAGGCTGCTGCCGTTACCGCTGCTGCTGTTGTTGCTGCTGCACAGGTGTCGTCGCCAGTAATCTCTCCCAGGCAGCAATGGGCGCCACTTGCGCATAATGACGCACTCACAATGCGGAGTCCGCAGTCCGCAGAGTCCGCAATACAAAGAGTCCGAGGTCCGAGTCGACCGCTTGGCTGTCATTTCCACACACACACACATGAGTCGGGATGAGGACCTGAACGTGAACTGGGCAGCTTACAGCAAAAGCACATGCAGCTGTGCTGTGATTTTCCAACCCCCTTCCTGCCGTCTCCCTCGTCGCTTTCTGTTGTTGTTATTACAGTTGGCGCGCCTTTTCGTTAACTCCCTCTGCCATCTGGGCGTCTGTGTGTATGTGTATGTGTGTGTGTGTGTTTTTGTTAGCAAAAGGGATAAAAGTATAAAATGCTTTGGTGTCCAGCACATGGCCTCCTGCTCTGCCTCTGCCCTTGCCCCTGCCCCTGCTGCTTCTTTATAAGAATTAAATGAATGTCGTTGAATTTTTTACGATTTTTGCCTGCCTAATTGAAAATTATGCAGCGAAATTTCGGCGCAAATTTTGTTTGTTTAGATTTAATTTGTCATGACGAAATGACGGCCAGTAAGACGAATTGCTAATAGCTGCCACGCCCCAAATAGGAAATAACCCATAACCAACAGTACCATGGGAAAAAGTCAACAAAAGACCAAAAACCTTATCACGAGGAGGATAAAACATATTTAGGAAGGATTTAAACGGTAATTTAATTATCATGAATTATTCATTAAATAGTCACATCAAACCGATCGTCCTTTTTTCACTTCTTCTTTTTCTCAAGCTGGGTCCAACTTATATAAGGTGCTTTTTATTCCTACATAAGCACTTAAAAAATTAAGGTTTAAAATTATCTTTCAATCCATAGTTCCCTACGGTTTTTTTAAATTATTAGCTTACACAATTCCATCGATGGAAAGGTCGATATATTTTTCCAAAACTACAAAATTCCAGATACAATTTGTACAGGAAACCTTATGTGATTTAGAATTTTATCAATCATATATATCTTATAAGTTTTTGAACTTTTGTTTGATGAATCTAACAGCTAAGTCTGCATTTACACGGTGAAGCAAACTTTATAAAGTTCTTTATGATGTTTTGGTATGTTGGGAAGAAGGGGAAGCCCCTCCAGTCGAAGCAGGCAAAGCTTCATGCACAGCTACATGTAGTTTTTCGATAGTTTCTCTATGCCAGGGTTGAGTCTTTAGTCGATCGATAACCGATATCGATCAAGCGCGGCAGTTTTTGAATTGTCTCACAGCAGTTCAATAAATTTAAAATGATTTGCACATCATCCGCAGCCTCAAAGTCTGTGATTCCTAAAGTCCTTTTCGTGACTTTAAGTGCAGCCTTTATTTATTTTACTGCATTTTAACTCATTTTTAATATTGTTAAAAAACCCACGCTGCACTATGGGGAATTTTGCCAAATATTAGGCATAAACCACTTTTCCAAAAGTGCTCAAAACTTAAATTTTTTTGTTTCATTAGACCACAAATACATCAGTCTTCAATGTTACATACCACGAATTTTGATTTAACAGAGCTCTGTTGGTAAAGTCAGGTTATGCTAACGAATGACAGTTCAATGTTAAGTGTGTGTTTTCTGCTGCAATTTGTAATTGCCAAATATTAATGAAAACAGAAAGTTTAGTCGAATATTTTTGATTGAATATAATCGTTGTAGTATGTGCTATGTTTCAGTGCCTTTGATCTGTAGAAATTAATCGTGGCGTCCCTGTATTTGACGGTATTCTTGATTCATCTCACAAAAAAAATTGGAAAGAAAATTCAACTTTGCGAAGTCCTACCAAATTTTGTTTAGATTTGTTAGAGCTGGGACTTTTACCACCTTTTAGAGCTATCAATTCCGCTTCTGATTCACTTTTGCTCAACCGCATCTATGCGCATTTCTTTGCAAAATTTCACTTTTTAGGACACAACCTCATTTTCTCCAATGCCTACTTGCATGCCAAATGAAAAAATGTGACGAGTCGGGAAGATGTTATTTTTGATTGCTTTAGAGGGGGGTAAGGCCAAAGTCTTTCAGTCGCATGTGAAAGATATTTATAAGAAAAAAGGAAGCATATTTTGTGCAATTCTGGAGATGAATCGCGGTAATTGAACAGAATAATGCAACAATTTGAACGCAGAAATTCTATTCTAAGCCATTGGGAAGCACATGACCCCAGAGTGGCGTTCTCTATGGTCATTAACGCTAAAGCGTATTAGAAATCGTAGAAATCAAGCTGTTGGATATAAAATGGTAGAAGAAGCAAGCACAGCTGTTCGTAATAAGTAAAAAACGACTAGCTGACCGTGCAGCAGTTCTTAAGATAGTTTCTATAAGGCAAAAATGATCCGAAATTTTATGTGCTAGTATTGTGCAGTTAGAAATGACAGTAAGAACAGAACAGAAATCGAAAAAAATAAATGAGACGCATTTTTTTCAGGAATCCCGATATTCCGTAAAGTTTGCGGCCGAAAAATATGTTTCCTATTACGCGTCAATGATGGTGCATTCATTCTTATGTAAAATTGCAAGAAAAACCAATTTTATCTTGTGAAAAATAATAATATTTTTTTATTTATTTTTTTTAAAGGCGGGTTGAAGTGCTACCACGCCCACTTTTTAGCACGTATAGAGCAACGGTATACCTAACATAAGGCAAAAAACTAGACCGCGATATCTTGCTTAGTTTTTAAGTTATTAATTAATGCCTGATTTTTGAGAAAATTCCCCATAGTGCGCTGGCGATTGCTCTCTATCGATAGCTTGCCAAAAAAGGGTCGCAATGAGATTGTAATCGGAATGTACGAACAAAAGAAAAAACTTCAAGAAGCACTCTTCATGGTGTAAATGCGAGCGCAGTTTTGAAGATGCTTCAAAACAAAATCGAAGAGAGCTTCATGAAGCAAACTTCACCGTGTAAACACGGACCAAGTAAGTCCGCATTTACACGGTGAAGCAAACTTCATGAAGTTCTTTATGAAGGTTTTGTTTGTAGAGAAGAGGTGTGGGGGGGCAGTCGAACCAGGCAAAGCTTCATGGCCTAGCTGGGCATGCAGTTTTTCGATAGTTTCTCTTTGCCAGGGTTGAGTTTTTGGTTGATCGATAACCTGAGCTGATCGAATTAGCGCGGCAGTTTTGAAATTGTCTCACAGCAGTTCAAAAAATTTAAATTGAATTGCACTTCAAGCGCAGCCTCGAAGTCTGTGATTCCTAAAGTCCTTTTCATGACTTCAACTACAGCCTTTATTAATTTTACTGCTATTTGACTCAATTTCAATATTGTTAAATTACAATAAAAACGTCCGATAGCTTGCCAAAAAAAGGGTTGCAGTGCGATAGTAATCGGAAAAAAAAAAGGAAAAAGGAAAGGAAAAAAGGAAAAGGAAAAACTTCATGATGCACACTTTATGGTGTAAATTCGAGCGCAGTTTTGAAGATGCTTCAAAACAAAATCGAAGAGAGCTTCATGAAGCAAACTTCACCGTGTAAACACGGACTAAATCGTGCATTACTGCTCGTTTTGCACAATACAGTTGATCACAAGATTGCTGCACATATCTTTTACCTTAAGCAAAATATCGTTATGCTTCTCATAAGAAAGAATTCAATGTTATTTGAATTCGGGATTTAAAAACAAGGCAATGTAGTACAATCAATTCTTAAATGATTTCAATATTTATGAAAAAGAAATGAAGGTAAAATTAGGAACATTTTCTATAGGTAAAATAAATTTAAAAAATTTCTTTAGTACTGCAAATCTCATTTATGATGTCTGACTCACGCCTGAAACTCTGTCTTTGCTCACGATCACGTCATGAAACATCGTGACACGTTCAGATTTACTTCACAGTTATACTCTAGTATAGACATCTTGGTCTTTGGTTAATTCATTTCCTTATGGATTTTTGATATAAAACAGAGACCGAGTTTTCAGAAAAAATTGGGAAAAGATTACAATTATATGGGCTAAAACCAAGAACATTTTGTACCTATTTTATGAAGAGTTTTTTGTTTCAACAATGTTTTTTTGATTGACTTTAGAACTTGTTTGACATTTTGTACTTATTTTAAGAGTTAATCGTATTTTAATTAAGACATGCTTGCAGTAAGACCAAAAAGATTTTATTCTAGTTCGAAATGTACTTTAAATATTCTGGATTATAATCCAGAAAAAAAAAACCTACTTAAAATAAGATTTTATTAATTGAATCATGTATTTTCGTACGTACCATACTATGACACCTTTTGTACTTCAGTTCTAAGTTTTTCTCTGGGTTTGCGCGCTTCGCACACTTTAATTTCCAAGCTACGCATACATACAACGTATTACTTCAATGTGATTGTGTTTTTTGCCTAGGACTGCTCTAATGGTAGCTACGTGTTCAGATTTTATAACGAAACATTTGACCAGTTGCTTGGAGGTGCTTTGTGCACGAACAAGACATTTTGGGTTTGACATATTGTGGAACATTATTACAATTCGACATCGGTTACGATCTTATATACGATCCTGAGTTGAAGTCCTAGTACAGTAAGCAACAAAACAATTTTTTTAAGGTAGCTTTTATTACCGTTTAGAAAAAAGTTCGTTGTGTGATCGGTCGGTGTCTCTCCATTCCCCAACATAATAAAATAAGATAAGAAAATTTAAAATCAAAGAGACGAATTAGTGAGCGGATTGTCTGTATTGTTATTTTAAAAGCCTTCGGGCTCTATTATCAGCAAACTGTGCATTCGACTTCCGCGCAAACTGTGTTTAAACTGATTAAATTACGTTAGATAGCAAAGGTAAAGACCACTTAATGAGTGAATGAATATACCCTATATATTCAGTAAGAAATATTACTGTGAGAGCTTCGCCCTTTACATGGTTCTCTCTGCTCTTTTTTGCCAGTGGGTTCCGAAGATTTTGTAGTGGGCTGCCACGACAGCCACGAGCACAAACAAAAATTAAGTTTCCCCTTCTATGTGTTGTGATTCTTGTTGCTCCACAAATATTGTTTTAACTTGTATTGGTACCACCAAGACTTAATTTGCGATAATATATTCTCTCCATTTGAAACTACCAAGCTCTGTGAAGTTTTTAGTCACCGTCATCCTATGTAGAACCTGTCCTTCCTTCTCCAAGTGCCACGAACATTGACTTTGATTCCAATTCATAAATTGATTTAATTTCAATTTTCTGGCCCCACAGTGCCACTCAGTTTAAATAATTACTTTTTCTTTTAGCAATTTGGCCTGCAGCCGTTGCCAGCGTCTCCGTCTCCATCTCCGTTTCCATGCTCGCTCTCGTCGTCGGCGTCGTCGTCATCGTCAGCTGCCCCAAGTTTTGTGGGAAAACTTCTGCGGGCGACATTTTCCATTTTGCTGAAGCTGAAGCTGTGAGGCGCTCTTTGAAGTGCCAGCCTTTGTGCGGCGGTTGGGGGGTGAGGGGGTGGGACCTTCTGCCGGCGACAGGCGACAGCTGCTTGAGCGACAACGACACGGCTGCTTTTGACATTTGATTCATTCGTCATAGCCAGGAGAGCAGCTGCCAGCCCAAGCTTCCAGCTATTAAGTGAGTCAGGCCCGAGGCGCAGTCCTCTCACCTGCCGCTCCTCCAAAAAAAAAGAAAAAAATAAACACTTGTTGTCACGCATGTTTTGCTATTGTTAGTTTTCTTGGCCAGTTTTGCAAACTCCCCCCAAAAAAACACAAAACAGTTGACAAGTGTTATTCCTGCCATATGCTGGGTGGGATTAGAGAATGGGGAATTGGGATCGAGAGTCTGGGTCGACGCGTCATTAGTCGCTTCGGCACTTTGGCAAATGGCAGCTGCTGTGTCAAGTGTTTGTTTTTAATAGAATTTCATTTGCAGCCGCATTGCTAAGCGGGCGAGTGTGTGCGTGTAATTCAGTCTGATGCGAAACAGCTGCCCAAACGGCGGGTGGGGACGATGGCGATTGAGTTTAAACATTGCCACAAAATTTTACACCTCTTAGCCAAAATAAACCGCAAGCGATTTTGATCGAAAGCATGAATGAAAATGAACAGGTTTCCTTTCTACCCCCTGGCTTTTTTCTTTGAGCAGTTTTTTGTTTATGCAGCAGGGCAAGCTGCACAAACTCCCACAGACCGCACAGGTATTTACATATTTTAGTGATAAAAATCAACAAACGAGAAAAAAAAAAGTTTCCCGGACATGAACATGTGCGTGGTAATGGAGGGCAGTGCTGGAAGGAGGCGTGAGCGAGAGGGGTAAAGGGCTGATAATGGAAATGCAATTTGTGCCTGAGTCAATTAGCACAAATTTTCTGCCAAAAATTTTTGTTTCCTCAATGAAAACCACTCAAAAGTGATTTCAAATTATGAACAGGTGTCCACAGCTTGTGTGTGTTTTCCATTCGGCAATTTACAGCTGTCAGCTTATGGATTTTGTTGTTCAACCAAAAAAATGCAGAGAATTTGGAAACTATTTTGGAAAATTGTTTCAAAGAAAATAAATGACAATTTGATTGGCTGGGGAATCAACTTAAGACTGAGACAGTTTTATGATATTTTCCGAATAAATGCATTTAAATGGGAAAAAAGAGTTCAATTTAATTCGTATTTGGCGAAGTTTCTTAAATTCAGTTTCTTCTGCCCGGAAATATAAATATTTACTTACCGCCTTAAATATAATATTTACTAAAGTTTTTACTTTCCAAACAAGTTTCCAAAATGTTGCCGCTTATTTACTTCATAATTGTTTGGCAGCAAATTGTTTTTCACCTCATCACCCCATCTACCACCATCTCCATCCAAGTCAACAGCTTAATGAGTCCCCCCAGCTGCAGCTGCTGGCTTCCTATGCCGCTTTTGTATTCGGTTTGTGGGCGCGCCCAATTTGCATGTCAGACAACCATTTAATCAAATTGAAATCAAATAATTTGAAAACATAATGTGAGAACTTTGTCACTTGATGTTTTTGTTTTGTGCCTGGGAACCTGCGCATTTTACCCAGCTGGGGAGGTTCCACCCATCGCCAAGTTTTAAAATTTATCAACTTATTTCCTTCAACTATCTGTTCCCTCCCCTTCCCCAATTTAGATGGCGCTCGATGGCAAAGCAATAATTAAGGAGGAGATTACCGACAAGGACGCATATGACGCGGCCGCAGCGGCAGCAGGAGCCGCTTTGGCGGTGGCCACAGCAACAGCTGGCCAAGTGCCACCTGCCTCGTCATCGTCAGCGTCAGTGGTTACGGCAGCAGCAGCAGCAGCAGCGGCAGCGGCAGCTAACAGCAACAACAACAACAACACATCAGCAGCAGTAGCAGCCAGTGCAATTAGTCGAAGGCTTAAAGGTGAGTTTGAAGTATACTTTAAGGCGTTCAATGGGGTAAAGTGCAGCCAGGCAAAAGCTCAACGATTGATGGTGTGAACGCCAGCAGCTGTGTGTGTGTATGGGTATGAAAAGAACAAAATAAAGCAGAAACGAAGAGCAGGAAAAGCAGACTATTTTTTTAGACCTTTTACAGACAAAGTTATGGAAATTTAGCTACAGGACTTACGGCTCCCGAGAAATCTTGCCTCCTCTCTTCTGAGTTGCTTAAGTTCCCAAAACCCTTACTTCATTTCCTATTTGATTTGATTCGGTTTTTAAAAATCTCACCATTTCAAAACTTGACCTTGAGTATCGTTCATCAGATCCTTAAATTTTTTATGCAAACAATCTTGATTACTAAATATCTAAAGAAGAAACGCATTATCTATGGGTCATATGATGATTTTTTCAAATGAGGGGGGCGGAGGTGGCCAGGCGAATATTGGAGAAGTAAGAAGTGTATGTCCCATACAGAAGGACGCGAAGACGAACATGGCTATATCGACCTCCTCTAAGGGAGTTGACAGTTTTTTGGGAATTTTTTTTTAGGGAGCGATTAAAACTCAGAGCTTTGCAATTTTTACCATATAAGTATTAGCTATTAAAGGACATTTTTAAAATTTTTGGAAATCAAAATAATGAAAACTTTCCGTGACAAAGCGTGACAAAGTGGCTGGTGACCTTTTTGTTGCGTCTAATCATTATTATACAAAAGACTACAGTCTTGACAGCTGTAAAAATTTTACAACAAACGCTTCATATGGATATGCTTCATATCATCAACGTACCGTCACACATACGATTAAACTTTAAAACGGACACTGATAATTGCGCACTCATGTACAGACTTAAACACAACTAAAAACAAATCAGTTTCCAACTCCACATCTGAACGGATGCTGTGCACTGTATGTTTAATTAATGTGTTTAATATTTGGAACTTCAATTAAGGAAATTTTATGATTTTCAAATACGTATGTTACAACCCTGAAGAAGAATCCTGACGGGGTCAAAATATATCGGAGAGAAAAAGGACAAATGTTTTTGCCAAAACAATCATTATTAGATAAACTAGAATAATTTTAAAATTTTGATGCAAAAAAAAATTACTTTTTTAAGCCAGTTTTGTTGCATAAAATAAAAATCGACCTGACCTTTTTTAATTATCCTAGTTCAGCTTATGTGCTGAACACACTTCACAAATTTCCATGCGATCGGTCAAATCGTTTTTGAAAGTTCCTATAAATATGCGTGTTTTTATACGCACTCTCACCTCTGTTTTGCTAGCATTTGAATTTGGTTAATTTTTTTCTTACATAACAAAACCTTACCGTAGGTTTTAAATTACGCCACTCGACGATTTTTGTCGAACTTTTGCTGCTGACACTCTTACTGTTAGCGTAGAAAAATTACGAACCTTGCCTCTTTTATATGGAGTTGACACCCATCAAAATCATCTTAGTTTGTCGAGTACTAAGCCTGGTCGTATACCTTCAGGTGTCATTTTTAAGGTTTACAAAAATTAGATTATTAAAAACTCTAAGTGGTATTAGAATGTTTTTCTTGATAGTTAACGGTAACTAAATTAGTAATTTGTTGTTGTTGTTGTCCCGCCGTAAGATTGCATCGGGGGACTTTAATCAAAAAAAGTGTTCAAATGAATAATTTTTTAAATGTAGTAAAATATCCAGTTATTATGAAAGTAAACAAAAAGAGTGTTACATAAGCAATAAAATAGTCGTTAACAGCCACATGCAACGCTGAAAAATTCAATTTGCAACTCGCTTCGGCACAAAATTAAAGTGATTAAAATTTTGTCAGTGTCTTGTTTCCAAGACGAGCTATTTTTCTTATTCTCGAATAGTTAAACTGTAAAAATTTCAAACCAAGTCTATACCTTTATGGAACATTTTATATAATTTTTTTTATAAACACCTAAAAACTAGGCAAGTTGCAAAAAACATGTTGCTTTTATGGACTACAACTCTAAGTTCCATCGAGTTCGAAGCCACCAATGGACAAGGGGTGGATTTCAGAACATTATTCAAAAAAACCGTCCGATGTTCCGTTTTGAGTTTTCATTTTATTGTAATTAAACCTGCAATCTTCAATGTTATCGAGAACTGCTGGCAAAGCGTATACTATTTGGGGTATTTTGCCGTTGAACGGTCACACTGGAGATCGGGCCTCTCGAACAGGATTGAATAAAGAAGTGGTCGTGCCAGGTGAGGTTATGGCTAGTTGCGGGAAAGGAAGAAAGAAATTCAAAACAGTTTTATGATGGTAATACAGCAAGAAGATTTTCAATGACGCCGAAACAACATCGGAAATAGCAAGCTAAATATCGACTGGTAAAAAGTCCACAATACTAACTGTGGATACCCGATAAATATAATGCTTTGAACGCTTCACAAAGGAAACTACGAACTGTATTTATCAGAACTAACTTGCACAAAATTTTCTTCTTGCATAATTCCATAGGTAGGAAGAAGCTCAGGAGTCAAGAAATAAAAATAAGGATCCGAAATTACCACGAATTCTTTACGAGAAAAACATCCGAGTTGACACGATACGGATTATTGCACAGTCTACTTATTTCTGCCCATTCTGGAAGTTTCGTGTCCCGAAAAAAAAGCGGGAGGTTTTATCAACAGAGGGGTTGCATTATTATTGGCCTCAAACTGAAGATAATTCCGATCAGATTAAATTAGCTGAGTGCTATGGTTTGTCTGTTGTGTTGTCCGACCCTGTCGTCGTCGTTGTCTGTCTTCTGTTCCGTTTCCCTCCGCGTAAAACAATCTGCGTTTTTTAAAACAGTTTATAGAGAAAACTTGTCTGTATCGTCACCAACGCGTAACGCGTCTCAGAGTGCTCTCTAAAAAAGGGTCGCGACGAGGGAGGTGGAGTGTTCGTGTTGTCGAACATATCGTAAAATAACATATCCTAAAACGTCGTCGTGTAGGGCGTGGTGGTGTTCGTGTAAATTTAAACGGCCTAGGCAATGAAGAAGAGTCTGTTACTGAAGAGGGTGTTGTGTAATCGGTGTGAGGATATTGGACGGTCATAAAGCGTGTTAGGGGTTCAGAAAATTCGAAAATCGACTATTCTCACTGTTTGTCTAGTCGTTTGTTGCGATCAAAATACTAGTTCGGGCATAGGGCTGGGAATTGAAACTCAGGTTTTTGAAGGGTTGGTCGTTTGATCGCGTTCGTGTATTGTTGGTGGTGCTGTGTCTCCGGATAACGGTTACGTGAGGTGGTCGTTAAAAGGGCCGAAAAAGTTTTGTTAATACTTTAAAACTGAGTTCGGCTCAGCTGACATTTGCCGTTTTTTAGAGTCCTAATAAAACATCTAAGAATAAAAAAACAAAATAATTTGTCTGAAGTATAAGCCCTTAAAAAGCGAATTAGGTTTAATTTCACTTACAATAAGAAGGCCAAGCTAACTTCGTCTGTGCCGAAGTTTTTATACCATTGCAAATGTTTATATATTTATATCAGAGATTAAGAAGGCCAGCACTAAATTCAATCATTTTTTTAAATAAAGCCATTTTCTGACAAATAGTTTCCTATGGCAGCTATAAGATAATGTCAGCCGATTTTGAGCAAAACTTGCAGTATCATTAATCGCTGAGTTGGGATACGTTAACATTGAAAATAAAATAGTTTTTCTCACTAAAACCCCCTGTTCGACCGATAGTTCCTATAAGAGAAATAAGATATAGTCATCCGATCAAGTCGGTTCCGACATATTAGCAGTGTGCAGTAAAAAAAAAACTCTGTGCAAAGTTTCAGCTCGATAGCTTAAAAACTGAGAGACTAGTTTGCGTAGAAACAGACAAACGGACGGACAAAGCTAAATCGACTCAGCTCGTCGTCCTGATCAAGAATATATATATAGTTATAGGGTCGGAAATGAAGGTTTCTATGCGTTGTAAGCTCCTGGGCAAAGTTTTAATACCCTTTGCAAGGGTTACGAAAATCGTACAATAGTTTGGGTTAGCTTATTTCAAAATTAAAGAAAGTCCAAAAAGTTTAGGTTGCCCTAAAATCGCATCTTAAAGGGGTCAAATTAGTCACAACTTTTTTTAAACTTTAAGATCAAATCACTAAAAATATTCGCGTGATTGACCATTTCTGGAAAGAAATCAGTGTTCGGCACACAAAAATCATTTTGAATCACCACTAACCCTTCAATATACTGCAAAGAAGTTTTATTTGTAATCTCTAATGGATAAGCTGTAAATATGAAATGAAAACGTAGGAAATCGTTCATTTTCCACCATTTTGGACATTTTAATCACGCAGAAAAAAAATTAATATTCGGTCCAGTATAAAGGCATTTCATACATTGCTAGCCCCAATATCTTACCATTTCATTCGTTCGCCCATTTCTCTTCATGGTGATAAGCAATATCTACACTAGAGACCCTCCTGTGTAAAATGTAGATCAAAAACTCTTTAACTCTCTAAGAGCCTGTTTTGTTCATTCTTTGGATGTTGATTGGATAACGTAACTACAAATTTCTGTGCAATCACAAAGCCCCTATCAACTCATGAAGCATTCCTTTGGGCTGCCTGTGCATATTTTTGTATGGCTTTCCCTGTGATTTCAAACCGCAGTGCACAGGTAAGCATTTTGCTAGTTGTGATGTCTCTGTCTGCTTCAAAAAAGAAGCAACACAAAAAGTAGAAGCGCTGCTGGCTTGGTTCCCAGCAGCCCGCAGGCATTCAGTCAAGCAGGCGAAAAGCATAGCCCGCTTTTAGGGGGCGCCTGCTCTCTGTTTTGTGCGTGTGTGTGTGTGTGTGTGTGGGTGTGCTGCTTTGCTTTCATTGCCATTGTTGTTGTTGGGGTACGTACCTGCGGCAATTCCCAGGCCAATGATGTGTGAGCCTTGCAATTTAAGGAGCTTACTTAAATTTGTGTCCTCTAATTAGTGGCATTCGAAAAAAGTTTATGTTTGTTGCCCAAAACGACAACCACAACAATGGCAACTAAACTTCATTTCGGTCTCCCTCCCACTCTGCTGATGATAATCACAAACAGTGCATGATGAATATTTGCCAAAATGATTGTTTTCCCAAATGACTATGCCAGCAACAGAAACGACAGCAACAACGACAGCAAACTAAACTTGCTAACGTTTCGTTTTGTGCGCTCGACTGCAATCTATGTGACGCAGCTGTGCAAATTCTGTTGCCCACACACACACACACACAGAGTGAGAGAGAGGGATATGCAGGCTGGCCTGGGACCATGCTGCGTATACGTAACCTTAAATCGATGGCAAGCTCATGATGCTGGCAAATGTTGAGCCAGCAGTTGGAACCTCTTTCTCTTCCTTTCCCCCTCCCCGCCCCAAAATGGCCAACATTATGTTTTAGAAAATATGTGAATTGTCAACACGAAATTTTCAGAATTATATTTTTTGTTGTTTTTTGGGTTTTTGCGGGACCAGCTGCTCCAACTTCGGGTCAGTTGTGGTTTAGACCAGAAAACAAAACGAACTTTGAAAGCCTAGTGCAATATTTGAGAATTGTCTAACCAGATAGAGAAGATATAGAAAAAGAGATGCCGGATAGCAGGCAATTAAAGAGAGGAGCAGTGGGAGGTGATCCATCATTGTCTATGTTTGGCGTTTGATAAGCGCCGCCAACTCGGAGTTGAGTGATGCCTCCAACTATGTGTGTGTGTGTGTGTCCCTTCGATTGGCATGGCGGTGGCTTGCCTGAATGGCTGTGAAAACACAGCCAGTTGCAGCTGTATCCACAATCATTATCACAAAAGCAAACTGTGCAGCAGCCACAGCAGCAGCGGCAGCAACATCAACTGACTGTCGTTGTCGTCATCATCGTCACCAGCAGCAACATTTGCACCCAGTCCCAAAGCCCAACATCCTCCCACTCGCACACACACACACTCTCCCATAAACAATTTCCATTAGCTTGTGCAAACAAAGTTTGTGTGTGTTTGGTAGCCACTGTGCTGAACAGGCGACAAAAGTAGCAAAATGAATTTTTACGGTAAATTAAACGTAGTAGACCCTATAAAATATCTCGCAGTTGAGTAGGCAAAGCGTCTAGTTTTTTAGATTTACTTCTGGTAAAAATCCATTTGTATGAAAAACTTGTAACATTTAATTATCTAAAATAAAAAGAATTTTAAAAATGGAACGCAATACGAAAATGATACTAAACAATTTTTTCGCCTCTTATGATGATGGGAATGTTGCAGTCTGCCTGATGTGTAAAAAAGTATACATGGGCAAATATATAACCAGTTTGATACGACATTTACAATCACAGCATGGAGAAGAGTACTTTCAAACGATTTCCGATTCCCAGTTATCATTAAACTGTAAGTTACAAGTGAAATTGGTATTTATGAAAAAATTATTGTATATATAATTTCCTTCATGATTGTATTAAAAGATGGAACATATTTTTCTCCTTAATCGCATAATTTCTTTTGATTTAATTATTCATTCTCGGAAGTGTCTTCCAAAAAAACGCGGGCATCAATTACTTATGATCTAGAAGAAAGACCAAAAATCCAAATTTTTGAGCGAGAATTTAAGTGCACTAGCATTCATAAAGCGGACCAATAGCCACATACAAAGTGATCTATATGTTTTGTGTAAAATGTAAAATTGGCTATACAGCTCCTCCAACGGGGCCAAGCCAAGCTTCTATATGTTTTGTGTGACTTGGATAATGTTTAAATAAGGAAAGACCTTTCTTTTTTTGTTTTGAACGGCTTGTGAATGGATACTATTAAATTCTTTTCCACACCCGCATTTGACACAATCATTTTTCATAGTTCGCGGATCGTTAAAGAATTTTTCGGAGTTTTTTGAGCAAAGGTTGGTATACTAGACGATTACCATAATTTTATTTCACTCTTTAAGCAATGTGGAGAAATTCTTAAATGACCAATAGATGGCGCCTCTTCTAATATTCTTTTGCTGATTTGACACAATGTTTTCAATGGTTCTCCGACATTAAAGAATCTTGAACGCAAAATTATTTATAGATGAAAAAAACATTATACGAAAGTGCAGTGTTTGGGAAACCAATTCATTATTTACAGAACTTCTATTTACGGAAGTTCGTAATAGAGAAGTTCGACTGTATATCCTATAGATATACAATCAAATGTCTTTAGGACAAATTTTCATATACCGTCCGGACAGACTCCCACATTTCACATCTGAGCCTACTCAATAATATCTTTATCCGTCATGATACTTTCACATCACAAATCGAACTTGTCGACTACAGTTCTTAGCAAATCGAAATGTCTTTCAGCTACTTCGGCTAAACAGCTTAACGGAATGTTGTCAGTCCAATATGAAGCTATACCTCGGTCAGCCTTCGTGGCATTTATCAGCGCTTCTTTATCCCAGATCGTTTTTTGAAGCGGTTAAACCACCCGTTGCTTGCTTCAAAGCCTTCACAATGTAAGGTTTCCTCATATTTTAGTGCCTTCTGAGAATCATGCTCCCACTAACAGGAAGATTGGAAATTAAAGTTCAAATAGCCTCATCCACTTTTACAAATTTTCCTTCCCTTCGCCATTGCAGGATTTTTTCTAACTTATGTCTTAGCAGTTTTACTTGAAGTATTGAACGGGCTGGAAAATAGTTCGAATTATGGGGGAAAATCAAAAACACGAGAGTTCGAATTAACAGGATTCGACCCGTATACAAAGTGGAACCTCCAGACTAGCGCCTCCTGGAGACCGCAGTCCTCCAGATACCAATTTACTGGTCGGGTGTGACAATTCTAATGTAAAATAAGCTATACTGCTCCAAAGGGGCCAAGCCAAGCTCCTCTGAATATCTTGGCGTGTGTGCTTTAAATTTTTCGCACAAGAGAAGGGACCTACAGTTTAACGCCGAATCCGAACGGCAAAGCTTGAGAGTGTGGCTGCTCCGCCTCTTTGAAATCGATTTGTGAACATTTGTCGCCTGACGCCTTTTCTGCTGGTGGCAAAATTTTCTCGTCCATCTGTGCCCGGCGGATTTGCGTTAAGCTTTTCATTTTTGAGCTACAGCCTGCGCTGAGACAGGATCATGGCCGGGACAGCACGTACCAACCCCCTTCGGCTTTCCACCCTCCCCACACTCCCCTCGGGCCCAGCAATTAGTGCTTGGCGCTTGATTTGCCTGGTCGACTGAGGCCAAAAATGTTTGCTAATTTATTTCCCATGTTCAAACAAATTTGTTAATGTTCCTCTGCATCATATACTCCTCCACGCCTCCCCCTTCCGCTCCGCTGGATGGGACTAGACAAGTGCTGTAGCTTGTTGTGGTCAGTAGAATATATTTGTGGCAGTTTCCGTTCCCATTTTGCTCCGTTTCTGCTGCTCAAGTTGCTACTAATGCATTTGTAATGCGCTTGGGCTGCACATCCTGCAGGATTTGGACTTGTTTCTCTTGTTTATTGTTAACACACAACTAACGAGCTAACTTTCGCCCCTCTCCCCCGCACAGCCACCAGCAGCGCCAGCAGCAGCAGCAACAGCAACGGCGACAAGAGTTCCTGCTCCTCCTCGAACAGCAGCAAAGACAGCAGCCACGGCAGTCGGGAGCGAGAACGAGAGAGGGATCGCCTGTGTCGGACTCCGCCCGACTCGCCACCCGAAACAGTACGCAGTCTAGCCCCGCGCTCCCCGCACTCCCCGCTACAACTGCACCAGCGGCCGCAGCGCAATGCCAGTGCCTCGCCTGTGGTCAACGGCGGAGGAGTTGGCTCCTCGGGCACCTCCCCCACTCCGGGTGCTGCCTCCTTGGCCTTGGCCGCGGCTCATGTCGAACAGGCTCGTCTGGTTTCCAAAATGCGTAAATTCCTGGGCGCCCTCGTGCAATTCTCGCAGGAGTTGGGACAACCGGAAGTCAGTGAGCGAGTGCGAGCCCTGATACTCTCCCTCTGCAGCGGCACCATTTCGGTGGAAGAGTTCCGTCTGGCTCTGCAGGAGGCCATCAATCTGCCACTGCGACCCTATGTGATGCCCTTGCTGAAGAACAGCATAACCCTCGTGCAACGCGAGATATTGGCCCTGGCCAGGGCCACCAACCAGTCGGCGCTGCAGTATGTGACCAGCAACGAGCAGGCGGTTATGGAATTCGCCCCTCACGGCGTGGCCAGTGCGGAGTTCGGTGACATTTTCGTGCAGCTGGAGGCCCCCACTTCGAATGGCAGTGCCGTGTTCAAGCGGCGTTCCTCGGACTCCATGATGGAGCATGGCGGACACAACGGCCTGCAGGAGTGGAGCGAGTATATAAGCGGTGCGCCCAATTATCCTCCACCGAGCAAACGTTTGGCCATGCATCCTGCCCACTCAGTAATGGCCTATGATTATGGGGCCGGAGCAGGAGCCAGCGAAGCGGGCTACCTGCAGCGGAGCGATGAGCGAGATTTGCGCTTAAACGAAGCCCAGGCCCGACACTCAGCAGCAGCTCAGGTTCCCTTACCGCAGCGTAACGCCAACAATGCGAATCCAAATGCCAATTCCATCGCTGGCGGTGGCGGTGGAGGTGGAGGCAGCGGAGGAGAGGAGGAGTGGAAGAACATACACACCATGCTCAACTGCATCTCGGCCATGGTAGATAAGACGAAGCGTGCCATTACCATACTCCAGCAGCGAGGCATTGAACCGCAGCATCCGAATACCAGTCAGGAGGTTACGCCAGCCGCAATGGCCGAACTGCGTCGGCAGACCGAGGAGAAGGTGGCCGAATTTAAGCGCAATGCCGAGGATGCAGTCACACAGGTGGGTTTCCCAGCGGAAGCGGGAGGGTTGCGAATTTAGACTAAATTCATGTTTTTCTCCCCCTCCCCAGGTCAAGCGACAGGCTGTCATTGAAATTCAACGCGCTGTGGTGGCTGCCGAGACGCGTGCCGCTGAGATTATGACGCAGGAGCGTCTGCGTATGGAAAAATTCTTTATGGAAATGAGTCGTCATTCGAGTGGCGAACGGGATTTGGATAATAAATCGCCGTCAATAGCGAGCGCAGCACAGAATGTAAGTGGGGAGTCAATTGGGATCATATAAGGGTGCATTCAGCAGAGCAGCTTTAGTCAGAATCATACTAGATGGAAAGGAAATGTTTAGAGGCCAGAGGCTACCCTCAAAGTTTTTCATATGGGTATATGATAAAGTGTCTCAGATGAAAGCATACACTATTCTAAAGCTGGCAAAAAATCGATGTTCATGGCATCATTTTTAAGTTCGATTAAAATCGGTTTTAAATTTTCTCTGGAAAAAATTCTTAGGGCATAATATAAAACTGTGCGAATTGTCAGTTTTTCTGTTACATAAAGAAAAACAAGTTTAAATATTTTTTGTAAGAAACCGAGCAACTAAAAATACTTTGTAACAATATAAATAAAATTTATTTTCCCTTTAACGATACTCAACTTAATCATATCACTTCATGTAATACTTTGTATGATGAGATTCTTTTCACATATGACTTGTGGATCTAATCAAAGTACAAAAGAATTGCTTCAACAGCCATTGGTTTCTGTTAGCAAGTAAAAGTATATCGACGACTACTTTTACTATTTCTTCGAATTCATGTCTATGAATCTAAAAAAATAAAGTTAGCATGTCAAAAGAATTCTATCCAGATTACATCAAGAACATACTTTCTAATACTCCAAAGGGAAAACTGACTTGGTATAATGTCACCCTCATGACGGACGAGATATGATACTAAGGGTCGGGACAGTAAACAAAAATTCTAAGTCCGGGGTTCTTAACTTTACGGATAAGTTAAATGTCTGTAGCAATAATTCTGATTAAAGCTTGGTGAATTTTTTGTTTTTTTTCTGAACTTTTTTCATAGTGTTTAGAAACCAAGAAGCAATTCATGGTGAGAATTGCTTTAGAAACAACTTTTTGAATAAAAATATGAAAATAGTCCCAAACACTCAACTTTCCCTTTATATATTCTGTACCAAAGGTACATAGAGTATATTAAGTTTGTGCAAAAGTATGTAACAGGGAGAAGGAATCAATTCCGACTATATAATGTATATATAATATTGATCAGCATCAATAGCCGAGTCGATATAGCCATGTCCGTCTGTCTGTCCGTCCGTATGAACAAACAGATCTCAGAGATTGTAGGAAATAGTGGTTTGGCATGTATGGGACAAATGCTTCCTATAGTTGCAGCCAGATCAAGTTTATTTTCAATTTTTGCCACGCCCCCGCAATTTTGAAAAAACGTTATATCTCCTTCAGTTTTGAAGATTGACGATTCGTTTCTTCCAGACATAGTTAGTAATTAGCAAAATGTATCGATTTGCCGAAGAACCGATAAAAATCTGATGAGCGGTTCTCAAGTTATGAGCAAAAAAGAAAATTAACCTACCCCCACCCCCTCCCACCCTTTTACAACTAACACCGCACAATCTTAAAGAGAGAGAGAGAGAAAGATACTTAGAGATTAGCGCAGCACCAGCATTGCATTCAGCTTCTACTCCAGGTACAGAGTATGTTATGGTCGGGCTTGACCGACTTTCTCACTTGTTTCTAGACGTAGTTGGTAACTATTCCTCCTCGGCTCGTCTTGAATATTACCCATTTTTTTAGATTTCTAATATTTTGTTCTTACCCTTTGCCGGCGTCGCTTGTCTTATTAGTGTTGGCAATTTTTTTCAGATTTTAATCGATTTTCAAAAATTATAGCGTTGCATCGCCAACATGGAAAGAATCGATTCGTGAATCAATGTTTTTGCCAGTTCTACACTATAACAAGTAAGAAAGTCGGTCAAGCCCGACTATAACATACTCTGTACCTGGAGAAGAAGCTGAATGCAATGCTGGTGATGCGCTCATCTCTAAGTCTTTCTCTCTTTCTCTCACTCTCACTCTCTCTCTCTCTCTCTCTCTTTAAGATTGTGCGGTGTTAGTTGTAATAGGGTGGGAGGGGGTGGGGGGAGGGTGATGTACTTTTTTGCTCATAACTTGAGAACCGTTCATCCGATCTTGATCATTTCTTCGGCAAATCGATACATTTTGCTAATAACTAACTATCTCTAAAAGGTACGGATCGTCTAACTTCAAAACTGTAGAAGGGCGGAAGGGGGCTTGGCAAAAATTGAAAATAAACTTGATCTGCCTGCAGCTATAAGAAACATTTGTCCCATACATGTCAAACCTCTATCTCTTACCGTCTCCGAGATCTGTTTGTTCATACGGACGGACGGACAGACGGACAGACGGACGGACAGACGGACATGGCTATATCGACTCGGCTGTTGATGCTGATCAAGAATATATATACTTTATAGAGTCGGAGATGATTCCTTCTCCCTGTTACATACTTTTGCATAAACTTAATATACTCTATGTACCTTCGGTACAGAATATAAAAAGTATTTATCAAAATTAAACACTATTTAGTTATCAGTTTAAGACTTATGACTATCAATATTTCTGTAATACTTCAAGTATCAAGTTTTTAATTTCGAAAATATTTATTTTGGGAATATGAATATTTTAACGGAGTGTCCCAGGTGTAGAGGTGTAAAAGAGGGTTGAAAATGCGTAGAAAGAGGAGGGAAAGTGGGTGGAAAGAGGAAGAAAGTGGGAGGTAAGTGGTGGGAAAGTATGGAAAAGTGGGGGGAAAGTGGGAAGGAAAAGTGGGTGGTGACTAAACAGTGATTAAACAGTGACTTGACTGTGACTAAACAGAGTCTTACCAGTGACTTGACAGTGACTTTTCTGTTGTAACTTGAAACCCTTTGGTTTGCTTAAACAAATCAGTCTACTTCATTTATAAACTTAGCAACAAAAATTTTAATAAAATTTGCTCCAATCTCAGTGACTAAATTTTTTAAGAGTAAATATTTACACCAAAGTAGACTTGTGCTGGGCTCTATTATGTTTTTGCTAAGACTAATAGCCTAGTTTCACTGCCACATATATGTACAATGTACATCAATCGTTGATGTGATGTGATGTGACACAATTCTCCCATACAAAAAACAAGTGAAAAAGTCGGTCAAGCCCGACTATGTCATACTCTGTACCAAGAGCACGAGCTGAATGCAACGCTTCTGCTGCGCTCATCTCTAAGTTTCTCTCTCCCGCTCCCTCTCCCTTTCACTCTCACGTTATTGAATGAAATGCGGTGTTGGTTGTGTGGGAGGGGTGGGGGAGGGGGGAATTTAATTTTTGGTCATAACTTGAGAACCGCTCATCCGATCTTTATCATTTCTTCGGCAAATCGATACATATTACGAATGACTAACTATCTCTAGAAGGAACGAACCATCTATGTACAAAACTGCGGGAGATATGACGTTTTTTCAAAATTACGGTGGCAGGAGGGGGCGTGGCAAAAATTTAAAATAAACTTGATCTGCCTGCAAGTATAAGAAGCATTTGTCCCATACATGTCAAACCTCTATCTCTTACCATCTCTGAGATCTGTTTGTTCATACGGACGGACGGACGGACAGACAGACGGACAGACGGACATGGCTATATCGACTCAGCTGTCGATGCTGATCAAGAAAATATATACTTTTTAGGGTCGGAAAGGATTCCTTCTCCCTGTTACATACTTTTGCACAAACTTAATATACTCCATGTACCTTCGGTACATTTTTTTTTATTTTATTTAAGGATTAATCAGTTCATGATGTTGATATTAACCCCGAACAAACTGAGTACTTCATTCACAAGCTACTCAGTTTTAACAAAAATTACTCAAAGCAGCTCAGCTGGCTGTCACTCAAACTTTAACATTAACTTTACATTGATGGAATGTTCAGCAGTGGAACACTAAAATTTGTTGATGTACATATATGTGGCAGTAAAAAAATATAGTAAGAAATTTTCTAAAATTATGATTGAGAGTCAGACCAGCATGGTGACAAATCTGCGTCGGTTTCAGTTTGTATCATCAATATCGGTTAAGTGGAAATAGAGATATCATGGCCGCCAGAAAAAAAGTTTGAAGTAATTTGAAAATTGCTTATTTTACCGAAGACATTGGCATTCAAAAAAGGATATATCTTCTAAAGAATTTCGAATTTCAAAATTCAAATTTGGGGCGATATTCTCAGATGTCCAAGCTATAAAAAAATGCAAGAAAAAAATTTTTAAAAAATTTTGCACATGGAGAATATCCCCTTAATACAAAAGAGAGGTAAGATGGCTGCGATTGATCCAACTTCAATAATTCAATTTATCGATTCATTCCATAAAAAACTCTTAACACATTATAAACTACAGGTAAATAATTTAAAATTATATCATTGATCGGGGATCAAGCTGTTCTGCTGAATGCTTTTACTTTTTTCGACGGGAATTTAAGATTTTTATTCAACAATTAAATTCAGCTATGTTTATATTTTCGTCCTTTCTACTCCTTCTACAGGGCAGCACTTTGCAGCAACAATGTTGGAACTGTGGACGCAAGGCCACTGAAACCTGCTCTGGCTGCAACATGGCTCGATATTGCAGTGCCTCCTGTCAATACAGGGATTGGGATAGCCACCATCAGGTGGGTTAACCATTTTGCTCCTCAAGCAAAAGGCATTACAACTACAACCCTTCTCCATGTACACTTTCAGGTCTGCGGCAATTCCCGAGCCAGTGAGCTAAGTGCCAAGCATCTGCATACGGCCAACAGCCTGCGTAGCGCCATGGCCGCACGATCTCCACCCACACCCACTTCAGCGGCTGCGGCTGCTGCTCGCGAGACAGTGGCTGTTACAGCAAATACAGGCGGCTCTGTAGGTGTAGCAGCTGGTGGCAATGGAGGCGGCGGCGGCGGCGGCGGTGTCGGTTCAGCAGCTGCTGTGGCCGCCGCAGCCACGCCTAGTGCTTTGGTGCCCAATGGGTTGGGCTCCAAATGACGCATTCGCATGATGAAACCCAAAAAGAAATACTTGTGCTAGTCAAATTAAAAATGGGGAAAAGTCACCCCAGTTAAATATACATACAGAAATACATACACACATATGGATATGCAGTTAACCAAAAAAAATCAAAGAGAGAAAAGAAACAAAGTTGTCAACATTATTCAAAATAGTTTTCTAAAAATGCACTTAAAGATAAATAAACTAGAAAATACATCACATAAAAAAAACTCTTTAGAGAGTCTCGATAGAAAATATTTAAGCATATAAATATTTAAAAATATTTCGAAAAGTTGAAGCATTTAAATGTTTTTGTAAAGCACACTGACCAGTCACTAATTTAAATGGGTGAAGAGGAGATTTGAGTTTAAGAAATGATAATGGTTTCATTCACTGTCTAAGGCGATTTAATGTAGGTCTGCTTAACCTTAATATATTGAGGCAGTTGGTAAAAGTTGTTTATATATTTTTCCATTTACATTCCCAAGTCGAGATTCTGCTGGCTGAGAGATATGATTAACTGTCTTTATCTCAAAATGTGCACTTTCTCATTTGATGCCTCAAACTGATTCATTCGAATAGCGCACTGCGACTTACTTGCTATTACCAAAGTTTGTTAATTTCTTGTAACTTGGTGCCAATATGTCAACTGAAAATTTAAGAATCCTCTTGAGTCAGTGGCTTTATCGATGAGATCGTGTGCTTATAATAAACTCCTTCCTTCTCAAATCCAAAATCCTCTTCACTCATCTAACATTCTTTTGACTGCAGCACTTTTAAAATCTAAAGTCATATTTGCACATCATTCAAACAAAAAAAAAATTACAAATTACATAAACTATAATTGATATATTAAAAGCCAACACTGTAAGTAAATTAGACAACCAAATGCAAAAAAATGGAAATGAAACTGAACATAGTAGTTTTTATTAATATTATGACACAACACATATATATGTATGTATAATTATTATGATGAAGATTTATTTATTGATTGTATTTAATTTATTAATTAGTATTTATTGTATTTCTAACTTAATAATTAAATGTACTTTTACTATTGAAACGAAAACAAAACCAGTAAATGTTACAATTACAAAAAAAAGGCTAAAAGAAACCCAAGAAATAAAGTGTTTTAAACCAAAAATTGCATTTCGATACGCAGCCTAAAACTAGACAGCAGCCATGAATTGTGCATTAGAGTGTGTGTGCGTGTGTGTGTGTGTGTGTGTGTGTGCAACAAAACCACAAACTACTGTGATGAAATTTCAATTATCGTCACTCAGCTGTGTGTGTGGCACACCTGCTGCTGTCGCATTGCAAGCAAGCAAAAGCTCGTTAGTACCCCACCGCCCACAACATTTGTTGCACACACACGCACACGACTTGTGGCTAACACACACACACACACACAGTCGCATGAACATACAAACAGCAGCTTGCCTTAACTTTGCTTTTGTCTCGAATGCTGTGCGCTTTTTCCCAACCCTTCGCCGAGAACAACAACAACAACAAAGATGATGATGATGGCATTTTGCTACCTGAGTGATTTTCCAAAGCCCTCACCCAACCCCATCTGAATCTAACAGACAACCAGTTGTCCAAAGCTTTTGCATATGCTCCCACCGCTTGTCCCCACCTCCCCCCACACCTTTTTTACCTTATTGTGTGTGTGTGGGCTATCCCTTCGTTAGCTTCTATTTAACATGCAGTTATCGTTTGTTATCGCCAGCAGCAGCCACAAACTCAAACTGAAGGAGGCAGGAACAGTGAACGGGACACATGGACATGTTGTCAACGGCAAAACCAGAAGGGGAAAAGGATCAACAGAATAAGCGGGGATAGATGATGCCTGTGAGAATGTAATCACATTCTTTAAAATTGCTAGAATAGTTTTTTTGATGTCGATGACAGCAGTAATAAATAAATCGATTAAGCAATCTAATATAATGGGATTTTAAAACATTGGACACATTCACCAGAGAAATGAAATCACTCAGGAAACTCAGGAATAATAAAAATGTAATTGGTAGAAATTTGTTTTCATTGAAGTATATGAGCAAAGAATTATAGATATTATAGATGACGCATGTGAAACAAAAAACTACTGCTCTTGGAAGCTGACATTGGATCCCAATTTTTGTCTCTCGCCGCCTTTTCGAGGATACATTTATTGAAATTTAGCTATTTATAGAAATTATAGATGTCACATGTGACGCCAAAAACGTATTCTATTGGGATCTGAAAAAAAAGTTTGTATAAGACGCGGTATCTATATATATGTAGTGTCTTTGATATGAGTTATATTTTGGAAGAGTAAACTCCCGAGACAATAAACAACAATATGAAAACACATATCTTCAAAACTCACAAATTAGCATTAAAATTTTTTTTTTTAGACAATGCAACACTTCTAGGTTTTATAATAATCCATAAACTGCAATACAATCTATATTAAGTTTTAAACAAAGGTGATTTTTGAAGAACTTTACAAGCTCTAGTAAGTTGCTCACTATTAAGACCAAACTAAAACATTTTATAATACAAAGTCAGTGTTCTATCAGTTGGAGATATCCAAGAATAGAAGCTTTGACTTTCCTTCAGCAGACTTCGTTTTATGTTTTGTGGTACGGTAAGCTTACAAAAGTTAAATTTATTTTATTGGATTTTAAAAAATGGCAGCTACAGGTTAGAAAGGAATCCTTCCTAACTAAACGAGGCGAGAAGGATGGAACCAGTTCAAATTAAAGACGCACTAAGAGATTGGAAATACCCTCATTGGTTACAGGATAGAGTGCAGAGTGATTTATGGACATGTAATCTCGAAGGTTTTTTTTTTTTTTTGGGTTCGAGGAGGGAAAAATGCCTTATGCATTTCCTAGTCTGCCGTCGCAGAAATGGTATGTAGGACTCGCATCTACTAAAAGCCCCCTCTCCCCTTTCTCTCAGGCCTGTATGCACTTCGGTAAAGCTTTCGCATTACTTCGAAGTGGGGCCCTTTACGCGCTACGCGCTCTCATCTATGATCTGCGTCCAGATCGGCCCATCGTTCGCAGTGTATCACAGTGTGCTCCACACTATCTATTTCTGCGTCACCATACACACAGCTATTTATGCTCTGAGCTTTTCCCAATTGAGTGTAGGAATGCGCTAAAGCAGCCGTGTCATGTCATCATCTGTGTTACGTAGAAATCGACGTTTCCGTGCTTCCTGCGAAGCCAACTTTTGATCTCTGGGATGAGCCTTTTTGTCCATCTGCCCTTTATTTCGATTGCCCATCTTTTTTGCCACACGGTGAGGGTTTCTTCTCTAATCGATTCGACAGATTGCCTTGAGACTTGTCCAGCTTGACGCAATCCATATATTTGGCTTCGTTCTCTGGCTAATAGGTCGATCGGTGTAACACCTGCGATGGCTATCGCTGCTGCTCCTGACACTGTCCGATATGCACTTATTATTCTCAGCTCGGCATTTTGCGTTTAGAGCGTCTGCCCAGATCTCGCATCCATATAGAAGAATGGCGTTGTTCACCTCCATTAGTAACTTCCGCCTACATTGCAGCGGTCCGCCCACATTCGCAGTGGTAGACTTCGTTACTACGTGCTGTATATGAGCTTGGAACGATAGCTTCGAGTCAAGCCTGACTCCCAAGTAATTTATCACCTTCTGAGCGCAGATAATGCTATCGTGTATCCTCATGTCTAACTCAAGTGGAAGGGATTAGCACATTCGTAATGATACAAGTTCGAAAGGCATGGGTCAATCCTTAAAAGATTGGATTGCGTAGAATATCCTGGAAGTCGAGATTGAATTTGAAGTTCGGGCCGGGCTTACTCCATAAAAATCTGTACTTTGCCGCACAGCTAGCAACAAGGGCCGGAGACAAATGGACAAAATATTCGATTAGAAAACGTCAAGTCCCCGTAGGAGCACAGTTTTGCTTGTTAGCAAGTGAGTAAATTACCGTTTGAAGCAAAACAGGAGCAATTGAGAGTGCAACTTTTTTCCTACTGCTACTGTTGTTGTTTTCTTTTATTAATGTAGCGGCACAATAGGCCACACTTACAGAGAAAATAGAGAAAAAAAAAGCAGTAAGTGTTTATTGAATTTTGTTGTTAGTTTTCGTACTTCCCGATCGTTTTCTTCTTTTGCTAAATGCAATTGCTCATTTATATACCCCATAAAAACTTTTCTTGGCATTTTAAAATTTTTCAAAATAACTTTCATAGTGCGCGGTTAGAGAACTGAACCAGGGTCTACGCCCATTCTTACATCTCTTAGATGAGCGGTCTTGGCTTTGGGTTGATAATAAATCAGTCAGTCAGTCAGTCGGTGGTAGTGATTAATGTGTATGTTTAGATCAGTGGTGCCCAGACTCGCACGATTAAGCTTTTCGATTGTGTGTGTAGCAACGGAACACGAATTAAACGTCCTGACGTCAAATATGAAAACAAGCAAAGAAACAAATGCCTCGTGAGAGCGTCGTGAGAAAGCAAGCCGCCGAGCGTGATATTTTTATAACACACGTATTTTCTCTCTCTATGCGTGTGTCGGCTGTTCCTATCCCACGGGATAGGCTTTTGGCATTTCGGGCACCACTGGTATACATCAAGAGGTCTTCAGAAATTTAAGCCCTTCAATTAAGCTACATGTTTCACGTCAAAGCATCATCAGTGTAAAACACACTCGCACATTTTGTTTTTGTTCATAGTATTTTTTCTTCTTTCTACTCGGCTTTTGGATTTTAACGCAAGGCCGTTAGGTCTACTATTGAAAATTTTAAACGGATGTTAGAAGTTGGCCGAAAACATTACTCTGACGATTTTCACACGACTCACTTGCATTTTTTATAAATATATCTCGAAATTTATATTGGTCATTTGTTGTTAACAATTATCTGCAGATTTTTAAGGCTAATTAATAACTTTCCGCTTTAGAATAGCGCTATTTGGTCTAAAATTAATTCTTCGAATATTATCAAAACAGAAACAAAATGCCCCCTCCTTGACTTGAATGCACCATTTCGAATTGGCCTTTTTATTGTTTTCCAACTTCCATTGAAATGCATTAGCCAAAAAAACATTACCAGTTGAGTGTTTTTTTAATTAAAAACTAAAGCACAATAAGCCCGCCTCTTCCGTCCAAATTCTCAGCCTGTGCGAACCTTGAGCCTTGTCTGGGGCATTAAAAATATTCATCATAAGTGGCGCCACCCAATGTGACTACCAACAGGCAGCGATGCTGGCAGCAATTGTGCCGTTCCAATCGACATCTGTTACTGATTTCAAAGAAACTTTTGTTGACAACACAAACAAATGCCAAACGCAGGGCACCAAGTAAGTTGCGCCTGAGGATAGGCGAGGGAGAGCTGAGGTACAAAACGTTTGACGCTTGCCTGCGCACACACAACACAACGACCCGAACCTGATCCTGAACCAGTAGCAGGACTCACGTGTGCCCCAAAGTGGCGCACAGCTGACGTTAACGTTATCAGCAAATGTCTGAGTGTGTGTGTGTGCTATTGTTTTTGTTTTTGCCGGCTACAAACAAAGTTGACTGAGGTGGCCTCTGAGCTGAGTTCTGGGCCTGCATTTGAAGGCTGTGCACCAGGCAAAGGCATGTGGCTGAGGGGCAGCGGGTGTGTGTGTGTGTGTGTGTTTTTTGGCGGCGCCATTGTCGATAATAACGATGGACTGGGACTGGGGTCTGTTCGCTTTTGTGCGCGTAACATGTGTCAATTACAGACACACACACACACACACACACTTGCCCTCTATAACTCAAAAAAGCTGCCAAAAAGTATGCGCACATTTTTTATATGCGCCGCCTGAAAGTATGCACATATTTTTGATATTTCTGCGCCCTGCCGGCATTTGACAGCTAACGCCCGCTGCCAGCAGTGTTGCTTTATGTTAATTCATTTCGGGCCACTGGCATTTCATTGACGCACAAATTGGTTTCGGGCTTTGTTTTCTGTTACTTGCCCGAGACCTTACCCAGGGCTGAAAAAACGCTTTAATTAAAAATACGTTTAACAGCGAGAAATGTTAACAGCTGGCTAAGCAGAAATGCACTGACCCTAATAAAACTATAGCAAAACTCGGACTACTAATGAGATATGCACCAGAGGGCGTGTCAATTTGAATGCACAGAAAAAGTGAACCTCTATTATAGCAGAAACGTAATATACGGATGAGTTATTAAAAAATGTTGGCCCAGAAACCAAACTATAAGATTAGATTTAAGCCTTTAAAAGGAAGTTGCACTTTCTATTGTTATGTCAGCTAAAGGAAATGGGCTCGTTGCCTATGTAGATTTCATATATAAGCAGGCATACTATGCAACAGAGTATAGTTTATTGAAGGACTGAACCCGAGTTTGGAAATGGTCCATTACGTTTATATTTTTATTGTAATTTGAGCTCAAAGTGGCTTCAAATGTCTATTTTGTTCCTTTTTAAGGTGCGTTTTGTGAAAAAGCTATAGTGTAAGTTTAATTAATTTTGATAATATTGTAAAGTACTATTTCTTAGCATTAAAATAAATATTCTCAAGCAATTCTACAATTTTCCTAAGCGAAGATATACAGTTTTGAATACATGTGCTAGATGTGACATTATTTTGTACTGCCCATAAGTATGCAATGGGTGTAGTTCTTTTATTAAAATTCAATACAAAATAGTAGCCCACTTTTGTGTATTTGCATAGCATACTTTTGGGCAGTAAACAATTTTGTAATTTTAAACACATGTATTCAAAATGGTTTGTCTTCGATTACAAAAATCGTAGAGTTGCTAGGGATGGTTTATTTTAAAGTTAGAAAATAGAACTTTACGATTATTTCAAAGAGTCAAAATAAAACGGTCATAAAAGGCTTCAAATAGGCATTGTAAGCAACTTATGGCTTAAATTACTAAAAGTCAAAAAAAGCTTAGCTATTACTGAAATGATTGGAGCGGAAATCTTAATTTCGTTTTACAGGACAGCTTCCTTACCATGGCATCAAACAGGGGTGCTAACTCATCCCCTATTAGTTGCCCTCTATGTCGATGAGATTGTAGACAAACCGGCTGGAGGAGTCAATCTAGGTACGCATCGTTTCAAGGTGCTGATGTATGCTGAGACACCAGGAATGCTGCAGGAAATGATAAATATTACACAGGCATACTGCAATACATGGAAACTAACTATCAATAGCGAAAAATCAAAAATACTTTGTAGTACGAAATATAAGAGGCAGATTTTCCCGAAACGAAAATTCGAGGTGGTCAAATCGTCAATCAATTACGTGCTATGCCGCTTAAGTATGGGGTTCGGAATCTTATGAGGATGTCGAAAGGAGCCAACGCTATTTCATAATAAGAGTTTTCCACCTTCCGCAGAATACTCCAAACTACGCAATCCATCTGCACGAAGGTCACCCTGTTTTATTCACACTAACACTAGACATCCACTTCAAATATGTTGTTAAATCCTCGAACATTTCGGACCAACGATACCCAAAAATAGTAACAAAATACCTGCTTCAGTCAATATCACAGCTTTTTTTAGTCAATGGCTCAAAATGGCAAGCGATTACACAGTGTTACAGCGAAAATATACTTTCGAAATGACCTAGCAAACGCTGTAGAGCAGGTCGAGTATAGCATTTCCTCATACTTGGTTTTTTCCTCACACCCCCAAAATCTGAAGTTATGGCCCAAAAACCGCTTTTTGCTTTTTTACCTCACTTAATAAGATATAACTCGCGAATGGACCGTCTGATTGTTCATATCCTTATTGATTCCGATAGTGACAAGAGAAATCTAATACATTATAATCAATGATTAGACTGAGAAATGCGGCTCACAGATCTGGCATTTCAACTTTGTTTGGGAAATTTGTACTTTGGCCATCACTGGTTTAACTATTTTATTCTAAGCGATTTTTCCTTAAAGTTTGTAATAAAAGCCCATTTAATTCTCCGTCGAACATTTGTTGTCCCAATGAATTTGGATACCGTTTGGCGAAGTAATGCGCGATTTTCTGAGTACACATCGACAATCTAGTATTTTTTTTTAGTGTGCTAACATATTTATTTTTGCTTTCACATAATTGCCCCTAAAAGTAAACTCAATTTTGTTTGGCGTCAGATTCAAATAATATTTTTAAGTACTTCAAATGCAAATATATATCAAATTCAATGACACGATTTCTGGGCCAAGATTTACGATTAAGATTTGTATGGCAGCTATATGATATACTCATCCGATCCGTTCTGATGTTGACATTTTTGAAAAGCTCGATAAATCTAAAGCACACGTGCCAAATTTCAATCAAAAAGCTTTGAAACTGACTGCATAGAGAAGGTTTTTTTTTAAGGGCATCTTTTAATTTGTTTATAACATCAAAAATTCATAACTTTTAAACTATAAAAGTCTCCATCTTTTTGAAAACACCAAAATTTAAGTTATGTTTAGAACATTTGATTGTTTATCCTCAGAAGCTATAACATGGTGGTTAACACTGAAAAAAAATTATATGTAATTTTAGCAACATTTACTTAATATTTTTAAATAATTTAAAAATCTATAAAATTATAATTTGAGTAGATACAGTAAAATTCTTTCCATCGATATCAACTTGAGACCTATCCGATAAACCAATCCTGAGATATCACGTTTTTAAAAAAACCCTTATTTTCCATTTTTTCGTTTTTGACGATTTTTGAAATTGTTTATAAAATTTACAAAAAATTTTTGTGCAAAACCGAAAATTACGTTTTGGTGGGCATGTCGAGATCTAATTTCGGATTTTTTTTTATTAAAACGAAAAATAAAAAATTTTTTAGCTTTTCGGTTTATAAAAGAATGACCCATATAAGAGATATTAGATAATGTTGTCTGAAAATTTAGCGACGCAAGCCAGGTCTAACCTACTTCATCGACCGCTGGCCAGTGTTTGAATAGCTGATTGTTCTCTTGGAACCAGCCTGCTTTTAAGCAACGGTCTTATTTATATGAAATATCGTGCCGATCTAAACTCTTTGCTCATCTGAGTACAGGCCTTAAAGACTTAAATAAAAATGTTGCGAACAATTCAACATAAACGATTGAGTCGGAGCATCAGGCGTAGCGACTTTACAGCTGTTATTTAACAGCTTTGATCTCAGCGACTGCTGAGTAGATATCTTGCTCTCTCAGCGGAACCGGCAATATGTAAACGAATTCGCCTCGCTCATAAAAAGCTGTGGCTGTGCCGCTGTTTGATTCAGTCGTACGCTGGGCTACTCCAAGTTGGATCACCGCACTGTTCTACCATCGAATTTGATTGTTTGTTTTGATATTTACTTCCATATCGCCGCTAGAACCCCGTTGTGTGTGCTGTGCCAAAAGTATGTCAAATGCGGGTATATGTAATAAAACTAACATTGAGTGCTGCAACTGCAAGGCTAGCCCGACCGGTTGAAAAGTGAATTTAAATGATCACCAAACCACAAACTACAAAAACAAAGAACCGCAGAGTATGCCAAGTGGAAACTCCTAAGCACGTAACAAGCGTGTGTAGAACCGTTTAAGATTTTTGTTTTGTGTTTGGCATACGAAATAAGTCAAGGTCCCTGTTCCATAGCGAAGATAGACAGACGCCAGAACATGTAATCGAAAAATGTGACTACCAAATATGATACTCTCTTCAATGGCAATGAACTTAACGCCGATTCGCGTCACTTGATAGCCCCCTTAACCCTTGGGCATGCCCAGCAATGGAACCAACTACCTACAACATGTGCAAAATTGCCCATTTGTGTACACACTCAACAAACTGCACAAGCTTTTTGCTTTGTTGTTAATTTTTCTATTTAAAGACCGATTAGGCTGTCAAAACAATGAACCAGACAAGAGCGTTATCATGAAATATTTCACTCCAACATTTGTACAAACTCGCACTTAATATCAGCTGTGCAGTACAGGGCGGGTTCAGCAATGTTTTGTGATGGCCCAACCTTTGTTTTTGTTAATCTCAAATATTGATAACGCTAATCATACATTGAGGGGGTTACTGGAAGGTCTTTGACGTCGTTTATTAAACCAATTAAACAATAATTCAGAAGTTCCTCTCGCAAAACATTAAAAAATATTTAGTTAAGAGTTAAGAAACTTTGAATAACTTTGAGTAAGTGAACCACATAAATCTCTTTTTTAACGCCTGTTTATTGCATGACATTTATAATGACACTTAAGTCTATGGCTGTATGTCAATTAGCGGCTAAGTAGACTTGTGTTAATAACATTAACATAAAGTTTTAAATTGAGTGAACTTACATATTTATCTGACAACTGGCAAGAGGAAATATGCGAAAGTCATTCAAATCAAAAGTAAATAAAACTGATTTACAGAATAAGTGCGTCAAGGCATTGATAACTTTTAAAATCAATTTCTATATAATAAAGCAAGGCTTAGAGACTTATATTTGAGCGAGAAATGGTAAGGCAGGCAGTAAATGTGTTTCAAATGCCCAAATTCAATAGCGAAGAATAAATGGTTTACCAAAACAAAATCATCACAATAGAGCAAATAAACCTGGAAATATAGAAACAGAATGAATAAAGCAGGGGTGCCCACAGCCTAAGCGCATTCGCAGGCGCTCACGCATAGCACAAAACAAGGTACACTGCAACCACAATTTCGTGTGTTTTGTCTCTTTTCTTTCTCTCTTAAGCCTCTTGACAAATTTCAGAAATATTCTCTTCATTCGTATTAATGTCTACGCGGCCGTAAGCTGGGTATAGGTACCTCTGAACCCATTTTGAAAATACATCTACAGATTAGCTTATATAAAAATCACGCTGTGCTCTCACTGGCTAATTATGAACTGCCTAAATGGTTTGAAAGCTTGAAAAGTTGGTCCGTTCCTCCAACAAAAATTAAATCTTTTGGTTCGTATGTTACGTAAAGTATGTTTTATTTTTGTTCTCTTATACAAATAAATCCAGCAGAAAGGGCTTGGGTGGGGAAGCTGCATTCGCCTATTTGATTAAATCGGAAAAGGGGGTGCATCCCCCTTGGGTGACGACACTTAAATATAATATTTCGACTGTGTGGACGGAAAGCAGGGATTCGTAGCTGAAATAGGGGAAACTAATTTGCAGTGTTATTTGCAGTTAATTTGTTTACAATTGTTTCTTCGACCCTTCCACCTTCAATAAACCTAAAATAAGGAAAAGAGATAGAAAAAGGTTCCCAGCAACTAATGATAATAAAAGCAAAGTTAAATTAAATAAATAATTATTTCTACAATTTGTCGGATATCGTTCTTCTGAAATTTTAATAATCATTGGTTAATGATTAAACTCTGTTACATGTCAGAACTGTAATTGGTTGGTTAAGACTTGACCTCTTCAGATTTTAAAGGGCTTGGAACAACTGTTTCGTGGAAAACAAAAAAATCGAACTGTGAAAATACTTATAGTTAGATATATAGTATTGACTTTCACATGTTTTTTTATGTCCAATCAAACCGAGTTAATTGCACTATAAATGTTCGAATCAGTTTGAACCCACTTTATCAATATTCAATCAACTTGTTTCTGACATCCAAGCACAATTTAAATAGTTTAAAACAAAATGCTAATGCTTATAATTACAACAATTATTACAATAACTAGAGTTGGCTCTCCGAAGCTGACATACACTATCAGGCTTATTGACAACATTGTATTATCTGAATCTTTTATTTGACCTCTGCAGGGCTTTTGGATGTGCTTGGACGGATAATTACGAGGTACAGATCAAACTATTACGAAAATTGCGCAATTTTCAAATTTTTCATGACCAGAGATTATTTTGAAGACTTAATGGACGGCAGTAGTTGATGTGTAAATATTGGAAGTGTAGATCTAACTGGCAAAAGATTTAGTAACATCCAAAATTTACATTTGAGCTATAATTCGCGATTTTTTTTATAATTTAAAAAATGGCAATTAAAGACAGGTAAATAGAAGGTGAATCGGTCAATTAATATTTTTATATGAAGTTATATTAACAAGAAGACGGGTCAATAGAAAGTGTTGATAAAACGAAACAGAAATCGCGAAGTTTTAAAAATAGTTTTTATGAGTTTAGATTTTCATGAAGATTGAATTTATGGGAATTGACTAGTAAGTGTCACCTCTTCGTATTGTGTTTAAAATTAAAACGAGAGCGTAATTTAATGTCATCTCTAACCAACTTCGATATACCCGTTACTCATGAAAAAAAAAGTTTAACAGTGACCATCCGAAAAGTATGCAACATTTTTTTTAGGGTGGGAGGAGGGTAGCGGGGGGGCTTGGTTAACTTTTTTGCTCATAACTTGAGACCCGTTCATCCGATCTTTATCATTTCTTCGGCAAATCGATTCATTTTGCTAATTACTAACTATCTTTAGAAGGTACGAATCGTCTATCTTCACTTTGCGAATCGTCTGTAACTGTAGGAGATATAACGTTTTTTCCAAATTTCGGGGGCGGAAGGGGGCGTGGCCAAAATTTAAAACATTTAGCATGCATGTGTACACCGTACCCAGATTAAGTTTGCTCCAGGTTCAGCAAATTCCTCATCCACCTTCTTCTAACCGCGAAAAACTGTCAGAGCTTCAATTTTTAAGTTTGAACCTAGTTAATTAATAAATATTCAGTGAGGCCCAACAACTATCTATTCTGTGTACCACAATGAGATCCGAGCAAAAACACCGAAGACATGTACATAAGTGCGCCTGCCCATTTATTGAAATAAATTTTAAAATAAATGGAATTCAAAGCTTTAGGAACCACATTAATTGGAACAGGGTATTTTGCTGTCGGGACACTCGACCGCAACACTCTTACTTGTTTTTTTGTGTGTTGTGTAAAGTGTTGGCCTAAAATCTACCTTAGATAGGTGCAAATGGGAATCCAGGAACAGGTTCATGCTCAAATAATTTGAATTTTCACTGCATACTTTAAGGCAGGGTATTAAATTGGTATTTTGTATCTAATCACAGCAATTTTTATTTGGATTATTTGCTTTCATGTACTTAGTATGTACCAAAATTGATTGATTAAGGAAAGTTACTTTTATTTTTATAACCCTATCGTCCGATTTAGGACTTAAGAATGTTTCTTATCTTAGGTTAAGCATTCTCTAGAACAAACCAAACAGTTTAAGAAACGGTTCTTTTTCTGAGGTTTGTGGTGTTTATTCACACCTTACATATCTGTCCGAGTGTTTATGAGACTTTAACCCACATTTACACCATTTACCATAGGGCGTAAACTACCGCTATCTCGGCTGGTGCTTAAACCACATTAAATTACTCATATCACTGATAAGACCTGGCGTTCCACTCACACATTTGATTTGTACATAGTTCCGTCTAAATCTTCAATATCAAACACAGGCCCAGGTGTGTGCCACTATCAGTGGAGTTCAGTCGCTTTTGGCCTGGTCTAGCAGTTAGTTGAAGGTTCCCTTGCCTTGGCTGTCATTAAAATCATTTTTTGTGGAACTGATTTAATTATGTTTTCTTGTCTTCTGCTTAATTTTCTTTCAAACTTCAAGTGAGCGGCGACAAAGTGGTGGAGCAAGAGGACGAGGCTGCCGGGCAGAAGAAAATGGAGATTCTGATCGAGCTGAGTCTGAAGCAAAAGTTTGCCACTCGATTGGGAATTGTGTTGGTTGGATTGCTGATATTTGGCTTGCTATGTCTGTGCTCTGTTGGTGCCATGTCCCAGCTGGTGATGGTGGCATTAATGGGTCTTATGCTCAGAAGACCCATTTATGTATTTTCACTGGTGATGACCGTAAAGAGAGATCTGATGTGAGTATGTGATTTGAGAGAGCGGTTAAGTATTCTTAATTTGATATCTTACAGGGCTCTGCATCGATTTGTGGCTTTAAACTGGTATCTGATAAGAAAGGATCGAGGGAGTTTCACTGTAGCTCGCTGCTTTGAGCAACTGGCCCGATCTCATCCACAGAAATCTTGCTTTATAATGGACGAACATCGTTTGAGCTTCGCGGAAGCTTTGGTCTTCAGTCAAAAGATAGCGGGTTACTTCCAAGAGCGCGGTCTACAGCGAGGCGATTGCGTGGCTTTGCTGATGGAGACACGTGTGGAGTATCCCTGCATTTGGCTGGGTCTCTCCCAGCTGGGTGTAATAACAGCTCTCATTAATTCCCATTTACGTGGGGAAACGCTGCTGCACTCCATACGTGTGGCCAATGCCAAGGCCTTGATAGTGGGCAGTGAACTGGTGGATGTGGTCAAGGCCTTAATCGATGCTGGACAGCTGCAGGACTTGCCCATCTATCAGTATACAGACGAAATGTTAAGTAGCACTCCAGGACATGAATTGCTGGCAGGAGCTGTGGATCTGAAATCGGCTCTGGAGAGTCAAGCCCCACAACCGCTTAGTCGTGTAGCCTCTAAGGAAGAGACCCGTTCCAAACTTCTCTACGTATACACCTCGGGCACCACCGGGTTGCCCAAGGCGGCTGTGATAACCAATCTAAGGTTTCTCTTCATGACGGCTGGGACTTTCTACATGCTTCGTCTGAGAAGTGACGATGTCATCTACAATCCCCTACCGCTCTATCACACCGCTGGCGGCATAGTGGGTGTGGGCATGGCCCTGCTCAATGGTTCCACTGTAGTTCTGCGCAAGAAGTTCTCGGCCTCAAACTTTTGGCGGGATTGTCATCAATATGGTTGTACTGTGGCCCAGTATATAGGAGAACTCTGTCGCTATCTGCTGGCCACCCGTTACACTCCAGAGCAACAGCAACATAACCTACGGCTGATGTACGGCAATGGCTTGAGACCACAAATCTGGACACAATTCGTAACCCGCTTTAATATACCACAAATTGGGGAAATCTATGGAGCCACCGAGGGCAACTCGAACCTGATCAATATCACAAATCGTGTGGGAGCCATTGGTTTTGTGCCCGTCTTTGGCCGGAGATTGTATCCAGTGCAAGTCCTGCGTTGTGACGAGGAGACGGGTGAATTGATAAGAGACTCAAGTGGTCATTGTATGCGGTGTATGCCCGGTGAGGCGGGTCTGCTGGTGGGTCAAGTAGATGCTAGGCGTGCCGTTAGCGCATTTAATGGTTATGCCGATAAGGGAGCCACGGAGCAGAAGCTATTGCGCAATGTCTACACCAAAGGCGATGTCTACTTCAATTCGGGCGATATGGTGGTCTATGATATACTTGGCTATTTTTATTTTAAGGATCGTACGGGGGATACGTTTCGTTGGCGTGGCGAAAATGTGGCCACCCAGGAGGTGGAGGCTATTATAACGAATTGCATTGGACTCAACGATTGTGTGGTGTATGGAGTGCAGGTGAGTTAATTTTCTCTGGAATTAATGTGGTTTCAGTTTTTTTTATACCTTGTATCTGTTGGGGAAGCACTGTGCTTATGGCAGTCAGTTTGCGTGTGTGTATGTGTGCGATTGTGTATGTGTTTGCATGTGTGTCTCAATTGTACAGGGTGTTTTGAAGTCGGAAATAAAGTCAGAATAAAGTTTTACCATTCCTCGATTAAACAAGCTCCCCAATTTGTTTCAGTGTTTTAAATGCCACACATGGCGCTCGTGACTAGAACGTAAACATACAAATATATTTGCTAAATTTATTATCTACACTCAATTGTTTATCTATTTCACTTGACCCCAAAAGTATCGATAACCTTATCATTTGAGGTGTCAAAACTCACTCTGACTAATCTCTTATTTCTTGCTTTTCCCCCTTATCATTAGATTCCCCATGTGGAGGGCAAGGCTGGCATGGCCGCCATAGTGGATCCCACACGTAAAGTGGACATGGATTATCTGTCCATTGTGATACGAGGAAGTCTTCCGCCATATGCTCGTCCTCTTTTCATACGCCTGCTGGATGAGATACCACGCACCGCTACTTTCAAGTTAAAGAAACGTGAATTAGCTCAAGAGGGCTATAATTTAACTGAACTGACGGATCCTGTATTCTATCTTAATCGTGATGGCATCTATAGACAACTGAGTCGGGAGCAATATCAGGCCCTGCTAGCCGGCACAGCTGGTCTGTGAGAGACGAGTTTGTTAGCCTTTTTTGTAATTTTGTATTTGTATTTATTTTAACACTAAACCAACGACTGATAATGATATTACTTTCCACTTGGAACTTAAAAGCCGCGCGCGTCCTTTGGCCATAAAATGCCAAGCTTAACCGATAATGGCCGCCAATACGTTTTACTGCCCAGGGTGGGTGGCACAAGATATATCGAAAGTGTTAAATCCCCAAGATTAAGTTCTCGCTCATTGGCAGCTGCTGCTTCTTTGGCTTCGGCTGTTGCTGCTGCAGTTGCTGGCTGTTGCAACATTAACGCCATTTCCGCTCGCTAGCGGCAGCTGCGACTTTGGCGTCGTTGCCGTCGTCTAAGATAAACGATGTGCAAAATCCATACAAACAACAACAACAACGACAAGGGGAAGAGTGCGGCAACCGCAAGCAGCAGCAGCAGCGCTTTGCAACGCCACCAATATCGATGTCGATGGCGAATGGCGAAAAACTTGTGGCAGGCAATCATAAAAAACGAAGAAATGGCAAACAAAGCTGCAGCGTTATTTTAAGGAATGGCGGACAGCAGGGGGGAAGGAGATTGGGGGTCAGTTAAAGAGCAAAACTTGCAGCTAGTAAAGTAAGCCTGAGGCATTCCATATTTAAATCTTACATCAAATGTGCCTGATGAAAGATTATTAATTAAATGGATCCTAAAAGTAGACTTCAAAAATGTCAACGAGGAATCGGCATGTGAATAATACCTAGATATATATTTAATTTAAATAAATAAAAAATTAAATTTAATTTATATAAGAAATTTTAAATTTGGAAGTAAAAACTGTGCAAAATTAAATTCAGTGCTCCGGCGTTAACGACAACCTCCACAATATCAACAAGAGGAGGCAGAGCGAGGGGTTTAACTGATCCCTTTTTCTTGAGCTACACCCTTAGGTTATCTTATTGAACCTCATTCTCATCTTATAGCTTAAAAACATAAAATAAAAATAAACCTTTTTTTAAAGTAGGTCTGAAACCATACTAGCTGAACCCGCCGCAACTTTGTCCGCGTCTGCGGTTTAAAGAAATTGTAGAAACTTTGTTGTTTTATCTTGTAGACAGTTTCGAGTTCACAGCTGGTAAGAATAATTTTGGTGAATGCAGTGGATTGTAGACACTGAAAGTTTTTTCCCATCCCGTCTAAAGGACCCAACCATTTTTTCTAGCCGCTCGAAAACTGCGAAATAATATAATTTCGCTCCCATATCTAGTAAATATCTAAAGGTTGTGAATTTTGCAGCAGCATCAGCACTGCTTGCTCATAATTGAGAGCTTATAGATTCCTAAGTCTTTTCCTAACATTTAAGAGACAATATTTTGCGTTGAACCAATAACTACGACCTAAATATCAAAACATATTGACCTCAGAGCAGCCACTCTTCAATTATAATTAAATTCAAATTGGCTCTTCCCCTTTTTGCCCACCACCTACTCCACAGCTTTCAACTCTATCCCCTCGCCCATTCCCTCGTCCTGATCTCTCCTCGCTTTCCCTTCCCCCCTCATTCCGATTTCAACATTTAAGCAAAAGGTTTTTTTAAATCTTGTACTTCTCTCTCGCATATAATGAAAACAGCTTTTGCGGACGGGACCACCACATACTTATTGCATCAAGCATTCAATACATACCTATTTTTTATGAGTGTGAGTCGTTCCCTCTTACACTTTCTCTTTCCTCCTTTTAGCAAAACAGCTTAGTACAATGTTTCCTTAAATTAAAGAAAAGGAAACCAATTTTAAGTTTTGCTAAGCGCAAATCACTGAAACGACTGTTTTTACCTTTTCTTGAACAATAAAAAAACCTATTTTTCAAGAATTAATACAAGCAAGAGGTAGGTGTTGGTATGCCTCTGCCAAGAACAAACAAACCACCGTAGAACAATATTGCTTACATATATTTTGAAGCTTGAATATGTATCCAATTATTCCATTAACAAACATTTGGGATTTGGACAACTTTAAATTTCAGCCTTTGGTTTCAAAAAATAAGTAAAAATATTTAAGTCAGTACAGTAATGTATCATAGACCTGCCAGACTTCGGTCTTGAAATTTTTAAACCTCATTATTTTCGTTTAACCGAAAGACAAACAACATACACTTTTCTTTCGGTTCTTAAGGCCAATTGCAAGTGGACATAAGTGCGTTCTTTATATTAAAAAGGAGAGCGAAAAACATGTTTAACAGTGCGTGATCCTGCGTTCCTTAGGGTGAACATCTGAAAGGTATGCAACACATTTTTAACTCGGCTATTTTTCACATTTTTGCTCATAAGTTGAGAACCGCTCATCCGATCTTTATCATCTTTAGAAGGTACGAATCGTCTATCTTCAAAACTGTAGGAGGAAATTGCGGGGGCGGGAGGGGCGTTGCAAAAATTGAATATAAACTAAGCCTCTATCTCTAACCATCTATGAGATCTGTTTGTTCATACGGACGGACGGACAGACAGACGGTCGGACGGACAGACAGACGGACGGACGGACAGACGGACATGGCTATATCGACTCGGTTTTTGATGCTGATCAAGAATATATATACTTTATATGGTCGGAAATCATTCCTTCTCCCTGTTACATACTTTTGCATAAACTTAATATACTCTATGTACGGCTCTGAATTAGACGCGTGAATTAGACGGTCATTGGGCGGCCTAATTTTTCTCAAAATGATTTTAGACCGCCAGCTCAAATGAAATTAGCCCGCGCGGCCTTATTTCATTTTGCAAAATGAATTTAGACCGCCATGAAAAAGAAATTAGACGCGCTGCCATTTCATTTTACAAATGAATTTAGGCCGCGATCACAAAAGCCGCGGGGTTATTTCATTTGTAATGGCGGTCTAAACATTTTCAAATGAAACTGACCGCGACGGCGGTCTAAATCGGTAATCCATCACTTAGTACCTTTGGTACAGAGTATAAAAATTGTGAAATGCTATCTACGCCACTGGCTGGGCTTCATTTATTACATCAGTATAGTTAAGTGCGTTATAGCTCTTAAAGAAATTGAAACAAAACCATACTTCGATCTTGACCTGCCTTAAACTCGAGGTAGATAACAAAGCAATGATTATAATTTGGAAACATTTTATTTAATTTCTTTTCAAGTCCTACTGTAATGCCAAGAACTGTTGCCCCTCCAAATCCTTCCACTATTACAAAGTAATCTATAATGTTGGCCCCTATATCTGGGAACGAGCACACACGAACATAAGCCCACACTCTGTTGAAACCAGCACCAGCCAAAAATGCACATAAACTTGCATTGGCAACATCACAGCATCGGCACAGCTGTTCCCGGCTCTCCACCGTTTTTCCCACTTTTGGCGCTCTCATAAACAAAATGGCAGTTGCGGGTGCAGAGTGTACAAGTGCAAGCGCCATGCATACGCTTGCATAGCTAATATCAATAAAAACAACAAAAGCAGCAGCAGCAGCTACTGCAAACTTCGCGTGCGCCTTTACGCGCGCAGTAAGAACAAAAATTAAGAATTTTTCAATAATTTTTCGAAACGTTCGACAACGTCACCAGAAGCGTCGCGTCGCCTTCTCTTGTTCTCCTTCCTATGGCTGGCAGCGTTTTTTTTACACCGCTTTGTGACTGTAAGAGGGGGTGAAGGGGTTGGCATCAACTGCGACGGCGCCACAGCTGCCATTGGAATTTCAAAGCTATTAAAACGCTGCCACTGGAGCCATGGCCAAACGAGCTCCATGTTGCTTTCCTTCGGATATTGTACGGCGGCACAAAAAAAATACGAAATGGGCATCCTGATTTTGTTACACAGTTGGTGATACTCACAACATTCTTTTTTGTTAAGTTATGAAGATTATTTCAGAGTTTTAGGACACTAATTATGTAAATTTGAAGTAGAAAACTAGCTGAGCTTTGATATTCGCTTACCTTTGCGACTTGCGATTAAGTAGAAAAGCTCAGCTTACCTGACTTAAAAATTTGTGTACAAGTACAATGAGGGAAAAAACTGCTTCCTGTGCGGGACGCGTGGGTTCAATTCCGCCTCAAAGACATCTAATAAAAAGTGTTTTTCTTTCTTTAGAAAGCAGCCTTTACACGTCCGGTCACCTTTAGAAGCTATTGGCGCCAGCTCTGAAGTAATTAGCTGTGAAAAAACTTTTGAAACTTTGCCGTTCGGACTCGGCGTTTAGCTGTAGGTCTCTTTCTCTTCTGAAGCTTGGCTTGGCCCTTTGGGGCTTTATAGCCAATTTAACATTTCAACATTACCATAAAAATATATTACGCGCAGGAACGGCCGCAACTGTGATGAGCAGCACTTCAGTTCAGTTCAGGTGGGGCCTCACTTTAAAGATATGCTGATAGGCTCTTGGTGTAAACATTATTTACATAAACATTTACATATTTACATAACAGTTTGTATTAGTGATAAGCTTTGAATCCAAGTCCCAGACCCTAAAACAAAAACGGCTCGTATAAGTGGGTATCATTACGGCCTTACATTTTTGCATATTAATAATGTCATGAAGCAAATTGTTGCTTTATAGAAAAGTCTCAAGAGATGTCTGGGACTCCCTAAATCAAATGGTTTCTTTTGTTGGTATCTGGACTATCTCCCGTCTAATCAAAAGAAATAAGCAGCCCAACTAAGAATAACTAATCTTAAGCAATTAAAATTTTGTTTGAAGCTTTGATTAAAGTTCAAGGGGCATTGCCAGATTTGTAGGGGAACTGGCCCCCAATGCTATTAATTCTTTACCGAAATTAAATTTTTGTTTCTTGTCAAAGCTGGCAATATTATCCCTCAGAATAATTTTCCCGATTTTTAAAATTTAAACCTACAAATTCCTCCGCTAAATTCTTAACACTATTTTTTTTAAAACTTCTAGTTGAGGTTCCACTCTCGTTTTATACATGTCCAATTGTCATTCGTGAGAGAAGCTAGGCTTGCCCCGTTGGAGGATCTGTATAGGCAATTTTACATTTTTTACAATTGTAATTCGTAGACACAATTTTTGTATTTATTTTTTAGAATTTTAAGAGTTCTGGAAGGTGGTTAAAATTAATAAAAACGAGATATTGATTATTTTTAAAATTTTTTCATTTATTGTTGTTACTTTTAAATTAATTAATTTATACACAGTGAAGGTCTACTTTATTATCAAGATGGGATGAGTGTGGATCCAGAGCTCAAAGATGGAGAAATAACATTCACCCCGCCTGTCAAAGACAGGCTTGCATGCCTGTCAACGATGAGCATCCAAAAAAAAAGAGCTTACATCTGCCACGGTTCCGTTAAGGGAAAAATATATAGAGAACGCTATCCGGCGGAAACAAAGCATCACTTAAGTATCAGAAGACACGTGAGGGCTGCAAGTCGAAGTCACTGTCAGCGAAAGAGAAGGCACGGCCGAACTCAATGCACCGGCTACCACTCCATCCGAATCGAAGTTTGGCAAGGCATCCACGGCGGGCACCCAGAAGCACCACTGGAGACCGCCCGCACCGTCTACAACACCCTTCTAGAAGTAGGGACTGGTTGGCGAAAAGCGTGGTTACTTCAAGCGAGAGTCACTGGAAGGCTCCGTAGAAAAATCGAATTGGACTAGACTAGCTAAACTTAAGATGGTCATTATCGTCCGAACCGACCCGGAAGGTATAATTTCAAAATACAAGTTGCTAGTCCTGGATGGATTCATAATGCAGGCGAATCACGATGCCATGAAAAGGAAAACGATCTCTAGCTCTGTTAGATGCCATCTATTTGTACAGGATAGCTAATGTCGTGTACACTCAAAAAAAATATTTTCTACATTTTAGAAATTCGACATAAAATTATTTTTTTTCTAAATTGTAGAAAAATTTCTTGTTTATAGACATTTTATTCTTAAAATTAGAAAGCATAACCCTTTAGATGAGATTTTCCAGAAAATAATTTCTTAAATTTAGAAATTTATTTTTTTTTTCATAAGTTGAGGGTAATTTTTCTAGATATTTTTCTAAAATCTTTCTTTAATTTGGGGCAGATTTGCCCTTGAATTGAGAAAAGAAATACATAGCAAAATAGAGCGACCGCCATTAAAGTTAGTAAAACACCTTTATTTTCAGAAAATCAAGTTTTATAAATTTAGAAAAATTTGTTTAGAAATTCACCCTAAAATTTAGAAAGATTAATCTAGAAATTCGCCCTAAAATTTAAAAAATGTAAACAAGAGAGACGTGAGAACAGGAGAGGAGACGACACATACGCACACGCCACACGCGTGCTCCGAACTGTGTACATTATTAACTATGGTTAAGCCGCTACGTTTTACTTAAGGCAAATAGTCGAGTGTTCAGTATTTGAGAGAGGTACCGTGTTCAAGTCCCAGTAAAGTAAGTAAAAAAAATTGTTAATGCGCTTATTTCTAAATTAATTATATATCTATCTATAGCTTAGAAAAAAAGTGGTTTGGTGTGAGGAGGTGGCGCTGGTGAACCGAAGGGTTGGGGCGGGGTGGATCCAAAAACACAACCACACACGGGTTGGTCTGTGGTCGGTTCTACCCTACATCCCCCTAAAACTTTGTGTTAAGTGTGTCAACTGCTTTCTCCTTATCCCAGCGTTGCCATAACGGCTTGGGAATTTTAAATCGACCTAACAGCTAAAATTGTCTAAGTGTTTTTTAGAAAAATTGCCCTGAAATCTAGAACACAATTTTTTATTTTTTAGAAAAGCATTTTCTTAAAAATAAGGCGAATCGCCTTTGACCCCTTTTTTAGGGCGAATTTCTAAATTTTAGGGCGATTTGGCCTGTTTTTTTTTTGAGTGTACCATCGCGGAGTCCCTGAGCTTTCCCACTGACACAGTTCTTGGCGTTGGTGACCTACGGCCTGGTGCAAAAGTCGAGGTCTTAAAATTGAAAAGCGAAGAATAGGAAAATTATTCTAGAACTACAAGATATGTTGGCTTCTCTTGGCAATATATTCAAAGCATAATTCTATTTCAGATCCGAACAGTAATACGCCGCTATTGCTGTGAGTGTGCGAATGCAAGCAGAAACGTTTGATACTGTGAGTTTTTATTAATTTCAATCACCTTCGATAACTTTTAAAACTATGAAAAAATTACAAAAATTATGTATATGAGTGACAATTGAATATGTAAATACGAAAGTAGAACCTCTTAAATAAATGGTGTTTAAAACTAAGTAAAGTAAAAGAAAAGGCTTTCATTTGAAAAATCTTAATAATCATGAGATAGTGTATACAAGCCAGCTTTGACCTGGAAGAAATTTTGAATTTTTAAATAGATAAATGACTCGAAAAAGGCTTGTGATTGAAACATTCAAAAATCCTTCTAGAAGTATTACAAAAATCGCTAAATTACTTTCAGATGATTTCCTTTAAAACTGCATACTTAAAAAATTAATAGCACTGGGGACCGGTTCCCCTACAAATACGGCTATGCTCCTTACACTCATGGCCACTTTTCCTAGCCTAGAGTAAATGAATCTTCGACCTTGTTTCCTTAGTCCTTTCCTTGCTCATTTCAAGCTGTTGTCGCTGTTGCCGGTTTGCTAGTTGAATTCGCTGAGTTTTGGGTTTGGTTTGCTTGCTTGTATGCATTTGGGCTTAAAGGTTTTGCTTGCTTTTGTTTTTATGTGCTAGGCTATCCCACCTCCCCCCTCCCACCACCCACCGCCGTCCCTTGTCGCTATGTCAGTTTGTGCTAATTACATTGCACCTGTGCGTGACGTTTGATGTTGCCCTGTCGGAGAGCTTCGACTGTCGCTGGTGTTTGTGTGTATGCCTTTGTGTGTGTTTAGTTTGTTGGGTTTTGGCCTTTTTGGGCTGCTGCAGTCAGTTTCCAGCAAAAATTAATTAAAAGCCAACGTGCGGCAATGCAATTAAATTCGATTTGGCTCAGCCAACGACTGGACGACTCGAGCTCAGCTGGGCGGCTGTTGTTGACATCATTTAATACAACAATACAGCAAAATTATATTTCACACACACTCACGCAACCACATCAAAAAGTTCACACAATGCAACTGCCTCGCCCCCAACCCCATCCCCACCCCCACCACCTCTTAGACCAGCTTTTGTTTTGTTTGTTTTTGTGTTTTTATTGTGAATTTCGCATACGTTGGCAGCTGCTCCGATGCTGATGCTGATCTGCCTATTTGGTTTGCCCACACACACACACAATCTCTTTCTCTCTATGCATGTGTGTGTGGAAAATGGCTGCTGCTGCTGTTGGCAGGCCGGTGACTGTGTGCGTGTGTGTGAGTTTCGTTCTTTTGCTGGTTCGCTCGTTCGCTCGCTCCCGCTCGTTCGTTAGTTGATTCGTGGCACCTTTTGGATTTGACAGTTTTGTAATTAACTGCAGTCAGCATGTGCGCCATTGGCAGGCGGCAGCGCAGCAAAATATGTTGCATACTTTCAGGTTGGAAATTGCCAATAAGCGCAAATCGACGTCGTTTTTGGCACTTTTTGGCATTTGCCAATTAGTTTTTCCCTGTTTCCCGACAGCTAAATATGAATGCATATTTTTTAGGAATATTTAATTAATTTCAAATGACCGAAGCACTAATATACATACACTCGCAGCGTCCATCCTCAACAACAGCAGCAGCAGATACGGGACACACGTGTGGTTTACATCAGCTTTGCTTAGCTTTTCTTTGGCCTCGTCCAGCTGTGCCGCTTGTTGTTTTTTATGGCCCTCAGGTCCTTGGCCCGCCTTTATGCGCCCGCATATTAAACAATTATTGCCAAATGGCAACGACAGCTGCGTTGTGTGTCGCCAGAGCCAATGTCGTTAGTTTGGTGGCGGCGGTGGGATGAGGTTACGGTACGGATACGGATTCGTCGGCCTATGCGATGGCCCATGTTTTTTTAACACCAACCGAAACCAAAAAGTACATCTCGTGCTCTGCTCTGCACTGGCTGGGTTTGCTGGCTTTTTTCGCGTTTCAGCGTCTGCTGCAATTTATGTGTATAAATGACAAAAGTACCGTTATTTATGGCCAGCAACCGCAACGCAATTTGGCAACACTTGTTGGCCAATTGGCAAAAATGTGAAACGAGCAGTGAGCTACGAAATCGAAGCAAAACATCAGCAGGAAAAGACCTACAAATATTATGTGCAAGTATGTGTGTGTGTGTGTGTGTCTATATATATTACAGACAAGTATGTAGCTACAGAATTGTCTAACATTATTGGAACTAGATGACGAATAAAAGCTGAGACTTGAATGCTCTTTATGTAGATCTAAGGAAAAGAAAGAAAAAGAACCAATTCGAACCAATTCGTTATCCTAGCATTTAGTGAATATTGTTTCGTACATTTCAATAGATTTTAAGTTACGCCCATTTTTTATCAAATTGTCAATTTAAAACTGCTATTAAAATTTGGGATTGGAATCTAATTTTCCTCCCATAAATTTAAGTCTTAATTCTAGTGCCTTTAACTTTCCTTATAGTCCTGACAAAAGTGCAACAAAATTTCAATAATTAGGGTTATGTTTGACTTTGAAGGCCCATTTCGACAACATTGGCATTACTTATACCGCGTGTTTGACTTTTTTTAGTTGCACTGACGTGTGTTCTTTCCTAGAGGCTTCATAAAATCAGCAAGTAATGATAATTTCTAGAACGATAAAATGTCGCCAATATGTTGGATACAGGAACTAAGTTATGTATGACTTTGACATGCCAACTCGTATTCCGCAGGAATTATTTATGACGCTTGGGATTCTTTTCACTGTTGTTATAATATGTTGTCGGGAAAATAGTCTACCGCTACCAATCCCGGTCCATTCTGCCCCTCGACTGAGTTTACAACTCTTCTAGCATCTCTTTTCCTGTTTCCTGTATCAGGAATTTCGTGGTTTCCAGGCTATTGATACTGTTTGTCCTCTTGGAGGCAAGGAGTCTTCCTTAGACCGTTCGTCCCCAAGAGGGAGGTGGTATTTGTCCTTTAGCGGAGGTGGGGGAGGGGATAGTCCATCTTCTTTCTCAATTTCTTCCTTTCCGCAGGAGCTCGATAAGAACCCCGTGGTGGGATTTTGCGCACTGCTGTGTGTTTTGTATCTCTAACGAGGCCTGGACGTACCCGGATCATCTGACTTCACTATAGCGGCTTATATTTAAATGGGATACTTTTCTTCCTGCTTGAAGGTCCTTTTCTTGGGGCTTCAAGATGGTCGACCACCCGCCGAGGTTGTTACTCGGGGCTCCAGCTAGGCTGACTCTTGGCACGGTATGAGTGACACCTGAGTCCGGCCCGGGGTGTGATGTGTGGGATAGGAAAGGCGTAGGTATTGTGTAGAAATTGGCTGTGTGTGAGGCTACTTATACCAGCTGGCAACACAAAAGCCGCGTCGGTGTGCTGCACCGTGACACTCGCTGGCCATCCGGGACCGCTTATTTGTCCTAACTTATTCTCAGCTAAACTCTATAAAAAGTCCGTTCGCTATCCGCAACCTTTAACCCGTCCGATGGCCCAACTGAGCTAGGTCCCCTAAAACCATCCCAAAAGGATTCTCAAAATTTTTACTTGTTAACAATAAACTTACTCTTCAGTGCGCTCTTCTTGTAAATTCTTAACTTGAAAAGCAGAATGTTGCATCAACAACTTTGTTTGCTATCTAAGTCGTCTGCTGTTTCCTCGGACTCATAGTCTTTCCGTTTTTTTCTTACTTTAAGCAGTTGGTAAAGGTATCTATTTTTTGCTGATGACTATTTTAAAGTGTTTAGGAAACATACATGCAACCTACGACTTATAATTTGAATTTTACTTACAAGACCTCTGGGGACTGATCACACAGTACATGAATGCAGCGGAGCCGCTTATCAAAGGAAAAGCTCACAGCATGCGAAAAGCCCGATGGTGCAAATGCATAGACTGCGCGCTAGAGGTGGAGAACTATCGATGGTTTGGCATTATGGAGACATTATCGATGGTACTCTAATACTATCGATATTTTCCGATAGTTTGTTTTTTAAAGCTTTAAACATTAAAAAAATTCTCACATTCTAATTGTAGCTCAAAGTGTGTTTAAAATATATTCTAATATAATACAAGTTTAGGAAATATTGATCTAAAGAATAATTTTGAAAGCTTAAAACATTTACATTCCATTAAATGAACGATCGCAAAAAAATCCAATTTAGTCAAATTTTGGGCAAAGCTGCCTGCCGAAAGTGTAAGAGCAAGGCAAATTTCTCTAAATACTTCAAAAGCCTTCTTTAATGTAATTCGACAATTTTAATTTGATCGAAGTTTGTCTCAAATATGATAAGTGAAAAGGCAACTTAAATATAATTACACTAGATTTCAAAATATTCAATCCCGATCATTTGACTGTCGTTTACTATGTAAATCCCGATCGCTGAGTCAAAAAATCAAGTTCACAAATTTGACAGCGGTGCCGGTTTTGAGAAACCGCGAAGAAGCTAATTTCTTGGTTCGGAAGAAATATAGCTCTAGAAAATAGAGTAAATCTTCAGCTTTGGTTTATCAAATTTTCTTCATAGTAATAATGGAAACTTCAAGCATTTGAAACTGAATTCCGGAGACTCAAAAATAAAAGTGGCGAGGTGGTCTAGATCTGAGACGGCCCTCCACAGCTCATATGAGCCGAAGTCGTGATTTTGGGAAAGCGCCTATCGTTGTGAATCGGTGAACAGAGCATTGCAGGTAAAACGTCTGTTGTTTGGAAAGAGCTCTCTTGTTCACCAACACAAGCCCACTTCTTTGTCCTCTCCTGATATCTGATAATAGATTCATCTTACCCCCAAAGACTTAAATTGTTTCTGTTAATAGGTTAGCATAGCTCGCGATTGTTCTTGTTGTTAGTTTTGAGCATATGTTTAATGTAAATGTAATGACTTTTATTCCAATTGACTTGAAAGTTTGGGAAAATACTCTTAACAAATCATATTATATACATAAAACACTTTTCACTTTTATGGACCGGAAAAATTCTAAAGTTTAGACCTTAACGGAAATCACTAATCTTATTTTGTTGTCCGATATCTCGATTCTGTCCCACTGAGAACTGCCTCAATGAACGGCGAGGTGGTGAACCGAACATTTTTTTATAATTGGTACTTTATCAAAATCCAAAATTCTAAAATAAATTGAGGTGTAAACTAGTAAATTATAGCAACATTTGAATTGGCCGAGGTCGCAATTGCTTTTCGTAGAAGTCGAAGTATAAATATTATACGTTTTACTTTTCTTTTCGACTGAGTTTCTCAAAGCTAGCAAGCATGTATCGAACATCGATTTTCAGTTACTTCTCAATATTCGACTACTTCAGCTTCACCACTTTTTCTCCATACCCTTCTTGATAGAGAGTACTGTCACCAAGGTTAGGATTTTGGCATCTTTTGGATGACAGACAAAAATTTTTGTGCCTCCCTGTGCAAAATTTGAATTTTTATTACTGATCGATGCGCGCTCCATTGACACGCCCCCCGCCCATTCAACTCACCCACACTATACTCCAAATGATACGTATTAAGGTCGTTCGGTAGCTTGTTGCTGGCCATAAATTCTGCCTCTCTGTGTAAATGTGCCAATGCGTTTCCGGTTCGGTTTCAATATTGACCCTTCTGTTTTGTTGTCGCGCCTTTTATTATGCTAATATTTTTTAGGGACATTGACAAGATTTATTGAAATTACTGCGGCTCAGCCATAAAGGAATAAAGTGAAGCAAATGCCAATGGCAGGATATTTGCTCGAAAGGTGTGCGTGCAAGTGATATTACGAGGCAGATGTAATTAAATTATCATTTTGAGTGCAACATGGTTAGTTTTTGCTGTTGCCATGTTTTGTGTGACGCCGTTTTTGCAATTAAAACAACTAATTGAAGGCAAAAACGATGGCAGAACAGCTGTTTGGTATGAAAAATTAGTTGCATAAATTTCGGAACTAAAAGTTGAGAGTGAGGTGAGGTTTTGGTGTTGTTATGGGGGGGAGAGGGGAGTTTTGTTTGAAATGAGTTTGACAGCGGCAAGTGGAAATATGAATGCAAAATCTGAGAGCATGGTTAAAATTTGGCTTATCTTTATTTAACTGTACTTAACAGATTTTGTTGTTAAAATTAATCTAAAAACTTAACATTTACATTTATTAGATGTATACAATTTCCCTTGCTGGTTGTGTGTCCTTTTTTGTCAAACCAAATCCCATTTTCCCCATCAACTGTTCCCCGGCGCCCGCAAGCATGCCACACTTTTTTCTATCGTTTGTTCTCCCACACAGGCATAGGATTTGGCAGGTGTTTGCTTAAGCTGCAGGGGAGTTGCCCCCAAACAGATAAAGAACTGCCGCACATACCCAAATTGTAACGATTTTACAACAATATTATTTTTCCATCAACAACATCAGCAAAAATCAATCAAATTCAATTAAAATATTGCCGAAGGACACAAAAATCAGCCGTGCAAATTATTATTAATAAAAAGGCTGGGCAGGGATGCCAATTTGCAATTATGCAAAAATTAATTTAAATTCCAAATATATTTAAAAAAAAGGCAGACAAACAACAGTAAATGTGCATTATAATCGAAATTAAAAGATGATTGAAAAATAAATTAAAATTTACGCGAGGTCAAATCCATCAATTAGAGTGGGTGGGGTGAAGGGGGGGCTCGGTCATTAGTGAAGCGTGTTGTGTTAACATGATAATAACAATTATACACATATATACAGATGTATATACATACATATGCTAATGCCTAACCAAAACAAAAACTTGCCCAAGTCCACACAAAAAGACGAAATTTTTGTTTTATATTTTCAATGTCTGTGTTTTTGCGTCGGTATAATTTTTGCTTAAATATATCTCTGAGTGTGTGTGTGTGTGTGTGCAGCGCTTACATTTACACAAGTGCAAAAATTCCCAAAACACAAATCCTAAAAAAACATTTGTTACTTTTTGTGGGAAAATGCTTTTGTATTACGGCTAGGGGGTGACCACACACACACATACAGCCCAGTTGATGCAGACCAAAGCAGTCAAATGGTTGTGTGTGTGTGTGTGTTTGTGTTGACATAAGCGTAGATAGATGATTGAAAGGGAAAGGGGTTAGACAGCCAGAAAAACTTAGAGCACCATAAAGAAAACCCATAAGGTTTTCTGCACTGACTACCTAAAAATTGAAAATGTTCTTTTTTCTAAATTTAGGAAAATTTTGTAAGACTATTAACTCTTTTGGTATTTTTGGGGGTTTCAAAGATAAAAGGCTGAAGTTGAAAGTTTTTTGTATTGGTCATTTATAAACATTTTTTCGGAACTTTTAGGAACGGTTACAAATTCGATGTTCGAAAGCTTTGCACATTTACTGCCATTCTTATCAATTTTTTTTTAGAATACAGTAAGTATTCGGCACATTATTGTGGAGATTTTCAAAGTAATTTAGATTCTTTACCTTAATCTAGCTTTTTACCGCGCAATGATTTCTCATTCAATATACAGCTTTTCCACAGAATTTGGAACACTATTTATATAGTAAGTGTGAACCACTTAACCGAACCAGCCTCAAATCGCAAGTATTTAATATTTTCTTTATTTGTACTGTATATCCGTTAGTCGTAGAGAAAAAAGGTATGCTAAGGTAATGCACTTCTAGCTGGACTGGCGGACATATTTTAAAATTTCAGCGCATGGCAATTGGAACATTCTTTGTCCATAACGGACAATCAGGACTTTCGGATGAGCGAAATATTCGATATTTTCCATATTCCTTTAAGGAATGCAGATGTAAATGCTCGTTATACTTGGTGGCGTTGTCGGCGCACTTGTATCTGCTCCAATTGTTGTTGATGAGTTCGGAAAGCTCGTATTTCATGTATTGTTGATCTGTTCTTGCTTCCCTAACATTTCACATGTGTGTTGCTGCAATCCTTAGACGGCCCAAATAGCCACCCCTACGATTTGCTGGCATTGTTTACTGTAACACACACACTCAGAAAAACAATGTTCCGATATTTTAGAAATTTACGAAACCTGTTTTACACCTGCCAACTAGAGCTAAGACTAGACGAGCTGTAATTTTAATTGAAGGCTCCATCTAATTTTATGATATTTTATAATTTTATTTATATTTTTGCCAGATCCACTTACGTCCAGCAAAAAAAAAGCTAAGAATATGTCAATAACAAATTTTAATTTCACTTTAAGGGAATAGTACAAGATGCAAAAACAAAAATAATGATTTTGTATTTTTTATTTATTTTTTTCATATTTTCAAAGCTCAGGTACTCAAAAATATTTCCCCAAAAAATATTTTCAAAAGAAGAAAGAACCGCCCGCAGAGCCAAAAAGAGGAAGAGGCGCAGGCATTGCTAATTAGTAAACTGAGAAAAAAATGCAATCTAATATCTAGATTAAAAATCTCTTTTTCGAGAATCTTGCAATCTTATCATGGCAAGATTGAAAACCTTGAAATGAGATTAAAAATCTTAAAAAACAAGATTTATCATCTCGCAACTTATCAACCGTCCCACAATTTTCTGTAAAGCTTCAGTTAAAACAATTTTTTTTTAAGCGATTTATTAAAAATTATGTTGTTCAACTAATAAAAATTAACAAAATTTTATAGGAAACTTATTTTTAATTACTAAAAATATTTATTTTCTTTTAAATTCAGCCCTAACTGGGGGAACGGTTAGTTTTCCTTTAAAATGCTGTCAATGTAGGTATTCATACCGTTAGTACTTAATAGACTTAACATTTCTGGTGAATAATCGTTGGTTAACTCCTCAAGTAATCTGATTTGTCTGAGAGATGAGATACGGGAATCAGAGGAGGCCGACAACATGTTGAAAAGGTCCGTGTTTTCTTGCGGTCGATATATTTTGCACGTATTCGCATATCTATATCTTTTGTAGTACTTGTTTTAAGATTCCTGTGCTTCTTCTGACAACTCTCCCATCGATAAAAGCTGTCGTTGTATTAGCTGCTCACTATTATCCAATATTTTATGGACAGTAGGAGTTAGTTTTTTCTCCGGATACTTTGCACGTAAAAGAGCCCTTGTATCCTTGGCATATATTCCATATTTGCAAGCATCAAAATTTTCGGCACAGCTTAAGACATTGAGAATGATCTTAAACCTTTTTATGACATCCAGATGAATTCTTGTTATCTGAGCAGTTCCCTCATCGTTATTGAAGAACATTCAAGCTGTGTTTCCATCATTCGTGTTTCCATAGCCCTGATTAGGGCAGTCGACCTTTACCCCGAGCTCCGCCCAGAACTTCTGTTGTATATCCCGTTTCCGTTTACTTTCCATTGCTTTTATGTTGGCACTGTCATCAGAGTCGGCTCCTTTTCGTGAAAGAGTATATGCCAATTTGGGCATAAGCTCCATACATCTAATCCTCGCATGTAATGGCCGTTTTCATAATTTATATGAGTGATCTCAGTAATTAGGAACAGGATCCTACCTCCCAAAAGGTAGAATTTAATTTAGCCGATCTAATTGCCTACCTAATAGGACGTCGAGGTATCGTCTGAACCTCCAACATTTAGATACACAAGTTTTTAGTTTTTTTACACTTGACTACAAAAAATACGTAAACAAATTTGGAATTTTCAAAGTGCCAAATCGGAGGCTTAAACAAGAATTACATCAATACTTAACAAGAATTTCTCTTTTGCTTTCTGATAACGGAGTGTCCCAAAAACCATTGGCGAACAATTTTTCAGTACGCTTTTTGCAGGCCAGGAACTTTTCAGCTGACGTCACAGTTTCAAAATAAAAAATTTTGTATTCTTTATTCATTCATTAACTTTTAAATATAAATAGGAACTCAATTAATATTCCCAAGATCTATTATCTGAGAAATTTTCATAAAATATTGAATACATACAGGACACCATTTTTGTCATATATTGTTGGGGCCAAAATATGCTGTCCGCTTAAGTGATGTTAATTAACTTAAGGGAAGGCTATCGAACATTTCTATCTCTAATTAACGGGTATATCGAAGTCGGGCAGGGCCGACTCTAAATAACGGTCATATGTATATGTGTACCCCATGAAGAAAGGACTAAAAATATGTAAATGCTTTTAACTGTGTTGCTCAGCAATATAATGTTTAGTAACGTAGACTGTGATTAACTTCTGGATTACCGAATGTGTTCCGCCCTCAGGGGCTTTGGCTGCGAAACTCTTTTCCAAAACTGAGAAGCTTGGAGATAAATCAGCAAACTATATCGACTTGTATCCTATTAATTTGCTTTATATACATTAATATAAATGCATATAAAGCTAGAAACTATTGGGTGTTAAGACTTAGGCGTACCTATGTACGAGATGGGTAAGGTACCCTTCCTCGGTAGATATCTATGAAAATTTGTTTGTAAAAGTACATATTTACATTATACATTTAAACACATTATTGTAGCCACTCAAAACTAAGCTCCAATATACAACCTTGATTCTAGTTCTAACATTTCATTTCAGCCATCAGTTCATCTTTCAGCCGAATGTGTGCGCGTGACCTAAGTCAGTAGGCCACTCACAAAATTTGGGAAAATACTTAAAAAACTACTGCCCTTTGGTGATTTCACCGAAATACCAAATCACTACCATTGGTCACTCCATGAATTTATTCAGAAATAGAATCAAATAAATTTATATTTAAAAACCACAAACTCAGCATTTATTTATTTCATCAGTCCACTTCCCCCCTCTATCAAGATCTACGCCCATTTTTCCCTAACATATTCCATCATTTCAATTCCAGCTATTTTGCTAACCCTAAAATGTCAGCCCATATTTGTTGTACCACGTAGGCCAGCCTGGAGACCTGGTCGAGTTCGCCGGGTTGTCCGCCTCTCAGTCTGGACTGTCGCATAAATGTATAACATTTTATATAACTATTCATGCTCGTAAATTTGAGATTATTTTGTGGTATATTTAAATTTAGCAACAAACGCACACAAGAAGCCACAGCAAACGCCTGACGTTGCCTGAAATTAAAGTGAATTTTGCGGTTTGGCTGCACAAAGATGGAAATAGGCACACTTGAGGTTCCTCCCCAGTCGCACATCCCCTACTCGCTCTGCTAAAATTTTGCTGCTTCAACTTGAAAGTAATTAGAAAGTAAAACGACTACAAATTGTCTTGATTGATTTCCACGGAAAAAGGCGCCGAACTCGAACTCGAGAAGTGCGCCTAAAAATAGCTTCCCCCAGTGAAAAGTTGAATGCATTAGAAGCCGAATCCCGTAAATGAAAGCAAAAACACATGTAGAAAAACATTTCTAATGACTCCGGTGACACTTTTGTAGAAACACAAACACACACACACACACACACGTAGAGGCGAGGACTTGCATACCTGTGCCTGCTGGCTGATAAAATTAGAACGTGAAAGTCGCTGCAGTTGACAGCGTAAAAATGTGTGAACTTAGGAACAGGAAAAAAGACGACGGGGTGCCGCTCAGTCGCTCCATTGCAGCCAGATACAGATATACGAGTATGCAGAGACAGGGGCATATAGAAACAAGAGATATACTATATTTGTGCATACATTTGGGTACATAAGCCAAATGAGAAGATGTTCATTAAAGTTTTGAAATCGACTGAGTGCTACTTACTTATTCAATTTGAGGAGAAAACTAAATTTATGTGCAATATGAAGAAAGACGCCATTAAAAAACTTAGATACTTTAGAAATAATCTGATAATAAAGTGCACCAGTTGCTTGCGTTTCACATTTTACCACCTATAAACTTTTTTTTTTTTTGGTCAGCAAAATTGATTACTGGTCATAAGCATAGGTACGGTTAGGTCGAGATGTCCTCCACCTAGGCAAGGATAGGCCCATTACGATACCATATTATTTCCTATTAAGCCAGGGAGGTTCCTCCCGACTGAACCATTGTGACGTCTACGTTAAAAGTATTAGTAGAGACGAAATCTCTATCTCGGACACTTTTGAGTGGTTGAGTAGAAAAGGGTGACCAAGAGCTTTGAGTCCTTTATTACAATACCTGAGCAATCGCAAAGTGGGGGGGAATGGTCAAGTCATCCCCTTCTAAGACCACAAATGATCATACAGAACTATGGATAACCAAGTTTAAAGAACTTAGGACATAAAGAGCGATCAGTTCCATCATTTTAGATTGTAGACAAGAGCCTGCCAGATGTAATGGCCGGAAATTTGTTCTTCATCATTGGTAATGCATGGTTCGGGGGTTCAGTATTGTCAAAATCAGTGCAATGTAATTATGTATAGTCGTTTGCGGTCTTAAAAAACAGTTTCTTAAGCATTTAGCAGTTTTATTACCATGGAGATGCCTTTGATGCAAATTGAGCAGACTGCTTTAAAATCAGATAAAATTGATTATAATCAATAATTATTGAAAATAGGAAAACTTTATTATTATCCCCTTATCCGCATTTGGCATTGTGTCCAAAGACTGCGTTCGTCGATAACGAGTATTTATATTTATAGAATATTTTTGAATTGCTCTATTTCATCTATTGCTTTGTTTCAATATTCTTGCCTTAATAAAAAAAACTTTAACTTGTTAATACCAAGGATCGCACATAAAAGATGTTGAAAAAAAAAATTTAAGTAAAAAGGAAACCTCCGAATTCGAACAGAATATCAAACACATCTTATTTTTGAACTAGGGGAAACACAATGCAATTTTTTTTAAATTCCTTATACAAAAAATTTAATTTAATTATTTTTACTTCGATTTATAAAAATTGTGAAAAAACGGATAATTTTTATTTTATAATAACTTTTTTAATATAAGCTAAATTAATAGATTATTTGCTGATTTTTATATTCTGTACCGAAGGTACATACCGAGATATATCTAAGTTTGTTGCAAAAGTATATAACAGTGGAGAAGAAATCAATTTCGACTATATAAAGTATATATATTCGTTGATCAGCATCAACAGCCGAGTCGATATAGCCTTGTCCGTCTGTCCGTCTGTCTGTCCGTCTGTCCTTGTTCGTCCGATATTGAACTGGTGAAATAGTGATCTCAGAGAATGGTAAGAGATACGAGCGTTTGGCATAGTATGGAAAACATAAATGTTTCTAGCTGCAGGCTAGATCAAGTTTATTTTTAACTTTTTGCCACGCCCCTCCGACCGGCCCCGACAAATTTGCAAAAAACGTTATATCTCCCAAAAAGTTTGGTAAAGATACACGTTTTGTATCTTCTAGAGTTAGTGTAGTATGCTGATCAAAAATTTGTATTGACTTCTAAGAGTTGGGAAAGTCACCCATTCTAAACTACAAACACCACACAAACTTAGAGGGGGGGGGGGGGGGGGGGGGGGGGGGGGGGGGGGGGGGGGGGGAGAGAGAGAAGGGGAAGAGAGAGGGGGGGGGGAAAAAACAGGATTGGACCGTGTTTCCGTTGAGAAAAGTGTTTTTTTTGGGGGTGTGAGCGACTTTCTCACTTGTTATCAATTTTTAAAATTTATTGATAAAGATTATTCTGAAATTTGTATATTAAAAATCAAATATATCTTAATTTAAGTTTTACTTCCCTATTTTTTAAGTCATTATAATTTCTACGAAGGGTATTATAATTTTGCCCAGAAATTGGCAAAACAATAGAAATAACTATTTCCGACCCTATAAACTTTTTATTTTCTTGATCAGGGCAACCAGCTGAGTCGATTTAACTTTGTCCGTCTGTCCGTCTAGTCTCTCAGTTTTAAAGTTATCGAGCTGAAACTTTGCACAGAGTCTTCTGTTTACTGCACCCTGCTAATATGTCGAAACCGACCGGATCGGATGACTACTTATTGTAGCGGCCATGATCGGTCGAAAAATGGGTTTTAATGAAAAAAACTGATTTTTCTCAATATAACCGCTCTCAATCACGGTCATGGGTAATATTAAATGTTTTTAAGCTGATCTGCGAAGTTCGGTCGAAGTCGCTAACCGTTAAGACAAACGTTTTCAAGTGTATCAAAACTTCGGCACAGACGAAGTTAGCTTTGCCTTTCTCGTTTTCTCAAAATTTTGATTTGTAGGAGATTACTGTTCCAGGGTTATGGCCATTTTCATTTATTAAAATTCACTTTTTTTTAAGAAACTAACAATATTATATGTTTTGGAATGTGAAAATGTTTTGGTTTTAAGAAGATAGTTTTCTTGTGGTTGAACAGAGTGGAGAGTTTGTGTCCCTTGTACAGTTTTGCATTTCGAAAATCGTAATTATAATAATTCTGTGGGTAGTGATTTGTGTATCGTACTGTGATGTTTGGTAAAAATTCGTTGGCCCATTCATAGAGTTTCATGGCAGTGGTAATCCGTTTATCGGTTATCATTTGAAGGCTTGCCCGTCTAGCCATTCTTTTTAGTGTTTATCCAGCTCCATCGCAAGGCCCTTTTCCGCGGGCTGTTGCATGAAAATGCCAATCTGCCGATCTGTTAAAATAGTTTTTATGATGTGGACAAAAACTTCACTCTTAAAATTAAAACATACTAAAGATATTGTTGCAGAAAATTAGTTTAAATAAGTGAAAAAAGGCCATAACTCTGGAACTGTGGGATTTCCCAATTACAGCTTAATACAGTAAATTCCTGGATACAAGATCAACTTTTGAGATAAAATGAAGAAAAAACGAACACAATACAAAACAAACGCGAAGGCCAAGCTAACTTCGTCTTTGCCGAAGTTTTTGTACCCTTGCAAATGTTTTAATACATCAGAGTTTACGAACGTCAGCATTGAAACAAAAAAATTTTCTAAATAAAACCCACTTTTCGACCGATAGTATCTATGGCAGCCATACGATTTAGTCATCCGATTTTGACCAAAAGCGTACACAATTCGACAAAATCCAACTTCTTTAAAAAGCCCGGTATAAGACCCATAAATTATGATAAAAGACACCTTTGTAAGCATCACCTCATACCCAGTTTTACAAATGAAGCCTCGGCTCGCGTTTAATGCGCACTTTTGTACTTGCTACACACAACTACAACAATTTTAGCATAGTTTTGAAAGGCTTAAGATCAAATTTTCCAAAATTCAGCAAATGTGGACAAGGTATTTGGGAACGCAATATATAAAATTCTCTAAATTCGTGCAAACGGTTAAGGTACCTCCAGATGGGGTTAAACTTTCATTATACCCTTGGAGAGGGTATATTAAAATTGTCCGGATGTTTGTAACGCATAGAAGGAAGCATCTCCGACCACATAAAGTATATATATTCTTGATCAGCATGACGAGCTGAGTTGATATAGCCATGTCCGTCCGTCCGTCTGTCCGTCTGTCCGTTCGTCCGTCTGTTTCTATGCTATCTCCTGCGTCAGTTTTAAAGCTATCTTAACGAAACTTTGCACGAAGTCTTTTGGTATAAATACGCTGCACATTTGTCGGAACCGTCCGGATCGGATGACTTTAGCATATAGCTGCCATAGGAACGATCGGTTGAAAAACTAGTTTTAGTGGGAAAAACTTTTTTGTTTTTAAAGCTATCGCTCCCAACGCTCGTATTTATAAGTTTTCAATGATTTTACATCATTTCAAGAAGATTTGTCGAAATCGGACCACTATATAGTATAGATGCATACAAACTGTCAGGCGTATATCAAGCTCCAAGGGTATATAAACTTCGGTCGAGCCGAAGTTAGCTTGCCTCTATTTTTTTTGAATATCTTTAAAAGCGCACGGTAGAGTTTTGTTAAAATCGTTGTTATGATGGTATAATGGGCTATTGCATGTCCCTAAGAGATATTTTTTTTTGTGCACCCGTTACGACCATTTGTGCTCTGCAAAATCGACTGAAAGCATTTAAACAGAGCAAAGCTTTTCGTGTATATAATTCATTACCTCCGCTAGGTCTTTTCTGCTCCGCTGTCTGTGTGGCAGCTGTGGCTTCTAAAAGCTGAATAGCTAAATTACCTTCTTCAGCCCTAAAAAAAAGTTTTTGAAAATTCGAACAAAGGGGAAAACTCACTTCCTATTTTACTTGACTCAATTTAATTTTTTTCCACTTGGGGACTTAATTATAAAAAGTTTTGAAATTTTCTAGTTTTCAAGTTTGTATATGAATTTCCTCGTGTGTGTGTGTGTGTGTGCCGAAAATGGCATATTTGCCGATTTTCCAAGGACCCTATGTCCTAGAGACGGGTAATTTTTAAAAAAATTTTAAATGTCAAGTTAAAGTATTCACTTTTATCTATAAATTGTAGTTTTTACTTTCTTCATTTTTATAAGATATAAGTTCATGATCGGTCTGCAAAGTATGGCCGATTTGAATGAAAATGTAAATTTTAGTACTGAGCTGCTGACTTGCATGCAAATCGGCCTTACTTTGCACATTGATCTCGAGCTTATATCTTATAAAAATGAAGAAAGAAAAAACTATAATTTACAGATAAAACTGAGTACTATAATTTAACATTTACAAATTTTTGAAAAAAAACCCGTCTCTAGTACATAGGGTCCTTACAAAATGTGCAAAAAGGCCATTTTCTGCATTTGTGAGTCCTTTTTACAGTTAATCCATTAGAGATATGGAACTTCTAAAGCCAGATTCGAGTTTAGCGTGAAAAACTTGACTAGAAGCAATCATTCGTATAGCATTTTAGGCTATGTGCTGAGAATAAATTAATTTTGAATTCTTGTCAAAATACTTATGTCCTCCCCATTTTCACATTTTGATTTATATTTTTTAACCTAAGCAACCGCTTGTGTACTACTTATGATTTTTTGAAAGCTTACTTTTATACCAGTATTCGATACAAATTTCAATATTTTGGGATTTTTTGTTTAAAAGATATAACGGATTATTCATGAAATTTTTTTAGTCAAAATACTTTTGTCCACTATTGTATATCTGATTTGTTTTAAGACCCAGTTTCCGATGCAGTTTCTTATAATTACCGAGGGGCTTTAATATCAGTTATCTCTATATAAAAAAGAAAGTGTCCTGACTGATTCATTGATTCACTGATTCACTGATTCACTGATTCACTGATTGGCAATCATCGCACAGCCCAAACGGTAAGAGATAGAGGGCTGTAATTTTCACAGAAGTTTCTGTTGGTGGTGAAAGTGCGTACTAAGACGGGGTTTTGGAAAATTCCATCCGGAAAAGTCGGAAAAGCGTCGGAAAAGTTTGTTGGGAAAAATGTTATTTTTCTCGTTGACTTGAACTTGGTTTGTAAGCTAGTACGCGAAATAATCGCCGTGTTTTCCCGATTTTGGAAAATCCGCCCACGGGAATCGGAAAATTCTGCTGAAAACAACTACATTTGGCTTGAAATTCGGTTTGAAAGGAAAGTGGTGATGATTGAAATGTGATCTTCGGTTGGATTTGCAAGGTCGGAAAATTAGGAAATTCTGCTGAAAAAACTACACGTTGGCGAAACCCGTGTAGGACATACGAATAATTTGTGTGATTTTCATGTCGGAAATCGCGGAATGGTCGGAAAATTCTGCTGAAAATCTATTTTCGTTGGCTTGAAACTCGGTTTGAAAAGATAGAATACGAAATAGTTTGAAATGTGATATGGTTGGAAATGACCAACGGTGGTTGACTATCGAGGGCTCGGTTTGAAGGAAAAAGAAGAGTGAAGGGGGGCGCGGAGGAAAGAAAGTGAAAGGATGGGGGAAGGGGCTGAACTATCAGATGGACCGGTGGAACGAAGAATGTGATTGGGCGGGGGGCCTCCGGGCGCGGGAAGGCGGTGCCGAGTGGTGCGGTCGGACGGCGCCTCGTGGCGCTCGGTTTGTGGTCAAAGATATTAAGTGATTTTCAATATCGGAAAATCCGCCCGTGGGAATGGCGGGATTCTGCCGCAAACATTCCGTTGGCTTGAATGGTTTGTAAGTCAAATCGGATTAATTTTGTTTTTATTTTCCGATGTTGGAAATACCGCCGGGATGCCCCTGGGAAGTGGTTGGGGAGTGAATGGGTTGTGGGTGGTGTTGTTTTGGAAGTGGGTGGAGTGGGTGGTAAGTGAGTAAGTGTGTGGAATGTGGCGGGAAGTTGGGGGATGTGGGTGGGTGTGGGGGTGGGTGGGATGTGGGCGGGAGTGGGTGGTAGTGGGTGGGATGTTGGACGGATGTGGGTGGAAAATTGGTGGGATTACGCTGTGCTTGGTTCTATTGTTGAAGGCGCAGGGCGCGCGGTATTTGCTAGTCTCTATTTAAGAGTGTCCTGACTGATTCCTGATTCACTGACCTGATTCACTGACCTGATTGGCATCTCGCACGCCCAAACGGTAAGAGATGGGGCTGTAATTTTCCGAAGTTTCTGTTGGTGGTGGTGCGTACTGCGGGGTTTTGGAAAATTCCACCCGGAGTCGGGCGTGTGAAAAGTTTGTTGGGGAAAAATGTTATTCTGATTGACTTGAACTTGGTTTGTAAGCTAGTACGCGAAATAATTCGACACGTGTTTTCCCGATTTTGGAAAATCCGCACGGGAATGGAAATTCTGCATGAAAACAACTATTTTTCATCCTTGGCTTGATTCGGTTTGAAAGGAAGTAGGTGAATGAAGAAATGTAATTCCGAAGTTGGAATTTGCCCAACGGTCGGTTGCCGGAAAATTCTGTGAAAAAACATCCGTTGGCTAAACTCGGTTTTAAGGACAAGTACGAAATGTGTGATCGTCGGAAAATCCGCCGGAATGGTGGAAATTCTGCTGCCAAAAACTTCGTGTGGCTGACGGTTTGAAGGACGAATCGTGTTTGGTATTTTCCGAGTTGGAAATTTGCCACGTCGGAAAATCCGATTATGAAAAAACTACCCGATTGGCTTGAATTCGGTTTGAAGGACGAATACGAATAATTTGAATGTGATTCATGTCGGAAAATCGCCGGGTGGCTGGATTCGCTGAAAACTTCGTGTGGCGACGGTTTGAAAGGACGAGTACGAATGGAGATATGAGTTGGAAAATTGACCCAACGGTCGGAAAATCCACTGCTGAAAAAACTATTCAGGGCGAAACTCGGTTTGTAAGGACAAACGATTGTGATTCATCGGCCGCCCGTGGGTGGCGGGAAATTCTGCATGCAAAAACTATTTTCCCGTTGGCTTGAAATTTGGTTTGTGGTCAAAACGGTAATTTTTGTTTTCCGTGTTGGAAATACCGCGGGTGCCCACTGGGGTGGTTGGGGAGTGAATGGGTTGTGGGTGGTAGTTGTTTTGGAAGTGGGTGGGGTGGGTGGTAGTGTGTGTGTGTGGAATGTGGCGGGAGTTGGGGGATGTGGGTGGGATGTAGATGGGAGTGGGGTGGGGTGTGGGCGGGAGTGGGTGGTATGTGGGTGGGATGTTGGACGGATGTGGGTGGAAAATTGGTGGGATTACGCGTGCTTGGTTCTATGTTGAAGGCGCCGGCGCGCGGGATTTGCGTCTCTATATATAAGAGTGTCCTGCTGACTGACTGACTGCTGACTGCTGATGACTGCTGATTGGCCCGCGAGCCCAAACGGTAAGAGATAGGGGCTGTAATTTTCACAGGAGTTTTGTTGGTGGTGGTGCGTACTAAGCGGGGTTTTGGAAAATTCCCGGGTCGGCGTCGGGTTTGTTGGAAAAATGTTTTTTCTCCGATTGACTTGAAACGGTTTGTACCTTGTCGTTCGCACGTGTTTTCCCGATTTTGGAAAATCCGCCCGAGGAAAATAGCGGGAAAATTCTGCATAAAAATTATTTTTCTCCGATTGGCTTAAAACCGTTTAAGGAAGTGGTGTGAATTGAAGTGATTTTCGTTGGATTTGCCAACGTCGGTTCGGTTCTCTGAAAAAACTATTTTCTCGTTGGCTGACCGTGTAGTTTGTGTTTTCAATGTCGGACCGCACGGGTGGTCGGATTCTGTGCACAACTATTTTCATCCGATTGGCTTGAAATCGGTTTGAAAGGGGTAGGTGAAATAATTGAAATGTGATTTCCGGTTGGAAAATTTGCCAACGTCGGAAAATTCCGGAAAACTCTCTGAAACTATTTTTCATCCGATTGTCTTAAACCGTGTAGGACAAATCGAATAATTTTGATTTTCTGTCGACGCCGAGGAAAATGGTCGGAAAATTCTGCATGCAAAAACTATTTTTAGTCCGATTGGCTTGAAATTCGGTTTGAAAGGACAGAATCGATAGTTTGAATGTGTATTCCGTGGAAATTTGCCCGTGTGGGGTGGTGGTGTGGGTGGTGTGGGGGGGGCGGTGTGGGGGGGGTGGGGGGGGTGGGTGGGGGTGGGGGGGTGGGCGGGGGCGGGGGTGTGGCGGGGGTGGGGGGGTGGGGTGGGGTGTGGTGGGGTGTGCGGGGGCGGGGGGGGGGGGGTGGGGTGGGGGGGTGGGGGGGGGGGGGGGGGGGGGGGGGGGGGGGTGGGGGGTGGGTTGTGCGGTGTGGCGGGGCGGGTGGGTGGGTGGGGGGGGGGGGCGGGCGGTGGGGGGGTGGTTGTGGTGGGGTGGGGGGTGGGGCGGGGGGGGTGGGGTGTGGGTGGGTGGGGGCTTATATATAAAATATTTGAAAATAAGCCCTAACTAGCAAGTCCATCTTTGGTCTACATACAGCATATACCCCTTATACCCTCTACCACATCGGGTATAAATAGTTGGCTCGTAATATTTGTTGTTTTGGCTTTTGGCCTGTCGTGTTCGAGTGATTGAAGCTGCCATAATAAAAAAATATAAAAAACTGCCACGACATTGCAGAACTTTTCAGTCTCACACCGCTGCCACACAGTCACCCTACTCACACAAAAGCGTGTGTGCCATGGTGTGAGTGTGATCGTCTCTCCTGCTCTACGCGCCAGAACCATCGCATTGTCGGTTTCTGACTTCGTCTTTGCTATCTGCCTGCCTGTGCGATCAGTTGAGTTTTGTGCGTTGCGCGGTGAAGTTGCCTCCGTTCTCTGCCTTCGACTCACCCTGCAAAAAAAAAAAAAAACACCCCAGAAAATCTGAGACTCAGACAGCCAGCCAGCAGTGAGTCCAGCTCCAGTCCAAATAAAGCTTCATAATTTGAATTAATCAAATAAAAAAGAAACAAATCAAAATGAGAGAAATTGTGCATCTACAGGCTGGCCAGTGCGGCAACCAAATTGGCGCTAAGGTAAGCCTCATTATTATATGGATTTTTTCGCTAATTTATGCACATTGACCGAAAACGTTTTTCAATGAGTTTCCAAACTGAACATTGTCGCCGCCTTTTACAGCGCATTCAGCAATTAAAGCAATCCGAAAATTAAATGCAAAGTGCAAAAAGAAATTTATGTCAGCCACTGTGGCACTCAATATGCCCTTTTTGTGGCAAGGAGTAAACATTAAAAAAAAAAAATTTAAAACCGGGTTGGGCAGGCCGACTGCAGATCAAGCAAAATGATTCACACTGTTCTCAAGGAGAATTATGGCATTTTGATGTAAGGCACAAGCATAAGTCTGACAACTTTGTGGCTGTAGTTGTTGTGTTCAACTGCACTTGGGCTTGACCCAAAAGGGAAATCTCTGGAATTATCATTGCGGTTGAATCTCTACGCTTTGTTGGGTACACATAATGGTTTTTCTTTGATGAGAGATGAAAGTGTTGAAAAGGAAACTCTTAACGATAAAGTAGAACAAATCCAAATGCAAAAGGACTGTTATTTTTATTTAGAGCCTTAAAATTGGCAAAGGCGTAAGGGGGTCAGTGAACTGAATAACAATTTCTTCAGATTTAAAACAGTGAAATGAAATGAAACTTAAGACTCTTGAGTATAATATTTTTGATCGTTCCATTCATGATGAGGAAAACTAGAATGCCATAATGCTTTTCTCACAGGATAATATTTTCCAAACTCTTGTTCGAACGAGTATTACGAGAATTACAACAAAATTACCCCGCACCTGCGTATCTGGAGTTGTCTGGTACAATATAAATATTTCTTATTATAAAGAATATTTCAAACTCTCGTCTCTGTTAAATTCTTTGTTATTAATTTGAGTCAACTATTGAAATAAATAAACATAGTTTTTCCGTGTAAGCTAAATTTTAAAATGCGTTTCGAAGGAATTGGACATCGTATCTGGTCGTAGAATCTAGATAAAATATTTTTGCTTAAGATTTTGGGGTGACGGGTTCAAATTAAGCATCTGTTACAAAGTGCGACAACATTCAGCTTTTGGTAAGGCCTGGGAACGGGATTAATGAGTTGTGAATCAAGACGAATCGCGTATATGGCTGAATAAACATCGATGTGTATGTTTATCGATGTTTGAGCAGTAAAACATCGATGAAACATTGACGTGAATTTCAATTTTTAAATGTCATTTCTTGCTTGAAATTAATATGGAATAAAAAATTAATGAATTTTATATAAGTACATTTAATTTAAATAAACAAAACAAATTATAAAACCAATGTTGCTTCTAGTGCTCTAGATCAAATATTTCTTTTAATGTCCTTTTAAAACTGTTTAAGAATTTCTTAAGGAACATTAAACGCTCAAAATTCTTCGGCTTTAAGGACCAGAGTCTATCCGACAGGGTCTGTCTGAATGTCCTTCAGAAGCTGTTGCAGGAACACATACATATTTTTTAGCCACTTCTTTTAGTGAGCTCAGACAGCATGGACAGTTCACTTAATATTTCTTGTGTGTTTTGCTGAATCTGGCATATTAATGGAATAGTTAGTGAAATAGTGGCATATTTTTCGCCAAAGTTTTAGAGAAGGTAAGGAGTTCTGCAATTTCTTGTAAAGTTTGTTTCGGACAGAAGAAAAGTTCGCTTTATCATTAAATATAAACTATTTCACCAAGAGGCGACTTCTTAAAAAATGCCATACACATTATTTGTAGTTTGGGACTGTTTTACATTTCCTTGACCACAAGGTGTGTCTTTCAAATCATGGAAAATTTGTGGGTTTTAAAAACTCTCACGCTTTAAGGCGAAAATATTTTTTGCAAAATTAATCAGAATCTGTATTTGAATCGCGACATTCTTGACTAGAATGATCACAAGATACAAACTGAACGACATCTGACATAGGTATATCACAACATTTTTGACTCTTTAACGAAATCATAGCATGGATACCATTGTGGACTGACCATTTTTCTGTGGTGCCGTAAGGTGTTATATCGGTGCATTGATCACTTCATTTATGCAAGTGCCTGATCTGATGAAAGACGTTTTAAATTATGTGTGCGTAATTTCTTCATGAGCTTAGAAGCATTTGCCATCACATTTATAAACATCTTATTTCGTTCGACCCCACAGTTTGCTCAGTCGGTGCAATCAATTGATTTTCATTAATTTTTAACAGCAGATCTTTAGTATTTCTTTGCTGTGTTTTTGGGAAACAATTTAAAAATGGTCCCTACAGCTGCGGTTTGAGCTTGAAGGCGAGACTTCAAGCTTATAATCATCGCCCTTTATTGTGCCCTGAACTCAACTTCGATTATTGTTCATAAATGTGGATTCTCTCTGTCCAAGATTTAGTCCACCTCAACTCAAGTCCATGACACATTTTGGTATAGTGCAACTTAAACTATTGCCAAATATTATAGCTGCTTGCTCTAGGATTGATTTAAGCTTAAAGTTTGCCAGCTTACAATGATCTCATGATCCAACCGACTAATTTTTTTCTAGATTTTCCGATTCAATTTTGAATGTATTTCAAATGCACCGGTTTGAGAACCGTTACCTTCTGAACAAACATTTGTAATATTCGTAATATTTAAAGACTTTATCCGAATCTTACACGCCCTCAAAGCACTTGACTCTCATACAAACAATGCTAAAACACTTACTAAATGTCGTTTATCTCTCAACGAGATCGCACGACATTTTAATATACACCTTATATGGGTACCTGGACAAAGCAACATAGAAGGCAACGAGTCTGCGGACAAATTGGCCAGAATAGGAACCACCATTGAGCTACTTTCAGAGAGGAGTACGATAGGTATGCCTATGGCAACATGTAAACTTCACACAAAAGCAGAAACACTTCGTCTCGCTACGGACGGGTGGAAAAACCTTTTTTCATGTGCCGTAGCAAGACTTACATGGCCTACATTCAATTAAAAACCCACTATCACACTTTTACGTCACAGAAGGGACCACATATCACTTCTGGTGGGGACCCTCACGGGTTACTGTCTTATTGGCAGACACGCAGCACGCCTAGGTGTAACTCACCATGACTTCTGAAGGGGTTGCATATATGAAGAAGAAGAGGAATCGATACAACACTTTCTCTGTCATTGCCCCGCCCTGAGCAGAAGGAGACTAAGGACACTTGGTCAGCCTATCCTACTCAACCTCTCGGAGATGTCCGAGCTAGAGATCCCAGCTCTTCTTAAATTTATTCTGTCCACACAAGGGTTCAGTAACGAGGACCTCCCTCAGTACTAAAAAGGGTTAACAGGGAAACAAATATGTGCAACGCAGTGGGTCAATAGTGGCCTAAGTGGGGGAGCGACTTGTCACTCTCAGCCATCACAACCTAACCTAACCTATACAGTGCGATAACTCGGTTCATGCACTATGGGCATTTTTGTCCAAGCAATTTCCCTTGGACAGCATTAACCATTTGGGTGTATCCAACTTACTTTTTTTACAAGTGCAAACCAGTCGAAAAATTGTTCAATTGAGCATAGAATTTCCATTTCATAGTGCAACACAAAATTTAGTATTTAAAAACGCCTGATTGGCTAAGACTTTCTTGTAATGGACTCTTTTATTTAAAAATTTTTGTTGGGATTTACACGGTGAAGCAAACTCCTGAAGTTTTCCAAAATGCTCTGGCTTGTAGGGAAGAGGTGAAGTGGTGAAGCTTACTCCTCTACACCTATTTCCTACAAACGAATGCTTTTTCAAAAACTTCATGAATTTTGCTCCACCGTGTAAAACCCGACTAAGAAATAAATTTCCTCTAAAGTCTATATACATTAGAAGCATCAAGATAAAATTCAAAATAGGTAGATTCTACAAAACTCTGTCAGGTAATAATCTGAGCTTACCAAGGCTAGTTAAAGCTTACGGCAAGCAAATATCGTCCAAAGAATCACATATTTTCAAAGCGTTAGTAGTCTTGAATGGTTTTTGCAATTTAATGTCTATTAAAACAAACTCTTCGAAAATGTCTAATCGTTCAATCAAGCCACAATATAAGATTATTAAATTGTAATTATTAAAGATTATTTAAATTATAATTAAATAATTATTTAATTAAATTACATTATTTAAATAATTATAATAATTAAATTAAATTATTTAAATAATTCTTTATAAGTTTTTTTAAATTATTAAATTTATAGAAACATTGAACCAGCGAAATGAAAATTAATTCAGTTATTTGAAAGAAGAACTAACTCCTCAATAATGTATGGTCCCAGTGCCCAATTCGCCATTGAAATCGAAACACCTCAACTGCGGTAGCTCTTGATCTCTCCCTCTCTCTGAAAACTGGCCAACTTTAATTTAATTCGTACTAACATTAACTGGCCACAAACAAGCCTCCATTATTTTGGCAGTACCAGTTTTTATTTTACATTTTGTTTTTTTTTTTCTGTTTTTTTGGAGATCCCCACAGAGCGCCTTTTTCCAAGCATCGAAAATCAATGTCAAGTTGATTTTGATTTATTTTCAGACCGACTGCAATGTGTGTCACACAGCATTAGCGAATGCGCTGATTAAATGGCAAACAATAAAAAAAAATGATATACTACGAAACACAAACGAAAAGATAAGCCAACCCAACCAACCACATTCACAGCTTGTTTGGCTTTTCATGAGTCAATTTCTACCGTCAATTTAAAGTAAACTGTTTGTAGTTCCTAGAATTGGGCAATAGTCAGTGCTTTTATGAAGCCATTTGCTTACTTTTCTTATGCCCACAGTGTGTTTGCCCACAGCATACGCTGAGAAGTTTCGGACTTTCGGTAATTTGATCAAAGACTGTAATGTGAGACCTCGGAATATAATAAAGAAGAAAGACACGAAAACAGCTGAGTGGACATTTAAATATGTGAAATGAAACATTTGAATTTGGCCTTAAGGGGAGCCGCACAAGTGCGGCCCAAAAAGGAAGTGACTCACTCAGGGTATACAGTTACAGGATAACTTCCGCTGACGATAAACGCATTTTAAATACTCGTAAAGGCCAATAGCCTCCCCACCCAGATTTATTATCGCCGCTGTTTGACACCACAAAATGCCCTCTGATATGGCAGGCGCGAGCGGCCGCCCCCTTCAATTAAAACGAAGGAAAATATTTTTCTTTGATGCCAAATGTTTTATATCATGTGAAAAATATGTCTCTCTTTTCTTCTTTCGGTGCGCCATTCCACTGACTTTTGCATACAGTTTGCTGTATTTGCAGCGATCTCCTAAGACTTGCAGAGTTTTTCTTCAAAAAGTTCATGCCCGAGTGATTTTTTTTAAAGAAGCAGACAGAGCAACTTGCAACATGCAACACTTAATGAGGGCGTCTCAATTTGCAGTCGCCAGCAAAATGATCGCATGCCTGGGGGGAGTTGGGGTACGGGACAGTGCCAGAGACTGTTGCCAGGCCAAAGAGAAATTAATTACAGAAAAGAAAATACGTTTATTTCAAGAACAGATGTTGGCTGGAAAAACGAAATGCAGAGAGCTTACAAATAAACTTACGAAATCGGAGACCAGTCAAAGCAAGTAACTTGAGGGTGAAAACAAATAGAGAAATAGTAATAAAACTGTTTGTGTACGAAATCGTTTAGGCCAAACAAAGATAAGGGCGGTCTTGCGATGCGAAAACAATGAAAGGTTCCCTTTAAATTAAACGATAAGGAGATTTCTGAGGATCAGTTTTTACTAAACTTCGTTCAAAAATATGAACTTATCAATTTCTCCAGGTTCTCCGAAGTACGCCAATCTTAAAATTTTACTTATTAAGAGTGCGGTCAGTGGGATATTAAAGTGTAAATTAATCTACTGGCTTTCTCCGCTTGGTGTAAATGATTGGATCTAGGTTTATAAGAAACATACACTAAGTTATTTTTTAGACCAAACTGTGGTGTTTTTCTCAACAAACATTCCAAATATTTTTCAAAGTCCTCATTTCTGGCAAATAAGCGCTAAATATCCTTTGTTAGGGACACATCTGGATAGATGTAGAATATAATAAAAACGAGAAAGGCAAAGCTAACTTCGTCTGTGCCGAAGATTTGATACACTTGAAAACGCTTGTCTCAACGGTTCGCGACTTCGACCAAACTTCGCAGATCAGCTTAAAAATATTTAATATTACCCATGTCCGTGATTGAGAGCGGTAATATTGAGAAAAACCCAATTTTTTTTATTAAACCCCAATTTTCGAGCGATCATTTGTATGGAAGCTACCAGAAGTAGTCATCCGATCCGGTCGGTTCCTACATATTAGCAGCGTGCAGACAAAAGAAGACTCTGTGCAAATTTCAGCTCGATAGCTTCAAAACTGAGGGACTAGTTCGCGTAGAAACAGACGAACGGACGGACAAAGCTGAATCTATGTGGTCGGAGATGATTCCTTCTATGCGTTGCAAACTTCTGGGCAAAATTATAATACACTTTTCAAGTGTATAAAAAGGTTTGAAATAAGTCAACTTTCCAGCGTTCTTTCTGGTCGTCCGTGTTCTACACACCTCTAACAAGCCAAATGCAATTGTCGGTGTTTCTGAAACCTTTTCTGGTTGTTTTCAAATATTGCAAATTTTGTGGCGACATTTGGACGATGCTTTGTTAATAACGAGACTTAAGTCAAATAGAATAATGGAGAACAAAACTTGAATGTTTAACTTATCGATTTGAATAATAATATAATATTTGATGGGTTTTAAGTAATAAAAATTAATTGTAAAATATTGTCCACCAAAAAAATGCAAAAGTCTGACAGCAGCAAAAAGCAACAATGAGCAAACCTGCCGACTTATTCTAATTATGACAAGAACATTTTCTAAGTTTAATGTTAAGTAAAGTACAAATTTAACAAAATTATGTGAACAAATTAGCAGTTTAATAAAATATGATGAAAATGGATAATTTATTCATTTCATTATGAAATGAAAAAAATAAAAATTGTCAGCGCTGAAATTTTAAACCACACTTTTTACATTTATTTTAATCTTAAAGATTTTTCGATGATTTTCGCGGCAGAAAAGTAGCTTTCGCTTCATCAGAAATCCAAAGTGAATTGCATCATTTCTGAAACTCTTGTTACGTTTCTGTGTCCCTCTTCAACGGTCAGCGTTTTTTCTTTAATTCTTAGCCTGAAAAAATTTTCTATTAATGGCTTAAAATTAATTTATAGTTTGAAACTCAGTGCACACCACAACCTCTTGCAGAATTCAGTTTTAAAACTTTATAGAAAATTTGAATCCAACATTTATTTATATTATTTTAAAGCCTACAACCCTGCAGTGGAGTGTTTGTTTAAAAGAGTCTTTGAAGCTAACTTAGACAAATGAAATCTCCGACATTTGTGGAACACCGAAATTTGGATTGGTTGTTTTCAAAAACCACATACCCTTCAATCTCTAGTGATTTCTGGTACACTTCTTAGTATTGTGGTTTTAATTGTAAACAAGCGTTTTCGGTTTTTATTTTGGTTTGGTACAGGTTTTGCCCAGAAAGGTTTTATTTTCTCACTATTTTCACGGTTAATACGGGTCGTTTCTAACAGTTTGTCGTCGTTTGTCCCTGTTTTTGGTTTTCCATCTGTCAGTCTGTCTACAGCATTCTACTTCACCATTTTATATACAGTGTGATGAGTGTGAATTTAAAACTTTTAAAATTTACAAATTTAAACATTTTATAACACAAATCAATAAAGAATTCACTTTACTTAGGTCCAAATTAGTCAATTCTCGGCTCCTTTAATGACTAGAGCCTTACTGTTGTTTCAAATCGTATGCAGAATTTATAGATAGATAGATTCTTTATTATTCTAATTCAGACAAAGTATTTACTTATTTTAAAGCGTTGACACGAATCGATAATGGAATGGCTTGTTGCCGTATGCCCCATGATTAACGTTCACAATATACATAGTTTTAATACATTTTAGACACAATGAACATTGAACATGAAACAATGCTTCTTTATAAGTTGGGGACGTTTGCAGAAAATGCCTCCATCTGAACTCCTTGTATATTGGACATTTCCCAATAATATTTGTTATGGTTTTCTCTGTTAAATTACATATATGTCGCACACAAGGGAGTCCGTTCTCTGCTTACTTTTGAGCCACGAGACATCTGCTCGAACTTTCATTATCCACGAAGTGGTGTCACAGCTATGCTTATCATCGCAATATCCACCTCCTACATGGCGATCAAGCCTTGCATCAGTAAAATATTGTTGCGCTTCCTATATCGTCCATATTCTTACATCAATCCGTCATTCCTCATTCGTCATTTGGCTTGTCCAGGTAACATCCCAGTTTTGCATTTGCTTTGTTAGCTCACTTAATTATCTATTAATTTTTTTTCTTGCACAGGACATGTGCGGAGTCTGTGAGGTTCACACTGATATACAATTTTTTCCAAATTAATTTAAGATGCAGTTGATAAGTGTCAAAACTGCCTCCTTATCATATATACATATCCAAATATTTTTAAAGAATTTATTATATTTCCTTCATAAAAATCATGTGCACCATTCGATTTTGTCCTCAATAATTTCCAAAAAAAGTTTCCAAGTCAACCTCAAAATATTTTCTTTACTTCCAAAGCAAAGACTTAAATATAGTTTGTATAGTTCTTGGAATAAAATTTGAATTATTTTCTGAATCAGAATTTCAAAATTCATTTATAATGACTAATTTTTTTTAAATTGATAATTTTGTATTTCTTTTGGTAAATTCTTCAAAGTGTTAAGATTCTGACTCAGCATTCTTTCTCCATTCATTCATTTCTCAGCATTTTTCCTAGAGATCGTGTGTCCGATTGATATCTAATTGGTGGCTAATAGTTAAGCACATTCTTTTCACAGCTGGACTTTTATTTGATCCCCTCCTCCCCTTGGTGCATTTTTTTTTATCGTACCAAAAAGCAATTTCCCGTCCACATCAGCACGAAAAAATTAGCTTGAATGTAAAAGTCAAGCGCGATCGTCAGTTCAAACGAAAATGGAAGGAAAAGGCCTGAAAAAAAGACATGAAAAACGACTTTTCACTTCAACAGTTTTGTGTGCTAATTTAGTTTGTTATTTGTTATTTTTGTTGTTGTTGTTGGTTCGTCCGGCTTTTTGATAAACTAAGCTTTATTGTTGTTGTTGTTCATAATAATAATTGCACTGGCGGCCACACTCCAATTAAATTTGATGATCTGGCGGAGATTGCAGTTGCTTCTTTTGAGTGCGTGTGTGTGTGTGTGTGTGTGTGTGTGGAAAATAAACAAAGAAATGCAGACGCCATAAGCTAGTGCTCTTCCCCCCCACCCCGACTGTTTACAGAGCACACGTCAAGTTCAAGTGCCAATGCGAAGGAAACCAGGCAGACATTGCATAGTCCCCACTTCAGTTGCTAACATTTTTATTATTTCCTCTCACTCTTGGAGTTCTACCAGAAAGAGATTCGTTTTTGGGCCAAGCTGCAATTCCGCTGTTGCGCTTCACTGAGAACTACGAAATTCTTTTAATCGTTCCCGAAAATAGTCTCACATCTCCTCGCCGTATTTGGCTCTTGTTAATCGCTGCAGCAAAACAATTGCCAAGCGTTTCCGCAATAAATTCCACCAAATTGACGTACAGTATCTATGAGATACTTTCGATTTGGTCTTTGGTTTTAGGGTCCCCCTAATGATAATGTCGAATGTCGAACTGTCGTACAGCTGGCGTCTGGTGCTTTAATTTAGTGCCTTTTGGGTCGATGGCCTGCAGTTCATGATGCGTCTACGATGAGTCAGTCAGTCCCTCAGTCTCCGCATCCCACAGGCCTAAGCTATTTTTAACACTTTCGTTTCGTTTGGCCGCCGCCTAAGGTTTGCACCCCAGGAGCGCTGCTGCATTGGAAATGTTGTCCCATACAGTGAAAATATTTTTCAACATATTTTTTACTGGCCCGGACGTGGGCAACTTTTAAATTTAGCACTAAATCAGGGCACGTTGAAGTCCCAAAACTAAACATAAATCTATCTCACTCACCCGCCTCCCTCTATATGGACAGAAAAATTCTGTACGCTTACGTATATATATTTTTTTGTGGAATAAACTTTATTGCGGCTGCGCCTTGTCGTTGTCACTTTGTCACCGAATTTTGAGAATTTTGGTGTTTTTTTTTCTGTCATTTTTGTAGTTTAGTTTCTGCGGCTGGCCATATGTCAAGCGGGCGACCGGCTCAACATGAACTCTGACATGGCTGGGCGGGCACAATTATTCAATTTGATAAACGACTCAAAGATATAAGTAGACTTGCCCCGAGGTTGATAGATGTGAGATGAAGGGATGCAATTGAGATAACTCTGTGGAGAGATAAGGAGTTGCATAGAAACCGCAATATCTTATCGTCGTATAAGCGAAGACAGCTTCCGAGATAAATTCTTCTGTTGTGCAGATGAGATGGTCAAAGCGGACAAATGAAAAGCAGAAGATAAGAGGACAATGACAAAGAAGATTATGGAAATTTTTCAAAGTATGTACTTGGACTCGAGTGGAAATTTCGACAAGTTACAAAATTTACGGTTTCGAAAACTTTTTTAATACCTATAAGTAAGAAAGTTTAAAGATGATGATGTGTTTTGAATGGTTAAATGCTGATATTTTGATGCTGAATAAATGGCAATATCTTTTGAAAAATTTTAGTACAAGGATGCCCACAGCCTTCTTACGGCAAACAAAAAGTAGACCATTTATTAAGTAAAAAGTATTAAGTAAGCCTATGGGTATGAGAATTGCAAAATCAATTAAACTGTTGGAGCATAAGATATCGAAAGCCCTGCGTTCGTACTTACATACACGTAATATGTAAAACCCACGACGACTTAAGTCAATAAATAGTAAAAAGTATTAGAAACCTAAACAAGTAAGTAAAATTTACTATTTCGGTAAGTAATACTGTAAGTGATACTCGTCGAGTATGATAACAAACTAGTACGATTAACTAGCTGTCAACTTGAAACAGTGGCACCGTAGAATCGTAGGAACCGCACCGTTCTAATTATTTTACTCTTAACTTTTTACTTAAATCAAGTTCAATTTTTGATGTACTTCTACTTCGCGCTGGTCGTATAAAATTTGTTAAGAAATAAAATGAAGAAAGCTAGAGTCGGCAGATTCAAAGCGGATTAAAGCAAGTGGTTCCAGCGATGTGTAAGAGATACGAAAAACTTCTAATTTTCCCATCCAGTCCATCAAATCTGCGAAAACATGTGTATTGTAAACGTTCAAGACGTTCAATTATAAAAATCTCAACTTGTAGTGTTGTGATTGTGGAGTGACCGAGAACGACACTCGCTCAAGACATTCGTCTGTTTGGAGAATAAATTTGAATAAATTTAAGTGGCATTGAATCAGTGCTAAAAAAAGACAGATTTCCATTGGCTCATAGGTATCGAAAAGCTATTATTGAATAGAATACTGGAACTCCTGTAGCCATTTAAATTCACATCGCTCTTCATGAAATAAGATACGGATCCAACTGTACATTATGTCAAAATTATAAAAATAAAAATGCTTTTCATCCAGAAAAAACCATATTGAAGTAGTGGAAAATTCAAGGAGAGCAATTTCCCCTGATTGAAAAATTAGCAAGGCAAATATGATGTATACACACTTGCATCTAGCGCTTCTAGTGAAAGGTGCTTCAGTTCGACTAATCGAAAACCTTAAGGCGGAAATTTGGATGCTATTCTTCTTTTACACTCACAACGCAAAGCCACTTGTAAAATTTTTTGTGCAAGTTCACAGTTATGTTATTAAGGAATGTAACAAAAATATTTTTGTGTTTATTTATTTTTTTGTCAATGTAAAGTCTCCTTGCAATTCTAAATTACAAATAAAAAATGGAAAAACATTTTGGTTCATGTTAATGTGAAGAAGAATTCGAGAATGGACTTTTTTCCAGAATTATAAGCGAGTTGTGGAAGTGGATATATAATGGATTATAGTGGATACTCCATAATCCACAGAAGATTATTCTCTCCCCTCTCGATGCCACGATTATAATCGTACTCGTAATCATCAAATTGATGTGACTAAAAGTGTTGTTTATTCATAACTTATAAAACAAGACATTCACATTCTCGACTGTACAGTTGTTTCTTAAACCTTTCTGTTTTATCATCAGCAGTCTTTGCCCATCTTCTAACAGTCGGCAGAGGTCATCTTAAGCCAGCAATTCTATGACTGTTTGGGATTTCCAAATGCAGCTTTTTTTATACCCTTGGAGAGGGTATATTGAAATCGTCCGGATGTTTGTAACGCAGAGAAGGAAGCATCTCCGACCACATAAAGTATATATATTCTTGATCAGCATGACGAGCTGAGTTGATGTAGCGTCCGGTCGCCGTCTGTTTCTATGCTATCTCCTCCGTCAGTTTTAAAGCTATCTTAACCAAACTTTGCACAAAGTCTTTTGGTACAAATACACAAATACGCATATAGCTGCCATGGAAACGATCGGTTGAAAAACTAGTTTTAGTAAAAAAAACTTTTTTGATTTTAGTGCTATCGCTCCCTTATTAATTTTAATTTATTTGGCAAAAATTTCTGGTGCTACAAGTGTATACTAAATGATTATAATTAGTTCAAGTTTTAAACAAACTCCATATATTTGTTTGGAGAAGCATGTACTGAGAAGCAGCGGCACAGTTTCCGATACATTTCATTTCCATAACAAAGAATAGGGGTACGTCTTTGCAATAAGTCTGATATTAGTCGACAAATAACATTTAGTTAATGAAAGCTTCCCTAGTTATCCGTGGGGTTTTCCAGTTCCAGCTCACAGTGTTATTAAAAGTTTTACCTAGAGATTAACGACTTGAGCAAAATATTCTTAGGGTTTTCCAGCAATATTTAGTCAAGGTAGTTCTGTGGTACTTATTGACTTTTTATATACTACTACACTGAGAAAAAAAATCAATCTAAAATCAAGATTATAATCTTGAATCAAAGAGAAACGGTGTCAGAATTCGACTAAGACCAGTTAATCTTAACCCAGCATTATATGCTCAATTTTCTCAATTTCAATCTTAATCCATCAATCTTGGATAAAGATTGTTTATACTCGACTTTAAGATGAAACAATCTCATTTTTAAATATGAAAAGAAAAAACAAAAAAATTATATTAAGCTGTTAATATTTTTATGTTTTTTTGTTTTGTTTTTTTTTTTTGTTGTGTTTGATTTAGTTATTACCAATTTGTTCATTCTGAAAAACTTATACTGAGTACCTCGGGTTAATTGACCACTCTGCATTGCCACTCAGCCCTCTCGGCTGTTCAGCCTCATTGTTGGAGCGTCACTAGTCGTGGTATATAAACACAGCACGACAATGCCAGCTGAGCTCTTATACTGCAACTGGTTGCGCGAAAAAAATTCCTTAAATAGCCGAGTCGTTAAAGAGGAAGCCTAAAGCTTTATTGGAACGAGATGGTTGTGTTTCGAGTCCCAGGAGAGCCGAGTTGTTTTTTTCATTTTTTTTTTTAAATTTTTTTTTAACAAAATAAATCTATTTATATATATCATAAAGTTTTTTAACTAAAGCTTTACAGAAAACTGTAGGACGGTTGATAAATTGCGTGATGATAAATCTTGTTTTTAAGATTTTTAATTTCATTTCAAGGTTTTTTAATCTTGTTATTACAAAATTGAAAGATTCTCGAGAAAAGATTTTCAATCTAGATTTTAGATTGAATTTTTTTTCTCAGTGTAGGAACTTACATTACAAAAATCACTTTTACATATCTCGAAACACGTATATATTTAATTTAACGGACGGCAATGAGACAACATATCTGCCAAGACATTTACATATAATGAGAAGAGAAGGAGACCAAGGACTGACCCCTGGGGGATACCGTTCTTAAGGTACAACGTGGATGATATTCATTGTCGTCTTTAACATAGACACGATTTGATAAGTTTTATTTAGGTATTTTCGAAATCAGTCTAACTTCGTTATTAAAGTTTCATGGTTAACGGTGTGACTTGACTTAAAAGTGGCAAATTTTCGTTGTCCATTTGCCTTCCTATATCCTAAGTTTTTTATTGCCGTGGTGCAGCTTTTGTTCTTCCTATAACCCGACTGATTTTACGGTTCGAGAAAAGAGTAAATTCGTTTCAAAAATTGTAAAATTTGACAGAAAAGCTCATAAAAATAATAAAAATCCACGTTGACTTTATCAATTTTAATTTGGATCAATCATTTGCTTAAGAAGGTTGACCTACCTACATATGTAACAGTATGATTAATTCCGAGCAAGCAAAAAAAGTTGTTTCACTCCAGAGTTCACAAATTTTTCATTAAATTCTTCTCAATAATTTCCCAACTAAAATTATTTTCTTTCTATTTAACAGTTCTGGGAGATAATTTCGGAAGAGCATGGCATTGACAGCAATGGCATCTATGCGGGTGACAGTGATTTGCAGTTGGAGCGTGTCAGTGTCTACTACAACGAGGCATCAGGTAACCTACCCCACACTCACACACACCCACAATGGATAGTTCTCAAAATCTTGTTAATTTTATCTTCAGCGGTGACGCGTTCATCGGGTGGCAAATATGTGCCACGTGCCATTTTGTTGGATTTGGAGCCGGGTACCATGGAATCAGTGCGCTCCGGTCCCTATGGACAACTCTTCCGTCCCGATAACTTTGTGTTTGGACAATCCGGTGCGGGTAACAATTGGGCCAAGGGTCATTACACAGAGGGAGCCGAACTGGTGGACAATGTTTTGGATGTGGTGCGCAAGGAGTGTGAGAATTGTGATTGCCTGCAGGTGAGTTCCAGGGAGTCCGCTGTGAGTTCAAGAGAGCTAAGGTCTTTATTCGATTCTCAGGGCTTCCAATTGACGCATTCATTGGGAGGTGGAACTGGCTCTGGCATGGGCACTTTGCTGATTTCCAAGATACGCGAAGAGTACCCGGATCGTATTATGAACACCTACTCGGTGGTGCCTTCGCCCAAGGTCTCGGATACGGTGGTCGAGCCATACAACGCCACCTTGTCCATACATCAGCTGGTGGAGAACACCGATGAAACTTACTGCATTGACAACGAGGCGTTGTACGACATTTGCTTTAGGACTCTGAAGGTCTCGAATCCCAGCTATGGAGACCTGAACCACTTGGTATCTCTGACCATGTCTGGTGTGACCACCTGCCTGCGTTTCCCCGGCCAACTGAATGCGGACTTGCGCAAGCTGGCCGTGAACATGGTACCATTCCCGCGATTGCATTTCTTCATGCCTGGATTTGCTCCACTCACTTCGCGTGGCTCGCAGCAATACCGGGCGCTGACGGTGCCCGAGCTGACCCAACAGATGTTCGATGCCAAGAACATGATGGCTGCCTGCGATCCTCGTCACGGACGCTACCTGACAGTCGCCGCTGTGTTCCGTGGTCGCATGTCCATGAAGGAGGTGGATGAGCAAATGCTGGCCGTGCAGAACAAGAATAGCTCGTACTTTGTGGAGTGGATACCCAACAATGTGAAGACAGCTGTGTGCGATATTCCACCCAAGGGACTGAAGATGTCCTCGACCTTCATAGGCAATACCACGGCCATTCAGGAGCTGTTCAAGCGGATTTCGGAGCAGTTCTCGGCCATGTTCCGTCGCAAGGCCTTCTTGCATTGGTACACCGGCGAGGGCATGGACGAGATGGAGTTCACCGAGGCGGAGAGTAACATGAACGATTTGGTATCGGAGTATCAACAGTATCAAGAGGCCACTGCGGACGATGAGTTCGATCAGGAGGTTAACCAGGAGGAGGTTGAGGGCGATTGTATTTAATGGTGTGGCCAGAGGAATGAGGTGCGTGCGTGAGGGGGAGCGTCTGTTTTTGCGCCGCATGCGGCAGCAGTTGTCGGCGAAGCATTGCAACATTCTCTAAATACAGAGAGAGAGAAAGGAGTTGCTCCCCCAAAAGAGACACCCACACACACACACAAACACACACACACTCACACATATACAGGAAACGTCAAGCGTAGTTAGAACATCAAACGGAAATGTTCCAAAACTCTAATCCTTCCTTCCTTTCTTTCTCTTTTCATTCTTCCTTCATCTGTCATTTCACCCGCTTACCTCCTCTACGCTACACTTAAACACGGAGGCACGTCTATCGCATTTCTCGCAGCCATTTTCATCCATTCTCTTCACTTTCCCCTTTTCACTAATTTAAGAACAATCACTTTTATATTTTCTAAAAACCAATATTAATTATTTATCAATAAATGTCACAAAAATCAATTTGCACTCAAGACTGACCACAGTTTGGACTCAACATATGGCAATATAACATTAATCAATCTGAGCTTATCCAAAGAAATCAGGCGAATTTTTGTGTATCATCAATTCTTAGGCATAGTGTGCAAACCATTTTCATTATAGTTTCTTATTAAACGACACCAACAATTATGTACCCAAAAAACAAAAATCAAATATTAATAACTAATGCTGAAAGTTAATGGAAACTATTCTCAATAAAAATAAAATGCAATTTGTTTAAAATTAAAAAAAGATTGAATATTTAATGATTATCTCTATATTATGGTTATGGATGATATCGGAAGGTGGATACAACTGTGTGGTTAATTGAAAGAAGACTATCAGCTATTATTATCTGAGATTTCTTTTTAAACTTGAACGGCATCTCATAAAGATTCCTGCAGGGAAGGAAGGTACCTCTATGCCACTTTTAGTAGTTGCACAAATTCCAACAGATGGAACTGATACTGCAGAGACAACTAATGGAGAAACGCTAACTGCTGGGATATACGACTCACTTTTTATAAGTTTTAATGTATTTCAGCTTATGATATTCACAGATATCTGGTTGTACTAGTAACTTGCAAACGTCGACCAGAGTTCGAGGAAAACGTCTTAATCGCGGGTGCCACAAGAACCTCTTCCAACCAAATTCCAACCGAATTCCAATTTTTACGTGCCACAGAAATTTCTTTTGGTTGGTTTCAAACCTCCCTTGTTTTATACGGAGATTTACCAAAGCTAACTTTGGTAAGCTTTCCCAGTGGCTCCCTCTGTCAATGGCAGCGCCATCTACTTGACAGCCACCATGTTAAGGGCTGCAAACTATACCTCACCGCGCCAACAAATTGTTAAATTTTTCATTTAATTAATAGAGAAACTAGTGAAACTAGACACATCAGGTAGCAACACCTCAGACCACTGATCACTTCGCAAGATCGCGTTTAATGGGCACATTTATACTAACAACACACAACTACAACATCTGTAGCTGGTTTAAAAAAGAAGAAAGCTCAAATTTTAAAAAATTCACCAAAGATGAAGGGAATCACCACAATAGTAATACCAAATTCCCGCCCTATTAAGTATAAGCGATTAGTACCCCTTCCATAGAGGTCTAACTTGGAAAATGGAAATAATGGAAAACCACTCGTTAGAATTTTCTAACCCCACCACCACAGAGAGGACATTAAGTTTGTGTAAAAGTATGAAACAGGGCATTAGAATCATTTCCGAACCCTTACAGAATATATATTCTTGATCAGAATCAAGTCTTAAGCGTCTTTTTCAGATCTGTCTGACTCAGATCAAGTAAATTTTTAATTTTCCTGTCCCGCAATTTTTATATAATGTCATATCGTCCACAGTTTTGTGTTAGATGGTTCATACCAGGGCTGCAAACCTCATAGAAATCGACAGCGGTTCATTCCCGTGTTCGAGCCTGCGAAACTTTATGCGTTTGGGGTTACGGAGCGTAATCAATTTTGCTTTAGTCACCAACCCCCCATGTATGATTTTTTTTCATGTATTAGCGTAAATAAAAACAAAAGATAAAAAAGTCGAGTTTTAACGCAAATGGCGTCTAAAGTTTTTGTAAATAACTCATACGCAGTGTTGCCTTTTATCATATATTTATTTCATTTATAAATAGTCGGCGATGATTTTATATATAATCTATTCAAATTTGAAAAATATTTTATTTCTACCAATGTAGATTACTTTTCGAATTTCAAACAATGACAGCAATTGAAATGAACTAACTTCGTTTGTAAAAATTTGTATTTGGTGAACGTGTCGTATATTTTTTAAAACTTTGAGACCCTGCCGCGCCCCTTTAAAATTAAAATAAAATTGTTTGGTTTTCACAATTATTAATTATACAACAAAGATTAGCTTTGGGAATGCTGGAACCTCCTTTTTTCCATTTTGCCGGTTTGGGGCAATGTACGTAAATTACGTAAATTTAATGTACGTAAATTTAAAAAACAAAAGCTTAGAGTCTTGATAATATAATATTCCGAGCTTGAATCATTGAAGTCAATTTTATCAAAGGGCGAATTCCCTCCCCTCAGTTAACGCACTGTAATAATTAATCATTAGTGTGATTTTCAGAAATCTTTCATTATAACTGACTCTATAGCAGGATAGTACAAATATATGATACTTGTGTTGCAGGAATGCAACAATAGCGACATTTTGAAGATTTTTAAATTACATAGATGATTATTTATCGATTTGCCGATTGAATGATAAAGGTCGTATGAACTATTCTGAAATTATGACCTTATCGCTGTCGCAGAACAGTAGCAGCGCTGCTCTCTGCTGCTGCTGCAGGTGCAGAGTATATTACAGTCGGGCTTGACCGACTCTCTGCAGGTGTGCAGATCCAACTACACCACATCTCTGCAGTGTCCTAAGAAATATTTATACAGCTCAATTTTATAGTAAAAATAAAATGTCTATATCGATATCTTTTATACTCTCCAATGGGGTTATTTGATTTTACAGGTTAATTTTTATGTTTCGAGAAAAGCGACATATTTCAGTCTCAGTTGTGCTGCAAACGATTGGTTTGCATCCCCACTAGGTAGTGGAGACACCAACCATCAGTTCATATATTAAAAAGCTTAAGCTTATTTCACTTCCAGTTTCTTTCTTCAGAGCTTTCATACCATCTAGCCAAGACGACAACCATGACTGAACTGGCGGTTAATTTAAGTCTATTTTGCCTTAAATAAAATTTAGTTTTAAATTTACTTATATTTTCAATTTATTCTAATTTAGAGCAGAATAGTGTTAAATTTTAAAATGTCTCAATTTATTGTTTTTTAAGTTGCAAAACAAAGTGCCCAAAATAATCATAAGCAGGCCTGTTCCCATTTTCGAATTCGTTTGAACGAAATTGGTAAGAAAAGATCAAGGAATTTGGTCAAATCTTTTTGCCATCCAGTGGGTTGAATGTAGGTAAATGGGGTTTTGAACTTAAAGTCAAATATTTAACAGTCAATCGAAAGCTACCAGCGTCAATACTTAAGTTGATATCCATAAATCTGATTGTTTAGACTTCAGAGATGTTTAAAGCTGGAGGCTGCAAATTGAAAATGCAATAATATAATGCAGATCAGATTTTTATTTATTTTCCTGATTTGCGTTATGACAAAAAGCGAGAGAAAGGCTTAGAAGGCCTTTTGAAATTCTTGTCACATTTTCATCTAGTGGTCTGCCCATTTCCAAAAAAATATTAAAAAAAGCAGGAAAAGAGGTTAGTTAAGTAATTAATTATTTTTCTTTTTTTTTAAAAATAAAGAATTTTAAAGGCATTCGAATCTAGGACAGCTACCGGTGGCTCCGAAATAAAAAAGTATCTCTAAATCGCATGTCCTTCTCTATAAATTTACTTTACTAATAAACACAAATTTAATTGCTTAAATATAATTACTTTCTACCCACAAAAAAAAAGAGAAGTATCTACCGCCGATCTCACAGACGTACAAACCTTTCCATTAACTAACTCCTCATATGCCACAAATTCTCTAGAATTAAAAGACATTAAAAACATTAACCGAGTCTCGTGACACAAAGAAACGGAAAACAACACAAATGAAGAAAAAACAATAACAAAGTCGGCTAAGAACTTGCACAGAAGAAAACCTGTTTGGGTAGAAAGAGCCGGCCGGCATTCTGTGTGACGTTTGACGAGGTCGTCGAAGCCGAGAACCACGTTCTTCCGCCTGGGCCAAGTCGATGTTAAAGTGCGCTTAACCGTTATGTCACCTGGACAATTAAACGAAACGACCGCCGTCAAGTCCATCTACCTAGAACGGAAGCTAGACTAAACGAGTGCTTAGACTAACTCACATCTTCCCATCTTAACAGAAATAATAATAAAAAAGCAGTTTAACAAACTTGCACTCTTTTTGGCGCCGTCGCTCGACTCAGCCCGTCCAACCAGACCTCACAAAGATGCAAGACATAAAAAATAACATCAAGCGAAGCCAGTGATTGACCCAGTTTTCCAAGACGGCAACAACCTACGTGCCGAGACCGAAAGCTGAGACTCTGGCTCCATCGTACCTGCCACCGATCCTCAACATTTGACTGAGCTGGAGCTAGAGCTAGCGCTGGGAAGTGCAATAAACTCGCCGGCAACAACAACAAAATCGAACAAAAAAATCTTGTTTTCTGCAATTCGCGATTCTTCAGAAAAACCGAAAGAGAGGAAAACGAAACTTGCTGGCCGAAGTGGCAGGGGGGCACATGCAAACAACACGTCAATGCACTCTGCTGGCTTAGTACGGGCAGTAGCCACCGCAACGCCTCGACTAGTTTAGATTGGACTCAGACAACGCTGACTAGACTCTTGATCCACGCTCAGTCATTTTCATTTTCGCTTTTTGTGGTTTTCCAAAAAAAGCGAAACAACATCGTGAATAGAACCACAATAGCTAGACAAATTGCAGCTAGGAAACAGCCATAGAGACCCACACACGCTTCACTTGGTCATTGATGCGACGTCAACCGCATGAAAACCCAAACCCAAATTCGTACCTCAAGGCAGACGTTCACTTGCGGCGTTGCCCAGTTTCAAGCAGGCGGCGCACTTAGCAAGTGCTTTAAAAAGTGCAGCGGAAGTGCCTCAAGTAATCTTTGGGGTTGGGCCTAAGCTTGGCCACGTTGCCAGATTTCACCGCAAGAAAAACAGCTCTTGAGCCTGTCACAGATAAATGATATATGGATTTTTTAGTGGCCAAGCAAATTATATGGCATGAGACTAAGAAAATATTAGTCAAGGCTGCTTAAAAATAAGAAAAAAGTCACAATTGGAATTTGTTTTCTTAGTTAGCCAATTTACACCTGCGACCACCTAGAAGAAACCCCCCATCTATTAAAGATGAGTGATTTATATGAGCCATAAAGGCTTGTCTTCACTTCCGAACACAATTGTTTTTATTCAACTGAAAAATTGGACTCAAAACAGTTTCTGAAACTCAGAACCGGAAACATTATGTTTAATATTTTGTATACCGGTATGCGCGAACCGTTGTTCTTGAAACCGAAAAGACCGTTTCTGGTTGAGTTTCGGTTTTGAGTGAAGCAATTAATCGTAAGCTTTCAAAAAAAGTCTCTCGTAGCAAAACTTTCGTATCATGAAATAGAAAAACGCGGCAAAACTTCGCTCGACGAATTTAAATGAAAGAAGGCAAATAAGGTGTTAAAGTGAAAAAAAAATGAAAATAAAAAAAAGGAGATGAAAACAAAAGTTCAAAGATCCAGAAATGAGCCAATAAAAGAGAAAGAGTGAAAAAAAATGAAAATAAAGAGTGAAAAAAAAGTCAAAAAAGATATAAATAAATATAAAAAGATGAAAATAAAAAGAAAAAAGAAAAGGAGACCAGTCTATTTGAAAGAAAAGAACAGAAACTTAATGAGGAAAGGAGCTGTCACCAATCTATTAGCTAAAAGTGAACACTAAATCGATTCATACATGTTTCATACAAATAGAGTTCAGTATTTTCCGAAACAGTTAAATGCACAGAGAAAAAAAGATCAAATTCATTTTGATATTCACCTGATCAAGTGGAACTTTTCAAAAATATCAATCTTTTCATATCATTTGGTAAGAAAATAATATCTTTCTGATACGCAATAATGTAAAATACTTTAATTGATAGCAAATAGTTTCAGAATGATACTAAAAGTGTAATAATTAAATGTTACATAACATCAATTTGAAATTTTTAACATATCAATTTGATATATTTTTCATATGGATATGAAAAATATCATTTTATTTTTCTTGTTGTGGGATTAAAAGGGCAAGCAAGCGTTGAAAGTTTAACCGGTATACCGAAATAAAAATTCAGGTACCAATACAGACCCTTTTACCTGAACATAAGTTTCGGAACGCACCAGAACAGGAAACTGAAACAAAATACAATTCGGTTTGATTCGCTGATTTAAATTTTTTTAAATTTCAGATTGTCTGAACCATTTCTAATTTACTTTAATTTTATTCAGGTACCAAAGGTTCAAAGTTTTCTTTGAGTTTATGGACATGTTCCATTATTTAAGAAAATAGAGTGTTGTCACTTACGACTTTTTTATACCCTTGGAGAGGTATATTAATATTGTCCGGATGTTTGTAACGCACAGAAGGAATCATCTCCGACCACATGATCACCATGACGAGCTGAGTTGATATAGCCATGTCCGTCTGTCCGTCCGTCTGTTTTTATGCTATCTCCTCCGTCAGTTTTAAAGCTATCGTAACCAAGCTTTGCACGAAGTCTTTTGCTACAAATACGCTGCACATTTCTCGGAACCGGCCGGATCGGATGACTATAGCATATAGCTGCCATAGGAACGATCGGTTGAAAAACTAGTTTTAGTGAGAAACACTTTTTTGTTTTCAATGCTATCGCTCTCTACGCTCGTATTTACAAGTTTTTAATGATTTTACATAATTAAGAGACATTGACTTTTCGTCTCTGACAGCGCGATTTTAGATAGTCTGTTGGCATTTTTTTACAAATAACACAGTACCAAAAGTTTAAATAAATTGTTGGTTCGTTTTCGTCTGCCCTGCTCTATAACTGCCCGAAGATATTTACTATCCAATGCTTGAAATCTCTATTTTAGCTATTGGACCTACCTCTTCGACTGTTAAGATTTCCAATAAGCCCCGTCGTTGTTTTCGTAAAGGAAACTTTACGTTATTCAATCAACTTATTTGTACAACAGACTGGACTCCTTTGTACAATTCAGTTAATTTAGACTTTGCTTTTAGTTTTTTCAATAGTTCCATTAATTCTCTTTTAGATATCTGTGTTCCTAATAGCACTCCCTCTCCCGCGTCCATTAATCCTCCTTGGTACTGTCCTAGACTTTCTAATTTAAAAAATATTAAGTCTAGATGCTTCAAAAAGAAGTCCTGGTTCTGCCGTTGACTTTTCTAAATATTCAATTGCAAAATCGAATTTTACACTTTTCAATGCTGAGTGCTACAGGAAATATCTTGTCCGATGCAAAATTCAATTCGCAGAGGACCCTAAGCAATTCTACAGCTTTGTAAACTCTAAACGTAGGTCTTCTTCTTTACCTTCTTCTTTTTTTTCTGGGCGACCAAAAGGCTAACGATGACTCCACAGCCGTTGACCTGTTCGCCGACTTCTTTCAATCTACTTATTCCTCAACGCACTTTACTAATACTTCCTATCCTTATAACATTTTTTCTTCTAACTCGATAACTGCTCCCTCGATTTCCGAAAGCTCCTTACTTTTTCATTTAAAATCACTAAAATCTTCATACTCCCCTTGGCCTGACAACATTCCTCGTTGTGTGCTTAAAGAGTGTTGTATTTCTTTGTGCAATCCATTGCTTAAGCTTTTTAATCTATCTTTAGAATCTGCTAATTTTCCAAATCTTTGGAAAGAATCCTAGATTATTCCTATTCCATCCCCTTTTCTACTTTGGATTTCGTCCTATTTAAAAGATAGAACTCAAAAAGTTCTGCTTCGCTCTAATACGTCGACGCCTGTCTTTGTCACTTTTGGTGTGCCACAAGGCAGTCACCTCGGCCCATTATTGTTCTCCCCACAATAATTTCGAATTCTCGGATAACTTATGTACGCCGATGAAGTAAAACTTAAAAACAAAAACGAATCCGAAGCGGAATTGCGCTCGATTTACTTTTCAAAAAGTAATTGAATTGAGAACATGCTTGTATATCTATCTCATTGGAACACTGCATGAATAAAACCTTTATTTATATACATAAACCTAATCAAAATGCAAGGGTATGTATTTAGTATCATTTATGTTTAGTCTTGGTTATTAACGTACGTTTTGACGTACCCTTGTACTTTTGTTTGTTCTTAAAGTAAGACAGTTTTGTATTTGCAAATGACCTTCGTCTTCTTTCTAGCTTGCATTTGTCTGTCTGAGTGCGAAATTCACACCGAAAAGTGATTAAAATTCGCACAAATATTCCACTATCAAGGTGTTTAGAACTTTATGCTTGGCATTTCTTTGACTCATTCATTTTGTACAAACTCAAATTGTTGGATATGCCCAGAGCTATTCTTCTACGTATTCAAATGCATTTAATTTGCACTCGACTTGAGTTTGGGAATATTTCTGCAGAGTCTCTCATCTTGATGCTAAACAATTGACAATTGAAGTCAAGCGATGCTCTTATCTTAACCGAATTATTTAAAATTTATATTTATTGTGTTTGGTGGGGGTGTTGGTGTTCCGCCGGAGGATTCCCGCGCCTTTCTGCCTCGTTTGTGGTGGCTAGGCCAAATTTCACATCAAACGCCTGAGATTGATGCCACAAATTGGTTCACATGGCATGACTCGACGGCGGCTGCCTGTGAGTGGAGCCACTGTTGTAATCTTACAACTTTAATTTCTGTTTTCTTGAGTTTTTCTTTTGGCTAATTTCGGTGGTGCATTCATTCTCGCATTGAAGTGCCGCCGTGTGGCTAATTTCGTATGTTTTGTTATTATTGCATGGTTAGATTGCCTCTTTTTGTTGTTGTTTCTGTTTCTGTGTGGTTTTTTTTTATTTTTGCTAAGATTTTACATGTGTGTTGATTGTGTGTTAATTAACTTTGGAATCGGGCAGACAGACCATGCACTTTGGCACGGTGGAGTTTAACTAAAACGGAGTTCCTTTTGCTAAAACGCCCGAGCAGTTGAGTTTTGAATGGAAAATAAATAAGTTAGAATTAGTTCGCATGTGTAACGAGTTTTTACTGTAATTCTGTTTTACTTTTTGGTAAGACTGAGAACTTAGTTGGCCACTTTTTTATTGCTTGCCAATTCTTGGAACTTGATCATAATGTACGTTCGTCTTGTGTCTCTCTTTCAGTGTTTTTTGGGGGTTTATTAACCGTTGACATTTGGTTAACGCATGTCGTTTTACAGTTAGAGTGCCGTTATGGCACATTTTCACGTTTCTTATAAATTTATTCCCAAGAAACCAGAGCCAGCGTCTGCTCATTTGTGCTCTATTTTCTGAGCCATTACAACACATTTACAACTTAAAGTTTTTTTCTTCTATTTGCAATCAAATCAATTTGTCTAATGCGTTGTTGCCACAGGTGAGTAAGTAGGTAAGCAGGCAGCTAAGTGTTAATAACCAATTGCCAATTGAATGAAGTGTCCACGCTGCAGCTTCAGCTTCTGCGCTTCGTGCAAATTTGCAAGGCGTTTTGTGATTTGGTTGCAAATGCTAATTTTGTTATTGTTGTTGTTGCTGCAGCAGCAGCTCATTGCACCCGTCGCCTGTGCTGTTGTTGTTTGCCTGATTGATTGGATTGGATTGGGACTGGAGAACCACTCAAATTGCAATAAATGCGCATTTCAATGAGGCCGCAAAAAGGAAGCAAGTAAAACTAGTGGGAGAGCATAAGGCTTATCTGTGCGGCATACATTGAACTTTTCTAGCACTTTTAGTGCATATTTATGAGTCAAATAAGGCGCAAGGTAGTAAAGAATAGATTGAATTTTTCTAGAAAATGTATAGCCAAAACAAACAACATTTTATACAACAATGAGGATATCTTAAGTCGGAATATTGTAAGTTTGACTTTTTCAAATTGCGAACTTTTACATTCATTAGCATATTTAACTTTCTCTTTTTGATCTGAAGGTTTTTGAGAAATAGCAGAATTGGGACCTAAATACTAAACGGCCATTAACTGGCAGCCACACAAGACATACAGGACTATATGTTCTTCAAATACTGAAACAACTCATCATTTTATATTCTCTTTCTTTAAGTATTTCAACAAAGTCGCCTCCTTAAGAAGCAGCTCTACCCTCGAAGACAAATTTTAAAATAAATGTATATAAAAGTCAAACAATAAATGCGAAACTCTTTTACGGACTTTTGACTGTGGGGATAAAACTAAAACAAATTTGTCTTTGCGACAAATTTCTTGTCTTTGCGAAGTCAGCCGCTTTTGCCTTTTGTTATACCACTAGTTGGACTACATACGTGTACTTCGTAATGAGAATCAACTTCAAAAAACTTATTTTTGAGTACTTTGAGTATCGAGTACTGACTATATGTATAGTACTGAGTATTGAGTATCAAATCGTGATTATAAAGAATTGAGTAACAAATTCTAAGTATGGAGTACTGAATTTCGAGTGCTGAGTATCGAAGTACGATGATTTATTTGGTACTTAATTACTATAAATTTGCGCATTGTTTACAAAAACAATTTAATTCAAAAAATACAAATAGAAAATTAAAAGTCCTGACTAAACAAATATAATGCTTAATTATTATCACACACTCCTTTGTGGTCCTGTATTTGAAATTATGTGAAAGCATAACGAGACCTTGAGCCGGCATAATATTGAAGGTTTGATTATCAAAAATAGACGCAAGCTAACTTCGGCTCGATCGAAGTTATATACCCTTGGAGCTATATAGTGGTCCGATTTCGAGAAATCTTGTTGAAATTATGTAAAATCATTGAAAACTTATAAATACGAGCGTTGGGAGCGATAACATCGAAAAGAAAAAATTTTTCTCACTAAGACTTTTTTCCAGACCTAACTTTGTATGGGAGCTATACTATATAGTTGTCTGATTTTGACAAGTCTTGATGAAATTATGTGAAAGCATTAAAAACTTATAAATACAAGCGTTGGGAGCGATAATAAAAAAAAAAAAAAAATTTTTCCCAAAAAAAAATTTTTCTACCAACCGTTCGTTCCTATGGAAACTATATACTATAGCAATCCGGCCGGTTCCGACAAATGTGCAGCGTATTTGTACCAAAAGACTTCGTGCATAGTTTGGTTAAGATAGCTTTAAGACTGACGGAGGAGATAGCATAGAAACAGACGGACAGACGGACATGGCTATATCAACTCAGCTCGTCATGCTGATATCTTGATATATATACTTTATGTGGTCGGACATGCTTCCTTCTATGCGTTACAAACATCCGGTTAATTTCAATATACCCTCTCCAAGGGTTAAATAAGAATGAGAAGAAGAAAAAGTTATTTTTAGTGAATTAAACGAATGATTGTTTTTGGAATCTCCAAGACTCACGGAAGTTGAGCTGAGTGTATCATTTTCTGGACTTTATTTCTAGATCTAATACCTAACTGAAAGCTTGTATATAGGCAGACGGCACAGAACTATTGACGCATCATTTCCGAAGCAATATCCTTATACCAGTTATACAATTACATCAATGAAAGCAGTGCTGCAGCTTCATTTTGCGACTTTTGAGTAACCATCCAGCTTACCTGTTTCCTATGAAATCTAAATCTCGCATCTTCGACTTTAACATCTTCTAAGTTGGGTAAGCCCTCGTATTTTTAAAGCTGTTTTACACTTGTAAAATATTTCTATAGAGATACTGTGGCGATAGAGTAATTGCAAGGCAATTATCTATTTCCTTATTTATTTATTTATTTACATACGTTAAAAAATAGGCTTATCAACTTAGGAAGCCTAACAAAGAAAAACCTACAAAATAAACTAATAACGACTCTGACACGTTGGGAGAATTTATTTGCCCGGCCGGCCCCGGCTATGCCCCGATTCACAGCCAATTGTAGTCAGAGACGTTATTAGAACTACGAAAAAACTTTAATGCTATGGTTTTAACTATAGGGATTTAGTACCTATAAGGACTTATAAAATGTTTTTTTTTTTAATAAATAAGACATGTTTTATTTGATAAAAGCTTTTTTAGAGAATTTAAAAAATCGACTATTTACAGATATATAGAAGAATGTTAAATGATATATTCCGATAAAAGACAGATTCGTTATTTAATTTTTTTAGTCATAAATTTGCTATGCAAATTTTAATCATAATGATACATTTTCGCCTTATTAGCTGAGAAATCCATTCCACATATTTATTCAGTCGCTCCACTGATGATTCATAATTTGTGCCCACTTAAGGGCTCTGGCTCTAACTCAGGCTCTGGCTCGGGTTGTTTAAGTGGCCAACATCTGCCACTTTTTAACCACGTTCATAAGCTCACGTATCTCTGGTCTCGATTGTTTGTTGTAGTTGTTGTTGGTTTATTTTCATTATTTTCGTGTAGTACTTATGTCGCTGGCCTTTGTCTTAAACTAAAAACATTTGACATTTTCATCAAGTTTAACTGCATGTAGCGCTCTCTTTTCATGATTTAATGTACAAACATATGTCGGCTGATGATATTTCCCTGAGACAATCAAAAAGAGCTGGAGGCTTTCGGTTAAGCCGAATATTCAATGCCTTTTCGTAAAAAGCTGCGAACTGTTTATTCTTCAGTCCTTTGCCTAGATTTCAGTGCATCGAACTCGGAGGAATATTTGAACGAACTCTGCGTTATTAAAGTCACTCTTTGAAAGTCGTCTAAATTAGTCTGAGTTTAGGTCTCTACAAATGAATTCCGTAGCTATTATCAACGGCTTGTCAATAGACTTTGCACAGTTAAAAATTAAATTATTTTAAAAAAATTAAGTTCATCATTTCAATTTACAAGTTTTTTTTGTTTTATTTTATTGTTTGTTTACATTTTTACTTTGAAAATAATTCTGAAGATTTTGTCTAACTTATTGAATATATTTTAATGGGATTTGTCTACATGATATCTTAATTCCTCGAACCTCTCGACAACAACTAAAACCAAAGAAAAAATCACTTTTGACAACTTTTCACACGCATAAAAATGCCATTTAAACAAATAGCAGATAAAAGACTCTGCGCAAAAAAAGGAACAAAAAAATGAGACAAGACATTGTTGACTTTTCAGCTGGGCTTTTGTTAGTAACTAACTCTTTCTTGCCAGCTAAAAAAAAAGCGCACAAAACTCGAATTTAGGTCAAACATTATTCAAATACAAGCGACGACGCACAACTGAATGAATGAATAGTGAGAGTGAGGGACAGGCGGGACGGACTTGGACTCTGTCGATCTGCTGACCAGCCAAGCCAAGCAGCCAACCAGTCGGCCATTTAGCGCCGTTTGCTTTGAAAATGCATAAAGCGCGCGCGCGCCTCCTAAGTCGGTCGCTCCAGTCATAGCCAAAGCGGCTGCTGCTGCCGCTGCTGCTGCTGCTGACCATTTGGCTGGCACGTCGTCGTAAGAGTGCTGCTCGATGATATAACCAGGCCCAGGCCAAAAGCAAAGCTAAACAAAACAAAACTCAGCTACTAGCAAATATGTATGCCAAACGAGTGGGGGTGAAGGAAGGGGAGAGCAGTTCGCATACCGTGGGCCGACGGCCGACTGACTTAGTGACTTAGTGAGCAAGCCTAGAGGTGGGCCGATCATAATCATAAGTGGAAAGGATCGTGATGGAAAGAAAGGGGCAATTTTAGCAGCGGAATATTTGTACACAATATGTATGCAAATATGCAAGTCTATGTGACGACCATATCTATGGGTACTTATAGATCTGTAGGCCTGACTGACCGACAGCTTATCCTAGAGATCTAAGATTTGACATAGACCTTCGTTTAGTTATGCATTCTCACACTAAGAAAGAAAATTTGGACAATTTAACCTCGAATCGGGTGAAAGTTCAAAAGAAAAGTTTGTAGGGGGACATACATAAATGAGCTGTGGCGCTTAAGCAATATTGTGGACCAAGGTGTGTTGCTAAAAGCCCGAAAGATAGTGAGAGAGTGAATTGGGAGCAGAGGCGGCTACCAAGAGCCGAAGTCAGTCGTCGGTCCAAACTCGAGCCGAACGTCTGGTTTTGTGAATCGATGAACACCGAAAGAGAAATATCGCTAGAACCGAATTTCAATATGCGGTCACACAGTGTAAGATTTTGCCAATCTAGGGGGACTTCATTGAAAAAAAAAATTATTTTTAAGGTCAATGAGCTTTTAGGACTCAATTTAGATATGTTCAAATGTTACGAAAACAAGCCCAAAACAAAAAATTTTTGTTCAAAAGATAACGGTACTTAAACCGGTGCATTTGAAATGCATGCAAAATTGCATTGCACACATGCATCAGTTGAGAAAGTTTAGTGTTCTCATTTGGATCGTGTGGCCACTGTGAGCGGTCGAACTTATTTTTCCCATAATTGTGGAAGCATTATAGATTTTTAGCGCTATAAAGGGACTTCATAAGTGGCATAAAACATTTTTGTAATTTTTTTGAAATAAGTGCCAAAAAGTAAGTATATTTCTTACAATATTTTGTTTTTGGTGGAAAAAAATTAACAACATTCAATCACATTCAAATCAAACAAAACATACGTATTTTGCAGAACACTATTCTGAATCAGGATCAGAAATAAAAAGTGGTTCATATTTTGCCCAAAGACCTTCAATTAAGCAATGAGTGAAATAAAACGGGCAGATTTTTCGAGGTTTGGGTGAGAAACGCAAAAACCGTTAAGCTTAAATCACTCCTAGAGCACGCAGCGATCATTTTGGCAATGATATTGATCATAAAAAGGTAATGTTGCATTTAAAACAGATTGTGCCATGAATTTGAGTCTAGGTGGACCAGATCTAGGAGAGATAAGTCCAGAATTATGACCGATAATGCAAGTTGGCTACAGGGCAAAATAAAAGGCGATGCTATAGGATTGATGTCGCGTCTTCAACCTCAAACCGCATCGAAAGAGCTATAAAACTATTTTCTGATCAATCTAGTGAAAAAAGTTGTGATTCAAATTCAGATTTTGATTAAATTTGTCAAAAAAAATTTTGGCTAATCTTTTTATCAACATTGAGTTGTTTTTTTTTTAATTAATTAAAATCTGAAAAATATGGATGGAAAAATATTTCCTTTCAATAAATGAATTACCTTTGAAACGCATCAATTTTTATGTTTGTACGGCCAATACTTTTGAAGTTACAAGCAAAAACATGAACATTTAACAAAAATCGTAAATTTAAAAAAAAAAATTTTTTTTTCTTGATTAATTTAAAAAAAATATTTTTAAATTGGCTAAAATCAGAACAAAAAATACTAATCTGACACTTTTTTGAAAAAAATTGTTTCCTATTTTTTATTGCGGATTTTATGTTAAAAAAGTTACAATTTTCTGGTTTTTACGTACTTTACGCCCTTTAAGATGCCACGCCCACTTTAACTTTTCGTCCAAAAATTTATTTGGGAAATTTTTGAACATTCAGTCCAAAGTTCATGTCGATAGCTTGAAAAATACGACTGCTATTGAATTAAGTCCCCCTAGATTGGCAAAATCAATGGTATGGTTTCAGCAGGGCTTAAAGATGGGGGGATGTGATCCTAGTTTTGTTTTTGAAACCTAACTTCGCCAAAAATCAATATTTTTTTTGTTGTGTAAGTTTAGTATTTAAGTATAACGATGCATCGAACTTTGCTCATTGTTGGGGTTTATTCATTTCATACTTAAAAAATTTGATTTTTTGACATTTCTAAAATTTGTGGGGTGTTGTGATCCACCCATTTAAAAGTTTAAAATTCGAGTTATTAAATAAAAAAATTACTAATTTTTCTCATATTCTGAATAAAGAATAAACAACACAATTTTATCTTCTAAAATGCATGTCTATTAAAAAGACCTTTGAACAAAGATATTTCTCTCATACTTACTTTTGGCATTACGAAACAAATTTTGATTATTATTTAAAAGACAAAAATGAAAAAAAAAACTTTTTATTGTGAAAAAAGAAATTGCGTGCTGGTGCACAAACTTAACGAACGTGTTGACTGATCAGTTGCTTGTCAAAAGTTAGGCTAAGAAGAGAGAAACTTGACATAAACAAAAAGCTGAATTTTATTTTTTTTTATCGTGGCCCATATTCATGTAGCTCCTACACCCCGTGGCTTTGAGCGCCTAGAAAGGGGCTTGGAAATTTGGTTGGGTGCTTTAAAACGGGGTGGGAAAAAGTTAAACTTGTGTCCTTACCATTTGCCACTCAAATCAACACAATTTCTACAATTTGTTAAATCTTGGAGGGCGGACAAAGTCTCGGTGGGTTCAGCTAGTATATATCACTCACTTACTTAAATACAGGCATAACTCAAATATATTATATGATTTTTTGACTTAATGAAGCAGAAATATTCGCTGTATTGTGTAATATTTTGTGTAAAATTTTCTTATTGATATCTATTACACTTGTCAAGTGAGATCAAAATATGTCAAAATATCATTTTACAGCCTCATTTTCGTGTAAATGCAAGAGCGTCATATCTCAGTTGACCTGCAGTCGATTTAGCACAATCATACTTTGGCTTTCAGTTAAAACATCATTTTTTCAAGTTTTATTAATTAGCATTTTGAAACTAAAAGAACCACAACCGAGCCCTGTCCGTCCGTCTCAGAGACTACATCTCAGAGACTAGAAGAGCTAGAGCAAAGGAAATAACAATGTCGACTTCTATTGTCTGCACTCAGATCACAATGCGGATAATAAGCAGCTACCTCGAAAACCGGAAATTGTTTTACCCAACAAAAGTAGGCTAAAAAAGTATGCAAATGACCTCTGGAGCAGCACAGGGATCCATCCTAGGACCGGAACTATGGAACATTAGCTATGCCGCAATTCTCCACCTGGAAATGCCTGAGGACACTTTTCTAGTAGGATATGCAGATGACACAGTAACAGTCATAACGGCGCGTAACACCGAGTACGCACAACGTAAATTGACGCAGGTGATGGTACGAGTTAAGAACTGGCTGGACTCGCACGGATTACAGCTGGCGACAAAAAAAAAACAGATTTACTGTTGGTCACCAGAAAACAGATCCCGCTTGAGGTGGACATGAGAGTCGACGAAACTGTCGTAAGAACTCAGAAAGTAATAAAGTACCTGGGAGTCAGGCTTGATTCAAAATTGACTTTTGGAGCGCAGATACAATATGCCAAGTCCAGAGCCGCTGAGACCACAAAGTCCCTTAGCAGACTAATGGCAAATACTGGTGGACCGTTTCAGTCAAGGCGGAAACTACTGATGGAGGTCAATAATGCCATCCTGTTGTACGGCAGCGAGGTATGGGCAGATACACTGAGTTTAAAATGCAGACGAGATCCATTGCTTCAATCCAAAGGATACCGGCGCTGAGGGTATCAGGAGCGGCAGCTCAGCTCATCGCGGGAGAATTCCGATAACAGTGGCAAAACAGATGGGCAGTCGAGAGAACTGGAAGGTGGTCCGCCAGGTTTTTGCCCGACGTGAAAGAATGGGTCCAAAGAAAGCACGGTGATGTGGATTACTACGTAACACAAGTGCTAACGGGACACGGATATTTTAGCACCTATCTGCATAAAATGGGGAAAAGAACGGAGTCTAGCTGGGTATATGGCGTCGCCGAGATGCATAACGTAGAACATACAATCTTCCACTGTGAACGATTTGCCTCTGAACGTCAAAGCTGCAACTGTGCTCCGTTTGCTGCCAAAATGACCAGTAGAGAAGAGAACTGGACAGAAGTAGCCAACTTTATTGGCAAAATCCCGCGCCTGAAGAAAAAAGACTTGGTTGGAAGGACGCATTAGGGGGGTCTAGACGCAGACGAAAGATTGGAGCGCATAGCGCGTAAATGGGCCCACTTCGAAGTAATGCGAAAGCTTTTCCGAAGTGGATTAAGGCTCGACATGAGGGGGGTTTTAAGTGATTATATAATTGTGTTAGATTTTACTATGCCGACTTTCCTGAGTGTATATTATGCCTTTAAAATCATGTCTTCAGCGAAAGCAATGATAACGTTATTTAGTCCTACAAATAAGATCTTATGCGAAAACATAGTAACCATCGGTCGGTAAATGGGTTTTGTTTGAAAAATGTATGCGTTCTTTAAATCTGAGATTTCAAAATATACATAATATACTTCAAGTTTTTGAACCATCTTCACATGCTGAAAGTCGTAATATCGGTCTAGGCTGCTTTTTATTTCGTTGCTTTTATCTAAAAACCATTCGATTTTTAAAAATAATAAAATTACAACATTGTGTTTCTTCAAAAGATGGTAGCAATTCAAATGAACTAATTATTTCGTTGTAAAAATTTATATTTAAGGGAATGTCGTATGAGAAATTGTTTTCAAAGCTTGATAAAGGTAATGCAATTTTTTTATTTTGAAAATAAATTAGTTATAGAACATATATAATCTTTGGGAATGCTGAGACCTATCTTTTAAACGTATTTAAATCAAACTTTAAACACATAATTTGTTTTTTTTTTTTGTTTGGCACAACCACCTGATTCGGTTATATATTGAACGATGAGTTTTGTTGGATAATTAATTGAGAGTAAGAATTCTCTGCTATGCTCTAAAAATAAGAGTTGCTGCATGGTGACGGAAGCGCTGAATAGTCGTATGGACTAAGACGCCGGCTACTGTGTTTGCGTCAAAGAAATAATAAAAAAAAAAAAACACGTAAGAAAGTTGGGCCGACTGTATAGTATACTTTAGTAGACTCTGTTCCTGCATTAGCATCTAAAAGCAGCGCAACAGAATGATGGTACAATAGTTTTAAATGTCATCGACGTTCTTTAGATTCTTTCCTTTAACGAACAAATCCATTTTTTTGAAAAAGGTAATAGTCAAATGGATCTTATTACTAATCCTAAATAGATCTTTTGACTTTGAGATGAGCCTTACATTTTGGAATTCGTAGTGCTATAATTATTTCCTTAAAAAAACTAATCCTGTTTTGGGTTACAGCTTGCCCACTGATTTTCGTGGCACGCTTCCATCTCTAATGCTTTGACTACGACTTGGCTTGTCTTGGAGTATCTTCGCGGGTTTTCGCAATACCGCGTTGTTGTTTTTTTCTTTTCAAATTTTTTGCAGCGCTTCGTTGATTTCTGCAGCTTAGCCAGTTAGTCCAGCGCTATATTGGTCTCTGGTTGTTAGCTTCTTTCGGCTGCAGTTCTGCCCACACACACACCAGTTGGCCGTCTTGGCCTAATCACATACCTGTAATCTTCAACGCGCTTTCTTGTTTGGGTGTGGTTTCTTGGTGTTTGGCCTATCCTGAACCGGTTGAATTGCTTGAAATCCTACATATGTATGAGCGCTCCTCACTCACCCCACGAAATTTTGACCATTTGAATGAGTTGTGCCTCTAAGGCTCTTTTATTTTCGTTTCGCCTGTAATTGCCTTGTCACGATTTCATTTTGTCTGTCCTCTCAGGCATCTTTGATTTAGGAGAAAGGGGGATGGGGGGTATAAGCCATTAATAGTCTGATTCCCTTTGGTATTGCCGTTGACATATTTATCTATATTTTGGTTTTTAGCGAAGCACATCAATTTATGGGCCTTTCAAATGCAAACAGAAACCGTCAAGTCTGTTTATTGACTCAACTCCAAACGATAAACGTGCGCTAATTTCCACATGAAAATTGATTTTCAACTCCATTGTTTTGGGGGACTTGAGAGTTATGCAAGAATTGACGGAATTTCGAGGATATTAAAGCAGAATGGGGAAGGGAATAAAACTGGTGGGTCAGGCTAACTTCAACAATGTCAAGTATGTTGTAAGATAAAAAACCTCAGAACTGAAATTCTTAAGAAACTTAATTTTATTGCAGAAATTCTGTAATTTAGGTTTGAAGAGTCATCCTAGTACATAGCACCTAAATTCTAAAATACTCTTAAGTCAAGAAATGGTTATAAGAGAAGGAAACCTTTCTCCAAATGTCAATTCTACGAACGTGGTGCTGGAAGTACCAACTTCATTATTCATTTACTTTATTAAGTTTGAGGTTGAAAACAATAATATTTAAATATTTCAAATATATTTACATCAATATATCTCTATATAGAAAAAGCTTAATTTCGATATTGATATTTGGTTGTAAGTCGATATTTTCGACATTTGAAAAAAATTAGACACAATTTAAAAATAAAAAGGTGAGGTAATTAAACTGTCATTTGACAAAAGTATCTGTTTCGATCTAAAAATAGGTAATAACGATTCGCTCTTAAAAATTTGTACCTTGTGTACGAATCGGTTTTAAATTCAAAATTGACCGTTAAAAACTCCAAAACAGAAAAAAATTCTTGATTCAAAAACAAAATATTATTTTCTTGCATTTACATAAACATTTTTTTATTCCTTTATTTGATTTTCAATGTTTTTATTTAAGCCGTGCTGAACATTTTTAGCTAATAGCTGCTCTAATGGGATTATCATGTTCCTTACCTATAATATTATATTATTATATCCTGGTAAATTTTTGATGTATAACTAAAATAAGCTCTATACATTTCCTGAATATGAACTTGCCAATTTGTTTTCTCTTCTTTTTTTCTCTCAGCAGAGAGGGGAAGAGACAGAGAGAGAGCAACAAAATATATCGCATGATACCCGCGTGACTCCCTGGATAAGACAAGTACAGAGTATTATATAGTCGGGCTTGACCGATTTTCTCACTATTTAATTGTTTTATAGCTCTGAATTTAGTTTCTCAAACGGCTCAAACTAAACCACGAGAACCCTAAAAGCTAAGAACAAACACAAGTGAAATTGAATATGTTGACAATGCTGTCAATCTTTGCTTTACTTTTAATGCAACACTTTCATGGCGTAAGCGTGTTACTCGAGCAGTTGGAAAAACATATGGAATGCTAAGGAACCTAAATTGAACGAAGCTGTGCCTACCTTAACATATTAGACTTTTGATTGCAAAATCTTATTTGATGCCCTCTTTATTTTATGGAGTGGAGGTCTTTGGGAAGTGTGATGCCATTAGTTCTAACAAACTTTATAAACTTTGAACCGAGTTTTAACAGAAAAACTATTCATCATATACACCCATATATAGGTTGTTAGGTGTTCCAACTCTGGAGCAAGCTACATATAATTGACCATGAGAAAAACAGGGATTTTCTAAGTTAAGACCAGCTACACTGAGGGAAAAAAGGGTTCAGAAAAAAAGTTGCCGTCAACTTAAAATGAGAACAGAACGATCTCAAAATTTTTGAGAACAAATGTTCTAAATGTTCTTGGAATGAGTAAAGTTGTTCTCAAACGAATAATATTTACTTTAAACAACAACAACACCGGCTTTCAGCAGAGAGATATACAAGAGAGACAGCGAGTTGGTTCTCTTTTTGTTCTCTCTCTCTTGTCTGCTCAGCAAAGCATAAGTAGCCCTCTTGACGGGCATCTGCAAAACTGTTCAATGGCTGAATTGTCAAGTCAGTCATTCCATACGTTGAGTGCATAAGGTACCGGGCTCAAATCCCAGTAAAGCCCGAACAAATTTTTCTGTGTTTTTCTGGAAACTTAAATGAAACGAGTCAGGTGAAGTGGGTCGTTGAAGCGATGTTTCTGATTCCTATGGCACAGTGGGTGGGTGGAGAAGCAGCAGCGCCCATATCCAGAGTTGCCTTGCCTCTCTTCACTTCCAATCAAAAGAGGTATGTCCTCGTTCCCTATTCCACCCAAAAGTGAGAAATCCGCCCACACCTGGTCCCAAGTGCAATCAAATTTTTTTCCAGGTGAGTTTAAAATGTTCTTGAATACGGAACAATATAAACTCAAATCTTGTTCTCAAAAATGGAACAATGTCAACTCAATTTGAGCTTTTGCGTTCTCAATAAATTGTTCTCGAAGTGAGAACATTGCACTACATGTAAGAAATCCCGTTCATGCATACTTTTTGATAACGTTTGTGCTCGTTTTGAGTCCAATGTTCTCGGTTTTTTCCCTCTGTGTACTTAAGGATCCAAGTTTCTGAAAATCATAATCGGAGCGTCCGATTTTAATGTTATTAAAAGAGGCGGCATTTCGGGAAATTTTATGGGAGCTTACGGCAAATTATATCTTATGTCTTTTGCGATTTTTGGGACAGTTCGGTCAACACTAATGTATCTCTATCTCCTCTACTATTGCAGGATATTAAATCTTCAGAATATTTTTGGGAATAAGAAAAATTAGCGAATTCCGCCATTTTAACAATCTTAAGTCTTATGAGTAATAAATTTGCAAACGTCATAATACTTTAGTCCGTTCCATCTACACTTTTTATATATATAAAATTCTGATCAAAGAAAACAGGAAAACGAAAATAAGAAGAAAAATTCTATACTTTTCTATTATAAATGGTTAGTCAAAGTTTAAAAGTTTATCAGTGCCCAGAACGATGGAAAAACTTTGACATCAACTACTGCAGAATAACGCTTGATAAACCATTGATTATCCAATCCGGCAATACAACAATGCTGCTTCTGGACGCCAGGAATGGCCTTAGCAATGTCAAAGTCTTCAACTCTGCTTTCTAAGTCCCGTGCTCCTCTATCGTGTAAAAAAATACATGAATCCCTTCACATTGGGTGATTTGGAGGCGTCTGGTTTCTCTTTTAAAAATGGCGCACAACCAGCAACTCATCGCTATTTAAAGCAAAAATTCACCAGTCACCTTGAAAACACACCAAAAACAAAAATATATTTATATATTATAGCTTTTAAAGTTAATCTTTATTTAAAACAAATTCAATTTTCATTAAACTCTTATTCTGTTATCTTTTTATACCCTGTTCCCATTAAAAATGAAGTTGTGCAAATGTATGTAACAGGGAGAAGGAAGCACCTCCGACCCCATAAAGTATATATATTCTTGATCAGCATCAACAGCCGAGTCGTTTTAGCCATGTCCGTCTGTCCGTCTGCCTGTATGAAAGCGTCGATCTCAGAGACTGTAATAGATAGAGCCACAAGTTTTGGCATGTATATAGGTGTATACTGTACCCAGATCGAGTTTGTTTCAGATTTGGAAAATTCCTCCTCCTCCATCTTCAAACAGCGAAAATCGGTCTTTTCATCTGTATAAACGCGTAAATCTCACAGACTATAAGAGGTAAAGCCACAAATTCTTGCATGTATGTAGGAGTACACCGTACCCAAATAAAGTTTGCTCCAGGTTTGTCAAATTCCTTCTCTATCTTCTTCTAACCGCGAAAAACTGTCAGAGCTTCAGTTTTTAAGTTTGAACCTAGTGCCGTAATATATATTCAGTGAGGTCCAACATCTATCTATTCTGTGTACCACAATGAGATTCGAGCAAAAACACCGAAGATATGTACATAAGTGCGCCTTCCCATTTATTGAAATAAATTTTAAAATAAATGGAATTCAAAGCTAAAGGAACCACATTACTTGGGACAGGGTATTTTGCTGTCGGGGCACTCGACCGCAACACTCTTACATGTTTTTTGTAACTTTGTCTGTGAAATGTAAATTAATTTAATCAAAATTTTAAATACTCTTTCCCAGTTTCTCAAATGCTAAAAAAAATTAATTGTTAAACTGTTACCGTCGTGACTAGCACAACAACATATTAGAGTAATTCTTGTCGTGCTAGAAAATTCAACAATAAACAACAACAATAAAAGATCTGTTAATTCATAAGATACAACTACGTTTTGAAAATATCGACAACAAAATGTCCATATTATACCAATACTTTTCCAATATAGCTTCCTAGTTTTTGCATTTTGCTTTAGCAAGGGGAATTTTTGACCCATCAATGATGCTCTATTCAAGCAGTCACCTCCATCAACGAACTCGACAGATGCACGTTGGTCGGGAGGCTTCACAAGTGTATAGATCGATCGCGGTCATGATGCCTATTCAATATCAATTGGCTGTTCCTTGAAAACATTTCTCAGAGAGATCACATGCTGATAAAATTGTTTACAAGAAGAAAGGAAGGACTAGAAGTCGAGATGTTATGGCATGGAGATGGCTCGAAAATTTTACCAAAAGATTAAAATTAACAGAAGGTTTCAAGCCCAGAGTCCCACAATGCAAAGACGAACACGGAATCAGTCACAGATCCGAGTGGGCTTAAAATGGAGAAGTTACTTCTCCAACCTACTGGGAAGCGATGACGAACAGGTGCCGCCACTAGAGAAGTAACGATGCCACCGATCGACAACATAGAGATAGACCCGCCGACCCAACAGGAAGTCTGTTTAGCCATACGAAGGCTAAAGAACAACAAATCACCAGGCGCTGATGAGCTGCCCGCTGAATTGTTCAAGGCTGGAGGCGATGAGTTGGTAAGGTCATGCACCAACTTCTGTGCCGTATATGGGTTGACGAAAGCATGCCCGACGATTGGAATCTAAGTGTTCTCTGTCCAATCTTTAAAAAAGGAGACCCTTACCGCGGGATCAGTCTCCTCCCCATCGCATATAAGGTTCTGTCCCGCATTATTTGTGAACGTCTAAAGCCGTTTATTGATACACTGATTGGACCTTATCAGTGTGGCTTTAGACCTGGTAAATCCACCACAGACCAGATTTTCACACTTCGACAAATCCTGGAGAAAACCTATGAAAGAGGCAAACAAACACACCATCTTTTTGTTGATTATAAATCAGCCTTCGACACACCGATAAGGTCAAGCTTCTTCAAAGCCCTGTCTACTTTAGGTATTCCAGCAAAGTACGTTCGACTTTGCATGATGACGTTGAGAAGTACGCAAAGCTCCGTCAAAATAGGAAAGAACCTCTCCGAACCATTTGATACCAAAAGAGGTTTTAGGCAGGGCGATACCTTATCGTGTGACTTCTTTAATCTACTGATGGAAGATATACTGCGCAGGTGCGAACATGCCAACAGAACCGGCGGATTTATTTATAAAAATCTAATGCTACTTGCTATGCCGATGATATTGACATTATCGGCAAAACCAAACGGGCAGTAAGCAAGGCGTTTTCAGAGATTGAGAAGGAGTCTAGATTAATGGGTTTAGCGGTAAATGAGGACAAGACGAAGTACCTAGTAACCGCGGACAAAAAGTCATTGCGACTTGGGCAATCTGTTACAATGGAGGGGTACAACTTTAATGTTGTAGAGGATTTCGTCTACCTCGGAACGATGATAACCAGCAAGAACAACATCAGTCTGGAAATCCGACGAAGAATCACTCTTGCGAACCGATGCTACTATGGGCTAAGTAGGGAGTTCAAGAGCAAAGACCTCAAGCGAAGAACAAAAATAGCCCTGTACAAGTCGCTTATCATCCCAGTCCTGCAATATGGCGCAGAAGCATGGACAATGACAGCAGCGGATGAAGCGGCGATTGGCGTGTTTGAACGAAAAATTCTTCGGAGGATTTATGGACCTTTAAAAGTCGGCGATGATTTCCGCATTCGAAGAAACGACGAACTGTATAAGCTCTATGGGGACACCAGCCTGGTTAAGCGCATAAAGCAGCCGGCTGCGCTGGCTTGGACATGTCGCCAGGATGAAGGAAGAAGCTCCAGCAAAAAGGGCGTATAAATCGAAGGCGGCTGACTATGGAGGCGAAGGTGGGAAGACCACCACTAAGATGGGAAGACCAGGTGCGGGAAGACATTGCCGAGCTTGGTGTGACCAACTGGTGGCAGCTCGCACAGAACAGAAGGAATGGAGAGCGTTAATCGCAGAGGCCCAGACCGTCTAACGGTTGTAATGGCCATTAAAGAAGAAGAAGATGTTGACTAATATGTCTTGCTGTTCCACCACATATAACAGGACATGTAACAGTTTGTCGGAATTTTTTGAAACTGCACACAATAAAATACGCTCAGAGGACTGTCGTTGTACACTACCAATTGCACTCGAGTAAACCGCCAAAAGCCTCAAATATTCTTGTTCTTCTTTTAATAAAATAATTTAATTTAATCATGGCTAAAGAAAATATTTAAGGCGAAGCCACATTGGTATTTTTCTAAGTCCTATTGAATTTCTTATATTTTAGAATTATATCCCCTCACATTTGCAACCTTTCCCTTGCATTTGACTTTTATGTGAAACCGAAAAAAACTATATATTTTTTATTATGATAATTGGCTTCTCTTCGTTATGTTTTGGAAAGGGCCACCCAAAAGTGAATTTTGGGTAGAAATTTGTAATTGTATTTCCACCATTTTAGCAGCGGAGACGTGAGCTTAATTTGTGACTCGAATTTGGTTGATTGTTGTTATTTATTTATTTATATTTACAGCGCTGCGTGCATAATTTTCCCTAAAATTATAATTCATTTTGGGTGATCGTTGGCGTCGCTGTCGACGGCGATTATGTGATTTTCTTTCGAGCAGTACCACATTTTGTTGTCGTAGTCGCAGTTGCTGCTGCTGCTGTTGCTGCGGCTGTTGCTGCCGCTTCGTTTTCACTTTCTATCGTTCCCCAACAGCAGCAACATCGACTTACATGTGTGCATATATTTGTTTGCTGTGTTTGTTTGTGTGTGTGTGTGTACAAAACGACACGCTGACCCAGTTTCTCACACAACTACCAGCGAACGTGGAAGCACACACTGGAATTAATATTATTATGGTTTGGCGTTGTTGTTGCTGCTGCTGCTGCTGCTGCCGTTGCTGTTGTTGTTTTGGCTCGCTTGATTTTCTTGCTGGTTCCACTTTGATCGTTTTCTTATGCAGTTTACACTCATTCACCCATACCCGTGCACCAACATATTTCCATTATCAATTATCGTGCTGGGGATCGTTCAATATTATGCAGCATGTGGGTCTGACAAATAATTGAAAAATTGAAGTTCGACTCTTTTTTTTTTTTTTTGGGAGGCTTTGGTTATGCATTTGCCTTAATTGTTCGACCATCCAAACTTCAAACGGCACATGGCGTCTAAGGACGGCTGACGAAGCTTGATGATGATAATGTTGATGGAGTTGCTTTGGGGGGAACACTATTTCTGCTCCGTTGATTATGTCTGCAACCAAAAAGCTCTATTAACTACGGAGACGAGACGCTCGCTGGGCCGGCGATATCGATCAGAATCACGAAAATGTAATGCACATTAACTAAGCAGTTTTTTTCTGGTTAGATACTCTGGCGAAACAATTGGGTATAGGGGAACGGTGATGAATTTGATTAAACTTCAGAAATTTAATGGCGCTGAATAAAAATAATGCTATATAATTTTTTCATTCATTCATTAAAAAAATAAAAGCATTGGGGTACTCAAAAATATCTATTCTAATATACTAAAAAATACCGAAAGTCCGTGATCAAAATGATAAAAAAAAAACTTCAAAATTAAATTTAAAATAAATCGAGCATACATGATCAAAAATTCTAAGGAATGTACCAAAAAAACTCAAATTTATATATATTTAATATTTCTATTATATATAACTAAGCTAAGCAAATCACATTCGTCCTCTTTTAGCATAGTAAAAGAAATTCAATTAACTCAAATATTGTACCATGTGTTCGTAAGGGTATTTAGAATTGACAAATAGCAAAAAAAGAAATGTATTCCAGTAATAGTTAATGTGGTTTAGTGTGCGGGAGGACGTGGGTTCGATCCCACGTCGGAACATCTAATAAAATAGTTGTTTTCATTCTTCAGAAAATAGCTTTTTCACATTCGATGTACATTAAATTTACATTATATCTATAATATCTTAAGTTTGAATTAAGATCGGTTAATAAATTGCGGTGTTATTAGAATATCACCTTTTGTCATATATTTGGGCTGTGATTTATTTTAAGATTGTTAATTTTTTTTTTTTGCTCTTCCTTAAGGGCAAAATGTGTGGCCATTTACTTTTAGGGTAGCAACCAGATAATACTTTGTTCCGCTGAGGACGGCTATCTTCACAGTTCTTTATATTACACTCGTGCTAGTAGGTAGGTAAAGTTTTGTCCTCTGATCATTTAAAGAAAACCATTTACAAATGGTGAAATTGCCTATTTATATTACAGGGTTGCCATTTGCTAGTCTACGTTGCTAGATCCAATTTTAAATAAAATATTGCGTTTTGCCCTTCTATTTCTACCCAAAAGCGAATATTAATAATATCCAGACCAAATGGAATGGACTACGCAGATGTAGCAAACGTTTTCTCCACTTTGATTTGGCGGCCAAATATTTAGGTTTAATTTTAACTAGCCAAAAATTCACTGAAGATGCTTTTGCTGCTTATGGCAAAATCACAACCTTCCCGTTTAGCTCAATACTCAAAGAAACCAATTTTTATCTAAAACTGAACTATTTGTGCTTGAAGTAGAATTGTAGTCGTAACCCCCTGATAATTACACAAGTTTACAAAAAAGGCAACTTCAACAGAGAACTTAGCAACCGTTCCTTATGTATTTTTGGCTGCCGAACTCAGATAAATTGTCCGTTTTCTCCCAGAACGTCAGGCTTACGAGATATTTGCATAAACGTGTGTTAAGCGAGGTATCATTACATTTGTTGGTCGTGTGGCCACATTAAGTGTCCTATTTGAACCAACTTTGTTTTAATATAAGCTGCATTGAACGACGTTACAGAAAAACCAAACACGAAGTTTTATTTTGCTGATAAGGTACCAATTTTTGGATTTGAACATTAAAAATGTGGGTATTTTTTGAAAAAATAGATTTTTTTGCTAGTTTAAAAAATTCTGTAAATTTTTCTGCTAATATTAAAAATCTTAGAAAAAAATAGTTAGTAGTCCTTTGTTTTTTTTTTATTTTACATATTTTCAGTTTTCCGATATCACTGTGCTTATAAAACTTATAGCCCAAAAACTATAAATAATTTTGTAAGTTTTTTACAATATTTTTATAATTATTAAATTTACCAAAAAAAAAATGATTTATTTTCGACGTTTGAGCCTCTTGCTATAAACGTTTTGCGTTACAACAAAAGTTTAAAAATTTGTTGATTAAAAAGTTTTCATTTAACTTTTAGTAACTGATATAATTTTCTGCCCATAGAAAATACATAATCACAAAATTATATAAGAGTATAAATTATAATCTTTTAAAATGATAAATTTGGGCATTTGTGCCACGGTCACACTTGTAGGGCTAGAAAAGCACTAATAGTAAGTTGGCAGCACCTCACCTTAATCCTGTTAAATGAAACCTTCAATATTATGCCGGCTCCTGTAAAATCTTTTATCATGGCTATTTTGATCACAATTTGGGAAATTTGTCTTTTCTGTGTAAATTTATCTTAAGCAATGATCTAGGGGAATTTGTATCCGAAATTGCAACAAGGGAAAAAGTTTTATAAGTTTTCAAAATTAACAAGACAAAATATCACAAAATTTTGAAAAATTCAAATTTTAGCACAAAATTTCACTAAATTTGAAGATATATCAAAATGTTCGAACACGATTCCACAGTGCAACACAAAAACGAAAGTCGCGTCAAAACTAAAAATAAGTCAAAAAGAGAGTTAAGGTTGCTGCCAAAAATTACACCTTGCATTAACAAATTTTCTTTAGATTCTTGCTTGTGTATTTTAAAAATTAATTGTAAAGTTGAAAATTTTGGAAAGTTTTCTAAATATTTTTTGCATATTACTTATCAGAGCTGTAAACTTGAATTAGAGAAGCTTGGCTGGCCCCGTTGGAGGAGCTGTATAGCCAACATTTACAAACTTGAATTACCATTACTATTTTTCACATAATTGAAAACAATTCCTGATTACCATTTTTCACTAATCGTAATTGTAAGGTGAAATTATGATTATTCAGTGAATATTTCAAAATTTTATTACTTTTACAATTACTTAGATAATTGTAGCTGTAAAGGGTGATTATTGCGTAATTGTGCTTGAAATGTTGAACTATTCATGAATATAAGGTGTCAATTTAAATTACTTAAGCCCAATTCAATTTCATGGTTTATATAACATGTTCTTGTGTAAAAATAATTAGTTTATTTCATATTACACTAAATTCAAGTTGGCCTTCATGACAACTTATTTTTGAAACGAAAATCAGAATTGTACTTGCAAATGAAACCATTCTTTTAACTGAGGCTGACGACGTTAAACATTGAATATTTTTGAGAAATCTTGAAATTTCTCGACGGATTAAGCAAATATCTTCCCATCTATTCTTTAATATATATTTATTGCAGATGCGAGGTCAATACTGTCGTGTAGTGTATGTTTTGCCCGTTTGTTACTCAATCAAGCAAAAACGGCTCGGAGAAATTTGGCACTCAGATAGTAACCTGCACTTGAACATAGGCTATTAAACTCTTATATAAATGGACCAAAATACCGCGAAATTTGCAAAATTACTACATAAAGGAGCATTTATTAAATGACTGGCAAATTTTTCGTATGACCTAAGATTATATTAAAGATTTTTGATGAAATTTTAAAAGAATCGGGAAATTTTCAATTTTCCACATGACCAAATATTTTTGAAGACTTTGAGGGTAGTACAAGGCGTCCACCTCTCTGGGCTGCGAAACAAATTGCAAAAAGATTTTTGTTACCCTACTGGTTTCGTCGAAGTCATAGGATTTATGTTTGGAGTTAACATGTTCTCTTGAGTCCATTGTATTCGCTATAACAATTGGATGAATTTCATCAGATTCCCGACCATGAAAAGTTTTTTTCCAAGACGATTAAACTACCGCAATTAAATTAGTTGCAACAAAAGCAACGTTCGCCGACATCAAAGTATCCTGTCCCTCCTCCTGAACTCCTTTTATTTTATAATATATTTCAATGGGCAGGCGCACTTGCATATCTTCGGTGTTTTTGCTCGGATCTTATTGGTGATGGTACACAAAATAGATAGATGTTGGTCCTAAGTAACTGAATATATATTAAGTCACTAGGTTCAAACTTACAAATTGTAGCTCTGACAGTTTTTCGCGTACTCCTACATACATGCAAAAATCTGTGGCTCTACCTCTTATAGCCTGTGAGATAAACTCGTTTTTATAGAGAAAAATACAGGTTTTCTTTGTTTAAAGATGGAGAAGGAGGAATTATTTCACCTACAAATACAAAATAATTCAACATTTCAAGCACAATTACTCAATAATCACCCTTTACAGTTACAATTATCTAAGTAGTTGTAAAAGTAATTAAATTTTGGAATATTTATTGAATAATCATAATTCCACCTTATAATTACGATTATTAAAAAATCGTAATCATGAAATTAAATACGGGACGTAATGAATACATTACAGCTCTGGTACTTACAGTTTTGGCATTTTCTTACCAAAAACTGTTATTATTTTAATCAATTAAAGTATAGAAATTCAGATCACATCTTTGATTTAAAAGTGTATACAAATATTCGTTCGATTGAATACCTTATTTTCGGCTGCTGCTGCTGCTGCTGCCACAATTCCTGCCCTATGCTGAGCTGAGCCACTTCACGCGTCAATGAAAGCGAAAGGAAAACTACAACTGGCTAGCAGAGCACAAACAGACACACACACACACACTTACACACAGACGGAGAGGTAGAAAAAAGCTCGGTTCGGTGAGGAAATGGAAAATATTGAGCAAATACTAGTAATCATTTTGCAAGCCCAGCAGGCCAGACCAAGAACCACAGCAGCGTGACTGGAGGAGACTCCACTCTCAGCGGGCCTCCTGCATTTTGATAATTTACTGAAAAAACAAAAAATTCAAAATATTTTTTTTTGTCAAGAAAATTAATTTATGCCTCTGACGCTGCATGCAAATTAATGTCATACGCATAACGGTAGAAATGATGTAACCCTGCCTGTCGACTAAAAAAATTTAGGTAGGTTGGTTGGTGGGCCGATGGGTCCGTACTTACTTACTTACTTACTATACACACACACACACATTAGCACATGTCTAGGCAAATGCATATTCATATGCTTATATGCATGGGCAAGTTAGCGTCTTTCCTCTATTTGTATTTGTGGCCTGGCCAAAAGTCTGCGCATTAAATATGCAAACAACAACAAACACAAACGAGTTTTGTTTTCTGTTTTTCTTCGTTTAATAAATAAATAAAATAAAAAATATTTTTTGAAAACATGTTAGCATGCAGTTACAAGTGTCCGGCTCTTGTCTCCCCTCCGGTCGGTTCGATGTCTGTTTGTCGGCATCGCCGCTGTCTCTGTCTGGTGGTGTCTCAGCGATGTTGTCGATGTTGTTGGTGCTGTACTTGTATGTTTGTTTGTTTGTTTAAGATACTTCAACACTCTGGTTCAGGTTTTCTTATTTCGTATTTCCTTTCTACAATTTTCACATTGGCCAGAGCAGCGAGTACTTCAGAGTGCGCTTTTCATCGAGACAGCAGGGAGTTATCCGACTAAAATTCCTTTCAGCATCCACTTTAATTTTTTTATTTAACAATATCTTTTAATTTGGGTATTTGGCGCCAGAAATTACTTCAATTTGAATAACTCTTGACGTTTTAAAAATTTCGTCAAATTTTTTGTGCAAAAAAAACTGCTGCTTTTTTAAATCAAGGGTTGTGTTTTATTGGCCATGTTTTCGAAGCAAAAAAAGATTGTTTCAAAACTATTCTAAGCCGGATCAATTTAATCCAAAATACATATTTTTTAATACAAACATATAAGCTAGTATGTATGGTAGATGTTTGGGTAAACTATTAAATCCATGTTAAGAAAAAAACTTTCATGTCAAGTCACTGAACCGTCTTGGATATAGTTAAAACTGGTTTAAAGATGGCTCAGAAGCAAACTAAATTATGAATGAAGAACTTTTTAACTAGTTGGTTAACTTGAAGATAAATGCATTCCAATTGGTTTCAAGATAGGATCAGAACTCGTACCAAATTGTTTTAAAACTCGTAATCGAAATTACTTTATGAAAAACTTGTTAGAGTTGAACAAAAAAAAAAAAAATTAACCTCGAGCCGACTAACATCAAATTATAATTAAAAAGGTCGCCAAAAACCGAAATTGTGAAATATTTTGTAATATACTTGAGTTGTTCAAACTTTTCTCATGAGTTAAGTGCAGGGAAAGAATTTCTCCCGATCTGACCGATAACGGGACGCACTTACATAAAAAGCTTCTGCGACTTGGCGGTAATTGCCTTTGCGATTCCCAAGCGGTTATAGCAATGCTGGCATGAGGTAGCTTCTGCAAAACTGTTGAAGACAGGCAAAGACTGCTGATGATTCAATTGCGGTGATTCATGAAATAGCTCCTTTGTGTCTAGTTTAGACTTTCATAAAGATTTTATATGTAGTTGGCAATTGTCGCTTGACGCTTATGCCAATCGGTAAAAAAAAATCACGAAATTTGCAAAACTTTATAATAAATAATGACTTAGATTATTATTAGATTGGCAATGTCAACTATTAAATAGGAGGTGTAGGCCAAGCGGTCTAGAAAATAGCGAAATTTAACAAAAACAGACAGACAAACGGGCATGGCTAAATCGACTCGGCTGTTGATGCTACTCAAGAATATTTTAACTTTATAGGCCCTTATTTCTGATTGTTCTATAGATAAGCACAAACTTAATATACTCTACTAGAAATATATCCTATATAGTCGTAAATGTAATTAGTCTTCGTCCCATTCCGAATCAATCCAATTAGAAGGACAAGAAATCGCACGAGAGGAACGCCGCATTAGAATGTTCCCTTGAATCGAATCGCCTGTCAATAAGAAATCCTCTAGCTTATCTCACAGATCAACCACGAAATAATCTACGCAGTGGAAGAAGAAATGCTTCAAGCTTTGATTTGAATCTAGCAGATTTTCTATACGATTGCAAAATGTATTACAACTCGCATCCTTTCGTTCACAATAGACTTAGAGTTTGCTAAAGAAAAGCCTTGACAGTGGCAAAGTGAATTTGTCAGTATTGACTCCGCCACCTGAGCCATTATTTATTACAACGAGGCGATACACCAAAACTCCGACCGTTTCTAGTGAATACTTAAAAAACAATGGCTATTTTCAAAAGACTTCATTTGGGGTAGACTTTACTGAAGAACACGGATTTCATCCGATATTTAACATTCAATCATATATGGACATGTGAAGTTATCCGTTTATGACTATCAATACTCATATAAAAACTTTGCAACATTTTAAGATTTTTTGGATGATTGGGTACACCTTCTATTTGTCTGTAAAATTACCCATCTGATGACAATCTAAGGAAATGAAGGGAATCATTCATTTGATCTACAGCCGTGGTTCTTACCTAACTTATAATAATTTATCACGAAATTTCCAATTTCGTTCTTTCAGCTTGGTATTCCCAACCAATTATTTTATTTCCTGCATGGAGAGCCAACTGCAGTTTATAGCAAAGCCTACCGGGGTGTTCTAGAAACAGCTATAACTTTTAGGAGTTGCATTAGTCTTACTGTTATTCCTACTGATTATGTTGAGCTACTTTTACTAGCTGTTACATAAGCTTCCACTTCACTTGGGCACTAATTTTAGGTTTACATAACTGACCTAACCAGCCAATTAACATTTAAAAGATAATCTAACAAGGTCTGCCATCCCCCCCTCAAAACTGCATCTCATTCATGATTCTAATGTATCGACAAGTCGTCAAATAAACAAACCCCAACATATCCAATCTCTTTTATTTATTTACTTTGTGTTTAGTTTTTTTTTCGTGGGCTCAACTTCCGTATTTCGGGTCACATGCGTGTGGTGCTAGTCGGGCTCTGTCTTTTTGGGTGTGTCCGTTGCTTTTTTTCTGTCTTTTTCCATTGATTGGGCGGCCTTGAAAGTGAAAAGGTGTCGACTGAAGTAGAGTTGGTCACTTTCGCTTTTCAAAAATAAACCAAAAAAAAAATAAGGTATACAGCACAACAAATCAACTTTGTTTTTATTTGGCTGACAGATTTAAATTGCAAATTTAAACAGCAATTAAATTAAGCGCCAATTCTGACACTTTTCTGTGCTAGGCAAATGTCAGCGCAAAAACCTACATGGAGAGACACCCACATCTGGGGATTTTTGGCTGTTGTAGCTCATTTACATAAAATCGTTTACAGGCAAAGTTAATTGTTTAAACGAAAAAAATCAGAAAAAAAAACAGAAATACAACGGGCCACCTCATTTCATAAGCAGTTTGCATTAAGGCAATTAAATAACACGGGGGCAGGCACAGCCAACAGGGTGAACTCTTATACAACGCTTACATATTTAATTGTTTTAACTACCCAAATATTACATACTATTTTTAGTTGAAAACTATTGCCACATACTATTTAAGGCTTTAAGCATTTAATTGTTGTTGTTTAACCCATTTTCCTGCGGGCCACAGACGCAGTTCCGTTAACGGTGCTTAATTATGCATTCCAAATGTTATGCATCTAACCAAAATCCACAATGCGACAGATAAAGCCACAAAGAGATACAAAATGATAAACCGAACACAAAAACCCGTCGCCGTCTTCGCTGTCGTTGGCTGTGCCAGTTACATGGACTACATTTTGAGATGAGACCAGTTATAAACCGGAACTGGCTCGCATAACGGTAAACACCAACTCACAGACTCCGTCGCCCAACTCTCACTCTCACTCAACGCAGTTGGCCTGGCTTTTGCATTATTCATCCATCCACATTGTGAGGCATTTTCAAAGTCTTCCTCTTGACCTTGGACTCAACACGGCAACTTGTCGTAGTAGTCGTAGTCGTCGACGTCGAGTTGGTTGGAAAGCAGCGCCAAAAGCGTGTGCCACAAAAGAAAGCCAAAACCACTTTTACTTTCAAGCTCAAGCCGGTGAAATGAGGCAATGGCCAAGTTTGCGGTGGCTGTTTGGCTTTGGCGCCAAAATGTGGCATAGTTAGCCATGGGGAGAAGGGGCGAGAGGGGCACACACACAGATGATGCTGTAATTGGCAAATAAAAGAAAGATACCCACTTGCATTTGGATGATTCATGTCATCATTTCCGTTTAAGTGACACAAGGCAAGATCGGAGAGGTATTTGCCGCCTGCAAATTTTTAAATTTATTAAAAAAAATACCGACTCCAAACGCCTACAACGACTTGCTCTTATAGGCCTCTGGGTTCATGAAAAGAGTAAGGCCCGAAGTCGTCGAAGTAATATTGCAGCTCAGGTCAGGCTACGAGATGTGGTCATCCCTTGGGTATCATCCGGCACAAGTTTACTATCTTAGGTGATTAAACTGGTGCTAACAATTTAAAAGCAATTATCAGAATAAATTGCTGAGCTTAATGAAGTTCCCTTGAGAGCTGCAAAACTTCTTTTACTCTACGTCTTTTTATCTTTCCGATCGTTCCCATAACAGCGATTACATATTCTTAAACTTTATCTCTCTCTAACTATGCTAAAGAGGGGCATTAATAATAAGGGGAAACCAAGGGTTTTGATTCTCCTTCTCCTACACTCAAACAAATTTATTGCCTAAATTGCCAAAAATGTCCTAAATAGTTGTAGTAAGAGCAGTAAGTAGCACATCTCATAGATGGTAAGAAATAGAGGTCCGACATGTATGGGTTCTCGCTGCAGTCCATGTACATTTTTATAGTAGCTTCCACTATTTTGTTCATTCCGTCCATTGCAGAAGAATTTTTAAATCAGCATTATTTATCAATCTGTGGAAGAATGGAAAAGATCGGATTAAAGCACCAAAATAATTACATACAGGGTTTGTCCGGAAAGTAATAGGACTGAGTCGATTTAAAACAAGTGAGAAAGTCGGTCAAGCCCGACTATAACATACTCTGTACCTGGAGTAGAAGCTGAATGCAATGCTGGTGCTGCGCTCATCTCTAATTCTCTTTCTCTCTAAGGGTGGGAGGTGCTGGGGGAGGGGTTGTTTACTTATTTGCTCATAACTTGAGAACCGCTTATCCGATCTTTATCATTTCTTCGGCAAATCGATACATTTTGCTAACTACTAACTATCTCCAGGGTACAACGTCTATCTTTAAAACTGTCGAGATATAACGTTTTTCCAAATCGCGGGGGCGGGAGGTGGCGTGGCAAAAATTGAAAATAAACTTCATCTGCCTGCAAGTATATGAAGCATTTGTCCCATATATGTCAAACCTCTATCTCTTACCATTTTTTAGATCTGTTTGTTCATACGGACGGACGGACAGACCGACAGACAGACGGACGGACAAACGGACATGTCTTTATCGACTCGGCTGTTGATGCTGATCAAAATTATATATACTTTATATGGTCGGAAATAATTCCTTCTGCCTGCTACATACATTTCCACGACTTTAGTATACCCTTTTTACTCTACGAGTAACGGGTATAAAAACTTTCAAAATAGACTCCTTCTGCGTCGATGCCGCGCTGCCAGCGCGATTTCCAAGCATTAAAGGCGTCACGAAAGGCATTCTCCGGAATAACCTTGAGAGCTTTTTCGGCTGTACAAGAAAGTTTACTGATACCATCTAAAATGATTGCTTTTAGGGTGCACCTAATTAATTAAAATATCAAAAAAATTTTCATTTGAGGTTTAACCCCTGTGGAAAGCCTTCAAAGTATCCACAATTATTCCGTACACAACACGTTCAACTTATCATATTTAAATTTAGTCGAGCAACAAATAAAAATGTCAGTACTGTCCACGAGCGGGGTTCTAGCAAGGGCCATGTCCACATGAACGCATGGACCTTCTAGTCAGATACTACCGACATAACAGTGAGGGGAATGAAATGAATTTACAAGAATAAATAAATATATTTTGATTTATAAACAAATTCCTTATATTTTTTGCCTACAGTAATATAGTAATCCACTTTGTTTATAGATCCTCAAAGTTTAGAAATTATTATCTATTTATTTTTTCGTTTTTGACGATTTTTAAAATTGCTTATTTAAAAATATTTATACCCGTTACTCGTAGAGTAAAAAGGGTATACTAAAGTCGTGCAAATGTATGTAACAGGCAGAAGGAATCATTTCCGACCCTATAAAGTATATATATTCTTGATCAGCATCAACAGACGGGTCGATATAGACATGTCCGTCTGTCCGTCCGTCTGTATAAACACCTAGATCTCAGTGATGGTAAGAGATAGAGGTTTGACATGTGTGAGACAATTGCTTCTCATACTTGCAATCAGATCAAGTTTATTTTGAATTTTGGCCACGCCCCTCCCGCCCCCGCAATTCGGAAAAAACGTTATATCTCCTACAGTTTTAAAGATAGACGATTCGTACCTTCTAGAGATAGTAATAAGAAAATCAAATAAATTTGCCGAAAAATTATAAGGATCGGTTGAGCGGTTCTCAAAGGGTAACAAAGGGATTTGATATCGGAAGTTGGTTAGAGCTAATTAAAATTAAATAATAAACAAATCAAAAATAAACTATTAAAAGTTTACATTTGTCTGATTTTCCAAAATATACCTAGTCCCTATATAGCTAAGCATTTGCAAAGAGTATTAAGACTTGGCCTAGCCCTTGAGCTCTACTTTCACTTACTGGCACGCTTCTCAGACAGTCTTTTACCTGCTGTTCAATTATATATGTAAATCTGTGCGTAATTCTAAGCAATTTGCATGACATTGTTTTGTCATTTCTAGTATTGCTCTGTCGCCTGCCCTTCCTCTATGTTTGTATGAACGTACCTAGATACTTCATGTATGTATATTTGTTTGTAAGCACATTTTTGCCATTGCCTCTCCTCACTTAAAAATAGCACCAAAAAAAGGTTCATTCTGTGTGCGGCGCATTTATTAAGCAGCCAACCCAAACCAAACAATGGCGCTGCCAACAAAAATTATAAGCAAACGGCAAATGAGACAAATAAATGAAATAAAATGAACTAAAATTTTAATGTAATTAGTATAAATTGTGAACTGCATGTGTATGTATATGCGGTCTTGACGTAAATCATGTGTTATATATTAGGCAGATCGCAGAAATGTCAAATGACTCTTTCAGGAAGCGGGAAGCGAATTCAGTTGCATGTTAATGAAAACAGCATTTGCTGACCTAGTTGGGGCGACCATCTGATCCAGCAAATACCTCAAGCGAAAGAAACGTAGACACACATCCAGACCGAAAATGTTTAGTTTTGATTGGGGAGGGACGACGACGACGACTGCGTCTGGTTTTCTCTTCGTTTTACAGCTGCCGACCTAGTTAGCCCAAAGTCAAGCAAAGAACCATTTCAAACTTCTTCCAATGCGCCCAAGAAGAAAAAAACTGAAAGTGAATTCTGCTGTTCTAGTGCTGCAGATGCCCTAACCTCTCACTCCCGCCCCACCCGCCAACCGAGCAAACAATTAACAACAATTTCAATTTTCGTTTTGTTGTTGTTTAAGGGAGCGCATTTTGTTCTTGTTTATGATACTTTAGGGCACATATTTCGGTTTGTTTGTATTTGTAAAGTAACAGAAAATTGGGTCAATTTGTTGTTGTGCTGGCGCGTTCTCTTTTGCTTGCAACAAGTGTCTGGGCGCCCGACCATCTCTTTCCAACGGACGCGGACGCGGGTCTTGCCCTAAGATAAGTCTCCCTTGCCCGCCTCCCTCGTTCAGTTGATAAAGGCAGCGACGCCAACGCGAGCAGCTGAAAATAGCAGCGCGCGCAAGTTTTTTTGGAAGAAGTTTTTCAAAAGGGCGCGAGCGTTGTAAATTTTGCTTTTATTTTTTTTTGTTGATTAGCATGTGTGTGCGTGAGTGTGTGTGTGTGTGTGTGTTGGCGTAGAGATTATTTTCTAGCATTTTTTTATTGTATTTTCTTATATTTCTCTTGTTGTTGGTGTTTGTTGCTGGGGTCTGTAAGAAAAGTAGGCCAATGGGTCTTTGGGTGAGTGGTTTAGATATAGTTTTTGTTTTTGTACTGAAAATGCCCTTGCCAGAAAAGGGAGTGCTTTGGCTTTCGCGGGGCATTTGAATTTGTTTAAGTGCGAAGATCTGAAAATATGCTTTGCGGAAAATCTCAAAAACAAAACGAAGTTTATAGCGGTAAGCTGAGAACCATAAGAAGCGGAGCTCTCCAAGCTTTTGTTGGCTTATTGCAAGCTCTTCAACTATCCAGAGAGCAGAAGTCAGGTATTTCGAATTTAAATCCTGCAATTCCAAACTTAAAACTATTAGGTACTATTAGCGATACTCAACTTAATAACTATAAATCATGACTCGGAAACTTTGCTTATATCTATATCTCTAAGTCGATCACAATCTACCCTAACATACTTGCACGATTGTGTACACTTGGAAACTCTAGAAATTATATTCTTTTACCAAGTTGGATACTCAAAAGGAGCTTTAAGCGATGTAAAAAATTATAAAAAGATTAGAGTACGTACGCATATCAAGAAAAACGGGACAACTATTTGATATAAATTTGACAACAACCAATTATCGTTTACAGCTAAGGTCCCACAGGAAAATAATATGACCAAATTTTGTTGAAAATTTCACTGAAAATACGGTGCAACACTAAAAACTTGCTCGCGTAGAGTCTGGTAGTGTAAATTTGCTTTAATTTGAATAAAGAACACAATGGTCTTGTTCATCAGAACAATTTGTTCCCTGATCAGGTATAAATTCGCACTGATCCTTCTGCTGAACTCGAGTGATCCGGTATCATGATAGCCAATTTTAAGTATCATGATAGAGGAGCATGTATCGAAAAAATAGTGCGCTACTTTGAAGTGATACTGCTCCAATAGTAATTGTGTATCGATAGGTATGCTATCGATAAGAACCTGTGCATTTTGTGCATTGATTGCAAAGATAAGTCTAGCGGCCTACGCCGCCATTTCAGAATTATTTTTGGGACCATATTTTGCTGTGGGACCTTAGCTTAAGATTCAATTGTTTCTCGAAATAGCTGCAAACCGGTCCGGAACCGAACCCCTTAGAACCGGTTCGGTTCGGGTTTTTTGAGTCCGGCGAACCGGATCATGATCCGAACCCCTAAATGTTTTTCTCTTCTCGCTCCTGAACCCGAACCGGACCACTTTTTGGAAAAATTAGGTTCGGTTCACAAAATTAAGTAGTTTTTCAACGAAACACACAGGGAAATATTGAAAATATCTAGAGATTTTAGTATAACCGATTGCGTTTTAAACTAAGCTTGGATGACTTTTTATTGCAAAGAAGAGCAGTTTATGAAAGCAATATAAAGCAATAAACAAATATCAAATATGTTATAGATTCATTTGAAAATTGTTCAAGATAACATCCTAAATATGGAGCAGTGTTTTAAGATTTTGGAAAAAATTGCCTTGCTGCTCCAACTACTCAGGTATCAGTTGAACGATCTTTTTCAACATTTTAGTTTGTTCTTTTTGATCTAAGAGCTAGTATAGATGAACAGCTTCTAGAAGATATAATGCTTATTAACTTAAACCAGAATTCGGCACGGTTTTATTTACTGTGTATACAACGCCGACCCACGGCAGCGACGTCATCACTGCGACAGCACGCGACCTCATACTGCTCTCTTTTGCAACAACATGTGCTTCATGAGCGCGCTCTCGAGTGGCTTAACACACACACGCGACGCAGGCTATTTCCACCCCGGACCGAACTTTCTGCAACATTTTTGCAGCCTTGGTCACACCAGATCTCTTTAAACTTTCAGAGTCTTTATTATTTCCTAAGCCCGAACAAAAAAATCAGATTAATTTTATACAACTTTTATTGTGTTTGTTTACCAATAAGAAAAGTAATTACCATTTTAATAAGTCTGTGCGTCATATAGTTAGTGGCAATGTTTCAAAGCAAAAGGTTCCTTCGAGCAACATAAGTTTGTTAATTTGTGGAATTGTCTTGAGTACGAGAACTGGATCTTTGTATTTCCTCTTGCTGTTAAACTGTTTTTGGATAGTTGAAATTATATAATATAACACTGTGAAAAGTATCCCGCGCATTCTGAACATATTCTTGCCTTCCTACACATGCTGACTACGAGTTTGTATGTCAAAGCCATATCTAACTACCGCTTTCAAGATATTCGCGAAAAACTAAATTTCCGACTTCTTGCCGCCTTAGGATTTTTGTAGGCCACACTAAGCATTAATTGCTGATTTTATGAAGCTTCTTGGATAGTACACAATTTAGTTGATTTTAATACAAATCTCACATAGTAAAATTAAATATGATTGCATTAGTTTTTACTATGTCATTTTTCCCTGAGTGCATGTATAGCACATGGAAATTCGTAAAATTACTTGTGACTATTTATTTTAAAGCTATGAAATGGAACTTTACGATAATATCAAAGAGAGTAAAAATAAAAGTATAGGTTCTTCAGGAGTAGGAGCTGAATGCAGCGCTGCTGCTGTGCTTATCTCTAAGTTTTTTTTTCTCTCTCTCTCTCTCTTTGTTGAATGAAATGCGTTTTGGTTGTGTTAAGGGGTGGTGGGAGGGGGGTTTTGGTTTTTTTTTGCTTATAACTTCAACTTCTTTAGCAAATCGATAAATAATGCTATTTACAAAATATCTCTAGAAGGTACAAACCATCTATCTACAAAACTACACGCGGGGGCGTGGCGAAAATTTAAATAAACTTTATTTGCCTGCAACTTAATAAAAGAAGAATTTGTCCCATACACGTCAATCCTCTACCTCTTACCATCGCTAAGATCTGTTTGCTTATACTGACGGAAGGATAGATAGACGGACATGGCTATATCGACTCGTCTGTTCATGCTGATCAAGAATATATCTACTTTATAGAGTCGGAAATGATTCCTTCTCCCTGTTACATACTTTTGCACGAACTAAATATCTCTGTAAACCTTTGGTACAAAGTATCAAAGGATTTGATGGCGTCTCGTAGCTTCTGCTTGAAGATTGGACTTTCAAATAACCCAACTTGTGTGGACTAGTTTATTGAGAATTTAAGAATTCACAATTGGTACGTCCAGAATAGGATAAACTTTTAATTCTAAAAACGCTTAATTAGCTATTGGGTTTTTGATTTGGTTTAATTTACAATTCATAAGATGGACCTAAATATACACCGAATTTTCATTGAATATCAGTGAACAAATTAAGCTCTTTTAGATTTCTCATTCTGGATTTCTAAGTAATCTAAAAGTTGTATGATTTTACCAAAATTGTTATAGCTCCAAGTGTATATCGAACTTCGTTGTGTTCCCATTAGTCATATTGGTTTTCCCTTTCGTTTTTATCTGCATAAATACTTTACATGTCTGAACAACAAGGCAAGGTATCTGCCTAAGACCATGCTAAGCGCAAATAGATACTTATTTTCCCTAAAATTTGCCAGGCATACAAATTTATGTGTTTTTAATTGCCTCTCTCCAGATAGTTTTTTCTTTTGTTATTGTTAATAACTTTTGTTTTGCCTGAATGGACTGCATTTGAGTAAAAATAAGTTGCACAATCTTTGAAGAAGCGGGTCAATTGTTTTTTGGTCAAATTGTTTTTCCTATCGCCTACCTTTAAAATGTCTCTATTTTGCGTGGAATCTTTGCTTTTGATTTATAACGGAAAATCGTTTAAGCAAACAAAACAACAACACACATTTTTGTAGGCCACGTTAATAAGCGCAACATAACGAACATAATATCTTAACTTGGTCATCAGGCACACAACAAAAGAAAAGGCATCTTTAAAGACAACAACAATAAAAGCAGCAGCAGCAGTTGTGGATCGTGGATATTACATAAGAGGCCCACACTCTCAGATGCAGATACATGAGACGCAGTCGGAGACTCTGGACTGAGTCTGAGGCAAACATGGCGCCGTCGAAAAGAAAATAGTCAAAGTTTTTGTTGGGAGAAAAAAGAGGTGAATAGCTGCTGCTGCGGCTGTTAGATAGCAAAAGTCAGCTCAGCTCTGACTTGGCATAGAAAGTGAAACCGCACGATCGTTTTGCCCGTTGCCAGGCGAACGGAGAGACTACAAAAGCTGGGCTTTAAATATAAACCAACCAGCAGCAGCAGCGCCGGCAACAACAAAAACAACAACAATAAAGTATTACTCAATCTGTGCTAAAAAAAAATAATAAAGATAGATAGATAGATGCAAAGATGTAAAGTTGGTGGGCAAGAAAAGCAAGAAAATAAAAATGAAGTAACCCACTTTTTTCCAACTCCTCTCCGTTATGGGTTTTCAAATGCTTTGGCCGAAGTGGTTTTGAGGCTGATAAAATGTGTAACAGTCAAAGACTGGAACTGAAGTGTGAAAGATGAATTGGATGGAATCACTTGGGGCATGACATGCAGATGGCACTTGGATACCACTCAGGTAACTTGGTTTTGTGGCAGGGCCTAGGGGAGGGAATTGAAATGGGATTTGTGAGTTGAAATGTTGTTGTCTAGAAATCTTGTTTTAGTTTCTTAAGGAATACCTTAACTTCGTTTTCTTGAACTCCTATATGTATTTCCATGGTTTGTGAGCCAAATAATAAACAAAAACAAAATTAAGGAAAAGAGTCCCAGGCAAAAGCACACTATTCATATAAAAGATAGACATTCTGCTTCAATTTAAAGATTAAGTTCAGAAGAGTACGATAACACTGGCCAACAGCCATTTTGGTCCAGCCCTATTGATGACAAATTCTGATCCAGTTTTGTGCACTAATTCCAAAACTGGTCTCGGATTTTCCCCATCAGCTCTTGTTTTCAAGATATCGCGAAAAACCCATTTTGTAGTATTTTTGGCTTTTTAAAAATTCTGGAGGTTACACCGAGCAACAATATCTGTATTTATAAGCTCTATGCGACAGTATACATATTAAGGTCGCCTAATAAAATCAATGGAGCATCATCAGCAAACCTAAAAGCGCCTAAATTGGCCTTTGAAGAGAAATATTAATCAAATTATAGCAAATTTTACAAACTTAATCGCCGTGTACCAGCCATTTGGGGTGCTTGCTTTTTAATGAAAACCACTTTAGCATGCAGCCCAATGGTTCTTCTAATTTCACAAATTTTGTTGCATTTAAATCTTCTTGATGGACAAAGTTACAAGCGTTTAATCCCGAAATAATGAATTAAAATTTATGGCAGGATAACTAGATTGATACACAAAATCTGTATAGGAAATATTAAAAGCCTACTTGATCTTACATAGTATTTACATTAATTGTCAGGCAAATGTACAATAACATTCAATCAGTACTAGATTCAAACAATTTTCCCCAAATTCATATTTGCTTAACTTTGCGAGAATAACATTAAAATTATATGAATTGGGCTACAAATGAGAAAAATGTACTCCGCACTCACTATAATCTACGGATTAAGCCCCTTGTGACTATTCGCTATTTATCTAAACTATAGATGCTTGTCTATTACTGGAGTGACTTCGGATGCTTGCATTGTGCCCATCCAGTGCACATTTCACAAGAATGAAATTTTAACGTCCCATAGCAAGGTGAAGATGTGCCTTTGGAGAAAGAGCTCAACCATGGCTTTTATATTAACAAGGCTGTAACCAAAGCATCATATTGCCTTGCTTATCCCTCCAGGAGCTTGGCATTATTATTCCGGTAACCGTCAAGCGAAAGTGTTAACGGGCCATAATAACGGATTTTGTCATACCAATTCGGACTGCTAACGAAATAGAAAGTGCAGATATATAAGTTTATTGCAATAAAAAGTGATAAAAACCTAAAAACTTATTTTCTAAAAACTTGATTTTTATTTAAGCTCTATTTACACGACCTGATCCCTCATCTGAGTTTTCGTCTGATTTGCTGTCTGACAGTGTTAAAAGGCGTCTGAGTAGACATGAAGCTACTCAGAAGAGCGATCAGACGAAATAGAACCGGTTCTATTTGGCCTGAGCACTCATCTGAGTGGCATTTATCGAGTTACAGTGTTCGTCTGACGAAAACTCATCTGAGCGATCAGGTGGTGTAAATGGAGCTTTATTGCCAAGAAACATCTGCATAAGAACTGCATATTGTGTCTTTTGTATTTGGTTGCACAATTCATTAAAAAAATACGAAATAAAAAATGTGTGACTGCTTGGGGTGTTGAAAAAGTTCTTTTGAAAAATGGTGTATTGATGGTTCGCAGCTTTCCGGGAGTCACCGTTATGTCAAGGGCAAGGGTAAAAAGAAAATTGGTTAGTTTAAATGCCTTAATGTCCCGAAGCAGAATCATGGAAAAAATTCAATTTACCATTGAAAACAAAAAATTACCTTAAATGGGGAAATTTTTTTTACATAATTTAATTAAGGGTACTGTATACCTTCAGAAAATTTTTTTTGTATTTTTTTTTTATTTGCTTAAACGTTCTATTAGGATCTTAAAAACATCCTGCAAAACTTTCAAGCTGATCCGAAACTCAGTTTTAAGGATATAAACAAAAACAATTATTTTTTCGGACCCTTTTATATGAAAATTGTTTTTATCGACCCTCGTATTTTTAGAAATTCGTATTTTTTTCCCTTTTTTGGTCAAAAACTTTATAAATATTTATAAAATGTTCTATATTACGGAAAAAAAAATGTTCGAAAAAAAAATTTTACTTGGAAATTTTTGGAGATTTTATTTTTTACCATGTCTTGACGCACTTTGACTCAAATTTCTGGAGAACTGCTTAACCGATTTGGATAATCTTTTTTTTCGGTGAAAGTTAACACCCAAATGCACAATCCGATTTATACATTTATTAAATATAATTTTTATTTCATCGAAAACAGATGTCGAATCTTTAAATGCGATTATCTCGGAACCACTTTTTCCAAAATGGTTGCAAAGATTTAAAGAGTACCTGTTGACCGATTTTCAAATTCTTTCCCTTAAATTGCTCCTAATACCCACCATTCTGGCGTGAACTAGGATATTTTTGATCGGTCAACAAATAACGGAGCTAGGACCAATACAGTGGGAAAAAATAGTCTATTTTCGAAATTTTGACTTTGAAACTCCATTACTACGTCATTTATTGATCGATCCAAAATATCCTAGTTCACACCAGAATTACATTATTTCTAAACAAAACCCTGTCTTCAGTTTTAAATTCAGATCATCCGTTCTCAAAAAATTTTTGCAACCATGGGCCTATGTTTTAAATTTTTGGTTTACTTTGAACAGAAATACAACAACAACAACCGTTTCTTAATACCACTTATAGTTTTTAAGTAATCAAATTTTTTGTAAACCTTTAAAAAATGACACCTGAAGGTATACAGTACCCTTAAGACGTCTTCCTATGATAAATTCGTCAAATGACGTGACAGATTCACAAAGTTATTCGCTTGCGAAATGGAACGAGTTTTTGCACTACCTTGCACGAATGAGCATTCCTCCAAATAATAAGAATGGCCAACTTCCTCGACATTTACATTCGTTTCACAGATAGAGTCTTTACTAAAATCATAATAGTCACAAGGGGCTTAATCCGTAGATTATGGTGAGTGCGGAACACATTTGGCTCATTTGTAGCCCAATTCATTTAATTTTAATGTTATTCTCGCAGGTTAAGCAAATATGAATTTGGGGAAAATTGTTTGAATCTAGTACTGATTGAATGTTATTGTACATTTACCTGACAATTAATGTAAATACTATGTAAGATCAAGTAGGCTTTTAATATTTCCTATACAGATTTTTTGTATCTATCTAGTTATCCTTCCATAAATTTTAATTCATTATTTCGGGATTAAACGCTTGTAACTTTGACTATCAAGAAGATTTAAATGCAACAAAATTTGTGAAATTAGAAGAACCATTGGGCTGCATGCTAAAGTGGTTTTCATTAAAAAGCAAGCACCCCAAATGGCTGGTACACGGCGATTAAGTTTGAAAAATTTGCTATAATTTGATGAATATTTCTCTTCAAAGGCCAATTTAGGCGCTTTTGGGTGTGCCGATGATGCTCCATTGATTTTTTTAAGCGACCTTATTATGTATACTGTCGCATAGAGCTCATAAATACAGATATTGTTGCTCGGTGTAACCTCCAGAATTTTTAAAAAGCCAAAAATACTGCAAAATGGTTTTTTCGCGATATCTTGAAAACAAGAGCTGATGGAGAAAAACCGAGACCAGTTTTGGAATCAGTGCACACAACGGGAACAGAATTTAATACAAATAGGGCTGGACCTCACAAAAGTGGTCATTTTGTTGGCCTGTGTAATCAAACAAACAGGAACTCAACAAATGAGGATGGTTTGTTCTGAAGGTAATTTTCGGAAAATAATCAATCATTCAATTAGTTTTAAGTTTGACGACAACCGAAGAAGAAAATCAAAAAGACACTCCTGTTGTTAAAAGTATAGAGGTAAATACAGGAAAGGTAGTATGGTATGACTTCCGCCTGGACAACGTTAAATCCACTAAGAATTCCAAAGCAGAGAACTGTAAGACCTTTAGGATGGACGAGTTTATCAGTGCAAATGTACAGGTGACCCCCCAAATCAATAATGAATCGATATATCGTTATTTTTTTCACCAAAAGACTACTAATAAACATTTTTATCTTATCTTTTCAATAGAATAAGTTTAAGATTTAAATGACTTAGTTTTATGAAGCGAGACTATAAATTCTGAGAAAATTTCACCAAGAAACCATGGGTCTAAAATAAAATCAATTAATCTCAAATATTAATAACATTTAAGAATTTTGTCTTTTCCAACAGGACTGGAAAAAATTCCAATTTTGTTTATTTCACTTTGGAATCACACTTCTGCAAAGAAAATAAGAGTTTGGTGAAAAAATCTATGGATAAATACCGTAGATGGATTAAGGTTGAATAAAAGAATTCATTTTAAACCTGAGTCCGGCACGTTTCTATTTGTTGTGTATACAATTGCTTTCTGCGGGAGCGACGTCGACCCACCGAAAGGATACTGTCTTAAACTGATCTCTTTTGCCACAACAAAGAAGTGCAAAATTAGTTTTGCTGTTTTAAAATCAGGGTTTCTGGGTGAAGGCGGAAGATTACTACTCTACTAGCAGATCCGAGAGAAGATGCTGCTGATTTTGCAGGATTCCAAGATGGCTTGATACCGCCTTCCCTATTAAGTAAGAGGTCCTGTTTTCAATTCCCATATTTATTTATTAACAAAAAAAGACTGTCAACAATAATACAAATACGTTAAACAAATTTTGTTGAGCTAAGGACGCCTTTCAAAGAAAATCTAACAAAATTTCAACATAAACTATTAACGACTTCGACACGGCAGGGAAATTTTAATTGCGATTCACAGCCAATTGTAGTAAGAGTAAGTATTAGAGCTAGCAAATAATTGCCTAGTTCCACTGAATTTTTGGTGATTCCACTGGAGATGTACATTCTCAACAGAAAAGTTAAGGGCAACGACAACTGACGCTTTTTAATTACTTCACTTTGAGCACACAAGTCAGAATTAATAAAGGTTAATTACATAATGGGCGTATTTCTGTGTCCGCAAATGGTTGTGTCATAAAATATCGGAATAGCGAAAAAATATAGAATTTCCAGGACAAATTTCATAAATTGTTCGGTTCTAATGGGAAGTATTTTCCTCAAACTATAACCCTGAAAAAGCTCCTATGAGATGTATGACGTAATAATATTTACATTCGGGCAAATGTACATTAGACCGGACATTTCTCCATACGATTTTCAACATGTGACGATCTTTGCACAACATGGCGCAAACAATTCTGTATATTTCATAGAAAATTGATCAAAATCAAAATCGTATTTGGGTTTGATGGCCTCGGGGCTTTAAAGTTCCAATTTCTCCCTAATTTATCTTTGAATTGTCAATGTAGACAGAGACGTTTTACAAAAGTGTCGAATAAATAAATTAAATATTTCAAGTTAAATTATAAGTTCAGTGGTGTCGTGATAAGCACTCTGGACTTTCAATCCGGCGAACCGAGTTCGATTCTCGGTAGAACCTAAACTTTTTTTTTTATAAAAAACGAAATTTTTAGTAAACACACTGTTTATACAAAGTGCAAAGTTGAATATGCCATGAATATTTTTCTTTTACAATACATATTTGTGTAGTTTAAAGGCAATAAGGATATGCCGTAATCAGCAATAATCACCAATTTGGTGCCGTCCGTTGCTGCAGCAATTGTACGACATGTTGAAATATTTTATTTTACAATTTTCACAAAATTTTTGTCTGCCTACTATGACGTTTCTAGCAGCTCAAAAACAAAATTAAGGGGAAATTTGAACCTTTAAAGCCTTCTCGAGACCATCAAACCTCAATTTATCTGATTTTGGATTTTTTACATATTTTTTCTAAAACATACAGAATTTTTTGAGCCATGTTGTGCTCAGAACTAGACAAAAATTACTTTTCTTAGGCATGTACGGTCTAATGTACATATATGGGTCATACCATGTGAACTCAGCCACCTAAACTTCTTTTGATTCCGAAAAAAATTGACTAAATGCTCTATATAATCCTATTTGTTTGACATTCCCACAACGAACAGATTGCAAGAATTCTTTATTTATCTATTCTGAGCCGTAAGGAACGCGTGCTATCAAAAATTGGATTCAATAAGCAAAACAAAGAGAGAGAAACCTTGTCTGTCATATAATATTTACAAAAAACCTAAATGGTCAGACGAAGGGAAGGTGTCGTATGAGTAATTATACCCTGTTACTCGTAGAGTAAAAAGGGAATACTAAAGTCGTGCAAATGTATGTAACAGGCAGAAGGAATCATTTTCGACCATATAAAGTACATATATTCTTGATCAACATCAACAGCCGAGTCGATATAGACATGTCCGTCTGTCCGTCCGTCCGTCTGTCCGTCCGTCCGTCTGTCTGTCTGTATGAACACCTAGATCTCAGAGATGGTAAGAGATAGAGGTTTGACGTGTATGGGACAAATGCTTCTTTTCTCTGCACGCAGATCAAGTTTGTTTTAAATTTTGGCCACGCCCCCTCCAAGTGTTGCATATTTTTCAGATGTTCACCCTAAGGAACGCAGGAACAATGTTAAACATGTTTTTTCATGAGTAACGGGTATATTGAAGTCGGTTAGAGCCGTTTTTTTAATAATCTTACAATTAAAATGTATTTTTTGGTTTTCATAATTATTTATAATTTATAATAATAAGCCAAGACCTACTTTTCTAGGGTGAACGCCGATAAGGTACCATGTAAAAAATTAACTAACTCCACGTAAATTATTACTTTCAGGGTGTACATAATAAATTAAGAAATCAACAAATCTTAATTCCAGTTTTAACCTCTGCGAAAAGCCTTCAAAGTTTCCACAAATATTACGTATACGACATGCTCACCTATTTGCGAAGCAAGCCCGTTTCCAACAAAGAGATGCGTTTTATATCAGGGCTACAAACCGGTTCGGAGTTGAACCGCTCAGGTCGAAGCAGATCAATTTTTCTGAACCGGAGTAAAAAAAAAAGTAGAAAAGGGTTTGGTTCAAAACACATAATCTATTCATATTTTGTTGTGTGTTTTGAAAAAATTATCATTGTAAAGAACTTAAAGATGTCGCAATTGTTTTGTCAGCTGTTCCTGCATCACAAATTTCAGTCTAGCGCACTTTTCCAACTCTATATTTGTTTAATCCAGCGATAGAGTCGGTAATAATGAAAGATTGTTGAGGACGCATTAAAATTAACCCATACCAATTGTGTTAACTGGGCCGATAGAATTTCGTCCACCGAAATGGGGACACACATACAAAAAGATTGCAGAAGATAGGCAAATCCCGCTTATAATAAAACCGGGAGGTTCTTGAAGCAGTTGTACAGTCGACCATCCTTCTTGGTGTGTCTCGTTTTAAAAGATATAATCAAACATAAATATACAGGCCTGTTTCCGTTTTCGATTTCGATCAAATCATGCAGAATCGGAATTGTTTAACGTTCTCACTTCCAAAAACCGGCAGTGCTATTTGGGCTTTTTACTTAAAAATCCCACTAACCATCATTCGATCTTCTTTATAGCCAACTTATACGGTCGAGTTTTTTAGTAGGTTCTTAGAAATCACAACATTTACCAATTCCGATCAAACGGATTCAGAAACGGGAAGAGGCCTGATATAGATTGAACAGTTGCGCAGTCGACCCCAAATCCAAGCTCGAATATGATATTATCAAACCTCTCAACTTCCACCTATGAATAAAATGTTTATGGTTTGATTTCTCATCTAATGTTTCTCATAGAGCCATATGTCACATAACCTTGCAAAGAGCAGAGTAAATTGTTTGCTGATCTGACACATAGCAGCTATCTGGAAAAAGAGAAATTGGCACTAAGTTTGTTTCAATTTACTTACATTTTTTCTCAATCGACCTTCTGAACCTGCTTCTTAAGCCCGAACCCAAAAAGTTTCGCGGGTTCGAACCCAGGAGTGAACCCCTCCCGATTTTTGGAAGGTTTGCTGCCCTGTTTTATATATGCTCTTAAATGAGACTAAATTTTTAAGCCTTTCCATTTCGGAAAATGCGACTATGTGATGTGGCTCACTGATTGGAGTCCAAGGGCGGGGTTCCACCAAGGGGCATGCCCCCATGTGTTTAAGGACATTCTAGACAGGTACTACAGACATAACAGTTATATCCATTTTGAGGGACCATTTGGCATACCATGGGCAATTCGCTAAACTCAAGTGACCCCTACGTGGACACCGTTTTGAATCGATAAAAAAAAACAGAGCCCGAAACAATGAAGGAATTGAAGACTATACCGGAAGAAGACTTTGCAGCATGTTTTTATACCCTTGGAGAGGGTATATTAAAATTGTGCGGATGTTTGTAACGCAGGGAAGGGAGGCATCTCCGACCACATAAGTATATATTCTGATCAGCATGACGAGCTGAGTTGATAGCCAGTCGTCTGTCCGTCCGTCTGTCCGTCTGTTCTATGTATCTCTCCGTCAGTTTAAAGCTATCTTAACAAACTTTCACGAAGTCTTTGGTACAAATACGCTGCAATTTGTCGGAACCGGCCGGATCGGATGATAGCATATAGCTCCATAGGAACTATCGGTTGAAAACCTGTTTAGTGAGAAAAACTTTTGTTTTCTATCTATCGCTCCCACGCTCGTATTTATAAGTTTTTAATGATTTCAATAATTCACAACCTGTCAAAATCGGACAACTATATAGTAGCTGCCATACAAAGTAGGTCTGAAAAAAATCTTAGTGAGAAAAACTTTTTTTTTAAGTTATCCCCAACGCTCGTTTTATAGTTTTTAATAATTTTAATAATTCTAGCCTGTGAATCGGACCACTATAGTTAGCTGCCTAAACTGGCTATCAACATTTAACCGGCGAGTGGCTTTAAAATTGGAATATTTTCTGATCCTCAAGGATTGGCAATTATCAAATATAGTAAGCAACCGTGATGCGCAGCAATTCATCCTGATAGTATTTAGTAAATAATATTTAAATATTGTCTTGGTTGGCTTTCTATGGTCATGGTACCTTTTTGTCAAATGTGATGACTTCAAGCCAAGTTTACGCCAACAACTTGAAAATTCGAAATGTAGGTAAGGACAATAGTAAGTGTCGAATTATGATCATTTTGCCGAACTAGATGTTAAAATGAAATGAATTTTAGTTCCTTGTATCTCTTTTTCCTCTCAGAACTTTGAATATACTTTGAAGGGAACATATTGTATTTGGGGGACCATACAACACAATTGCCGCATTCCTTACAATTTAATAAAATTGCAGTTCAGACTTTTATTTTAGTTTAATTCTTATTAACTCAATGTGCTTAATCTGTGACAAATCGTTTCGCCTATCTGTAAATTCTTAGCCTCCGTCTCTTGCGATGCAAATTAAATAAAATCATTATCTTCTTTCACACATAACTCACCTTTTTCTTTCATTTTTTTGTCTTCCCATAAATTTGTATCCCATTATTTATCCAATTCCTCTCACCCCTGCCGCTCGCTGGTTGCAATTAACGCAGCCATAATTATAAATGAAAAATCCGAAATTTTGTGTGTGCCGCTGCTTGTTGCAAAATTTATCATTTGGCACTCATAACTCAGGCAAGGCGGCTAGCCGCGGCGCGTGTTGCACGGTGCATCTGCTTGGCGCTTAGTTGGGCAGTAATTGTGCGACAATTTTGTTGGCAAGCCACACAAGAATTTTGACAGGAGGCGACTTTCACTCAAAGCCGGCTTAGAACCCTTATCAAATTTCGTTAAAGTTGGACACCCACAACCCAAGTAATTTCACTTTTGGCTGCTGCTGCTGCACTTTAAGAGGCGCACGCGCAATTAGCTTTCATCAATCAAAGTGCTCAACAATGCAGTCTCAGTGGCTGGGGCTGGGGTAGGGGTGGGGGGTGGCGGCTAGACAAATTGAGCTTACGCAGCATTTAGAAAGAAAGTTTTTTGGACAACCACAGCCACCGCCTCGGGTTTCCAACACGGAGAGAAAAAAGGGCTTAGCTGAAACCTTTTTTAAGTGATTATCTGCCCGGGGTCGGCATGTCGCTGCTGCTGTTGTTGTTGTGGTTTTGTTGTTGTTGGCTTTCACTGCGCGTTAATTTGTCTTTTTTAGTTTGCATTAATTTCTGTTCATGTCGTTTATAAATTTGCTTTTCGTTTCGGGTTTGTCTTACTGTCAAATTGTGTCAACACGAGGCCGCCTTGCAATTGTCTGCTGGTCCCCAAACACACACACTCACACACGTGCTGCTCGGCGTTTGGGGGTGGGGGAAAGGGTGCAGGGGAAACCTGTCGAGCCAACTGTCGCGCCTGGCAGCCCATATACATTGCCTTGTCTAGGCTGTCCCATCATTCTCTTTCGTGTGTTTTTGCCACCTAAATATGGCTGACATTTAGTTAGACTTTTTTTTTGTGTGTAGTTGGCTGGGTCCACCTCGGGTCTTAGCTGTTTGCAAGGGCCAATTGTAGTTAAGGAAACTTTACATCAAGCTGAATAGAGTTTGACTTATTGACTCAAATTTGGAGATGGTAATGCTTAAATTATTCACAATTGGGCCACATATAAATTAGCGAATTGTTAACCGTGCCGTCAGCATCCTGAGGAACGCGGCATAATTGTTCATCAAACTTTGCATATCGATGATCACTCTAGATCTCTTTTAGTCGGGTCTTTTGTATTCACGGCCTTATATCAACAAGCCCCAGGGAATTCTTCTTCTTCTTCTTCTTTATTGGCCCGATGCTTGCATCACAACCGTTTGACGGTCTCGGCCGCTGCAACTAATGTCCGCCAGTCGCTTCTGCTCCGTGCGAGCTGGCACCAGTTTTTCACGCCAAGCTTTGAAATGTCTTTACGTACCTGGTCGTCCCACCTTAGAGGTGGTCGTCCCACCTTGCCTCGTCCCAGTTCTTTCGCATTCCTCTTGTAGACCATTTTTGTTGGAGCTTGTGCATCCATACGGGTAACGTGTCCCAGCGCAGCCGCTGTTGCTTTATGCGCTTGACCAGACTAGTATCCCCATCGGGCTCATACAGTTCGTCATTCCTTCGGATGCGAAAATCCTCGCCAACTTTTAAAGGTCCATTAATCCTGCGAAGAATCTTTCGCTCGAAAACGCCAATCGCCGCCTCATCCGCTGATGATATTGCCCATGCTTCTGCGCCGTATTGCAGGACTGGGATGATAAGCGACTTATACAGCTCTATTTTTTTTCTTCGCTTGAGGTTTCTGCTCTTGAGCTCCCTACTTAGCCCGTAATAGCATCGGTTCCGAGGTAGACAAAGTCCTCTACAACTTCAAAGTTGTGGGAGGACTTCTGTTTCGAGGACACTAGGTACTTCGTCTTGTCCTCGTTTACCGCTAAACCCATTAGTTCAGACTGCTTCTCAATCTCTGAAAACGCCTTGCGTACTGCCCGTTCGGTTTTGCCGATAATGTCAATATCATCGGCATATGCGAGTAGCATTACATATTTATTAAAGATGGTGCCCGATCTGTTGGCATTTGGGCACTGGCGCAGTATATACTCCATCAGCAGATTAAAGAAGTCGCACGATAAGGTGTCACCCTGCCTAAAACCTCTTTTGGTATCAAAAGGCTCGGAGAGGTTCGTTCCTATTTTGACGGAGCTTTGAGTGCTTCTCAACGTCATCATGCAAAGTCGAACTTACTTTGCTGGAATACCTAAAGTAGACAGGGCTTTGAAAAACCTTGACCTTATCGGCGTGTCGAAAGCGGCTTTGTAATCGATAAAAAGATGATGATTTTCGATGTTTCTCTCACAGGTCTTCTCCAGAATTTGGCACAAAGTGACTATCTGGTCTGTGGTGGATTTACCAGGTCTAAAGCCACACTGATAAGGTCCAATCAGTGTATCAATAAGCGGCTTTAGACGTTCACAAATAATGCGGGACAGTAGCTTATATGCGATGGGGAGGAGACTGATCCCGCGGTAGTTGGCGCAAACTGCAGGGTCTCCTTTTTTAAAGATTGGACAGAGAACACTTAGATTCCAATCGTCGGGCATGCTTTCGTCAACCCATATACGGCACAGAAGTTGGTGCATGCACCTTACCAATTCTTAGCCTTCAGCCTTGAACAATTCAGCGGGCCACTTAGCTCACTCAGCTATTTTCCGCCGTCAATTTTTGGGCGGAATTTTTAAACAAACCACGCCCAATAATTTAAATACTTGCCTCACAATGGTTCAATTTTTGAAGACAAGTATTATTCGAAACATACCATGCTGGAATCACTCTAGAACACAGAGTATATTAAGCTTGTGCAAACAGGATGTAACAGCGAGAAGGAATCATTCCGATCATATAAGGTATTTATGTTCTCAATCAGCATCAACAGTCGAGTCGATTGAACTAATAGATCTAAGAGATAGATGTTTGACATGTATGGGACATAAACTTCAACTACTTTTAGGCAGACCAAGTTTATTTTCAATTGTCCCGCCAGCAATTTGGAAAAATCGTCATATCTCCCACAGTTTTGTACATAGATGGTTTGTACCTTTTAGAAATATTAGCATTAAATGCACAGGTTACATAGAAGATAGAAAACTTTCCATATGTGTTTTTGGTTGCTGAATTCAAATATATTGTTCGCTTTCCCCAACACGGCAGGATTCTTTACATTTATTGGTCCTGTGGCCACATTAAGTGTCCTATTCCAACCAAATTGGTTTTAATGTAAGCTGCATTGAATAATGTTTCAGAAAAACCGAACGGGAAGTTTTGATTTTGCTCATAAGATAAAAATATTTGTATTTTAAAATGGAAAATGTGGTTAATTTTTGATAAAATCGTTTTTTTTTTTTCAAAGTTTTAATAATTTTGAAAAACTTTCTGCTGATACTAAAAATTTTTGAAAAAATAGTTGCTAGTCTTTTGTCTCTTCTTATTTAACATTTTTTTAGTTTTTCGATATAATTGCGTTTTTAAAAGTCCACTGAAAAAGGAACAGCGCATTTTGGGTCAACCACTCTTTACCTATCTCTCGGAGACATCCGACCTAGAGATACCAGCTCTATTTAAATTTATTCTGTCAACAAAATGGTTCAGTATTGACCCGCCCTCAGGACTGAAAGGGTGAAAAAAGAGTGGGAAATCTTAAGCATCGTAATTTTTTTTCGTTTAAACCTAGGATTTTGGTCCCATTGTGCCCAAAAGGTCAGTGAACGTCTTCTTTGTTGTAAGTACGCAACTTTTAGATCCATTGTATACTGAAACCGATAATGTAGGGGAGAATGGGGGGTCTGAGCCGCGGGGGTTGTGAGCCACTCGAATATTGGCCACAAAAAAAAAATTTAAACTTTTTGTTTATGTCAAGTGTTTCCTTCTTATTATCTAACTTTGGCTAGCAACCGATCAGTCAACAGTTCTTTAAGTTTGAGAACCAGAACTCGACTTTTCTTTCAAAAAAAAGTTTTTTTTTCATTTTTGACTTGGAATATTATACAAAATTTCTTTCGTAATGCCAAAAGTAAGTAGAGGAAAAATATCTTTGGTCATTTGCCTTTTAATAGAATTATTTTTTTTTTAAATAATTTTTTTGTTATGTGACGTCACCAAAAAAAATGAGTATGGGGGTTGTGAGCCATTTGGAAAAATGTTGGTTTTGACTTCCAAAGGGATATTGCAATGATACGCAATAAAAACAGAGGAAAAACTCTCCAAAGAAGTTAAAAACCCATTAAAAAGGCGAACAAAGAACAGCCACAGCAAAAAATGCTCTATATAAAAGAAAACAAGCCTGTCGCCGTCAATCAATTTTCATTTTGATATTTCTTATTCAGAATATGAGAAAAATTTTATTTTTTCATTTAATAAAGATATTTGCTTAAAAACACGAATTTTGAACTTTTAGATGGGTGGCTCACAACCCCCCACAAATTTTTGAAATTTCAAAAAGTCACTTTTTTTTCAATATCAAATAAAAAAACCCCAAGAAAGTTTCGTGCATCTTTTACCTAAAATACAAAATTTACAGAATGAAAATATATTGATTTTTGGCCAAGTTATGTTCGAAAAACAAAACTATGATCACAACCCCCCACTCTCCCCTACTATAAAGCAAACTACATGAACAACTCAAGAGGGGTGAAACTGAAGGGATGATTTATTGTTTGAAAGAATTCCATCAGAGCCGTAATTTTTTTTTTGCATGCAGAAAAGAGTTGTTGCAGTTTTCTGAATCGTGTAAGTCTTGAACGAGGCACTAAAAAGATTTAATCAGAAAGTTAACTTTAGATTTATCACTTTTTTAAACCAGATTTCAAGTCTAATTTTGACAAAAAAAAAGAAATTTTTTAAGAAAATTTTTTTTTAAAATGTTCAGTGAAATTTTTACCAAGAAAGTTTTAAAAAAAAGGTCCCTTGAAAAAAATTCGATATTTTTAAACAAAACCTTTTTAAATAATATAGAGGTTGACATATGTATTTATCTAAGATGGAACTTTTCTAAAATAAATAGGTCTTAAGTAAGGAAATTAAATGATTTTAAAAAAATTTAGATATTTTAAACATTATTCCTAAGACATTATTTCAACTCTGTGTTAAACTTTGTCATTATATAATATATATACTTATCTTCCCTCCAATTCCACTTATTTTCAAAGAAAATAAACTCCATCAATTTGTAAATTTTGTATGTATAAATTTTATTTAATTTACTTAGTTTGCTTTACAGTTTTGTTGCTTTGTTGTTGTTTAATTGTATTAAGTTATAAATTAAAATGAGAACATTGCGTTGGCCTTACAAATTAATAGCATTTTACTTGTCTACGCTTAGAAAGCAAAACTTACCAATTTCTCATTGAATTCGCTAAGTGCTAACAAATAGTCCTAGTACTTTTTGGGGTGCATTGTAAAAGCAGTTGGTCTTAGGACTACAGATTTGCTAATTGAAAGGTTGTGTTGCGTTTGTTTAAAGCGGGGCATAAAGCATAGCCTAAGCTGTACACCAAAGATCTTAGCCAACTAATATAGTACACGATTTAGTTTAGGTATAAATTAGCATATATAGATTACACTTTGTATTTTCTGCTTTCTTTCCTGCGCACTAACATAAATATATATTTTCAACATGTTTTTCTCTTTGGCTTAACTTACAAGTTAAATAATTACAGATTAAGTACAAAACAATAACAGACAATCGAGTGTGAAGAAGAACGAAATGAAAATGTACAAAAAGGAATTAGAGAAGTAGAAGAGACAGGCTTACGGGCTACCCACACAGCATGATTTGATTTGATTTGAATCTTTGATTTAGCAGTCACACTCCCCGGAATCATCACAGTCGCCCAGGAGTAGCAGCGAGGGGCTACAGGGCATGCTCGTTGGTGTTGAGGAAGCTGCGGCACACGCGACTCACTTCGGGATTGGCGTGGTTCATGAGCTGCATGTAGATCTGTTTGTGCAGCTGCAGCTCGTTGGTCATCTCACTGAGCTGCCGGATGAGGGCATCCTTCTCCTTCAGCAACGACTTGACACGCTCCTCCACTTCCCGCGAACGTACCTTGGCCTTCTCGCGACTCTTGCGCACGGCGATGTTGTTGCGCTCGCGTCGTCGTCGATACTCCTCCGTGCCCTTGTCCACGTGCTTGTTGCTGTGCTTCCGGTGATGCTGCTGCTGGGCCTGTTGCTGCTGCAACTTACTGTGATGCTTAAGCAGGTGCTGTGCTCCCGCGGCGGCAGCCAAGTGCGGCAGGTTGTGATGGGCCAGAACGTTGGCTGTGGTTAGGTTGGTAAACTGATTGCCATTGACATTGCTGTTGCCGTTTTGGCTACCGTTCTGGGGGCTGTTGCCGTTGAGCGTGCTGTTGCCGCTGTTGTTGGACATGTTGCCGCCGTTCGTGGAGTAGCCGTTGTACAGGCCGTTGCCGTTCGTCATGAAGGCGGCCGCTACGTTCGCCTGCTGACTGGCCTCCTGCAGGTGGCGCCGATACTCGGGATCTATGGGCTCCTCCTTAATGGTGCTCGAGTCGGAGCCCACTGAGCTGTTCTCGTCGCTGGAATTGTTGTAGGTGGCGTGCACTGGCTGGGGCATATAGGCCAAGGCGTTGCCACCACGTCCGCCGTAGCCCCCGCCCCCGCCACCCCCACCGCCACCGTGTTGCTGATTGCGCAGGGTCTGTTGTTGCTGTAGAACCTTGGCGGCGGCACTAACCATGCCGCTGGGCGGAAGGGTGGCCGATAAGCCACCCGGACTGGTCACCATATCACTAAAAATGCCCAATGTCTCGGTATCCCGGAACTGATCGTCGATCAAGTGCTGCAAGTCCAGCGTAATCTCCTGTGTGGTCAGCTCATCGAGATCCGTTTGTGTGGTGTACTGTTGGAGCATTTGTTTCTGCAGCAAGTTGACGTTGTTGTTGTTGTTGTTGTTGGCCTGTTGCATTTGATGCATGGCCGCCTGTTGCTTGACCAACAAGGCCGCATCCTGTGGACTGTTGTTGTTATTGTTCGCATCCGTTGAGGGCTGCTGCTGTTGCTGCTGCTGCTGCTGTTGACTGGACATCGCGGTGAGTGTGATCTGACCAATGGTCGCCTGCGGTGGCGGCTGCTTCTTTAGATCCAGCTGCGCCAGCGTTTGCACGGCATCCGCGTACATCTGTGGCGATTCCATGTTCAGCATTTTCAACTGGGCAAATGAGGGTAAAATTTTGATGCTTTTTTTCGTTGGAATTTTGTGGAATTGGATGTGGTTTTTTTTTTGTTTTTTTTTTATTGATTGAGGTAAAAGGTCTTTGGAAATTTGTTTGAATCTTCACTTCACATTTTCCAGCCGCTTAAATTGTCACTGCAGGCCATTTGTTATGTTTCTTCTTCTTTGTTGTTGTTTTTTCTTCTTTTTTTGCACTGCACTCTGGCCGCACGCGTTCGAACAACTGAAGTGTTTTACCAATGATGCAACAGATTTTATACGAGACGACGACAACGACTTAGGCAGAAGCAGGCAAGCTCCTGAAGAACCGTTAGACAGCAGCGAGCTATTTGCGTTTGCGTTTTGAGTTGGCAGAGCTTCGCGTCCGTCGCTTACAATTGGTAAATTGTAACTGTGACAAAACGCGAACGCCGCCAAGTGAAAAAGTCTTTGGCGCAAAGAAAATGAGGCCAGCGTCGACGCGCGCATGTAACACGCACACACACAAGCTTAGTTGAACGCTTCGTGCCTTAAAAAGCCCCCGAAAATTACGGCGTCGTCGCGGCAGACTTCGTCTTTGAGCAGCAACTACCTGTGGATGGCCCCAAAATATGAGAGATCGTGAGCAACCGACAGACAGAGAGACAGAGAGAGGGAGAGCTAAAAAGCAAAAGTTTTTCCCAATCACTTTTACTCTCAATGGGGAGAACGCCAAAATATACGAAGCAACAACAACAACTAACAGATACTGCAAGGCAGTTTACTTGGCCAGCAAGTTTTCGCTGTTGTTGTTTTGACCGTCTTTGGGTGGCTAACTTTACAAACAAGATTTTTAGATTTTAGCAGAAATTTAAAAATGCATTTTTTTACAAAATTATTTAAATTTTTTAGGAAAAGCTATTCGCCTAAATCTAAGGCAAAATAAGCACAGGCAAATAATTTAAACAAGTGAGAAAGTCGGTCAAGCCCGACTATAACATACTCTGTACCCGGAGTAGAAGCTGAATGCAATGTTGGTGCTGCGCTCATCTCTAAGTCTCTCTCTTTTTTTTTTCTCTCTCTCTCTCACTCTCTCTCTCTCTAAGATTGTGTGGTGTTAGTTGTGCATGGGGGGGGGGGGTGGGGCGAGTGAGATGTACTTTTTGCTCATAACTTAAGAACCACTGATCGGATCTTTATCATTTCTTCGGCAAATCGATACATTTTGCTAATTACTAACTATCTCTAGAAGGAACTAAACGTCTATCTTTAAAACTGGGAGATATAACGTTTTTCTAAATGTGCAAAAATGGAAAATAAACTTGATCTGCCTGCAGCTATAAGAAACATTTGTCCCATACATGTTAATCCTCCGTCTCTTACCATCTCCGAGATCTGTTTGTTCCTACGGACGGACAGACGGACAGACAGACGGACAGACGGACATGGCTATATCGACTCGGCTGTTGATGCTGATCAAGAATATATATACTTTATATAGTCGGAAATGATTCCTTCTCCCTGTTACATACTTTTGCACAAACTTAATATACTCTGTGTACCTTTGGTACAGAGTATAAAAATTTTGATGAAAATTGACTTTTAAATAATTTGCGTATGGAACCAACGATTTAATTTTAGTCCTGCAAAATCTTCAATCATGATTTTCAAATTATTTGCATTTTTCATTTCACTTAATCTGGGGGTAATTGTATATTATATGTCCTTCCTCTCCAAAAATTCCGGAATTATTTTTCCTCGATAGACCGCGAATTATAATGAATATACGTACAAAAATTAATTGGTTATTTTTTAAATGCATTTTGAAATTTGCTGTTTTTGCACCAAATATCAAATAAATAATAAAAAATATTAAATTTGTCAACAACTCACACCTAGAACTAACTGCAATGACATTTGTTAGTTAAAAAACAAACCAATATCAAAATAAAACTCGATGTATTTGGTCTAATAGTTGACGTCGATGAAGCTCTGAACTTTTTACACACCACCCATTAGAGCAGAGTTCCCCAGCTATAGCCCCTGGGGCACACCGAGTGCTTGCCGAAGTCATTCTTCACTGTGTTTAAGAAAGAGACACAGTCACATTTTGGCGCTCTCTTCTTGGGAAATCGTGCATTAGAGGTAAAGTTGAAGGCGCGTTTTTTTATTGTGGTTTCCCCAGAAGGGCTACCTGCTGTTCTCAGCCATGCTTTTAAAGCTTCAGCATCGGAATCCGGAGGAATAAATATAACATTGCGATCGCAGGAAAAATTGTTATTACAAAACTCAAAATGGACATCAGCGTTCACATTTAACTCCATCCTTGGGTTATACAGAGTGCTAATTGCCATGAATATTTCATGAAGTCTGTGCGAATGAACAGGACATTTTTTTGTGGAATTGCAACTTTGCCAAATACCTTAAATAATGTTCCTAACGCTGACCATAGTGTGGTATGTTGCCCTTCATGTCACGCCACAGCCGCTCAATGTTTTAGTTATGGAATGGTTGACCGTTAGATGGGAATATCCTTCGTCTTCAAGACAATTGTAGGATGTCCAACTGTCCGTCATTATAGAGGAGCCATCGGCAACTCGCTCCTTAATAACGCTGAGCAACGTACTTTTGTCGCGGGTTTCGACTGCCACAATGAAAAGCTCACCGGACTCCCGCTTGATGCCACCAAACACCCATTGGTCTTCCACTATTCCTCCACAATTGAACTTCCGTTTGCCAACTTTGGACTCGTCAATTTCAATTACCTTTTCTGGTCCTCCAATAAGGGAACGGCTGTTATTTACACTCCAGTCAATGAATACTTCCCTCAGGTAACTTTTTCAGCCAACAATAGATTAACGGGCCGAAATGGGGTGTCGGCCTCCAAAAACTCAGATTCGCCTGTCAGTTTGACCACATCCCACATAACAAATTTGCAAAAATTTCTGAAATTTGGTAAAATAAACTGTTTTTTTTCCCACACTTTCTACAAAATTGTACTTTATTTTTTGTTTTTTCCTTTTAAAAAAAATTTTTTCCCCATTCCCCTTTTTTTTGAAAAAAAAGATAAAAAGAAAGTCAACCACTTTGGACCCCAACATTGTCAAACAACTTAGAAATTGTAGATTCACAACCCGCACAAGCCATATTAATCACAATCTTTGAACAAACGTACTTTGAAACAATTGAACACAATAAATTTGTTCACAAATTTAATAATTTGAAAGATGCAAAAACAGCAAATTTCAAAATGCATTTAAAAAGAAACCATGGATGACCGCCAATTAGTTTCTGCACGTAAATTCTTCATAATTCGCGGTCCATCGAGGAAGTAATAAAGTTTCAATTAATTTCACCATTGAAGCGAACAGTATCCCATTCTACAAAATTTGCAATATCCTTAATGGATAGTTTTGAATCAGCAAAAAAGGTGCTTGTATGGATACTTTCAATAATTCGGCATGTTTTCTTAACTTCTTTCTAATCCCCTTTGTGTAACTTTATTTTTCACTTGTGACGCTTTAAATAGACGATGACTTCTCCTTGGGATAATTATAATAATAATAACTGTAATTTAATGACTGAAGCAGAACTGGGCCAGCTTTTTATTTGAAATAAGTTTGAGTTTAATAAAATATTTAAAGATTCAATAACAATTTTATCAAGTATCAAATGATTTAGCCAATTTGGCGGGTTCTTATAAATTTCATTGAACATGGTAACAATATAATCATGCGAGCACAAATTAACGTTTTCCAGGAATAGCTTTTCGAGAACTTAAAATGAAGAATGTTTTGAATGTGGTCAATCTAAAATCGCTTTATTTATGGGCAACCAAAATATATAACATATACCAAATATAGACAGAGACATCTTCGAACTCGAAGATGAGAATGAGATGAAAAAACTGCACGCCCCCTTTTACTAGAACTCTGACTTGCAGATTTCTCGAGGGTAAAATAAAAAAAGCTTTCCAAAACTTTAAAAGGATGAAAATTCCATTGTTGTTTAGTTGATGAAACTTAACAATTGCTGATGCAATTTAACAAGATTAATGTTTATTGTTTTGCTTTGGCACATAAAATTCATTTATTCTTATGACTTGATTAGATTATCCACCTTTTCACACCTTAAGTCTCTTTTTTAGAATCTTGCCCCATCTGCATGCAAATATTTAGATATGTAGATTAATGTGTATGTATGGAAATTGCCTCACAATTGATAACCATTATCAATGGGATTGGCCAATATCCACCCTCCTTGTGCATAATGCAATTCTTTAACATGGGCGCAGTTCGGAATGTTGCAATTCGCTGACAAGGAAGCAAAAGCCAAGCTGGATGTTTTGCACAATCAATTGTTCCTCGTGTAGTCATCGATATTGTGGCAATCATTTGACTGATAAGCGGAGAGCTGCAGCTACAAGGGGTTAGACTGTCATCAAAAACATCAATGTACTCTTATCGTCCAAGTGCAGTCGGGGCGTATGAGTAATTTGATCCAAGCACAAAATACGCACTCACACACCTTAAAACCACGACAACTTGACCTAATTTGGAACAGAGAGAGAGAGAGATGGAGAGAGAAAGAAACTCAAAGAGAGAGTGTCATCCAGGGAGAGAGTCAACTTTTACAAATCGCCGCATTTAAATGAACAAAACTACGAGGCGTTTTAATTTTTATGAATTTCATAACATGATTTTAATTTTAATAAGACGCAAATTCCAGCAACAACAACAACAACAACAACTGCGTATTACGTGAAAGCTCCACCATGCGTTGCGACGCCTCCAGGCCAACTTGGCTCAGTCACGCATGCGCGCCAAAAAATGAAAGAAAAGAAGAGAAAAGTAAAACTCAAATGCAACAGCAGCAACTGCTTCTAAGTCTAAACACAAATCAAAGTGGGCAAGGCAAATGCAGGCGATGTGCTTCCAGAAGGGAGGAGAGGAGGGGGGCGTGGATTGCTGCTGCTGCTGCTGCTGGAGACGCTGCTGCGAACGAAAATGAAAGCGAGCAGCGAACCAACGTCTGCGTCGCTCGCTCTCTGCCTTTGTGTGCGTGTAGGCATTGTGACGTCATTAGCTTTGTTAGCTTTGAGGCCGCCAAGAGCCAAACTGCTGTGTCATAAGCTCATTCCGCTAGCTTTTCTTGGAACTTCAATTTTTAACAAGTAATTAACATAAATAAAAGTGTTTAAGCAAAAATATGAAATAAAAAGATGACTCTTAGCAAGAAAGCTCTGGAGTGCATCCACACTCCAACTTCAGACCATTTCCGCCTGACTAACCACTCATAAGATCCGTGCACCTGCTGCATTTCACCATGTGGCAAACAGATGATTTTTAAGAAGGCATTCAGGCATCTCCTTCTTCTAATTCCATTTTAATAAGAAATTTAAAATATTAAAATCTATTAATTATTTTTTTTTTACATTAAGAAAAAAAAAATGATCATGAAGTTGCGCAAATAAATGTAGAAGCCAATAGGATGCATCTCTGACTCAATAAAGTACATACATATGTATATTATTGATCAACATCAACAGCCGAGTCCATTTAGCCATGTCCGTCTGTCCGTCTGTATGTATGAACGAAAACTCCCCCTCCTTTTCCCTTAAACCGCCAAAAACTGACAGAGTCACAATTTTTAAGTTTGAACCTATTGATTTAATATATATTAAACCAAGGCTGCAAACCGGTCCGGAACCGAACCCATTAGAACCGGGTTTCTTAGGAACCCGAACCGGACCACCACAAAATTGAGTAGTTTTTTCAACGAAACACACAGGGAGAGAAGCTTGGCTTGGCCCCGTCGGAGGAGCTGTTTAAGGGGGTATTCTCCATGTGCAAAATTTACTTTCGATTTTTTTTTTCACTATTTTATTGCTTGGATTCTCAAATATATCGCCCCAAAAGGATATTTTGAAATTCGAAATACTTTAGAACAGCGATGGCCAGCGTGAGCGAGGTCAAAAAGTGAGAGTGTATTAGTGTGCAAAAACAAACCTCCGTGAATTTGCTTCGACCTAATCGCTTCGAACTCTGTCAAGCGACTGACACAGTCTTACTCTCTCGATGTCAGCTTCGGCAAGCGTTCGGGTAATGTACGTGTGAATAGGGAAATGTTTTCGGCCCCGGGATGGAACCTAGGGCCAACGCTGCTTTAGAAGATAAAGCCTTTTTGGTCGAACAATGTCTTCGCTAAAACAAGAAATTTTTGAGTAAATGAATTACATAAAGCTGTGAAATAACGGCTGGTTCTTTAATTTTAATGGCTACATGTTGTCGCCTCAGATCGATATCGATTATTAATCGACATTTAATCGATAATTATCGAAGGCACAATGCTAATACTGACTAATTTGCTCAGAAACTAGAGCTGCGGCCGCATCTAAAGAAGGCAGAATGGCACGCAGAGAGCTGCTGCTAAAAACAGTTTTTTTGAAGATGAGGATGGTCCGCTGTATGCAGCTGACATCGCCGACTAATATCTGTAAGTATATACCAATTTTGATGAAATATGCAATCGACGCAAAATTGTTACCATTCTAGAACTGCATTATTTCATTCTGATTTTTGACATGACAACAACATGTGCTACATGAGCGCGCTCTCGAGTGGCTTAACACATACACGCGACGCAAAATCAGCTAATGAATTTGATAATTAAAATTACACCAAGAAACGAAGAAAGTGATATAATTTCCATCATTTCTCACGAAGGAGTTTGGTATTTTTTAAAACAGTACTCGCTACTCTCTGGAAGCAGAAAGTGTCATCAGAAATAATATGTTGCTTTGAATTTAAGAAGTATATTTATCAATGGAAACGGCAAAATTTTCAGAAATTAAAATAATAAGAAATTATGCAAGTGAAAAGGGGCTAATAGAAATAAAGAATATAATTTTAAAAAAAAGTGTTAATAAATTAAAACTATTCTTCTATGTTCAAGCAAAGACACTACATAACAGATTCCGCATCTCATACAAACTTTTTTTTTATTGGGATCCAATGTCAAATCCCAAGACAATACGTTTTTGGCGTCACATGTAACATCTATAATATCTATAAATTTTTGCTCTCGGCTGTATAGCCAATTTAGAAAACGTATAGCTTAATTTCAATAAATGTATTCTCGTAAAGGCGGCGAGAACTAAAAATTGGGATCCAATGTCAGCTTCCAGAATCAGTAGTTTTTTTGTTTCACATGCGTCATCTATAATATCTATAAGTCTTTGGTTCAAGCGAAACATTCTAATTGGTAGCAAATCTTAAAAGTGTAAGAATTCTTCTTAAATATTAAGATATTAAATTAAACAGTTTCAGACAAATTATCAGGAGTGTTCGAAAATAAACTGTTAAATTTTCTGACTGCCTCCAATTGTTATTTTACTAGTCCTGCTTATTATGACTTAGATCAGAAACAGAAAGTTTAGCATTCAAATTTGTTATAAAAACAGAATAATCGTTTCGTTATGCCTGAGCAATAAAAAATATATACCTCCAAAAATGCTGAACTCTACCCCCAAACAAAAAAAATGAAAAACTTAGAACTACATGTTTCCGTCATGCCTAACGTGACCATCATACGCTATAAAGTGGAATAAGAGTCAAATAAAAATATATTCTTTTCCGTTCTGTGAGTCTTTAGGACATTTATTTAGTAAAGCACACACCTAGTGCACACATATAAAGTGTGAAAAAGCAATTTGAAATGGAATCCTACAATTAATCATAGTTTAGAAATAAGTTGGTGTGTCTGCACGATCGACTTCATTTTTTCTCTGAGGGGAATTGAGCACAAAGCAGCTTACGAGTATCTTGGGGTCTCACTGGATAGGAGGCTGGCTTTTGGGCATATTCAAGCAGCGCATGGGGTGGTTCTCAAACAACAAGCTGTCACTCAGGAGCCAGGGTATGTCATATACAAGGTCATTCTGGCTTCGGTATGGAGGTATGCTCATTGTCAATGGCCAAAAGTCTTAGACAATACGTTCAGGAATATACTGGAGCCGAATAGAACATCGAAAAGTTGATCATCGTCACGGCTGCCTATAGCAGAGTTTAAGCAAGTCCCAGAGGACTTAAAAATTTTGTTAATTAAAATATACCAGTTTTACCGTGATCCCGTGATCGTCTCGGTTTTGGGCGTTTGCGAACAACAGTAATACCTATTATTCAAGGGTGATTTTTAGTTTCTTTCTTTTTGGCTACACTGTTTTTGACAGCTCAGCTGTTTTCGCCTCACATGTTACAGTCAAACATGTTCAGTTTGGTCTATAATTTAATCGACTTACAAACAAACAACACCAGCAGATTATTGAATTTTATTATCAAAATTCATGGTCGGTTAAGAAAGTGCATCGTGCAGTTCTTCCATTTTAAGGTTAGTTTTGGGCGACCTTCTGAGGCGGCTATTCAGAATCTGGTGACTAAATTTCGCACCAAATTTACACAATTAGGCATAAAACCACCAGCCCGCATACGGTGCGGACAGAGGAAAATATCGCTGCTGATGATTCTGCGCCTTTCGCAACGTTTGGGCCACTAAGTGGAAAATTTTGCGGAAGGATTTGGGTATTATACATTTTAAAATACAGCTGGTGCAAGAACTGATGCCACAAGATCCAACCACAGCGGCAAACTTTTGGTGAATTGGGGAAGATCCACTTTAAGTATCGGAAAAGCGTTTTCAGCGACGAATCTTATTGACCTGGTTAAATAAAGTACTGGTTAGCGAACAGACAAAATTGCTGTATTTGGTGTGAAGAGCATTGCAAGAACTGCCAATGCATCCCGAAAAATACACTGATTAGTGTGGATTATGGGACGGTGGCATCATTGGACCGTACTTTTTTAAAGATAACGAAGGCAGAGACGTTACTGTGAATGGAGAGTACTACCGTGCGATGATTACACACTTTTTTTTGGGCAAAATGGAGAGCTGACAACAAGAAGGTGCCATACGCCACACCGGGGGCCGGTCAATTAGCCCCCTAGATCGAGCGGTATAACGACTAAGACTATTTTTTGTTGGGCTTTTTAAAGCGACAAGCCTGCAAAATTTTAAGCACTCGAAGCCACTATAAAAGAATTTATTCGTCACAAACCGGCCAATATGTTGGAGAGAGAATGCCAATATTGGACCCAACCATTTGAGACGCAGTACCGGTCATGTAAATGCATGAAATCATCGTGAAACATTAAATTATATAGATCATTCTATCGACTCGAATACAGAAATTTTCAGAATTTTATGTATTTTTTTAGTCAAATCCGAAAGCTGTTAAAGAATTATGAAATTTTGTGCCGAACTTAATTTTAATTTCATTTAAGTATATGCCTCAAATTTCGATCCAGTTTAAATTACATCGAATGTGGAAAGCTATTTCCAGCCGATAAGGTTATAAAGTCTCTGAAAACACTCTGAACCTTTTTAGAATTTCGGGAAAGACTATTTTGCGGCGCGAACATTATTAATTTGAAACAATCAAATTGGGAATGTCACATGCAGTTGTATCGATGTATCGGCGCTTGACCTGACCAAAGTTTTGCAGCAAAGGAGTCAGAGTTTCAAACAGATTTGCAGTTTTTTTGCAGGTAGACTAGAATTAAATTTAATTTTTTGTGCATTCTTTTGGAGCAAATGACTAATGCAAATCATTCCCCGCACGTCAAACAGATTTTCCCAAAAGCGTTGGCTGCTTCCATAATTTTCCACTTAATTGCAGTGGATTTAACACCCATTAAAAAGCCAAGGCACAGTTCAATGAACTCAAACTCTGGTGTTCTGGCCCATCTGCGGCTACGTTTTGCTTCCATAGAAAGCCAAACCCTCTTCTCCCCTTTTTTTTCCCGACGTTTTTGCTGATTCTACACGAATATGCAATGAAAGTGGCTGCTCTTCGGCGAAAAGTTGCTCGCTGCTCAGCTAATAATACAAAGTATTTTTCAATCGAAAGTCTGAAGCCGTGAGAATTTGAATTTGGTCGGGTGTCAGCTTCAGCTTCAGCTAACCCGGTGGCGGGTTCAAATTTAAGGAAGTTAATATTATTGGTATCAGTAACCGATACTGCTGCCTAGGCCAAATGGAAGGCAAAGGCATTAATTGGCCATTACGATTGTGTTTATAAATAATCTGATTTTCGCTCGAGTCAGCCAACTTGTGGGCATTTGGCACTCTGCGGAGAGTGCAACGAACGCGATTCGCACTCCCCACACTCGATGCGAGAGTTAATATTATTATAATTATTACTGTCTTTTCTGCTTTTGTTGTTGCCGTTGTTGTGGTTGCTACTCGTATTTGTTTTGTTTACGCGAGTTCGCCAGCTTTTTTTTTTTGGCCGTCTTATCAGTCGTTAGCCAAAAAAAAAAAAACAAAACAAATTTGCGCGTGGTTAATGTTATTTTATTTGTAGATCCCACCACACACCCACCTGAGCCAGAAGGTGTTAAACTTTGCGAGTGGGAAGAAAGTTGATCTGCATTAAAGCGCACATTTAAATATTTAAGAGGCTCAGCACTTTTTATAAAACTGAATGGAGTTTGTTAAGTTATATCAAAAATTATACAAAAATGCATTAGGAAAAATAAAATGGCCTGACGAAGTTTTTCTATTTTTTCATACTTTGCTTCAGAGGACGGTTTAGGACGGGAAATGCCATTGAACTAGATAAGCTGGATGGGTCCTTCTTGGTTTCATCTTCTCTTCGGCTTATAATTTTTTCATTTATTTTGCATCTTTTCTTTCTGTTCCCTGTTCTTTCTTTATCAATAGCTTCTGCAAGAGTTCATGGAATAAAACATAGAGGCTTCGGCCTCAGTTCAGATATCAGGCCAATTTCTTCTTTAACTCCTCGAATTTCAAATCTTCCAATTATATTGGATAAATTTCTCAATTCCTCCTCCAACATTACCTAAATAAAGCTAAATATTCACTATGCGCCAGATCGAAGCTGGCTTGAGAGTTGGTGCAATAGTTTAGTAAAAACAATACAGCTTTTATTTTAGATGAATTGCAGCATATTCTGGACAAATTTACTCCAGACTGCATATTTAATGCCGTTGAAACTAGATTGTACTACAAGACTCCGCCAAAAGGATTTAAAATACAGAAGCAATGCCTTTCATTGGGGTTTCTGTACAAAGCAAACGAGCAAATTCTATTGTTAAGTTCAATATTGAAAGGTCCAATGGAGATCGGAAAAATAAAATTATTTTTGGAAAATAAAATATTGGTCAAACTGACTTCAATATAAATCATCCTTCATTATTGAAAAGACCCAACTAAATTTAGATTCACTGCGAAACTGCTTTTCTGATGGAATGGAAATAACAGCTTCGAAGGCGTTTGAAAACATTGGGAACCTGACTAACTTACAAAAAAAAATTTTTTTAATCTAACATTTTAGTAAATAATGTCGTATAAAACTAAATGACCAAGGACCAATTTCTCTTCTTTCAGATAGCTGTTTCAGATGTTTCAGATAAACTTTCAATTTACGCTGTTATATTTTAGTTTATGTAACAGATAGCTTTATGGAGAATATGTGAAATCAGCCCCAATATTAATAAATGGGATATTATAATTTAAATACATGTACACTGTAATTAAAATAAAATCAACATAATTCACTCAATTGCTTATATGCAAATAATTTGCATAAGCGGATAACCGATTAATTGCAAACATCGCTTATATGCAAATATATTGCTGCATTATAGCCTTTTCATATAAGCGATATTCACTGTAATTCAAAAATAAGAACAAGAACATCACAGAAATTTTCAAATTACCCCGCCAAAAACCGCCTATACGAAACGAAACCGCCACCTAGCGGGCAGCGCCATCCATGTAACAAAAGCTTTTAAAAGCTCCAAACTTAACAGTTAAACTTAACGAAACCCATAACAGTGGCGTACTCTAGGTTTGCTATGTTGACAGCGCCATCTATGCAGACTTGATATTCCATCCATTAACATTCGATTAACATTCCAAAATGGCTACCAAATCAGAAATTTGAAAAAACCGATCGAGCAGCGTAGCATCTTGGACTTGAGTTGTGCTCGAACGCCCTATATTTTCGCATGAAAATGTGAGTAAGTCGTGAATACAACTTAATTTTTCACTATATCGATAATAATACACACTAACTATCGCTCACGAGGTCAGCTCTAATAAACAAAAGGGAGGGGGCGGTAGGTTTGTTCGTTTGGTTGTTTCGTTTTTTGGGTACTTGATATAGTTAAAATTATAGCAAGTAATGGAGGGGGGGATGGAAAGGGTATGTTTAGGAAAAAAAAAGAACAAAAAGGAGGTCCCAAAAAAAAAAAAAAAAAATTATTTTTTATATAGAAAGTGGGAATAGCTTCATAACAACCACGGGGGGGGGTAGTTGATACAGCAGTGGTGTATCCCCCCTAGCCATCCGTGTTAACATAACATCAATATATATTTTTTATCCCCCCTATGCCTCATTTTTTTTTATAATTTTTTTTTTTTTTTTCGGCCGAAAAAAGCCTTTTTTTTGCAAAAAAAAAAAAAAGGGGGGATGTTTTTATCGATAGTATGCCTATCGATATGCAATTATTGTTGGTGGGAGCAGTATCACTTCAAAGTAGCGTACTATTTCTTCGATACATGCTCCTGTATCATGATACTTGAAATTGGCTATCATGATACTGCATCACTCGAGTTCAGCAGAAGGATCAGTGCGAATTTATACTTGATCAGGGAGCAAGTTGTTCTGCTGAACAAGGCCATTGTGGAAACACCCTGCCATTTATATGTCAAGTCGTTAAATTACGGGATTTTTGTTTTCCCCATGTATATAAAAACGAATAAAGATTTCGGCAGAGGGGCTTTGCCATCCAGTAATGAATTAAGAAAAGGAGGATTTATTGCACTCAAAGAAATCTATGGGTAAATTTTACCGATATTGTGGTTTAAAAATGCGCCAACCCACAAAGTCTATCAAATTAACCAAATTTTACAGTAACTTCCTCGTAAACCTTTTCATAAGAAGAACTATTGCAATAGTAAATCTAACCGAAAATCTCTCCAAACCACAAAATAAACAAGTAAGAGTGTTGCGGTAGAGTGCCCCGACAGCAAAGTACCCTTTCCCAAGTAATGTGGTTCCTATAGCTTTGAATTTCAAAATTTATTTTTTTTCTCGCTACTTTTTTTTTTTTTTTTTGCTATTGATGACAATTAAAGGTTTTGTTGTTTGTCGATAGCATTTCGATAGAAATTTAGCTTGAGCAGAAAATAGCTATATGTTGCAGTGTTGCCAAATCAGCTTTTTTCCCGTAATTTCTGGCTTTTATTCTCGGCAAAAGTTGGCAACACTGATATGTTGTGGCATTACTGTTATGGGCTTTCTGTTCTGCCGACTTCTCGCGGCTTCACTTAGTCCCCACACGTCGACCGAAACAGTCACAAAATGTTCGCCAGAAACCACAACAACAACAACAAGAACAACAACAACTATAACAAAAAAACCCGGGATGGGAGGCCCGTGGTAGACATATGTGCTTTGTGTAAAAAAAACCCGTATTTGTGTAAATGCATCAAACCGGCAGTACGGTACGTTTTGCCCGGGTCACTATGCACCCTCTCTCGCCAACAGGTGAGGGATGTTCAACACTTAATAAAAAATGCCGAAGAGGAATACTTTAAGAAGGGGTATGAAAGGCGCAAATTGGAGGAGGAGGAAGAAAAGAAGAAGGAGTTGTCCGCCTCCAAAAGTATGAAAGTAGATTAGAACACACACACACACACACACACACATACACACACAGGAGAGAGTTGAACTTATTCCGAGTGCGGTTGTGTTTCTTAGTCGCTCCTGATTTTTAAACAAGTCCTCGGTTTTACCCTGCGTTAAGTGGAAAGTGGTTATTGCCGCGGAACTCCTACAGGCATAGGTACGTACCCAGTGTATAGGCATTCACTGCGGGGCGCTGATCTGGCTAAATCCAGCTGGTGTGCCTTCCCCTACGCCCACGCAGAGAGATGGGAGGCCCGTGGTAGACAAATGTGCTTTGTGTAAAAAAAACCCGTATTTGTGGAAATGCATCAAACCGGCGGTACGGTACGTTTTGCCCGGGTCACTATGCACCCTGTCTCGCCAGCAGGTGAGGGATGTTCAACACTTAATAAAAAATGCCGAAGAGGCATATTTTAAAAAGGGGTACGAGAAGCGCAAATTGGAGGAGGAGGAAGAAAAGAAGAAGGAGTTGTCCGCCTCCAAAAGTATGAAAGTAGATTAGAACACACACACACACACACATACACACACAGGAGAGAGTTGAACTTATTCCGAGTGCGGTTGTGTTTCTTAGTCGCTCCTGATTTTTAAACAAGTCCTCGGTTTTACCCTGCGTTAAGTGGAAAGTGGTTATTGCCGCGGAACTCCTACAGGCATAGGTACGTACCCAGTGTATAGGCATTCACTGCGGGGCGCTGATCTGGCTAAATCCAGCTGGTGTGCCTTCCCCTACGCCCACGCAGAGATATGGGAGGCCCGTGGTAGACAAATGTGCTTTGTGTAAAAAAAACCCGTATTTGTGTAAATGCATCAAACCGGCGGTACGGTACGTTTTGCCCGGGTCACTATGCACCCTGTCTCGCCAGCAGGTGAGGGATGTTCAACACTTAATAAAAAATGCCGAAGAGGCATATTTTAAAAAGGGGTACGAGAAGCGCAAATTGGAGGAGGAGGAAGAAAAGAAGAAGGAGTTGTCCGCCTCCAAAAGTATGAAAGTAGATTAGAACACACACACACATACACACACAGGAGAGAGTTGAACTTATTCCGAGTGCGGTTGTGTTTCTTAGTCGTTCCTGATTTTTAAACAAGTCCTCGGTTTTACCCTGCGTTAAGTGGAAAGTGGTTATTGCCGCGGAACTCCTACAGGCATAGGTACGTACCCAGTGTATAGGCATTCACTGCGGGGCGCTGATCTGGCTAAATCCAGCTGGTGTGCCTTCCCCTACGCCCACGCAGAGAGATGGGAGGCCCGTGGTAGACAAATGTGCTTTGTGTAAAAAAAACCCGTATTTGTGTAAATGCATCAAACCGGCAGTACGGTACGTTTTGCCCGGGTCACTATGCACCCTCTCTCGCCAACAGGTAAGGGAGGTACAACAATTAATTAAAAATGCCGAAGAGGCATATTTTAAAAAGGGGTACGAGAAGCGCAAATTGGAGGAGGCGGAAGAAAAGAAGGAGTTGTCCGCCTCCAAAAGTATGAAAGTAGATTAGAACACACACACACACACACATACACACACAGGAGAGAGTTGAACTTATTCCGAGTGCGGTTGTGTTTCTTAGTCGCTCCTGATTTTTAAACAAGTCCTCGGTTTTACCCTGCGTTAGTGGAAAGTGGTTATTGCCGCGGAACTCCTAGGTACGTACCCAGTGTCGCGACGTTCCTATACACACGAGGCAGCGTGTGCATTAGTGCTCTGCCTCGGCCGACTGCACAAAATCACACGTACGCATGCCCATCTCTGAACTAGAGTCATCTACTTATGTCGGGCCTCTGGTATGAGAGGCATACAACTACATAAATTTATATCGCGGTTTTAACGCCCAAATTAATATGCACCACAGCAGGTATCATGACCAACTGGTGCACCACTCTAATAGATTTGCCTACGATCTGGCGACACACAGATTAAGAAAGCGTCTTACCCGACCCGCTCAACAATTTGGCATAAGTGTGCCCTTGGCACCATCCCCTGGAGCCCGAAAGTGGAGCCCGTCTTATATAGTGGTCGCTCACTTTCGAGCTCACGCAATGCCGAGCCAATGTCCTAACGCGTTCTCTTACTCGCTCGATACTTGCTCGGTATTTATCGATATATGGAGTTAGGCGCCTGGATTGAAATAAATATCCGTTACCTGTTTGAATTTTAACGAAAGGAATTTGTATTATGCAAATGTGTTTTTTGCGCGAATTTTGTGACGAGTGACAAAAAGCTTAGACTCGCCAAAACAAAAATACCAAAGGTGACAATTCTTTTGTTTTGGGACAATGTGACCAGATATTAAGATGTATGCATGTAAAATTGTCACTTTGCCAAGACCGTAGCTTTTGGTTTAATTTTAAACTATAAGTTTTACAATCAATAAATACAAGTTATTAACATGCGTTCTTCATGGCCAAACCTTGGCTACTGGGCCTGATGAGCAGATATGACACTTTTGCAATGATTAAATTCATAATTATAACCCAGTTTGAGTATGATTGAAGTCTCACGGTGTTTTGTACCTTACTTTGAATATTGCGCTCAATCATTGATGGGAAAATTATCCAAATTTCTCCCGATTACGCATATTTGTGTATCGGCAATGTCCGATACCTCTTGAAATAATTAAAATTAATTAATCAGGGAGCTATCGATAAAAATACAAAAACTACGGATCTAGTATTTTATCGGTATTTAATCGAGGCCTTTTTGTTTTTAGTGTGGACTGCCACCAAAGAGACTGCCAAAGGATTTTGGCACAAAAATTTTTGTGAGTTTTTTTTTATATGGAGTTTTTTGTTTTGGCGAGTCTTTGGTGGAAGTGTATACTAAGCTAAAGGTGAAAAGTGATTTCTCGCCTATTGCATTTGTAAGTCTCATGGAGGGGGGTTAGTTAACCCCAAAATTCCCACGGGCAGTGTGTAAATAAGAACAATAACTTCTAAAATATAGTTAAATCTAACTCTGACTTTGTATATGCAGAAATCACGTTAACACGCATCGCATCCGCCATTTCAGAAATCGACGCCCCGCGGCGTTTTTATGCCGTGTACAAAATGTACATAGAGTATATTAGTATAGGGGAAGGAATCAATTCCGACCCTATAAAGTATATATATGTATTCTTGATCAGCATCAACAGTCGAGTCGATATATACGCCAATTAATTTCTGCACGTAAACTCTTCCTCTGCTCGTACTCTGGCCGTTTTTGCTTTAATGCTTGGCTCAAAGACATCAATTGGGTTCGGTAGAGTTGCACTGTTATTAGAGCTGGAGAAACATCGATGTGTACGGTTCCCTCTTGTTGAAATATTTCCTTTTAAGTCTTTTTTATACCCTTGGAGAGGGTATATTAAAATTGTCCGGATGTTTGTAACGCACAGAAGGAAGCATCTCCGACCACATAAAGTATATATTTTCTTTATCAGCATGACGAGCTGAGTTGATATAGCCATGTCCGTCTGTCCGTCTGTCCGTCCGTCTGTTTCTATGCTATCTCCTCCGTCAGTTTTAAAGCTATCTTAACCAAACTTTGCACGAAGTCTTTTGGTACAAATACGCTGCACATTTGTCGGAACCGGCCGGATCGGATGACTATAGCATATGGCTGCCATAGGAACGAACGGTTGAAAAACTAGTTTTAGTGAGAAAAACTTTTTTAATTTTAATGTTATCGCTTCCAACGCTCGTATTTATAAGTTTTCAATGATTTTACATAATTTCACCAAAATTTTTCGAAATCAGACCACTATATAGTATAGCTGCCATACAAACTGTTAGGCACATATCAAGCTTCAAGGGTATATAAACTTCGGTCGAGCCGAAGTTAGCTGGCCTCTATTTTTTTCTCAAAGATTGAGGTAGGGACGATAGCCACGTTAATTTTGCGTCCATAAAGCCCTACATTATCAAAATCGGTTCGGTAGAACTTGAGAAAATGTGGGCACCAGTCCGAAAACTTTGTTTCGAGATAAATGAGTTTAAAGCAGCGTTGGCCCTTGGTTTCATCCCGGGGCCGAAAAAATTTCGCTATTTACACATACATGACCCGAACGCTGGACCAAGCTGAGACCCCAAGAGCAAAAAAGCGTCATTTGCTCGACAGAGTTCGAAGCGATTAGGTCGAAGCAAATTCAAGGACCTTAATTTTCATACACTAATACACTCTCACTTTTTTGCCTCGCTCTCGCTGGTTTAAAGTTTAAAGTAATTTGAAAATTGCTTTTTTTACCGAAGTCATTGGTCGACAAAAAAAGTTATATAATCTAAGGTATTTCGCATTTTTAAAAATCCATTTGGGATCATTTTTTTGAAAATCTAAGCTAAAAAATAAAAAGAAAAAAAAAATTTTAGAAAAAAAATTTTCTAGACCAGAAGAGGGTCTTAAAAGTCTTTAAAAAGACGCGTCGCTTTGACGCATATATAGTCTGGATAGTCCCGTCATGGCCGCCTTATGCGAATCCCAGAATATTAAGGGATAACTTTCCCATGACGTTTGTGGCAACCTAAAGTATAATTTCAGCCCGCTATTTTGCGACTCTTGGGCTTGCATAAAGTCAAGATACGGGACATTTGGTCGTGCAAACGTTAAATACATACTTTTCCGCACAAATTACACTTGGCTGTGCCTTTTTTTATGTCGCGCTAATTTGCTTGTATGAAATTTGAATGTATTTTCTGTCTCTTAAATGCGCTTGCGCTCGCTACTCAGATCAAAAAGTTACCAACGCACAAATATCAGAAAATATCCCAAAAAAATATCGATATTCGATATTTGGTCAAAAAAAAAATCACGATATAAATATATCAGTTTTGAAAAATATTATCGATATATTGATATTTTGATATATTTTCGACAACCCTAGTGTACACCTACATACATGCAACAATTTGTGGCTCTACTTCTTATAGTCTGTGAAATCAACGCGTTTATACATAGAGAGTGACAGTTTATCGCTGCTAAATGATTGTGGAGGAGGAGTTTTCCCAATCTGAAACAAACTCGATATGGGTACAGTATTCACTTACATACATGCCAAAACTTGTGGCACCATCAATTTCAGTCTCTGAGATCGACGCGTTCATACAGACAGACAGACAGACAGACAGACAGACAGACGGACATGGCTAAATCGACTCGGCTGTGATGCTATTCCTGTCAAACTTCATATAAAAAAAACTGGGCCAGGAATTTTTAGTTTACCTTTTCGTTGCTTGTGTATCCAGCAACATGAACGTAAACCACATTTTCTTATCGATAGTTGCCATATCGATAGCGTGTGTGGATGGAGAGAACAGCTGACAAAAAAGTTTTTCCTACTAAGACGTTTTTTCAAAACTATCTTTTGTATGGCAGCTATACTATATAGTTGTCCGATTTTCATAAAACTTGGTGAAATTATGTGAAAGCATAGAAAACTTATAAATACGAGGTTTGGGGACGATTACGTTGAAGACGAAATAGTTTTTCTCAATAAAACTACTTTTTCGACCGAGTTTGGAAGAATATGTATACTTTATGTGGTCGGAGATGCTTCCTTCTATGCGTTACAAACATTTGAACAATTTTAATATGCCCTCTCCAAGGGTATAAAAAAGGTTTAAAAGGAAATATTTCAACAAGAGGGAGCCGTAGACATCGATGTTTCTCCAGCTCTAATAACAGTGCAACTCTACCGAACCCAATCGATGTCTTTGAGCCAAGCATTAGAGCAAAAACGGCCAGAGTACGAGCAGAGGAAGAGTTTACGTGCAGAAATTAATTGGCGTATATATCGACTCGACTGTTGATGCTGATCAAGAATACATATATATACTTTATAGGGTCGGAATTGATTCCTTCCCCTATACTAATATACTCTATGTAAATTTTGTACACGGCATAAAAACGCCGCGGGGCGTCGATTTCTGAAATGGCGGATGCGATGCGTGTTAACGTGATTTCTGCATATACAAAGTCAGAGTTAGGTTTAACTATATTTTAGAAGTTATTGTTATTATTTACACACTGCCCGTGGGAATTTTGGGGGTTAACTAACCCCACCTCCCTGGGACTTACAAATGCAATAGGCGAGAAATCACTTTTCACCTTTGTCACTCGTCACAAAATTCGCGCAAAAAACACATTTGCGTAATACAAAGTCCCTCCGTTAAAATTCAAACAGGTAACGGATATTTATTTCAATCCAGGCGCCTAACTCCATATATCGATAAATACCGAGCAAGTATCGAGCGAGTAAGAGAACGCGTTAGGACATTGGCTCGGCATTGCGTGAGCTCGAAAGTGAGCGACCACTATATAAGACGGGCTCCACTTTCGGGCTCCAGGGGATGGTGCCAATGGCACACTTATGCCAAATTGTTGAGCGGGTCGGGTAAGACGCTTTCTTAATCTGTGTGTCGCCAGATCGTAGGCAAATCTATTAAAGTTCCCGATCTACAACTCGTATTTATCCGTCTATTTTGCCAACGATCAAATCATCATTATAATCTTAGGTCATACTAAATATTTGCCAATCAAGAGTTTTAATAAATGCTCTTATATGTAGTAATTTGGCAAATTTCACGATACATTGGTCCATTTATTTAAGAGTTATATAGCGTTCAAGTTCAGTTTATTAAACTCAAATATTATTAACGACTCAGGACGTCATGGCATTTCCGATTTTTCGTTTGAAAAATTAGTTATCTTGAAGGCCAACTTGAATTTAATATGTAATATGAATTAAACTTGTTATTATTTCTACACAAGAACATGTTATATAAAACATTAAATTGATAATTGCGCTTAAATTATTTAATTTGACAACTTCAAATTCATGAATAATTCAACGTTTCAAGCATTATTGCTCAATAATCACCTTCACAGCTACGGTTACTGTTACGGTTTTGGCTACAAATTTTAAGCTGCTAATTTCAGTTTCGGTTACTATTTTTTGCCCTGCCCTTAGTTGCCAACATCTGTCTTTCCTCTATTTTGTTTCAAATTTCATCATATTTCTTTAGAACTCTTTTCCACACCACCAATTAGAGGTAAAGTTCATGGCGCGTTTTTTTTATTGTGGTTTCCCCAGGAGGCATAGTCCACATATAAATCTAATATTTTGTTAAATCTAAATATTTTGCTCCTGCATTAACCGCTTTCATAATTTGATCGCAGCTTTTGTGAAAATTTGGGGACCCATGAGGTGGTAAAGCGTTCACCCAAATTGCCAGTTTTATATTAGATGGAATTAAACTTTCATCCCCAGTTTTTAAATAAATTTTAATATTATTTTTTGAAATTTTGCGGCTGTACGACAATATTTTTTCGAAATCATCTTTGTTTATATTTGTGTCTTCGCCTTTAAGTTTCTTAATTTGATAATTCCAAACTTTTTCCAGATCTAGAGAACTGTATGAAAAATTTCTTTTCTTGGAATTGGAATTGCACGTGTTTCTGTGTTTAGCCATACTGCTGCGATGGATTTCTTTTCCACATGTTGAGCAATCAACCATTGATTTTAAGTTGTATATGTGTGCATAAATTTCCATTGTAGAGAGTGGTCGTTTTAGGCACGAGCATAACCATAAATTTGAATTGGTATATCTACCCAAAACAAAATGAGTTATGGAATTGTTTTTATCTTTTCTTTCATCTCTTTTCATCAAGATTTCATATAAATTTTTGTTTTTTGAATTTTCTTCATTCGACAGGTTTTTTTCCTGGTTAACTACCAGTTCGTTTTACTGATTATTACTATATTTATCCAGGTCTTCTTCCTGGTACTCTACCTGTTCGTTTTCCTCATTATGACTATATTCATATAGGTATTCTACCGTTTCTTTTTCTTGATTATGCAGGTCTTTTTCTTCTTCGAAGATCGGAGACAACAGTATCTTTCGATAAAGGTAGCAAGTCATCTTTCGAAGCGATCAAGTCGTCTCTCAGATGAGCACTAGGTTTTCATAATTGTTCTTTTATTTCGGAAACATCTTTTTCCATTTTTAATTGCTTTTCCCATATTTTTTGAGCATATTCATTACTAGTTCATGCTCATTCACATGAATCTCTGTCTGTGTGGACTTCGTTTTTAAATGAGGAACAGGAGAAGCATCCCCACTGTGTTGTTTATAAAGCTCTTTTACTCTCTTCATCTTCACTTAATTCAACACTCATAAATTTGTTTTTGGCCTTGTTAAGTATTTTTTGAATTTGTTGGAGCTCGTGATTCTTTTCATTTTTTTTAGAATCAGCATCCTCACATTCTTTTTTGATATTTTTATACATTTTTTTAAAAGTTTGGAGCTCTTGAATCTCTTCATCTTCAAATGATTCAGCATCCACAATTTTTTGTTTGGTCTTGTAAAGTATTTTTTGAATTTGTTGGAGCTCGTGATTCTTTTCATTTTTTTTAGAATCAGCATCCTCATATTCTTTTTTAGCTTTATAATATTTTTTTTTTAAATTTGGAGCTCTTGAATCTCTTCATCTTCACTTGATTCAGCATCCAAAATATTTTTAATTTGTTGGAGCTCGTGATTCTTTACATTTTTTTCGAATCAGCATCCACAAAATCATTTTTTGGCCTTTTTGTTTAATAATAATTATTTTCTTTATTATTTGCGCACACTTCGACCTGGAAATATTTTTTTTAACAAATTTCTGAAATAAAATATTTATTTTTATTAGTATTTTTACATCAATCAATATAAAAATAAAAATAATAGAGGCCAGCTAACTTCGGCTCGACCGAAGTTTATATACCCTTGGAGCTTGATATATGCCTGACAGTTTATATGGCGGCTATACTATATAGTTGTCCGATTTCGACAAGTTTTAGTGAAACTATGTGAAATTATTAAAAACTTATAAATACGAGCGTTGGGAGCGATAGCATTCAAAACAAAAAAGTTTTTCTCACTAAAACTAGTTTTTCGACCGATCGTTCCTATGACAGCTATATGCTATAGTCATCTGATCCGGCCGGTTCCGACAAATGTGCAGCGTATTTATACCAAAAGACTTTGTGCAAAGTTTGGTTAAAATAATTTTAAAACTGACGGAGGAGATAGCATAGAAACAGACGGACGGACAGACGGACATGGCTATATCAACTCAGCTCGTCATGCTGATCAAGAATATATATACTTTATGTGGTCGGAGATGCTTCCTTCCCTGCGTTACAAACATCCGGACAATTTTAATATACCCTCTCCAAGGGTATAACAAATAACCGTAACCGAAACGAAAATAATTTGATCGTAATCCAAACCGATATTTTTATCGATTTATATCCTTGATTAAAACAGTAACCAAAACCGTAACCCGAAATTGATATTCAATAATGTTCTTAAAGTCTTATTAAAAATGAAATGTTTATTATATAATAGGGTGTGTTTCACATATCGAAATCGATGTCCGTATGAATTTATGGATTTAGATATGTTTAAGTTTATAGGTGAAGTGCCAAATATGTCACAGATTACTTGATCAGGTCAAAAGAAAATTGTAATTATTTGACGATTTTGATCCGCTTGGCTTTCAGTAGTCGATTTTAAACCGTCAAAGTTACTAAACAATATCAAGTGACCAAAGATGTTTTCGTCATTTCATATGTAAAGTTTAAGGATTTCAAAACGATATGAGTGCGTTTATACGAAAATTGCCGTCGAACCTAAGTCTTTGTTAATGAATAATCTGAATACTGAATTATATTCTAGTAGTCCTGCTTTTTGTTATGCTTTAAATTTGAATAGTTTGTCAAATTCATATAATTTAATTTGGAAATGCGTGCCTACGAGATGTCATGGGTCATTTATCGAGGCTTGTGTGAAGGCAGCCTGAATTAATTGAACAAAGAGCGAACCGAACCATAACCGCGGTTCAGTAGTCCCCAAAAACCATGCAAACCATTTCCGAGTGGTTTGCATCCCTGATAAATATTCAAATCTCATGTCATGGTGTCTGTGTTCGCAATCCTCCGAAACGGCTTAACAAATTTTTGTGAACTTTTTTGTATATTTGCAAGGTATTTCTAACTTCTAGGTGATTAAGTTATTCAATGTATTAATGAGCTGAGATTATGTGTAAGCCAATAAGTTCAAAAAATGTACAGAATAAACGGCTATAAACGGTGAACAGTTATTTGCGAGCTCTGCTAAATATTCGTGTAAATAGGAGGATCTATACATCAGATCCGCAGAATTTTAAAATTTTATAATGAGTTTTAATTATGAAGACGGATGATAAATATCGAACGATCTAAAAAATGGCAAAAATTACTCAATTAGCCTTAAAATCGGGAATGTTGCCAAATTGTAAAATGAGTTTATATATAATTTGTAGGGGTATTGAAAACTTACGTTTGGTTCTTAGTATAGTTGACTCTCACATTCGGCACATAGAATCGCCGTTCAAATCCAGTGTTAATTGATGAGTCCATGTCATTCATTTTCTAAAAATATAAAAGTTTATAATATTTTAATTCATTTGAAAAGAAAAGAAGAAAAATAACTTAAAATTTTATTATATTTGTATAAAAATTTGAAAGCCGCACATTAGATTCTTTGATAATAACAATAATGTAATTGTAAATACATTCAGGATTAACAGAGTTGAACGGAAAATACATATTCGAACACAATTGGCCCATTAGACCTAAGTTAAATTTAATAAACAATAGTTTATGGAATATTTTGCCCAAATTAAAATAAATTAAATTAGTGACACAGTCTTAAATATATCGATATGTTATCCTGTTAACCGATTGCTCTTCACCTTACAAAATTAAAGACGAATATTTTATAAGAGTTTAGTTTTAAATGGACGATCTCTAGTATTCTATACCGACAGTATATATGTTCAGTAGGGTGTCCCAAAAAAAATTTTTTTTTTTATTTTCACGGGTGCACCGGCATTTTCTGAAAGCTAATGGAGTAAAGTATTTTTGAGATTTTTTTCAGATTTTTCGAAAGACGTTTAGAGCTCGCACAAATCGAATTTTTCCCCAAAAATCGGGTTTTCCGTATTGTTTTCCAATTTTAATTATAACTTGGTTAATCACCACGATTTTCTTCGTTTTCAAATCAAAATTTTAAAGAAAATTTCCAAATTTTACTTTTTATGAGCAAAAACAGTTGATTTTAGCTTTGCATTTGCTTGTTTAGGTACCATATACTAAATTTTTTTGAAAATTTTTCATAAATTTTGTAAAAACGCACTATAACTTTTAAAATTTCTATGAAAATTGAAAAACTAGTGATGCAGTTTAAAAGATGGTTAAATTTTTAAAAAACTCATACTTCAAAGTTGAAATTAGCTTTTACCGTTCTAGAGTTATACTCTTTTAAAGCTGTGTACCCATTGCTTGAAACTAATAATATTGTGAGCTTTTTGCCTGGTTTGCAACGGATTTGCTTCAAACTTTGAATCGTGATGTTTTTTTTTCCAACTGAGTTTTTCAGATTCACCACGGAAGCCTTGCTTCGCGGTTTAAATGAAATTTTGTATCAGCAATTCATTTCAAACAACATTTACCGTTTGGGTATTACAAGCTTCCGAAAAATTATACAATTAATCTTATGAGTAAAATTTGTCATTGCTTCCAAAAAAAAAAAGTAAAATTGTAATAAAAATTGTCTTTGGTGGACCAACCGTAATACGCCAAGATGTCCTGAACTAAAGTATTCAAATGATATGGCCTGTTTTTCTGCTGCTTATGAAGCACTTTACTCACTTATTACTTGATTTTAGTGAAGCTGGGTTTAGCCCAAATGGTCAATGTTGTTCTTAGGCAATTTCTAGTAAAAGACTAGGTCTTCGATGGCAGAACTGAAAACGCAGATCTGTATTTTTTTAGATCTGGCTTACTCCTCATATGAATTTATTTAAGGGCGAGCTTAAGAATTGTACTCCATATCGCGGTTTTTTGGCTGTCGAGTACCATCTCTTAGGGGCATGCAAACGCCCATTATACCTTCATAAAATTTGATTTTAATGAAAATCTACCGTGCGCTTTTAAACCTATTGCACGATCGAAGTGAATTTTTTATATTGCGTTCCCAATGAGCTTTATAATGCATTAAAAGAGTATAAATCTGGAACGGTAAAAGCAAATTTCAACTTTTAAAATTCAGTTTCTTAAAAATTAAACTATCTTTTAAACTGCTTCACTAGTTTTTTCAATTCCCATAGAAAATTGAAAAGTTATAATGCGTTCTTTGTAAAATGCATGAAAAATTTATTAATAAATGTAATAAGTGATGCCACAAAAAGTTAAAGCAAAGCCAAAAACTATGGTTTATGCTCGTGAAAGTAAAATTTGGGCAATTCTCCATAAAATGTTGATTTGAAAACTAAAAAAGTGTGGATGTTGACCGAGTTATAAGTAAAATTGGAAAACAATACGGAAAACCCGATTTTTGGGGGAAAATTCGATTTGTGCGACCTCTCAACGTCTTTCGAAAAATCTGAAAAAAATCTCAAAATTACTTTACGCTACAAGCTTTCAGAAAATGCCGGTGCCCCAAAATTTTTTTTTTTTTTGGGACACCCTAATGTACAGTAGACTGAACATAATCGTATGGAAATTTTTTTTTTGAAATGTTCTGTTCCTCTGGTCGCAAAAAATTCTTAAAAATTTCTAGTTACCGTAATAAAAAACAAAACTTCGAAATTGTAAGGTTTAATACTGGCGCCGTGGGTTTAAAGTTGCGAAATTAAATTTTAGTTTCCCCTTTTTAATTTTACTTTTTTTAAACTAAAAATATATTTTTAAAAATATTTTATTCAAAGCACAATGCTGTATACAGAGAATTCAAGCATTTATTTGATTGGCGCGTTGCGGGTAGTGCTGATGCTGCTTTTAAAAGACAGAGGTCCGATGACGAGGTCCCTACCCTATCTAGTAGCAGTAGTCGCCATCCATATCAAATGGATTTTGAAGAAGCGGAAAAAAGTACGCTTATCAAAATAGCAAAAAAAATATTCTTATGAATAAATTTGAATAACTACTTTTAATTGCATTTTGCATTTTCGCTTTGAACCCTTACCATCATTAGAGTTCATTTTTCTAGCAGCGAAATAAATAAAAACTGAATATCTATGTTTCATTTGTTCTCTTTGTTGCCAGCCATTTTGTAAATTGTTCAGATGCATATGATGAAGCAACACAATGAGGACTGGAATCTGCATTTTTAAAAATGATCTTTTGAAAATGTGCTTCAGTGAGGAAGCCATTTTTGTTTTGTGGCTTCGCAAAAGCCACAACTGGCAAAGGCCTTCGCACTTGTGATAGGAACTACAAAAACGCCCGTGTCGAAGGTAAACGAAAAGTTTATGTTTCTTTGCTAAAAAATAAATCAGCCACACACTATCTGTACACAACAACATTTTATATATACTTGTTTCGGTTACGGTACTGATAACCGGTTATGTTAATAAAGGTTATACGGTTACGAATAATGGAAAACAAAATTTCCCGTTTTGGTTTCAAATTTTGAAGTAATTTTTAGCGTTTACGGGTTACAGTTTCAATTACGGTTTTTTTTTTTAATCCAAAAGAATAATCTAGTTAAGATGCTTTTGCCCCTGCAGATTCCTTCATCGATAGCACAAGCATTGTGGTGAAACTCCGTTTCATACTTGAAGAAGAGAAGCTAAATCATATATATCTGCAGGAGCAGTACATCAATTCGGCCAGTCGCAATAAGCCCACCTAGGATTCATTCTGGTAAGTAGAAGGGGGCAGACACTTGACTACAACTATATGGGTTTTTCCAACGAGCTCAATGGTAACACCTGCTAATAGGCATAAATAGCAGTTGTAATATCCATCCCCCCTCCCCTCATCCACTCTATCCTTCTCTCTTTGCAGCCCAACATTGCGCTCTACAGGAAGAGGTGCGTAGAAGACGTGAGGAGTGTATCCAATCCAATTGAAAGCTGTCCTATTGCAACAGAACCAAACGTTTCGTTCCTTTGAACCGGATAGCCTGCAGTTGCGCGGCAACGATGTGCACGAAGTCCTAGAGGCCCTCCACTCCCAAAAGTTGGTCAATAGGTGGTTATTAAGACGGTTACATTGGGTATAAATTCATTTAACGTGTTCCCCCTCCTGGCAGACAACTAGAATCCGAGCTTAAAGCCATTACCGAGGAGCACAACAGCAAACTAGTGGAAATGACCCAGGACATCGAGAGTCTAACTAATGAAAGGGATGACCTACAAAGGTCATTTTTAAAAGCATCAATGAGATTGAGTAAGCCATTGTGGATACTCTTAAGCTGAATGATCGCTTTTTCGGCGCGAGCCTAAGAAAGCCATTTCTCAATTCCTCTTGGTGCAGGAAGAGCTCAAGCTGGCCAATACCAAGCTAAAGGCTTACCGACAAAACGGTGGCCAGTTGGAGCACAAGCTGGGGGAGGAAATGAGACGCATTAAAGAGGGCCACACACCGGATGTGTGGGCCAATGCGACCAAACAAAAGTCTCAAAAAGTCCTCAGGGTCTAAAAAAGTTCCACAGCAGCGATCTTCGGGGGGGTATGAAGAATCCTCACCAATGCGTTTGTAAATCTCAGGGGGGGTTCTAGCCAATCGTACCTGCGTACGCCACTGCTTCACGTACTGTGGTGGGACTCCTACCCGGTTTTCCAGCCTATCCGATATTTATGTGCATACGGTGAGTTGGCATCTCTTAAAGCGCTCCGGACTTTAACTAATGGTCTACCTTTCTTTAGATATACTGATCTGATGCCGATGAGGATGTTCTTGAGCTTCTAAGTAAATTCGTCATCCAGATCAAGAAAATGTACCGCACCCCACTTCCCATAGAGAATCGTGTTATTTGGCTGGTCAATTCTATAACGTAAGTCAATCCCTTAAGTTCTAATCTTTGTTTAACCTTTTTCGTCGCACAGCCTGCTGAATCTTTTAAAACAATACAGCGACATGGAAGAATATGTGAAATTCAACACCGAGAAACAGAATCAGCAGCAGCTGAAAAACTTCAACTTCTATGAATATCGTCGCATTATTCTGGATCTAATTGTGAATCTATATCAGGCTCTGATTATGATATGCAGGGTCTTCTAGACCCCAAACTGTTTAATGTTGCGCGGTGATATCTGCATGTGGGAGACGGAAATGATCATACGCTACAATCTGGGTTGCATTGAAGACTGGGTGCGTGATAAGAAGATGGTGAGTAAAAGAAATATATACATAAGTATGAGAGCTAATTGATACGTTTCATCTTTTTGCAGTCAAACGATGTGCTGAAACCCCTGGCGCCTCTGAATCAAGTCTCCCAGTTGCTGCATTCGCGCAAGAGCGAAGAGGATGTGCAAACAATTTGCGATCTGTGCATCTTCCTTAGCACGGCACAGGTTCTCAAAGTGATGAAGTCCCACAAATTGGATGACTATGAGAGCGAAATAATCAATGCGTTTTTGGACAAGCTTACCGAAAAGCTGAATGCCCGAGAAATGGTAAGTTGAGAATTTACTTTAAATTAGACACAATATATGAAAGGGACAGTGCAATCCTGGTAAAAGCTCAGGGTTGCACTCCGCAAGCCCACGGTGCCGCTATCGTAGAGCATTACACAATTTCATATGTGGAACCTACTTCTATAATTTCTCAAGAAAAGATTTATGTACACAGAGTTTCCAAGTTTAAGTCTTTCCGCAGCTTCCTCATCCCCATTAATGCTTCACCGTTTAATCAAACATTAATTTGTCTTTCAGCAGAAGACCAGCAGCGATCAATTTACCATGGACCCGAAGATTATTCAGGTCGTGTTCAGATACAGCGACTTTAAGCTGGAGGACATTGAACTGCCATCCCATCTAAATCTAGATGAATTCGTCATCAAAATCTAAACCGCGACCCGTTCAATCAATTGCTAAAGTTGCCATTCTGTTTTTGTATAAATAAGTTAGACTATCGTTCCAAATGAAAATTAATAGCCGAAGAACCTTTTACCTTAAAGCAATTGATGTACTTAAGGGCTGGACAAAGTGTGGCCTTGGGATATTAATATCTATAGAGACATAAATAATCTTTATTTATTCATTCTCTCATTTTTGTGTGTGTAATTGAAGTACTATATTCCCCAAAAGAACACAATTAACAACAGACCTGAAAAACGTTAAAATTTGCATTTCATTAAAATGTATTAAATATATATTACAACAAAAACAAAATGCGTACAACTCTCAACACACCACCGTCACCTTGGACAGCTTGTTTTAAGGCACGTCCAGCGAAGGCAGTCGTTCGGTTATCATCCCAGTGGACACTCAAGCCCTGATAAAATCAAGCTGCCTTTGTAGCGTCGCCAACGATCCGACTCTGGCTCTGCCTCCGTTCAGTTCGAGGCTAGGAGGATAATGATGGCGGCGCTTCGGATAGCAGCAGCAATGAACTGAAAGATAAATGCCCCATTTGTCTGTTGAAATCGAAGACTGGTCGAAGAATGTTCAAACCTATCCCATCGATGCATGATTTTTGGTTTTTAAACTTTTCATAGCTGGTTACAGGGTTGAGAGGGGTCGCTGGCTCCGCCTCGACATCGCAGATATTTTCAGGAAGTGGCAAATTTTTCAATCTTATTACAATCGCTTGGCATATCAATCCGATTGTCATTAACACCACAAGAATGCAAGCAAAAATCAGCAAAAAATATTGGAACTTTCCACCAGCCTTCTATTATATTATTAGATTTATGATTTGTGGGTGATGTGATGTCATTTAGTTTTATTATGGCATAACATTCTTCGGCACTTATCAGAGCTTCTCTTGGTACTCTATTGCTTGGACTGTATTGCTGTGCCACGAATCGTTGAATCGAGTTTGCAAAACATTTGTATTTAAATCAGTGGTGCACACATTTCATTTTTCGTATATCGGAAAAAATTACTATGGTAATTGCAGGAGCAAATTGTCATAACAAGACTGTCGATTGTGTTCCACCCAACGAAATCTTCGGAAAATTTCGTCCAAAAACTATGGGTCTAAAATGAATTCCTTCATTCAACTTGATCCAGGTACGGTATTTCGGCATACATTTTGTTCTCTTATATCATATTTCTTCGTAGAAGTGCGATTTCTAAGTTTAATAAATAAAAGTAATTGGTTTTAGTCCTGCTGGAAAAGACAAAATCTTTGTCTTTAAGATTTGAGGTGGATTCATTTTAGACCCATGGTTTCTAGTGAAATTTTCTGCACTTATTCCCTTTTTTCTTCGTAGAAGTGCGATTTCTAAGTGAAATATATAAAAATTATTTTTTCAGTCCTGTTCAAAAAGACAAAATCATTAAATATCTATAATAATTGTAATGGGCGGAGTGTCAAGAGAAAAAAAAATGTTGCTAAATCTTTTGTTAAGCATTTTTTGAGGCAATAACAATTTTGGTTTCAGATTACACTACATATAGAGGTTTAAAATATCAATATTTTCAATCGTGGAGCAACAGATAAATGTTTGAATTTAAATACCGCGCCCAACAGTACGTAAAAGTACTCGATTAAATCTCATTTACAAGGCTGCGATAAGGTTCACTTGACAATCAGAATAGAGAGAATGCGTTGACAGCACTTTCAAGATGGCAATTTCCAAATTTCCGGAGCATTCAAGGGTATATAAGACGGGTCAAACAGGCATCCGGCCTCTTTGCCGAAAACGTTGCCCAGAAGACACATCAGTTACAAGCTGCCCAGTATCGCTACTCCCTAACATCTTCGTGTAAAGCCACCTTTATTTAAATAAAGGTTTTGGATTGAAGACGCGATCAATTTGCTTATTATTTATTCACATTTGCTTGAAATAATAAAAGCATCTTTATACCAAAAGTACAAAGGCAATCGAAAAATTTATCTATTGCTTTATGAACCACACCCAATTGGTAAGCATACGCATACTTTGAGGATTGCAAAAACCTCATCTAAGAACCACCAAATTTAATCAGTCTGCCTAAGTCGGCTTCATCCGCATGGCGTGAGGCAGATCAGTTGCAAGAGCTCCTGGATGACCTAATAAACCATCAAATAATCAGTGAAAAAAACAAGTTTGCATCTCTTAACCAAATTCTTGGCTTCAGAAAACGTCTCAAAATCAGTGAAAAACGCAGGAAAAAGTATTTCTCAATTTTTGTTAAATTTTTTTTTTGGTTATTTTTTTGCGTTCAAGTACAAATATACATACATACAAATATATGTAAGGTAAAGTGCAACAGGAGTGTGTGTCATAAAGGCGTAAAATTGGCCAGAACAAATTTTAAGTACAACAACAACAAAAAGTTTATTAAAGTGTCGGAAAAAACTAATAGAAGCAACATGCTGTTGGTAACGTAAAGTGAAAGAGAGAGTTAAGAGCGATTCGAAAGCAATGATAAATTAGAAAAGTGTTATAGGTGGTTGTGCAAAAATTGAGATGATAAACATTAACTGTTTCCCCAATTATATTTAGCAAACCCAATTCGTCGAAACAATCCAAGCTCTTCGAGAAGGCCTTCATCGTAAGCTGCAGATTGGTGAGTCCAAATATATGTTTTCTCTTAATATTGCACCCACAAAATCATTAGACTCTCTTTTGATTTTGGGTTTTGTCACCCACGCTTAAACGAAAAATAATTGTGTGCAATTGTTGTGGTTTTTGTTGGATCCAAATCAAAACGCAAAGAAAAAAAAAGAATCATGCCAGAAAACCTAAAACAGTGCTTTTCTATTTGGGCCCTCCAAACAAACATAATACGGTGCATTCTGTATGTAACAAAAAGTCAGAACCATACAGCTGATCTAAGCACAGTGGGACAAACCCCTAAAAACAAGAGATGAAAAAATAAAGCTACAGAAAGAACAAAAATAGGAAGAATAAAAATACATAAAGAAGAGAAACCCAATCAATAATTTAAAACAAAACGAAAAAAAAATTTAATTATTAGTAAAATTTAAAACTTATTTAGAGAAACTAATTTTATGTAATTTTATTTGGATAAAAAAATGAAGCCAGCCTCGACAGAAAAAGCATAAAAGAAAGAAAGAAAAAAAAACGAAAATAGTAGGTTAGAAAAGAAAAAAAAACATTAATAAACTAATTAACTTGCAGAAAAACTAATAGAATTCGGAAAAATATTTAAAAATTAAAAAATACACTTTTGCAAATTTAATGAAATAATTGAAATACATTTTTATTAATCCTTATTGGTGAACACATGAAGTGAAAGGAAAAACAAAAAAAATGAAATGGCCTTAGAACGTTTTTGATGTTGATTTATAAAGTTAAAATTTTTATTTAAGATACCTCCTGAATGCACAAAACTACCAGTAACAATAATCATTAAAATGTCTAGGATTAGTAAGAACAAACTACCTATCACTACCTATCATATTTGATGTTTTTTTTGAATTTAATTGAACTTAAACTTTATTGCACAGCAATCAATGAATATGAAATGAAATCATTATAAATTTTTGTTGGGAAATGTCTATCGAATTCAACTAACTGATAATAAATTATAAAATGGAATGATAATTTTCTTTATGTTTCCTTGAAGGTAAAGATGAGAGAATAATTTAACTTTGGGAGTTTTCAACATTATCGCAATCGAAAGCTCATGGTAGGGTGGGTACAGAAGCGGTACGGCAATAACATCACAGCTGTACAATAACTTTCAGCCAAACATTTCCTGTTCTTGTTTCACAGTTTCCTCTTTTCTTGGGTTTGATATTCCGGTCCTTATACTCTGTTAATTTGTGGATTTGGCAATGGATTCTTAAATATTTTATGTATATATGTATGTTCATTGATTGTTTGGCTTTAGTTAGGTCTCAACGAACCTCCCACAGGCTGTTTTGCTAGCCGCAAAGATAAAAATTTAACAAGAATCCAAACGAAACTTAACTGGCCTAGGATACCTCATTGGAATTACTGTGTTGTACGTTACATAATAGAGATGGATTTGCACCGATTAGGAATTCATTTTGGATCCATGGGATCTTGTAAAATTTTCTAACAATTTTCAGTAGATTCCGTTTTTGCTATCAGCTATAATCTCTAGCTCAGAAAATTAAATTACTTAAATCATAAAGATATCCAATTAGAAAAATAAGATATAACGGCGACTAGAAATGGTCATTTGGCGGACGTTCCTTAAAAACTTTTCCCTTTTCTTAAGCTTTTAAAAATAACGATAGATCGATACATCGATGTTTTCTGGACCCGATTTATCAAATATCGATATTGAAAATGTTGATTTTTGATATTATCGATATAGATATTTTGAGAAATATCGACAACCCTACTTAACCCTATTACAAAAAATTTTGACTTACCACACAATGAAAAAATGTATAATTAAATAAAATGTATTGTTATTTTAAGTTTTTTTTTTTGTTTTGTTTGTTTTTTTAACACTTTTTTTTTAATTTTGCGTTAGTTGGTTAGTTATTGCTTATAATGTTTTTTTTTGTTTTTTTTTTCACATTTTTTTTTTTAATTTTTATAATATTAATATATTTTGTTAACACTTTTTAATTTCAAGTTAATTTTTTTAAAAATCACACACACATCAAGTGCAAATTTGCAATTTTTCGCTAGTGATGGTAGTGTGATGGTCGATAGCTTCTGTGTGATAGCAGTTTTCAGCTATAAAGCTAAAACCAATTTTTTACACGCAGCTGTTTGGACAGTGCTGCCCATTTAACAATGTCTTCACACACCCATACACATGTATTAATACACATGTATTAATGAATTTACCGTTTCTAAATACAACAAAACGGGAGATTTTGTTTCGTGAATAACGTTGGTGTTTTTGCTCATAAAACATTTTTGCGTTTCAGAATAGATAGAATAAGGGCTTAAGATGATATATGGGCAAATCCCACGTGTCGCACGCTACATTCGCACGATTTTAGCTAATGAAAATCAATTTTTGGGGGCTTTTTTAAAGATTTACCGTAAACTTTTGTTATTTGTTTAGAGTGAATTGACAGTACTTTCGGAGGGAATAAGGTTCAATTTCACTGGAGTCACTGTTTTGAAAATAATTGATAAAATTGTGACGTGTCGCACGCTACACAAAGTGGAAGTTAGTTTCAAAATTTTCATTTCAAACGCAATTTTTAGCGAATTATGCAAAATGAACCCTATGAAAGTTAATATCCTAAAGAAAGTTAAGAATATTAGAAGACAAAAACCGATCGTTTGGTCTTAATAATGTTTACGGATTTTTAGAAAAGCCGTAAACCCATTGTGTCGCACGCTACGTGTCGCACGCTACACTTTTTAAACTGGCATTAACATAAGACAAAAATCTTTTTATTTAAACAAAACATTATTTTTTATATTCATAAATGTGCTTAACAATTATTTTGATATATTATGTATTTATTAACAGTTTTTATTCATAACAATATATAATATATAAAGAAATGTTCAATTTATTTTTTTACAAATTAATTTTCTTAATTTTTGAGTCTGCCGTAAACGCCATTAACAATGCATTCTCCTCATATGATGCAAAATAATAATTGCTTTTAATTCCCGGTATGCTCGATACGTGAGCCCATCTCTCCAGCAGCGAACTTGTGGTATTTCGAATGTAAGTGCTACTTACATACAAAATGTAAATGCTAGGTATATTTTTCCTGACCAATTTGAAGAAGTCATGGGCATTGTTTAAAATGAGATTCTTACATTTGACCATTTGCCAAACTTTTCTCTTTAAAACAGCCCCAATTCCGGCAACAGCGCCTTTTCCGTGAGAGGTTGCAAAGAAATTCCACTCAAAGTGGGAAACATTAAACTCTTTCCGAAAATGTGGGAGGCTCGACATGATAAATTTGTTTTTAAATTGGCTAGCACAGCCATCCGAAAAAATAAATATTTTCGAAATGGGATGTTTTTTTTTAAATTTTTTTATAATTAGGCTTAGAAAGCAGTACACATCATATTTATTGTGTGCTAGCTCATTGCTCGTGATCGCAAATGATTTTGTTCCAGTGTGCAACCAGGCGACACAAGTAAAAATAGTAACTTGTGAGTAGCTAAAGTGAGCTGATTGGATTTCATTCTGGTTGACTAGGCGATAGTTTTCGGCAAAATCAATTTGCAAAACAACCTCATCCTTAGCAATGGACATTTTCCGTTTTTGAAAGTACTGTTGTTGTACTCTTTTAACATAACAATGCGTTTTAAATTTTGGCAAGTGCATTTGCAATTCGCTGAGTACATCAAAAGCAGTTCCTTTTGTTTGGCTAAGCACCATGCGTTTATCAACCATTCGCCAAATTTTCCATTCGACACTGTCTTCGAGCCGATTAATTTCATTTAAAGGGACAAGAGAATCTACAATTTCTACAACACATTCATCACACTCGTTTCTCATACAAACTTCATTGGCTTCGTCGCAACACACTTTATTTAAAAAGTGGCCGAAGTTTGATGGAATGGATTTAATGATTTTATTGCTTGCTTCTAGCAAGAATGAGAAATTTGCATGGTATTGGCAAACACACATATTGTGAGGAAGCTTGCTGGATTGCACAATATGTTTTGGTCTACATTTGTAGAACTTGCTGCGAGAAATTAATTTCTTTGGATACGTTGCTTTAAAAATCTCGTACGCTTCTTCTATAGTTATTATCATAAATCGTTTAGAAATTGGCAAGTCAGAGTGCTTCAATTATGTAAATAACCGTTACAGATAACAATCTCCAATAGGTACTCTAATTTATGTATTTAATCTTCAAATTTGATGCTTTTCTTATCAGTACGTGAATAAGCAAGCAAAGTGAGAAGAAAAAAAAATTCGGTTTTTGGGTAGAATTAAAAAAGTGTCGCACGCTACAAGCATAAATGTGCAAAAAAAAATATATTCATGTAAATACATAATTTTAATTTTTTATGTATATTAAAGTACAATATAATTATGATTTAAAAATTAAGTGGAATCAAAAAAAAAAATTTTCACACTAGCTATATACAAAAAACGGTTTTTTCGTGTCGCACGCTACAGCGATAGGGCACTACTTTCAAATTAAAACTTAAATTTCTGTAAAAGAAAAATAATTTTTGTTTTTCACTAAAATTAAAGAACATAAGTTAAGTAATAAGACTACTATTGCTCCAATTCACTGTGTTAACATTAATGTCAAATTTGGAATTTTGAAAAATGTTAACTTTTGGCATACAAGTGCACACAAAGAGGTTGGGCTGGGTTTGATAAAAATTTGTGCATTTATAATGATCGAAATTTCTTTTTTGCTTTAAATTCTTAAAATTCTATATCTACTTTAATGTTCCATATAAACAAAAATTACAATATGTGAAATTTAAAAATTGGTCGCTGGTGGACTGTTTCTGGGATTTGCCCATATATTAAACGAGAATGTTGTAACTTTAAAATTGTGGCTCTTACAGTTTTTTGCGGTTTAAGGGGGAGGGGGGGAAATTTTGCAAATCTGAAACAAACTTGATCTGCGTACGGCCTATGTACATGCAAAAATTTGAATCTTTATCTCTTATAGTCTGTGAGATCTACGCGTTTATACATAGAGAGTGACAGTTTTTCGCTGCTAAATGATGGAGGAGGAGGAGGATTTTTCGAAATCTGAAACAAACTCGATGTGCCTACAGTATAAACCTATATACATATATACAGTATACACTAGACTGGCCCTTATATTAACTTTTTTTTTTGATTTTAAAATACCGGGCGGAAAAGGGTTCGTTTTGGTTCCAATAGATATGAAAAAAAAGTTTGGCAGCGATCGGACTTCATTTAGTGGACGCGCGTTCGCCCTCAAAATCGAAAATTTGAAATGTATGGGAAATGAGGGGGATGAGATTCGAATTTAATTTCTAAAAATTCCAAAAAAATTTTTATGTGTTAATTCTTTTTACATCCTTTTAGGGTAATATCATAGCAACATTTTAAATATAAATGTGTCTTATTTTGAGAGTCAGCCTGGCCAGAATCATATCAAAAGGGTCAATTTTTCAAATTTTTTTTGGTATTTTTTTTCGAAGAATTTTTAATACATATGAGATTTTGATTTTTGCTTTTGCCCGGGCGGCAAAACTATCGTTTTGGTCCCAAAAGATATAATAAAAAGTTTGGCTGCGATCGGACTATATTTAGTGGACGCGCTCTAGCCCTAAAAACCAAAAATTTTAAATATGCGACCAATATATGGGATGGACACGGATTAAATCTGCAAAATTTGAAAAAAAAAATTTTTTGTGATTTTGCTCTTTAAATCCTTTAAGGGGAATACCATAGCAACATTTTACATATTTTTGTTGGATATTTCGAGCGTAAACTTGGTCAGAGTCATATCAAATCGGTCAATTTTCCAAAAAAAAATTTTTTTCTGAGACTAATTTTGGATTTAATCTGTAAAATTTTAAAATATTTTTTTAAGTGTTATTTCTTTTTATATACTTTAAGCGAAATATCATAGCAACATTTGAATATTAATGTTAGATATTTTGAGAATAAATTTGGTAAGAATCATATTTAAAAGCACATTTTTTACATTTTTATAACACAGTGCAACAAATTTCAACTTTTTTAAAAACTACCATGCAACACTATGCGGAATCGATAGTGCTACCCGAACTGAGTAAAACCATTTCAGCGTTTGGCTAGATTGGTAACACTTTTTTTTTGTGGACCACCAAAGTTTTGAAATTGGGTGTGATAACAAAAAAAAGGTGTCATCAGATTTGGGAATACAGCTCATTCAGTTTTAGTGATAGCTGCAAACAGTCTTCGGCAAAGTTGTAGCTGACAGTCCGCAGAATAAATTTTTCTTACAAAGATTTTCAAAAAAATTATATTTTCCGGGAGTTTTTCTTAAAATACTTTTTTGAAAAATCGATTTTTTTACTTTTTCAGTATAACTTTTAAAAAATCAAAATTTTTGGCATACATTCTTTGGGAAAAATGAAGCTTTTGAGATAACAAACATCCCTTCTGAACAAGGTTTTTACAATCTGAACACTTCCACATCCTCTAAATCGGCCCCAAAAGTGTGTATATCCAGTAAAAATCACTATTTTGTTATCATTCTTCATTATGTTCTCAAGTTTTTTTACCAAAATAGCAGCTAATTAATTTTTTTAAGCTTTTAGAGCAAACCACTACGTGTTTTAATTGTTGTAGTCCATGAATATAGAAAAAAATAATTTTTTGGACGGTTTTTTGGAAATTCTCCAATTTATCAGCAAAAATGTTGCCAGTTTAATACTGTAAAATATATATTTTAACAAGCTAATACATTTTTTTAACAAGCTGAGATCATATTAAAGTTAATATTTAATATTTTTTAATAATAATTAATAATTAAATAAAAAAATTAAAATAAAATAAAAAGGTTAACTCTAATACGATCTCAGTTTGTTAAAAAATGTATTAGCTTGTTAAAATAATAACATAATTATAATAACAACAATAACAATAACATAATAATATAATAAAATAATAATAAATTGGAGAATTTTCAAAATACCGTCCAAAAATTTTTTTTTCTTTATTCATGGACTACAACAATTAAAACGCGTAGTGTTTTGCTCTAACAGCTTGAAAAAATTAATTAGCTGCTATTTTTGGTAAAAAAACTTGAGAACATAATGAAGAATGATAACAAAATAGTGATTTTTACAGGATATACACACTTTTGGGGCCGATTTAGAGGATGTGGAAGTGTTCAGATTGTAAAACCTTGTTCAGAACAGATGTTTGTTATCTCAAAAGCTTCATTTTTTCCAAAGAATGTGTGCCAAAAATTTTGATTTTTTAAAAGTTATACTCGAAAAAGTAAAAAAATACGATTTTTCAAAAAAGTTTTTTAAAAAAAACTCCCGGAAATCAAAATTTTTTTGAAAATCTTTGTAAAAAAAATTTATTCTGCGGACTGTCAGCTACAACTTTGCCGAAGACAGTTTGCTGCTATCACTAAAACTGAATGAGCTGTATGCCCAAATCTTATGACACCTTTTTTTTGTTATCACACCCAATTTCAAAAACTTTGAGGGTCCATAAAAAAAAAAGTGCTACCAATCTAGCCAAACGCTGATAGGGTTTTACTCAGTTCGGGTAGCACTATCGATTCCGCATAGTGGTGCTTGGTAGTTTTTTTGACTGTTGCACAGTGTAATTTTTTCTATGTTTTTTTTTTAAGATAAAATAATATACACGAGATATGCTCTAAATATCCGACATTTACATTTAAAATGTTGCTATGATATTCTTCTAAAAGAATATAAAGAGAAATAACACAAAAACACTTTCTATTAAAAATTTTAGATATTAAGCCCAAAACTCACCCCAAATATTGCGCATATATATCAAATATTCGATTTTGAGGGCGAGTGCGCTTCCACCAACTGAAGTCCGATCGCTGCCAAACTTTTTATTTTATCTATTGGGATTAAAACGAAACTTCTTCCGCCCAGGCAAGAGTAAAAATCATAGTCTCGCATAAATTAATTTATCATTAACAAAAAAAACCCCAAAAAATGAGAAAAATTGGAGTTCTGATATGATTTTGACCACGTTTTCTCTCGAAAAATCCAACAAAAATATTTAAAAAGTTGCTATGATATTCCGCAAAAAGTATTTAAAGACAATTAACACTTTGAGAAAATTTGAAAATTTAAGAGATTAAATCGAAATTAATCTCAGAAAAAAATTTTTTTTTTTTATATTGGCCGATTTGATATGATTCTGACCAAGTTTACGCTCGAAATATCCAACAAAAATATGTAAAATGTTGCTATGGTATTCCCCTTAAAGGATTTAAAGAGCAAAATCACAAAAAATTTTTTTTTCAAATTTTGCAGATTTAATCCGTGTCCATCCCATATATTGGTCGCATATTTAAAATTTTTGGTTTTTAGGGCGAGAGCGCGTCCACTAAATATAGTCCGATCGCAGCCAAACTTTTTATTATATCTTTTGGGACCAAAACGATAGTTTTGCCGCCCGGGCAAAAGCAAAAATCAAAATCTCGTATGTATTAAAAATTCTTCGAAAAAAAATACCAAAAAAAAATTTGAAAAATTGACCCTTTTGATATGATTCTGGCCAGGCTGACTCTCAAATAAGACACATTTATATTTAAAATGTTGCTATGATATTACCCTAAAAAGGATGTAAAAGAATTAACACATAAAAATTTTTTTTTGGAATTTTTAGAAATTAAATTCGAGTCTCATCCCCCTCATTTCCCATACATTTCAAATTTTCGATTTTGAGGGCGAACGCGCGTCCACTAAATGAAGTCCGATCGCTGCCAAACTTTTTTTCATATCTATTGGGACCAAAACGAACCCTTTTCCGCCCGGTATTTTGAAATCTATTTTTAAGGGCCAGTCTAGTATACACCTATATCTCGACTCGGCTGTTGATGCTGATCAAGAATATATATACTTTAAAGGGTCGGAAATGTTTCCTTCTCCCCTTTTACCCATTTTCAATGGGTACAGGGTAGAAGGTGGGCGCGGGCCGGGCTTTTTCGTGGCCTGCGGGCTTACACAGGCCCGGAGCGGGCCCGGGCCTTAAAATTAAGATTCGTGCGGGCTTCGTGCGGGCCCGGGCCTTAGCAAAAGGCCCGGCCCGTAAAAGCCCGGAATAGGCGTAAAAGCCCAAAATAGGCCGAAAACAATTTTGATTTGTTCGCGCTATTTTTGTTTATGCTCGAATTAGAACCGCCATTTATCGCATTTTAATTGTTTATCGATACTACTATCGATTTGCTTATACATATTTTACTAGTTTGCTCACCACTAATTCAAAATTGGCGTCCTATTGTGAAATTGATAAAACTTTACAATATTTGCAAATATTTGCATTGTGGTTAAACAAATTATGTAAACTTTGCAGAGCTAGCACACTTGATTCCCAAATAATAACTGAGTTTAAAACAATGACCCTAAGCGCATTAGAAAAAAGGTTTCTTCCGGCAATCGCTCATTTGGTTGGGCTTTTCTTGAACCCTCCTTATAGAGAGATGAATTTCCTCTCAGAGGAAAAAAGAGATAATGTGTTAGCTACGGTAAAAGCAATGCTCTCCGAATTTATAGGGGATCATGAATATAGTAGCGTTGATGATATAACTAATAACATAAACCCAAATAATTCCGAAAATGGAATGTTTGCTGAATTTTTAGACTTAAGTTATATAAAAAAACGAAAAGTTGAAAAAAACGCTATCGACATAGAGCTTGACAAATATTTGGCATATCCAGCAGCTCCTGTTACACATATTTTAGAATTCTGGAAAAATGCAAGGGACTTAAAATACCTTCACAAATTAGCTCGGACCATTCTGGCTATTCCCGCCAGTTCTTCTACGAGCGAAAGGCTTTTTTCAACATCGGGCCATGTTTTAAATGAAAAACGCACTAGGCTAAAAAAGCTCAAATTTAGAAAAATTAAGTTTCGTGCCGGGCCGGGCCGGGCCTTGGTGAAAAAGTTTCGTGTTGGGCCGGGCCGGGCCTCTCAAAAAAGAGTTCGTGTTCGTGCGGGCCCGGGCCTCAAAATACAGGCCCGCGCCCACCTCTAGTACAGGGTATAAAAATGTTGGACACGTAATTTGTATTTCGATATTTCTTTGGCTATGGCTCATTGATTTTAGAGCAGAAAAAACAACAACAACAACAACATTGCCCAAAAGCTGGTTAATATATGTAAATAGCTAACAACATACATATACATATGTATGTACATAATTCCTGTGCGCAGCCCCCAAATAACAAAAAAACAACAATACAATGTTATTTGCTTTTACTTTTAGCTTTTATTATTTTTTTATTTCTGTGGCCATTTTATTTTGTTTGTAACAAAAAAGACGCATTAAAAAACCTCAAAAGACGCAAAAAGACGCAAGACGCACAAAAAGACGCAAGACGCTGCGTCCGTTGTCAAAATTTGTGATGGGCGCGCGATTTGAATTTATTTGAGGGCTCAAAAACTGCATTCAATCGCTTGATTTAGATGTTTTGAGATGCAATTGATAAGTTTAAGTCGTTTTATTAATTGATGTTGATAAAAATATATTCTCTTGGGTTTCGGGGGTTTTCCTCGATGTCTAAAAGAAATTTGCTCAAGATTGCAAACTAATAAAAGTTAAAAAGTTTGACTTTAAAAATTTATCTTATCTGAGTATAGGCCTTTAAGCTAAAAAGTCGGCAAAATAAAAATATTTCAAACATTAAAATAAATGTTTAAAATTATCAGCTGTCGCGTGATAAGCAAGGCCAAGGCTTCGTCTCTTTGAGCAGCAACTACCTGTTGTACCTGGCCCCAAAAAATGAGAGAGCGTGAGCAACCGACAGACAGAGAGAGAGAGAGGAAGAGCCACGGTTGCCACTTCGAGCATAGAATAATGCACCAAAAAAAATTAAAAAAAAAAAAAACCATTTTCATAAAAAAGAGCCAAAAATTTTTACATCCTTATTCATGTTATAATTTCAATATATCTCTTTGTCAATGTCGTAGATCACATCCATTTATTTCTTAAGCGTTCCTAAACATACAAATAAAAATTAAAAATTTCTCTAGTACCTTTTAATTGACATTGCCACATTTAAAATAACCAAGACAGTCAATATTGATTACACTAGTTTACAAAATAATAAAAATTTCGCGATCCCATCATTTCGTATCAATTCCTATGTGTAAGTCCTTCCGCTGGAGTCAAAAATCCAATCCGCAAATTTTTTTATGGGGCCGTTTTCGAGAAATCGCGGAAAAGCTAGTTTTTTCGATTTGTAAAAAAAATACCTTAGAAAAATGCGTATATCTTTGCTTACAGTTTAGAATAATTGAAACGCGAGTAATGAACGCCCTATCATTCGTTGATACCCACTTTATTGACACTAGGTTAAAAGGCTTTCATCTGCACTTTTTAAATTTATCACTTTTTTAAAAAAAGCTGGACTTTAAGTGCAATTTTCACAAAGAAAAAAACTGTGTAATATTTAATTTATGGCTGGTCACTAAAGATTTATCTATTAAAAATGCAACGCCACATAACTCATTAAAATCCGATCAAGAATAAAGAAGGTTTTGGCATTTTAGTAAAAAATGGCAGGATTCAACTTCAAGCAAATTGACTAAGTTTGACTGTTTTATGTTCGTCGTAGGAGGCATACAAACTATTCTATTAAAGGGCTACTATGATCCGCCAAATTTATTTTGTACCCGGTTAGGTTATTTTGTGATTGACTTAGGTTGAAAAATGAATGTAAGGCGATAGAAAAATGCCCGCAAGCATATCAAGATCATTTTTGTATCCAATTTGACGCCTTACATTCATTTTTCCATCAATTTTGCAGGTCATAGTAGCCCTTATATAGAATAGTTTGAATGGTTAAAATGCCTCCTACGACGAAAATAAAACAGTCAAACTAAGTCAATTTGCTTGATGTTGAATCCTGCCATTTTTTACTAAAATGCCAAAACCTTCTTTATTCTTGATCGGATTTTAATGAGTTATGTGGCGTTGCATTTTTAATAGATAAATCTTTAGTGACCAGCCATAAAATAAATATTACACAGTTTTTTTCTTTGTGAAAATTGCACTTAAAGTCCAGCTTTTTTAAAAAAGTGATAAATTTAATGCAAAGTTGCCGATAAAAGCCTTTATAACGCCGAAGTCCAGCACCGGATTAAGAAGTGGTGTATCAACGAATGATAGGGCGTTCAATTACCTTCCAAGTAAGCATTACCTGATCATAATGCAAGAACCGGTACCAAAGATATACGCATTTTTCTAAAGGTACTTTTTTCACAAATCGACTCAGCGGAAGGACTTACACAAGGAATTGATACCAAATGTTCGGGATCGCGAAATTTTTATTATTTTGTAAACTAGTGTAATCAATATTGACTGTCTTGGTTATTTTAAATGTTAACAAGTTAATTAAAAGGTACTAGAGAAATTTTTAATTTTTATTTGTATGTTTAGGAACGCTTAAGAAATAAAATGGATGTGCGATTTTACGACATTGACAAAGAGATATATTGAAATTATAACATGAATAAGGATGAAAAAATTTTTGGCTCTTTTTTTATGAAAATGGTTCTTTTTTTTAATTTTTTTTGGTGCATTATTCTATGCTCAAGTGGCAACCGTGGCTCTTCCTCTCTCTGTCTCTCTGTCTGTCGGTTGCTCACGCTCTCTCATTTTTTGGGGCCAGGTACAACAGGTAGTTGCTGCTCAAAGAGACGAAGCCTTGGCCTTGCTTATCACGCGACAGCTGATAATTTTAAACATTTATTTTAATGTTTGAAATATTTTTATTTTGCCGACTTTTTAGCTTAAAGGCCTATACTCAGATAAGATAAATTTTTAAAGTCAAACTTTTTAACTTTTATTAGTTTGCAATCTTGAGCAAATTTCTTTTAGACATCGAGAGAAAACCCCCGAAACCCAAGAGAATATATTTTTATCAATATCAATTAATAAAACGACTTAAACTTATCAATTGCATCTCAAAACATCTAAATCAAGCGATTGAATGCAGTTTTTGTGCCATCAAATAAATTCAAATCGCGCGCCCATCACAAATTTTTGACAACGGACGCTGCGTCTTTTGGTGCGTCTTGCGTCTTTTTGTGCGTCTTTTGCTGTTTTTTAATGCGTTACAAACAAAATAAAATGGCCACAGGAAATAAAAAAATAATAAAAGCAAAAGCAAATAACATTGTATTGTTGTTTTTTTGTTATTTGGGGGGCTGCTACAGGAATTATGTACATGGGTCATTCTTTTATAAACCGAACAGCAAAAATTTTTTTTTTTATTTTTCATTTTAATAAAAAAAATCCGAAATTAGATCTCGACATGCCCACCAAACGTAATTTGCGGTTTTGCACAAAAATTTTTGTTAATTTTATAAACAATTTCAAAAATCGTCAAAATCGAAAAATGGAAAAAAGGGTTTTTTTAAACGTGATATCTCAGGTTTGGTTTATCGGACAGTGCTCAAGTTGATATCGATGGAAGAGAATTTCACTGTATCTATTCAAATTATAATTTTATAGATTTTTAAATTATTTAATAATATTAAGTAATTGTTGCTAAAAATTATTTATCATTTTTTCAACGTTAACAACCATGATATAGCTTCTAAGGGATGCAGTTTACTGTCTAAATATAACTTAAATTTTGGTGTTCTCAAAAAGATGGAGACTTTATAGTTTAAAAGATATTAATTTTTTAAAGTTATAAACAATTAAAAAGATGCCCTTAAATAAATTATTAATTAATTTCTCACGCAGTCAGTTTCAAAGCTATTTGATTGAAACTTGGCACGTGTGCTTTATATTTATCAAGCTTTTCAAAAATGTTAACATCAGGCTCGGATGACTATATCCTCTAGCTTTACCATACGAATGTAATGATTAATTGAATTTTTGTTGGGAATTTGGGTTACCAGAGCTTGAAAAGTACTTATAACACTACTAAACCTTGTTACCTTTTAGGGGCCATTATGTGAAAGCAAAAAATAAAATTTCGTTAGCATTACTAAAAAATACTAGATTGTCGATGTGTACTCAAAAATCGCGCATAACTCCCAAGTAAACGGTATCCAAATTCATTGGGACAACAACCGTTCGACGGAGAATTAAAAGGGCTTTTATTACAAACTTTAAGGAAAAATCCATAGAATGAAATAGTGAAACCAGTGATGGCCAAAGTACAAATTTCTCAAAAAAAGTTGAAATGCCAGATCTGTAGCCGTATTTCTCAGCCATCGCGTTAAATTAGTCTAACCACGGATTATAATGTATTAGGATTCCTCTCGACACTATCGGAATCGATAAGGATATGAACAAATCAGACGGTCCATTCGCGAGTTATATCTATTTTATTGCGGTAAATTAGCAAAAAGCGGTTTTTGGGCCATAACTTCAGATTTTGGGGGTCCCCGAGAAAAACCATGAGGAAGTGTTGTACGAGACCTGCTCTACAGCGTACGCTATGCCAATACCCAGGTTATTTCGCACTGTAGCACTGTGTAATCATTGTAGAAAACTTTGCGGGATTGCAGAGCAAATTTTGCAAATTTTGCTTCAAGTATAACACATTTCAAATACAAAAATGGTTGTACAAGTCTTTTGAATTTTGCTATTGTTTTAAGCTCTCCAGGTTAAATCGACTCAAAAAATTGTAATGTTGTCTTATTTATTTGACATTTGGTCGGTAAAGCCCGACTATAACTATACTCTGTCTCTTCACCTGGGACGGACAGACGGACATGGCTATATCGACTCGGCTGTTGATGCTGATCAAGAATATATAAACTTTATAGGGTCAGAAATGATTCCTTCTCTGTGTACATACTTTTGCACAAACTTAAAATACCTCTATGTACCTTCGGTACAGAGTATGGTAAAAAAACCTTGGATGACCTCGACAGCAATACGT